>CM036312.1:52758485-53428385 GCA_020567845.1 Rhododendron henanense subsp. lingbaoense
GATCAACCTCCCTCCGGAGATTCATCAAATTTTTTTTTTTTGAGGGTCACCATCTGATGTAGAAGCACCCCACTTTCGGAGGCTTTACATCTCGTTCGGCTTTCGCAGCAATGTGTAATGGGGATGTGCCCGTGTGTGATTGACAACTTGCACTCTTACGTTTTGAGAGATTGCCCGTGTGGGATATTCATGGTATCCCAAGGGATATGCAGGATTTTTTGCATCTGATCGATACTCTTCATCGGGTCAAAGCAAACTGTCAATCTTCTTCTAAGTTCTCTCTAACCAATACTTGGGCGACCATATTTCCTTTTGCGTGCTGGTGCATTTGGCTTAACAGAAATCGTGGAGTCTTCGACAAAATTACTATCAATCGGGATAGCATTCGTAACCTTATCATCGCAGCTGCACAGGAATGGGGAATCTATAGCATGCCAAATCAGCGGTTCAAATCGAGCTCACTATTGGTTTTTCACAGGTTGGAAGCCTCCAAAACCAAATTGGTTCATGTTAACTACAGACTGGTTCAGGCGACCATAACACTGATGCAGCGGCTGGGGATATTATACATGACCACCACGGCAACTGGGTGGCGGGTTTCTATCGGAAAATAGGGGCAGCAACAAGTCTGGGAGCAAAATTATATATGAGGAATGCGACATGGTCTTCAACTAGCTGCTCATTTAGGAATTCATAATTTGGAAGTTGAATCAGACTCAAGAGTCATGATTTGCTTACGTTCGACTACATTTGCGGGTACTCATCATCTTAGCATTTTATTAAATGATTACAGGTACCTTTTTTAGGCTTTTGAATATAACAGAAGTGAACCATAGCTTTCGTGAAGGAAACTGTTGTGCGGATCGCCTTACCAAATCCAAATGGACTATGAGGACTACGTGTTTTTGATTTTATGCCCAGTTGTATTTCTTTTCACTCAAGGGCAGATGCCGAGACGGTGACCTACCCAATGCTTATGTACTCTTCTATTTAATTAAATACATCATGCATCCCTTAAACCAAAAAAATATATATATCCACACCCTGTTTTTTCGATAAGAAGAAGAAAATTCAATAACTTGAGTAGAAGATACTACAAGCTAAAAAATGAGAATGAGCAAAATAGCATCATTGTCAAAGAGCTATATCCCAACTAGGTTGGCACATACAACTCGACAAATCACGTGCTCACCGAATCTCCGCACAAAGTTGGTAAGGTACCAATTGAAGAAAAGAAGCAAAATAGCATCATTGTCCGAATCACGTGCTCCCTTAGAATAACGGGGCCTTAGTGGTATCCAAATGCATTAGCTCCTCCGATCTAGTACTCTGCCTTGGATATCTCAAAAATAATGTTCCAAAAGAATGAGTTATTTCCAATTCTTAATTACAACTGCAAGACCTTGCAACTTCTTCAACAGCTTAATGCCGGCCCGTCCATCCAGAACTCTGCTTTCCCAAAAATGTTTTACGAGTACCCCTTCAAAAGTTGGATGTAGTAATAATGGCATATCCACCAACTCCATGGTATCAATGAATTCATTAAGGTTCTCAACTAACGCAAGTAAGTAGTAGGTGATATGATTCAGAAAGAAAAAACAGAGACGATTTCGCATTACTACACTCGCATCCGTGCTCGTCTCTACACACTTTATGTGACCTACTGCTAAACACAAACAAGATATACCATTATCCACGTGAGTTATAAAGATTCTAGTAACAAGTTATTGTGAAGAATACCGCGACATAGGAAGATTAGTTTTTTTTTTTTTTAAATTCTGTCGTCTCATCCTCTAGGGGATTTGTGGATTTTCACTTGTGCTTATTCCATTGGTTTGGCCTATCTGGGTCTCTACTGTCTATTCTTTGACTGACATTATCCCCGAATCGTGTTTTGTACGTATTTTGAGTCTGCTTTGCATTACTCTATACACTTGCGCCCTCGCCCCTACACACTTTTCGTGACCTACCACTAAACCAAAACAAGATATACAATTATCCATTTGAGAGGTATAAAGATTCCAGTAACAAGTTATTGTGAAGAATACGGCGACATAGGAAGATAGGTTTTTTTTTTTTTTTTTTTTTAAATTTTGTTGTTGCATCCTCTAAGGGAAACAAAAAAGCCAATGTTAGATCTCAATTGCCTAGTGGTACATTGAATAGTAAAACGTAAACAAGTTTAGGTGCCAAACAATGATAAGTGCATGGCTTAAAAAAAAACCTGAACTGAGTGGGAAAAAAATGTGTTGTTCTTTATTGCTTTCTTAGCATATGAAAGGAAATTAGGGATTCTTTGGCGACATTCCTTGATACTAGTGTTAGGTTGGAATTGCAAACCTTTGGAAGAGCTTCCAAGTATGATTCAAGAACTTCCATTTCAGCTAAAGCTATATATGTTGTTGATGGACATGGCAGCTTTTAGTATTTGAGTTGCACATTCGTGATTGTGATTCAACTGCTTTTGTGTATCTTCAAGGAGATCGCCGGGCGGGACCGAGGCACAGGCAGCCACCATTTCTCCTCCTGCCACTGAGTATACTTGCGAAAAGAGGCTGAACCATCAGTGGTTTCTGAGGCTATAACCCCTTGATCAACATACAAAAACTCCGTACGTATTGCTAAAGCTGTCTAATATCTCTAGTTATAGGCAAACAATAGCTATTAGCTTCGAAAAGGCTTTTTGGACCAGAATATTTAAGAAAGCAAGGTCGAATCTTACAAGGAGCATATTATCTAGTTTACAGAGAGCTGGAAGGTTGATGAAAATGTCTGACTGTGGTCTGCAAGGCATAACCTGAGCAACTAATGCCAAACCAGTCACAAAAAACATGTAACAATTATGTTATCACCCAAAAACCCCCTCCTAGTCCTGGTTTCCCAATTGGGTTTAGCACATATGTGGTTCACTGATCATCCTAGAGATGTTGTAACTAAATGTCAAAATTTGGCGTGATATATTTTCTCATTAAACGCGGCCTTAATAACATTAGCACAGTATTGAGATAGAGTAAAGGCCAACTTTGGGTATAACATTTCAATAAACTTGTCAAATGCAAACTGATCTGAAGTAAAATTAGAAGAGTGACCAATATCTGATCGGGTTTAGTCTTGCTGAACCACAAGGCTTATGTAAAACAGGAATACAAATTGTACGTACAAATGAGTAACTATCTAAAAAACCAGGCTCACTACGTATTGCGTATTAACTCAACAATGTGATCGCTAACACAAAGAAGCCATTCTGTCTCTCTTTGCCACATCGATTTCTTTTCCAAAGGCAATGGCTCCAATCTCCAGAGTTTACCAAAAACAGTAGCTACAATTAAGTTGAAATCTAGGATTAACCATGTGCAGAGCAACTTAACCACACACAAACACACAGAAATCGAGGGTTAGGAAGTCCGAACTTACTCGAATAGATATTGATCTTATCGATCCTGAATCATTGCGAAATAAAGTAAGAACGCTATTGTATACTTCAACGAACGCTATAGTATTATAGGGGCGAAATTTTCCTCCGCTTCTCATCACCAAACGCTGTAATTGGTTCCTTTTAATAGCATTCCTAAAAAAACGCTATTAGATAATGCTATAAAAGGTCATATTTGTTTTTTTTTTGGGGGGACCTTGTCAATCCTTTCTCCATGGCAAAAACTTAACGGGTGATTTGTTACGGAAAAGAGTCTCTCTGAGCACGAGTCTTGTCGCAACCATCTACCATTTCGAGAAGTATGCTCAAGAGGAGCAATACTCTTCCTTCTAGGGACCAAAATTCTTGCGAAAAGTGGTGCTAACATTTCCAATGTTTTCGGATGGCTAGGATGTTGGTCAATTCGGTGCTTTGTGGAGGGTCCTCTCCTCCTCCCTGAGTATGACTTCATGGGGTGCGAGTTGTGTGATGGCTACCAATAGGATTTTTCTCGGATCGCGATCAACCTCCCTCCAGAGATTCATCAAAAAAAAAAAATTTTGAGGGTCACCATCTGATGTGGAAGCACCCCACTTTCGGAGGCTTTACATCTCGTTCCGCTTTCGCAGCAATGTGTAATGGGGATGTGCCCGTGTGTGATTGACAACTTGCACTCTTACGTTTTGAGAGATTGCCCGTGTGGGATATTCATGGTATCCCAAGGGATATGCAGGATTTTTTTGCTTCTGATACTCTTCTTCAGGTCAAAGCAAACTGTCAATCTTCCTCTAAATTCTCTGTAACCAATACTTGGGCGACCATATATCCTTTTGCATGATGGTGCATTTGGCATAACAGAAATCGCGGAGTCTTCGACAAAATTACTATCAATCGGGATAGCATTCGTAACCTTATCATCACAGCTGCACAGGAATGGGGAATCTATAGCACGCCAAATCAGCGGTTCAAATCGAGCTCACCATTGGTATTTCACAGGTTGGAAGCCTCCAAAACCAAATTGGTTCATGTTAAATACAGACTGGTTCACGTGACCATAACACTGATGCAGCGGATGGTGATATTATCCATGACCACCACAGCAACTAGGTGGCGGGTTTCTGTCGGAAACTAGGGGCAGCAACAAGTCTGGGAGCAGAATTACATATTGGGACCGCGACATGGTCTTCAGCTAGCTGCAAATTTAGGAATTCATATATAATTTGGTAGTTGAATTAAACTCAAGAGTCGTGATTTATTTACGTTCTAGTACATGTGCGGGTACTCATCATCTTAGCATCTTATTAAACAATTACAGGTACCTTATTGAGGCTTTTGGATGTAACGGAAGTGAACCATAGCTTTCGTAAAGCAAACTGTTGTGCGAACCGCCTCACCAAATGGACTATGGAGTACATTTCTTCGATTTTATGTCCCATTGTATTTCTTTTCACTTAACGGCAGATGCTGAGACGGTGACCTACCCAAGAGTTATGTACTCTTCTATTTTAGTTAATTAAATGCATCCCTTAAACCAAAAAATTAAAATAAAATTATCCACTACCTGTTTTTCGATAAGAAGAAGAAAATTCAATGACTGAGTAAAAGATACGATAAGCAAAATTTAAGAATGAGCAAAATAGCATCATTTTCAAAGAGATATATCCCAACTAAGTTGGCACATACCACTCGACAAATCACGCGATCCCAAATCTCCGAACAAAGTTGGTAAGGTATGAAACGAAACAAAGACCCATACACAGCTAGTAACAAAAAAGCAAGAACAAGAACACCTGTGGTTACACTGTTCTCCCGAGAAATCTAGAGCATCCAATGACCCCATCGAGTTTCAAACATGTCGGCCAAAACTACTTTTTCAATAACATTTTCTTCTTTTTTTCTCATCTTCACACAATTCCCTAGTCCTCTGCCTTGGATGTCCCGGATTTAATGTTCCCAAAGACTGATTTATTTCCAATTCTTTATAACAACTCCAAGACCTTGCAACTTCTTCAACAGCTTAATCCCGGCCAGGGCTGCAAATGAACCGCACAACTCGTGGAGCTCGAGTTTTCAGCTCGTATAGTAAATGAGTTAAGGAAGGCTTGGCTCGATTAAAGAGACTCATTTAGTAAATGACTAAACTCAGCTCGTTAAGGATCGAGCTCGAGCTCAAGCTCAAGCTTTTGGGTTGTTTAGTAAACGAGCTGAGCTCGAGCTCGAACTCGACAAAGCTTGGCTAGTTTACTAATCCGGCCTGTCCTTCCAGAACTCTGCTTTTCCAACAATGTTTCACAAGTACTCCTTCAAAAGTTGAATGTAGCAACAATGGAATATCCACCAACTCCATGGTATCAATGAATTCATTAAAGGTTCTCGACTAACGCAAATACGTAGTAGGTGATATGATTCATAAAGAAAAAAAGAGACGATTTCGCATTACTACACTCGCATCCGCGCTCGCCCTGCACACTTTGTGTGACCTACCGCCAAAAGAAAACAAGATAGTATACAATTATTCACGTGAGAGGTGTAAAGATTCCAGTAATAAGTTATCGCGAAGAATTCGGGGACATAGGAAGATAAGTTATTATTTTTTTTAAAAAAAATTCTGTCGTTGCATCCTCCAGGGGATTTGTGTATTTCACTTGTGCTTATTCCGTCGGTTTGGCCTGTCCGGGTCTCTACTGCCTATTCTTTGACTGACATTGTACCCGAATCGTGTTTTGTATTTTGAGTCTGCTTCGCAATATGTGCATCTGTAAGTATCGTATGACTATCAATGGAATTTGTGATGTTAAAAAAAAGAAAAAAGATAAGTATAATTTATCTTTACCAGAAGTATGTGGAATGAAAGTTTCACTTTAGGTGTTTGAGCCTTGTTTTCGAAACAGAGATGCCTTCACACAAAAGGGATTAATAAGAGAAAGTAAGAGATAGAGAGAATAGTTTCACTTCAATAATTGAGGTTAATTTCTTTTCGACGGTAAAGACTTACATATCACATTATCAAAAGTTACTTAAAAGCTGAAGATGCATAAGTTAGAGGATGATAATCAAAATTTAATCTTCAACGATGGAGCCCTTTCTTTTTAACAGTAGGAATTTACGATGCTGTAGTCAAAAGTTGAAAAAGACAATGTGAAACAGAAACGGTTAAATATGGGAGGTAATGTATTAGCAAGTTGCAACGATGGTAGCCGTAGGCTATATAGAAGCGTCATTTACTTGATGTTTCCTCGAAGTATTAGCGAAGTGTCATTTCGATTCTCAATACAAAATTGTGTTGTGAAGTTCTAAAAATGCCTTTATGTTTGACCGGGAATTTGGACGGAGTTAGCTACGAAGACCATTTGAAGACATTACTTCAAACTTCGGTGAATAAATAATCTCCCCCCTTGCACAAGTGCCAAAATAACCACCGTCCGAAGGAATATTACTGTAGCTATTTCAATTAAGAGTTTGTCCCGATCAAAAAATTATTATTAAGGGCTCATTTGGATGAGGTATTAGGTTTGGAGGTATTATGTAAGAAAGGGGAATTGGATAGTAGGGGGTATTATGTAAGAAATGTGGGTCGTACATTGATGTGACGGAGGAATTAAATAATACTTGGTTTGGATGAGGTGTAAAATGGGGGATAAGGTTGTTTTGTAGTTGAATGGAAGAGAATAATACTTGGTTTGGATGAGGTGTAAAATGGGAGATAAGCTTGTTTTGTAGTTGAATGGAAGAGAGAGGGGGTATTACAAGGCGGGATTCCACATTGCCGGCTCCCACCATAGCCATGACTGCCATGTGTAAACCCCCCTCAGGGGGTATTAGGGGGTGGGGGCGGGTATTAAGATATCCCCGGTTATTGGCTTGCCAAACCACGCCATAGAGGAGGGCCCACGTATTAGAAGGGTGTATATTACAATACTCATTTCTATTGTGGCATCCAAACAGACCCTAAGGGCTTGTTTGTTAGCTGGACTATTTGGTTGTATGGACTATTTTCTTGAATTGGTTAATCATGAACTTTTTAATTTGATGTTTGGTTGGCATGCACACACATCCAAACAAGGGCGATATTGCTTCAACTTATCCGCAGTCTGTCCTTTGTGTAGTGTCAGTTGTGTGGCTATAGATTCTTCTCAACTAACACAGGGGAGGACACTCCATTATTGACTATCTCTCTCTCTCTCTCTTTCTCTCTCCAATGAGAGAGAAATTTCAAGGAGGGCATTGATACATTATGCTTCTCTCTCTCATTGCTTTCATCTGTTGGTGCGAGACCCCACAACCACTATTTTGAAGGACTTGTCAATGTTCTCCTTTTCCTATCTTGAGTGGAATTTTGCTAATTGTATCTTTCTCTTTCTCTGGTATATTTTCTAGGAAAAAGACTCGACTTTCCTTAGCAAACCCTCAAATTGGTTACATTCAATTCATTTCACTTCTCATTCTCCTATCTTGGTTACTAAAATACCCTTGCACTTTATGATGCTAGTTTTTTCTCACTTTCCAAATGTAAGAGTGTTTTAATAAATTCACCCTAATAAAAACAAAAAGGGGAGTGACATTAACAAATAGGGGGAGTGGCAAAATGTAGAGACCCGTAATTTCCTAAAATTTATTTAAATGATTTGCAAGGATATAAAAGGATGAGATTAAATTGAAATATTGAGAATTGAGGTTAAAATGTTGAAGTTTTATGCTTGAGGGGTAAATGTGTGATGAGTGTGTAGGGTGTATATAGCATGTGTGTGAGAGGTAGGGAATAGATTTCCCCTTTTTCTTTTCTTCCTCTCTCCCGTTCTCCTCTCTTCTCCCGGCTCTCTCTCGGCTCCCTCACTCTTTCTTTTACTCTCACTCAAATCACCCAAGAACCCACACAAAACCACCTCAAATCCTTCACCCCTTCGCGTATTGTAGCCCGTATTGCGTTGGTTTGAGCTCGGAGGAGGCGTATACCATTCGGTTGCAAGAGTTGGAGTTAGGGCTTGGAGAATCCTTTCAAATTCGTTCTTCAATCTTGAGGTAGGGAGTTCTAACTCTTAATATATGTTTATCGCTTGTTTCCTAGAGCTTGAGTCTTGTTATTGATCGTGGTTATTGTTATTGTTATTGTTGTGGATGAGAAACCCATTGAAATCTGCAGAAAATCTGCTCGAAACCCATTGTTATCGATAACAATGGAAATGTTATCGATAACATCTTGTTCCGGAGCTCAGAAAATCACTAGTTATCGATACCTTTTGGCATTGTTATCGATACCCTTACGTCTGGAATCATTCTTAACCAAAAGGTATCGATACCTTTGCCTTAGGTATCGATACCTGTTACTTATCTCCAGCTTTTGCTGTTTTACTTCGTACTTCACCGTTTTGGTTTCCAATTACTTCCAACCCCTCTAAAACACTTTTAAACCTTCCTTAAGCTTGGTTGTTCGTCCCTTGATGATCCGTTGATTGTTCTCATTCCCTAGGCACCGGTTAAGCGTAAGATTTTAGTATCTTTGTTAATGGAAAACGTATCGTAGAGTGTTTATGAGTGCCGTTGGATGTATGAATATCTTGGTGGGTATAGATGGTAGATGGGAGCGGCATAACGACTTCAAGGATAAGGTAGTCACTTGTATCTTCACAACTCGTTGAACCTCTCGATCTTCCTTAGTACACTTATTACGGGATTCAAGTATAGGAACTAGTAGGTCGGATACCTTGGAAACCGCTTGTAAGTGGCATGTTGCGTAGGTGCGGGGATATAATTGGAGGTATGGTGAGGGCATGTGTATTTGCCTATAAGCGATACGGTTAATTGTTGGCCTTGTAATGCCATGTGATTGATGGAATGATTCTTGGATTCGATTGAGTGATTAGATGTTCATGAAATGGAAGTGGAGTGAATGTGGATAACAAATGGATAGAGTATTGTAGGATTGTATATAAATGGGTTTAGTACGTTGTGTGCGACGCGGATATGTTAACTAATGAAAAGGCATGAACATGTATAATTGTGGAGCCATATAAAGGTAGATTAAAGTTTTGTGGTACAACCGTTAGATTGATGATGAAGCTGATTATGAAATGATAGATGGTCGGTTAAGCGATGTGCGTTTCCGCTAACCAGCGACTTACGAAATGATGATGATATTATTTAGGGAATAGACTCGGGGTGACCCTGCGCTCGAGGGAATAGACCCGAGGTGACCCAAACGATTGTTATTTAGGGAATAGACTCGGGGTGATCCTATGCTCGAGGAAATAGACCCGAGGTGACCCAAGTTATTATTATTATTATGAAGGGAATAGACTCGGGGTGACCCTGCGCTCGAGGGAACTAGACCCGAGGTGACCCTAGTGACTATTGATGGGAATGTCTGATAAAAAGGAAAGAAAGACTCTGTGATGAAGGGATTGGACAATGATGACTGTAGACACGAGAACGATTGTGGTATCGTATAAAGAATAATAAGATGAATTGGAATGACACATGAACTAGTGTGGACTGACGTAAGTTTATTGATGTATCTAGTCTGAGGAGTAACGATTTGTGACATTCCGGTGGAGTCTAGAATCCTCTGCTCAAAGTGTATAGCTCGTTGGTAATCATTTGCTCTGTGGGCATCTCTGTCTATGTTTACTCATTCTCGATGCACGATTCACTTCATTTTCATATAGTTTGAGCATAGAACTCTCTACTGGGCACGTGTTTTGCTCAACCCTATCTTTCTTTCAGGTACACCCGAGGATAGTGACACGAAGTGCTTGGCATGCAATTTGACATCATCCCTTTGAAAGCTGATATGGAAATTACTTTGGCATCTTTTGTAAAACTCTTTGGCAGTGTAATATCGATTTCTATTTTGACTATCGTTTGATCATGGGGGACTGTAAACCCTAAAACTTCTTTTCTATTACGTCATTTGGATCGTCAAGCTTGACAAGAAACTTTGAACTTAAATTGCAAATATGGGAATGAACCTTGATTTGGGGTATTATCTGTATTATTGTGAGGTATCGTTTATTGGAAATCATTATATTCTATGTTGAAAATCTAGGGCATGACACAAAATCAGCTGCCAAATCTTATAAAACGCAGGTATAGTAAATGAACAAAGATCAAGTGGAGTCACGGGCGAAGAATATTAAGCAGATCCATTTGGGGGCTGCACTCAGCCTCCAAAGTTCAAACGGAGGTAGAAAACTACGATCTAGAAAAATACAAAGGTGAGCTAGTAGAGTGCATTCCAGTAGATTCTACAAATTCAAAATCTTATCATTCTTTATCGGTATCAATTTAAGAACAAATATGATCAAAAAAAATAAAATTAAGAACAAATTGAACCCCTTTCTTTTCCATATTACGTTGTTGTCCTTTATTTAGTATTCTTCAAATTTCAACCACATCTCACCTAAGTTTAATAAATAAAACTTCACTCTGTCTTGAGTCCTGACCGACCATATATAGTGCATGGGAGTAGGTGAATGTATTCAAAGTGAATACATTCATATACTCCCCTGCTCACAAATCAATTCACTTATTGAAGTCATTCATACCACTTGCTCTCCCTTATCAAGGAGTAGTATGTACGTTTTGCTTCAGAAGAATACTTGTTTTCATGAGAAAGTATCAAAACTAACATAATACGGAAAGTATTTATATATAAAAAAAGAAAAAGAAAAAAATGTATTAGGAGGCTTATATCATTCATTGGCCACATTAAAATTTTCTCAGATATAGTGCATCATTATACTTAATAGCCCTAATATTAGCAAAATAAGAAAGAAATATCAAGTTACCTTAGTAGCGTGATTTCTGTTTAAGATTCTTTAATTGAGTACATAGATAATTTATTTTCATAAATCCACTTAATTCTCATTCCTGAAAATTTTAGAATTATCAAATATGACATAAACCTTAATATACTTAAATGAGTTTTTAAAATATTTTCAGAGATTTCAAAATGGGAAAAAAAAAAAAAAGGAAATATAGATGAGAAAAAAAAAAACACAAACGGAAGTGCATGCGTCACGAGGAGCGGCGTTACGGTCATCACTCCCAGCATCTGTTCAAATCAGACGGCTTTTATCAACGGAAACTTGACGCCGTTTACTTCCTTCTCAATCCCATCGTTGTCTCCCTCGTTCAGACGGACGATTATTGGAAGCGAATTTGCTTGCCAAGATCTACTCCGTTTCTGTGGATTCAATCAACTTGACGCCGTTTACTTCCTTCTCTTTTCCTATCACTATGGATCTTATTTAATAGATCTCATTGAGATCTTTAATACGTTGCAAAAAAATTGAAAAATTATTTTTCATTTACATTATTTTTTAATTTGAAAATGTGAAAGAAGCTGTTTATTTTTTAATAAGGTTTCTGGAACGGGCTCTGACAAAGTATCAACATCATGAAAGCAATAGTCAAAAGTTGTATCATACTTTTAAAGAGCACACAGCAAAAACAAAAAAGAAATCTTCTTTTTTGCATGTTTTCATGGAAGGTGATCGGGACTAGAGGACAAGCTTCGTGACGATTCCAATTCCGACGATGAGCAACATATCTTGCCCGTCGGGAGAAAATGAGGGCATATCAATTTTTTAATGTTGTGTCTGTTAATATGGATAAAAAAACATGGCGACATATAGTCAATTCTTACATTTTCACAAACCACTGGGAATTATATGTGCACATTTTTGAATCATATGGGGTGTATCCACACATAACCTAAACCACATGGGCTCAAAGTGGATTTTGCCCAAAATTATTCGTAGGACCCAGTGGGCTAATATTCAATGTGTCATTCTATCGATGTTCCTTGAAATATTAGCGAAGTATCATTTTGATTCTCAATAGAAAATATTAGCCAATCCAGCCATTTATTTCGGTAATGGATGGTTCGAATTTTAATCTGAGCAATAGATGATACAGATCTGTAGAAGCATAGATTAAATTTAATTTATTCGTGTCGAAATGAACAGCCGAATCCACAGTACGGGTGTACTCTACAACATCCCAAGTCCCATTTCACGTGCCGTAAATTTGGAAGAGGTTTGGTTTGAAGATAGCTTGTAGGCTTGTAGCTGGATGGACACGTGATTGCAGGGTTAGGTAGAGATCATTTTTAATGGTTTCTCACATAACAAAAACATTATTGTAGATATTTCGTTCAATTTCGGCAATGACAAAGAATTCTGTATTATAAAAATGTAGATGCATACAATCTTGTG
Source organism: Rhododendron henanense subsp. lingbaoense (assembly GCA_020567845.1). NCBI lineage: Eukaryota > Viridiplantae > Streptophyta > Magnoliopsida > Ericales > Ericaceae > Rhododendron > Rhododendron henanense. The sequence continues at coordinate 52,771,113 of CM036312.1, forward strand.
CATTTAAATTTTTTCCAAAACATAAAACATTAAATTTTGTGTTGGATTTTTATTGATGAATACAATCATAAGCGGACGGTTATTAAAATATTCAAAAATAAATTAGGCGAGCAAGTGATAGAATTAAGAGAAAAGTTGGATGGACGAAGTTATATGAGCGTAGATAAATTTTCAATGTTTTTTTTTAAAAAATCTACTATTGTTCTAAATAAATTTTGACAAGCTCGCTCGAACTTATCCGCTGTCCTTCGTTAATGTGTGGCTATGGATTCAGCCTAGCTAACAGAGGAGACTCCATTATTGACTCTCTCTCTCCATTATTCTTTTCCCATTGCTTTCTTCGTTCAATTATTCAATGCAAGACCCCACAACCACCAATCTCTCATGGACCTGCGTATTCTCCTTTTCCTACCTTGTGTGGAGTCTTGCTTGCTAGTGGTCTCTTTCTCTTTCATTGGTATTTTCTAGGAAAAAGAGGATGAATCAATTTCCTTTCTCGAAAGTTATTTTCGCAATTAGAAAATCTACGTACGCCGCATTGGTATTTTCTAAGAAAAAAGGATGAATCAATTTCCTTTCTCGAAAGTTATTTTTGCAATCAGAATGTCTAGGTACACCGCATTGGTATTTTCTAGGAAAAAGAGGATGAATCAATTTCCTTTCACGAAAGTTATTTTTGCAATCAGAAAGTCTAGGTACACCGCATGGAATGCGGTGACCGATCCACCACACGTCTATTGGGTATTATTCCGGACTCCACAAAAATACAGAAAAATATTCATAAATTTCAAAATAATATTTCATGAGGCCTTGTAAAAAATTAGCTCCAAGGGATATCGGTAGGTATGTTTTTTGAATTTGTAGGAGCGAAACTACTCAGTTTCGCAGTTTTTGCCTCTATTTTAAATTCAAAAAGCATATCTACCGATATCCGTTGGAGATGATTTTTTATAGGGCCCCATAAAAATATGATTTTAAAATTTATGAATTTTTTCTGTATTTTTGTGGGGTCCGAAGTGGACCTCAATAGACGTGCGGTGGACGGCCACCACACCACATATGCGGTGAAATTACCAAACTACCCTTTATTTTGTTAGTACTCATCCACTTTCTCACATATAGAAGGATATTGTTGTAATTTCAAATAGAAAAAAAAAACGTGGAATACCAATGGCTAAAAGTGGATCATCAAAATCAATTTCTTTTCTTTTAATTTTACTGCACTTGAGTCTACTTCAACTTCCTTAGTGACCCTAAAATCGATTATATTCATTTCATTTTACTTCTCTAGGATAATAAATGAAAAGATATAGATAGACAAGTGACAGTAATAATTGGAGACAATACTTATTGAGGACTGTGCTAAGAGAGGAAGTGGTTCTGAGAAACCAAAGTTAACAAAGTCTAACAACAGATAATTTATTTACAACAATGGTAGGGCATATTGAAGTGTCATTTTATCGATATTCCTCAAATTATTAGCGGTGCCAATTTTCTTCCCAATGCACCGATCAACAAAAAAAATTTGCTTCCCTATACAAAAATTGTGTCGCAGACATCTAAAAATAGTATGTTTGAAGGACAATTCGGATGGAATTAGCTATGATGACCATTAAACACACATTTAAAACTTTGTTGGTGACTAAAAATATACACAATTTTTGTACTGGAGAGCAAAATGGCACTTCGTTGATACTTTGGGGCTAATGCTTAGTGTAAGCCATTGGGCCCTTTGGTTTCCCTGTGCAATACAACTTCCTTACTTTCCACAGAGCAAAAAATGGCTGAAGTATTCCTTGGTGCTTTGGTTAACGTGCTTGTTGATAGGTTAGCATCCGGTGATCTGTGGAACTTTGCACGTAAGGAGCGGATTGATACTCAGCTGACGAAATTGAGCAGCATGTTGGAACAAGTTCAGGCGGCGGTTGCGGATGCTGAGGAGAAACAAATCACCGATCGGGAGACTAATTTGTGGCTCTCCGATCTTGAAGACTTGAGTTATGATATGGACGACGTACTGGACGAGTTCGCTACTGAAGCTTTGCGACAGAGGGTGATGGAAGAGCCTCGAGGTAGCCCCAGCAAGGTACGTAAACTCATACCTAATTGCTGCACAAGTTTCAATCCAAGCACTCTTGTGTCCGATTTTAGAATGAAGCCCAAGATGGACGAGATGGACGAGATCACTATGAGGTTGCAAGACCTTTTTAATCGGAGAAAGGGGCTTGGCTTGAAAAACTTTGCTGCAGGGGGGTCTGGTAAAGCTCCACAAAGACCCCCCACTTCGTCTTTGATAATTGAACCTTGTTTGTATGGGAGGGATAATGATAAAAAGGCAATAATAGAGTTGCTTATGAGTGATCAATCTGGTAGTAACAAAGTTGGTGTAGTCCCGATTGTGGGTATGGGTGGGGTCGGCAAGACCGCCCTTGCTCAGATGGTCTACAATGATGAGATGGTGGACAAGCATTTTGAGATGAAAGCATGGGTCTGTGTATCAGAAGTGTTTGACATTGTAGTAGTGACAAAAGCAATTCTTGACTTTGTCACTTCTAGGACCAGCGAGTTTAAAGCCTTCGCTCAAGTTCAAGTTGAGCTACAAAAGGCTTTGGCCGGGAAAAAGTTCTTGATTGTTCTTGATGATGTCTGGAACAAAAACGACAGTGACTGGAGCACTTTAAAGAGCCCTTTCAATGATGGAGCCCCGGGGAGTAAAGTCATTGTAACAACACGCATTATGGATGTTGCATTTACAATGGCTGGACCCAATAAATATCACTTCCTAAAGGAACTATCCGAGGATGAGAGTTGGTCAGTGTTTGAACGACTTGCATTTGAGGGCAGAAGTATGGATGAAAATCAAAATTTGGTTTCAATGGGTCGTGAAATTGTCAAAAAATGTAAAGGCTTGCCTTTGGCTGTTAGGACACTCGGTGGCCTTCTACGGTGCAAATTGAGAGAGGATGAATGGAGAGGAGTATTGAACAACAAAATATGGCAGTTATCAGATGTGGAAAGTCATATTCTTCCAACGTTGAGATTAAGTTACTATCACCTCCCTTCACATTTGAAGAAGTGTTTTGCATATTGTTCCATATTGCCGAAGGATTACGAATTTGAGAAGGAGGAACTAGTTTACTTGTGGATGGCAGAAGGCTTAATTCCAAAGCAAAAAGGACAAAAGGAAATGGAAGATCTTGGGTACGAGTACTTCCAAGAATTGTTATTGAGGTCATTTTTTCAACCATCACGTAGTAGAGAACTCTTTGTTATGCATGACCTCATCAATGATTTGGCTCAATTTTTTGCAAGAAAAACTTGTTTTAGGCTGGAGGATAAGTTGAAAGAGAGTGAGGGAGATGAAAGTATCAGTAAGGCTCGACATTCATCCTACACACGGGGGGATCGTGATGGCATAAAGAAGTTTGAGGCCTTTAAGAAAGCCAAAAATTTGCGGACTTTTTTACCATGTGGGTCTAGATATCAAGGTGAGTCCTGCTTGACTAGCGATGTTCCCCTCCGTCTGTTACCGGGTCTCAAACGTTTACGTGTGCTTAGTTTGCGAAGATATCAAATAGGTGAACTTTCCAATTCGATTGGGGATTTGAAGCATGTGCGGTACCTTGACCTTTCATGTGCCTTGGTTTTAATGTTGCCAGAATCAATAGGCACTCTCTACAACCTACAAATGCTAATTTTGAGAGATTGTAAAAATCTTAGGAAGTTGCCTGCAAGCACTAGTGACTTGATTAGTTTGCGTCATCTTGATGTTACTGGTGCGGATTCCTTACAAGAAATGCCACCAAAAATGGGAAAATTGACAAGTCTCCAAACTTTATCAAACTTCATTGTTGGCAATGGCAACGGGTCCAGGATAGTTGAGTTGGGCAGCTTAATTCATCTTAGAGGGGCACTTAGCATATCAGGGTTGGAGAATGTGACAGATGCTCTAGATGCGAGGAGGGCCAACTTGAAGGATAAACAAGGTTTAAATGTGCTAAGGATGGAGTGGAGTAACATCTCGGATAATTCTCACAACGAAAATATTGAATCACAAGTGCTTGATATGCTAGAGCCTCACAAGAACTTAAAAGGGCTTTCCATTAATGGTTACGGTGGCTTCACATTCCCAAATTGGATTAGGAATTCTTTGTTCTCCAACATAGTCAGCTTGAAGTTCAAAAATTGTGAAAAATGCACTTCCTTGCCACCTTTGGGGCAGTTACCCTCGCTTGCAAAACTCTACATTCAAGGTATGAAGGCAGTATGTAATGTTGGACTTGAGTTCTATGGGTTGGGTCGCCTAAATCCTTTTCCAGCTCTAGAGATTTTAACCTTCGACGACATGCCCGAATGGAAAGAGTGGACTCCTTATGGAGTCGAGGAGGGAGCTCAAGCATTTGCTCGCCTATCAGAGCTCTCCATTAAAAGATGTCCCAATCTTTCGCATGAGTTGCCAAGAAATCTTCCTCGGTTAAGAAATTTGGATATTGAGGAGTGCCCGGTGTTGGTGGTTGCATGGATCCCAAGCCCTACGGAGCTGAATGAAGTGAGAAATACGCTTCACTTTGATTCACTCGTGTCCTTGCATCTAAAAAATGTTTCGATTGCCGGCTCTTTGGGTAGTTCAGAAGTTGGTGATCAAGTAGTGCTCAAAAACTCAAGCCATAGCCTCTTGAGCTCACTAACTTCCCTAAAAATGGAAAATATTCGGGGTCACACATGCCTACCTAGTTGGGTTTTTCAAGGGCTGACGGGACTCCAAGAATTATATCTCCGCCATTTCGAAGAACTCACAACATTGTGGGAGGATGAGGTGAGACTACAAAACCGTCTCCCTACCCTCCGATGTCTCACTATTGAACATTGCCCCCAACTTATTTCCTTGTTTGCAGGAGGAGAAGAAGGAGATAACCTCAAATCTCTTCAAAAGCTTTCCATCTCCCATTGTCGAAGCATCATCTCTTTCCTTGTCTTGCCGTCTACGCTGAAAGAGCTGCAGATTCGTTTCTGTGAGTGGCTGGTGTCCCTACCTGATTTGACGTTGCTGAATAATCTTGAGAAGCTGGACCTTTATTTCTGTCTATCCCTGCCGTACTTAAGTTCCGGAAGTGGGCTCCCGCCCGCTCTCAAAGAACTAGAAGTTACTTCGTGTGTAGAGCTAAAGTCGCTAATAGCAGAGGAGGGGATTAAGATCAATTGTCCGTCTCTTGAATCTATTTTTATCTACGGGTGTGATCGCCTCAAAACCCTACCAGATGTCATGCAAAATAATAACGGTCTCAAGAATCTCAGTCGATTGGGAATATGGAACTGTAAGAATCTGGAGTCCCTTCCGAAAGGATGGTTTCCCACAACCAATTTCAGGAATTTTGATATCTATAGCTGTGAGAAACTCGAGCCCCTTCCAAACCACGCGTACAACAACAACCGCCTCGCTTCTGTTGAAGAGCTGTCCGTAGGTGGTTTTCCTGCGGGTACAGGACTCCTCTCCCACATTCTGGATGAAGGAAGTTCCTCCAACTTCACCAACCTCACTAAACTTACCATCTACGATGTCGACATCGGTAAGCTGTGTGGCTTGCATCGATTGTACTCTCTCAGAAAACTCTCCCTTGAGAATTGTGATTGGGTGTCCTTTCCAGAAGATGGGATGTTGTCGTTTCCTTCCTCTCTGGTCGAACTGGGCATCCGGAGATTCCCAAATTTAGAGAAGCTGTCTTTCAAGGACTTTGAAATTCTCGTCTCTCTTGAACGACTTGAAATCGAAAATTGCCCCAAGCTCACGTCCATTTCAGAGCTAAGACTGCCTCCCTCGCTTTCGAAATTGTATATCTCTGACTGCCCCGAGCTCGCATCATTTCCGGAGCAAGGGCTGCCTCCCTCGCTTTCAAATTTGTGTATCGCTGGCTGCCCCGAGCTCGCATCGTTTCCGGAGCAAGGGCTGCCTCCTTTGCTTTCGGATTTGGCTATCTATGATTGTCCCAACTTCGCATCGTTTCCGGAGCAAGGGCTGCCTTCCTCGCTTTTGTGTTTGCGGATCATAGAATGTCCGATACTGAAACGACAATGTGAAAAGAGGAAAGGCCAATTTTGGCGCTTCATTGCACACATTCCTGAAGTCTGGATTCTTTGAACCAAGCAAATAATGGCCCAGGTTTGTTAACTTCCCCTTGGCATGTTAGTTCAACTGATTTCGCTACATCATCGACCCACTGCACATGTACCACATGATATTTGCATATATGTACGAACAGAGATTGTAAAAATTAAAATGATGCAAACACTGTTCATGATTCTACTACATTTTTTTCGGCAACAGAATTACATATTTAGTAGTGCAATGAACACCAAATTGAGCTTATTGGTTTACTGAGAAAAAATGAAACATTAATTTTGGTCACCTCGCCAAGAACGTAGAAGAAGTCTTCATTGTTACTGTATCAACTTTAGGCCAATATTGTATTTGCCCAGTCACTCGGAATTACAAATTACTAGCACATAATTGTTGCTTCGACATATTATAATCAAGCTGTTATGCAACGATTTTGAAAGATGAAAACTTGTCGAGAGAAAATCGAGAAGTGTGTGTTTGAACTTATGTATAGGAGAAAAAATTGTTCTAAAAGTGCATTTATTACTGATAGATATACCAACAATAAACCTAACTTCTCGAGAAAAATTGTTCTAAAAGTGCATTTTGAATCACAAGTTTACATAATATTGATAAGCAAGATTTAATACGTATGTTGCAACATTTGAAGCTTTTTAATGTCTATACGAGAAAAATTTCGAGCGCCATCGTTGGTCTAGAGTAAACGTGTAGTGTGCGTGATCAAGCTGTTATGACTGATCGAGTTGTTACAGTTGAGTGCTTTTTGGTATTTCATTACCAAATTTTGGTCTATATTTGCACTGCTGCACTTATGAGAAGCGGAGTTATGCTTCTTTGTAAGACGATTTGCTTGGGTATTACTTTGCAAGAAGAGGAAGAGAGACGGGATTCAATGCTTCCAAACTTAATGTTTTCATTTTGTTTATGCCCAAATGTACTATCTTCTAAGTTGTCAGTGGAGATTCCTCAATGTTCATGTTCTTTATCCTGTGATTCAAGACATGCCCTTGTAAGAAGTTTTCATGGTTGCTTTTCCCGTATTAATCCTCGTTTTCCATTGTTTGTAGATGGATTCAGCACAGAGAGTTAGCCTCGTACTTATGACAGCACCAGAATGTGCAAGCCTGCTCTTTTTAGTGCTGTCTTCAACACAATATCTTTCTTGTTTCGTGCTGTCACTTCAGAGGTTCCCAGCAAGAAAGGGTGTTGGAAAGTCTCTCATCAAGGCGTCTTAGATCTGGTGCAGTTGTGGGATTCCTTCTTGTTGCAAATGGTCTTTGGTTTTGCACATATGTAGTACGGCGATGATTGGAAGCGCTAAGTGTCAATAACAACTATTTCTTGCACAAATTGTTCAATTTTATTGTGAGACTTGAAAAGAGTGGGTGAATTTCCTTTGGAGAGGAGTTTTCACTCCGAAAAAGGCAAGAGTACGTGTGGTGTTATTGTATATAAGATCGTGGCTGCACTTAGGAGGGGTTTTCCTCTTCTTTAAGCCCGGTGGTGATCTCACTTTCGAAAGGAAGGCCTCTTTGAATCTGTAACTGGTTTCAGCCTTGATGGGTTTTTCTATGGGCCTGTTTTTGGCAGAGGAAGTGGAGGTATTCATGGAAAAGCTGCTGATGTTGGTGCCAATATTACAGACAAGGTCGAGTAGAACATCTCTGAGGATGATCCTAGAATCGAGCGGTATGATGTAATATGCTTTAGTGTCTGTTTGGTTAGAAAGAGAATGGTAGAAAGAGATGAAAAGATAAAAAATAAAATTAAAAAAAAAGAAAAGAAAAATGACTTTTCGTTGGTTCTCTTACCAAGAGAATGATAGAAAAGTGTGAGAATATGAAAACTCCGGTACAAATTACTTGTGTACGTAAAGACGTCATTCACTTTTCTTACATAAAAAAGAACATTATTGTGAATGTCGTGCAAATCGTTATCTGCGTTTTAAATTTCACATTTGCGATCGCTCTTTAAGTTTAAATGCAAGTTTTTCAGATTTAGGTATGCAAGGTCAGTTTCATAAGTGACCATATTTTCTTGACACTTCCATGGTATCGAACTGTAAAACGCTGCTTTCCTACAAAGGTCTCATGCTACTGAAAATGCTTTCAAGAAAATAAACATTCTTTTTCCTTTTTTCCTTTTAATTTTGTCACTTCACTTTCCCCCTTTTTTCACTCTCCGTTATCTTTTTCTTCTTAATCAAATGAACCTTTAGAGACGTTACGTCACGTCATATTATTTTCCTATGGAGGCTGATGCTTTCTCAATTTCCTTCTTTCTTTTCTTCCAGGTGATAGCTGACAATGATCGTGATATTGCTGGTATGGGATATGATCTATTCGTATCCTCACGCAAAATCAACATATGCTGCTCTTGTTTTTGGCTCCATCTCCTCATTTGGAATCAACTGTTACTGCAATGCTCTATCTTTGCTCATTAGCTTTTCAGGTATCCTTGTTTGTTTACGCATCAGGTGAGTGCGTCCAAGTGTTTGTATACGTGTGTGGGGCATGTAGGCCCACCTCTTGTGTTAGTGTAGGTGCTTGTGTATGTGTGTATTATTTTGACGATTTGTGTTTGAGTGAGATGCTATTCGTACCCAAAAACTCAGAAAATGAGTGTGTAAGCGTGTCTGCAAAATGAGTATCACTGGCATTGTCAATTCGCACCCCTCTCTTTTCTGGCTAGTATCGAGCTTGTTAGTCGTGTAGGTGCTCAATCCAAACACCACATTTTCGTTTGGATTGAGCACCTTACACGCGTCGAATGCCATTGATTCCTGCATGGGCCCTCTCGTTTTTTTTTATAGAATTTTTGGACTGCTCGGATCGGCTGTCCGGTGGCCGGAGTGGGCCCGGCAAGCCAATCGGTACGATTTTGGGATGGTACCCGTCGGTACCAATAGTGGGACTCGAGTTAAATTTGGTAGGCAATGCACTGTCAAGGTCTATAGTCATTTGACATCTAGATTTCGAGACTGAATTTTCGACGTGAGGAGAATGGGGCAATCCATGGTCCCATTTGTTAATTCGATCCTTTTAAGGTTTCGATGTTTAACCACTAAAAATAAAGTCTAGTTATTAATGAATCATATTGCCTTGAGATATAAAATGAGCGTGACCGTCCCCATTTCTATCGAGACAATAATGATTCGACAAACGGAATTACCAATATTTCACCAGCCGAATTATTTACGTGAATGAATTACACAACGAGACTCATGAACGGTTCGAATCATCAAATAAAAAAACAACACGAACCCCATGTGATGATAAGTCACGATTCTTTATGAAATTTTGCACTTTTTAGTAGAAGCAACACTAATTGCAAAAAATATTTTAAAAAAAATTACAGCCAAGAGATCCCTACGAAAAGGATGAAGTCTCCTACTTCCACACCTATTTGCGTAGCTTCTGCACAGAAGTAGGCAAATTATATCAACCAAAAGCCAAAATTCCATGACAGACAACGAGAAAAATATTTGTCAATGATACCAGAAAAAGAAATGATTGCTAACAATAAACCACGAAATTCAAAATACTTCCAAATTCTCCTAAATTTTTAACCAAAATATCCAAACTGCAGTGACCGAGATTACAAGGCTTTCTTTCACAAAATTTTCACATACCCCCCATGCTATCTCCACATATCCCCTAGGAGATACTGCTGCAAAGGAAATGGAGCTAATTCTTGCTGGTATGGAAATGGCTTTCTCCTTCTATGGGAAAAAAATATAAAGCAAGGAAACCTTTGTATGAGGTTCATGGGACAACAACCAGTTATACCTAAACCAATACGAATTTTTGTTTTATTTCTTTGGATTGGTAAGTTAAGGAGGCTTGAGTCTCTCTATCAGGGGTAATCCGGCCTACGCCGCTGCGCTCCCCTATGAAACACCCGTACTTAAGAGGTTACTATATATATTCGTGTCAGACATGCTGGAGACATGTCAAAATCTGTATCGGACATTTCAGGTGACGTGTCCATTAAAAAGTATTTTATGGTGGGACATTTCAGGCGACTTTTCTATGCAACCTAGTGTCTATTCATATGTCAAGGTATGCTTGTCTAGGACTTGATCTTGATTCCAGCACTTGATGTTCGAATGTATCTTCTTGTCATTTTTCTCCTGATGGCCAATGGCCCAAAGAAATGAAAGAATCGGTCTATCACCATGGACAGTAGCGGAGATAGCTAAGGACCAGTAGGAACACTGGATCCCATTGGATTTTTTTTTTTTAACATCGAAATATTATTGTAGAGTAATTTTTTAGAACACCGTTTTCAAACAATAGAAACTTATTAAACTCTTGGGGTTCCATCACCTTTGTGTACCAACGCCATTCTCCATCACATGTTCATTTGGGATTTCAGACTAAATGTATGAGTACCCAAATATGTAATAGAGAAGTGTGTTGGGACACTCTGTGATGGTGCCAGTAATAGCGCCTCGAGACCACTGATTGATTAATTAATTACTCGCGAGCAAGCCTCCATTCACGGAAAATTTTGCCTCCAAAAAAAATACCATGTGCTCACGAAATAACAATTATAATGTCTCATCACAAACTGCAAGCCAAGCCAACCTCCTTTTTACCTCCTCCCTTATTTCTCTCATTATCTTTTTAAATCTATCAATAAATCCTCTCTCTTTGTGTTGAAGATAATTCTTCAAGGTTTGTCAAATTCTTCACAGAAAAAAAAAAAAACTCCCAAGAGACCAGTCCAACTGTCCAACAATTTTCACCATGACGGCTCTGGATTTCAGCACACACTATCGGTGACTCTCTCTCTCTCTCTCTTGATCAGCTCTCTCTCTCTCTCTCTCTCTCTCTCAAACCTGTACATTTTATACATACATATCGCCATGTCTTCTCTCTCCTCTCTCCAGCGTCCACTCATCACCCGCTCCTCCCTCCACCGCCGCCTCCCTCTCTCCCCCCCACCCCCTCCGCCGCCGGATCGCCTCTGTCTCCGCCCTCCAAACCCTCACCACAGCCGCCGGCTCGAAATCCGCGCACTCGACGCCGCCCAGCCGTTCGACCTCGAATCCCGATTCTCCGACAGGTTCCAGAAATCCAGCAAGCTCAAGATCGCCATAATCGGGTTCGGCAACTTCGGCCAGTTCCTCGCCAAAACCCTAATCCGCCAGGGCCATACCATCCTCGCTTACTCCCGGTCCGATTACTCCGACGTGGCCGCCAGCCTCGGCGCATCCTTCTTCTCTGACGCCGATGATCTCTGCGAGGAACACCCTGAGGTAGTAACACTCAGATTTTGTCAATTAATTGGGTTATTTACATTCTTTGAATAACTATATGAACCAACTTGGCTAGTTCAGTTGGAAATGACTCCTACATGTCAATAAGAGGTCACGAGTTTGAGTCATCCCACATGTGGGTGTTCTTGTCTTTGCATTTGTTGGGATTATTTCTCCCCCTATTGGGACTTGTAGTTGGTTGGGCATGGTCCCTTTGATGGGCTTATATATCTTGAAGGTTGAGTTGTTTATCTTAGTTATCTCGTAGACTCTCACACAATTGATGTAGTGGCTCTGTACTGCTATATTTTACTAGTATTTGATATGTCGATATCGAGCACGTCCAAAGCTATTTTTCTAACTCCTGGAAAATAGCAATAGTAGTGCATGGGTTCGGTGCCATTTTGACTGCATCTCAAATTGAGACCATTGAATTAAATTCATCTCCCTTTTTTGAATCCTATTAATGGACTTGGATGTAAGTGGAAGAAATGACAATGCCATCTTTGGTGCCAATGGCATTGCTATTTTTGGCATCAACAAAAATGGCAGTGAGTGGACTAAAATGTTTCCAAATAAATCTTGGCTTTAGCAAGACAAATGGCTATTGGCTTGATTTGCTCTCAAAATGCTATATCTTTGTGAAATGTTGCTCTAAAATTCTGCGCATGCTATTTCTTGTATTCTTGCACAAAATGCCAACATTGCAATATTGCATTGCTATATGTGGGCCTCATAATGAGAGAAGTAGGAACAATTGAACATGCTAATAGTAGCAATAGCTATACCTTGTGCCAAATTCGGCAGAACGTATAGCTATAGATAAGTATAGCATGTGTTTTACCTCACCTTTAGAGCATACCCATTGTAAGAAACGGGTAGCAATATGTTAGGCAGAGAGGTAATATTATTGTTTTGAACTTTCAACAGGTAATTCTCCTTTGCACCTCAATTCTCTCAACCGAGAAAGTCCTTCGGTCATTGCCATTTCAAAGATTGAAGCGAAGTACATTGTTTGTGGATGTACTGTCAGTGAAAGAATTCCCTAGGAGTTTGCTTACACAAATGCTGCCGTTGGATTTTGATATATTGTGCACACACCCAATGTTTGGGCCTGAGAGTGGAAAAGACGGTTGGAATAAGCTTCCATTTGTCTATGAGAAGGTCAGAATTGGAACTGATGAATCTAGGATTTCGCGGTGCGAGAAATTTCTTGATATTTTCGGGAAAGAGGGGTGTAGAATGGTTGAAATGTCGTGTGCAGATCACGATCGACACGCAGCTGGGACACAATTCATTACTCATACAATGGGTAGGATTCTTGAGAAGTTGAAGCTGGAATCAACACCGATTAACACGAAAGGGTACGAGACGTTGTTGGATTTGGTTGAGAATACGGCTAGTGACAGTTTCGATCTGTATTATGGGTTGTTTATGTACAACAAGAATGCTTTGGAGGAGTTGGAGCGGTTGGACCTGGCATTTGAATCGCTGAAGAAAGAGTTGTTTGGGCAATTGCATGATATTCTGAGGAAGCAATTGTTTGGAAAGGCAGAGGGATCGGAGGGTTCAGAGGGTCTAGAATCCCTAGAATCCCAAAACAATTGAGAATCTATAATCTCGGTATGTGTCTGGTACGTGATTGCGTCCTAGTTTGAATATTGTTTTTAGTCTTGTTGTATTCTTTTTACTTGGATGATAATTTCAGTTCAGTTCTGGGAAGTATGTTAGTAACTCAAATCATGCTAAACTAGTTCCACTGTTATTTAATGGTCTGGAATTTAGGTGGCATAAAACTTGTGTTAATACTCCTTTTCTTCTCCTAACTTTTGGTGGGATGGGCACCATGGGGCGTGGGGCAGATAAATCTGGAAATTTGAGACTCAAAAAGGTAGAGAAAAATTAGTTTTAAAAATTCGAACACCGCATCACAAGGGTATTTTATTTACATTGATGTTTTGGTATATTCTGTAGAGAAGCCTTTACTGAAATGACATGGTAGTGGTATTTAATTTTTGAAAATAAAGCGACGTGGATGGACCTCTCTTTACAGTGAGAAAATCAATGACTTGCCACCGCTGATTATTTGATCTCCTGTACAGTTTTCTGCCCTTATGGCGATGCTCATATTTTCATTCTGTTTAGCACATATCCCTTGAAATGCCATCAAGCAGGGTAGGGTTGTAAACCGTTTCTCACTGAATCGACTTGTATCATTTTTGTGGTTCAATTGGCCGAGGCCAACCAAAACTCCTTTTTGAGGTTGTCGATGCATTTTACATTGTTTGCACCTCCTTTTAACCTCCTTTTGATTTGTAATTTATTCGACGTTGTTATTGTGGTGTACCCCTCTGACCGGCTATTTTACTTTTTCTGAAGGTGCTTTGTTACTCTATGGAACAATGACAACTTGTTTTACGCAGCGCAATGGGAACCATTGGCGTCTGCAACATTCCGGTGGTGCACGACCCCTGTATTTTTGGATTAATTTCCTAGCCTCCGATTTTATAGGATCTTTTCTTTTCTTTTTTGTTTAGCTCAGCATGATTTTTTCATTTCACATAGGAGTATTTATTTTCTTTCTTGGACTAGGTAGGAGGGCTTTATTAAGTTTATTTAAGCAGCAATGGCGGTAGAATTCATTTTTGTTTCGAAGGGAGCTCCATCTTTATTGTGACTACTTCACTGATATTTATTCATTGTGCTAAGGCCAAGTAGGCTTCAGCCATATACACTTGCTTCTTCTGCATTTTGATGTTTTGTTATCCTTCTTGATCCATTTTTGAAACTCGTTAAGTTTTCCAAGCTTTTAAACAAATTGCTGCGCAGCTCGATTAACTTGTGCCATATGAAAACAAATTTTTTGAACTCTATGACTCGGGTAAAACTTGTTTGATACCAATTTATTTTATATGCAGATCTTAATTTTAACAATGAGGAGTTCATTTCAGATCGACTTAACTGATGGACAGATCAAGCTTCAACGATCCTTGATGAACCTATATGTGTGTGCAGAAAAATCAAGCTACTCGACCTACTTGATTACAGTTCGTTTGAGATTGACTGTTTGTTCCGCTAAGCTTTTTGGGCGTTGTCTTTTTTCAAAAAAAAATTATGCATTTGTTAGTTTCACGCCAAACATTTATGGATTATTGATTCGTCTCGACGAAAAAAATTGAAAAATCCAATTTTTTTTTTCTTTTACCCAAATACTTTTAGAAATGTCCACGATAAAGCCCCAAAAGTCGCTTTTTGGGCTTTATTTTGGTTATTTTCAAAAATATTTGGATAAAAATAAAAAAAAATTACTTTTTCAATTCATCTTGTCGAGACAAATTAATAATCCACAATAGTTTGGCGTAAAATTAACAAACAAACACAAATTTTTTTTTTAATACGAACAGAACTCTCAAAAAGCCCAAAATGCTTAGCGGAACAAGGTCAGTTTGAACACGGCTCAACTCTATTGAGTATCATAAGTAATCACGGACAAAACTCCTATGAATTACTGCATTCATCTTTTACAAATCAGTTCACTAATTTCAAGCCTCTAATTCTGCCTTCCACACAAATGCTCAAGGAATAAAAAGCCTTATTCTGTATCGGGGGGAGAAAAAAACAACATAAAACTGGAATTTGTCTCCCACCTAAATCCCAAAAGCTTCATCATAACTGCATAGAAACCACAAATGATGAATTGTTGGAAAAACATCAGATCTTCACTGCATCAATTGGTCTCTTGTTTAACTGGTAGTTCTCGAGATAGATAGCCACATAATCTTTCATTGTCTTGTACAACCTCGGCCTTTTTTCGTCGATGAGCTCCTCCACCGGCCCGATCTCCATTTTGGCATCCGGGTGACAAAACACAGCTAGAGTGAGCCTCTCCCTCTCTGAGTTTGTCACCACCCTGTGCATTGGGCTCTTGAACATTCCATTGCTCATTATCTGAGCACACATGATACAACAGCAGTAAAGATCAACTCTACATTTGACAGCTAGTAGAAAATTATAAGTGAAAGCTCGATAACTGGTGTAACCATTTTGCGTTTCATCTTCTGGAAAACAAAAAATTTATTTGAAAACTGTTTCTGGAAACTGCTTCGGAGAAAATTTTCAGACAACCACCCATTACAGAGTACATGATCAATCTTTTGGCCTTTTTGTACATTTGAGAACTGTTCTAGCCTTGAAAAACAATTGATAGGAAAATGTGTTTGAACTTTCGATTGCTTTTTCGAAATCCGCCTAGTGGAATTGCAGTTTCGAAATCCGTTTTTGGGAAAACTGTTCTCGAAAGGCAAACACTCATTTTTTGGTCTTGTTTTTTTTAATTCAGAAAAAATGGTTTTCGACAAAGTTAAACTTCCTTTGCTTATTCAAAAAAGTTCCTTAATGTGCTCCGGAGATCGCCACCATTTTCTTAAAAATAAGTATTGTGGGAGATTTATTCTGGACACAGAACTGAATTTCGAAAACGAAAACACAGCACAATACTAAAACAGTACTTAAGTAAATTCACAGTTTGTTCAGTCACTAATTGTTGTTTAATTAGTACCGCAAATCATCTGAAAATTTCCAATTTGATCATTGACAAAATTTGATACACTCAACACTTGAACCAAGTTAAGTTACCTCTACTTGATCACCAACATTAATGAGAATAGCATGGGGAACAATGGGAACTCTGAACCACTGTCCATCTTGCAAAATTTGAAGGCCTTCCACTTCTTCGTCTTGCAACAGAAAGGTAATTGTTGATGCATCTGTGTGTGGTTTGACACCCAGAGTAAGATCAGGCCTCGGACACAGAGGGTAAAAGTTAAATCCTGCAATCATCTTTGCTCCCTCTCCAAACTGTTTCAGAAAACAGTCTTCCTCTATGTTCAATGACTTTGCCATGGATTTAAGGAGGAACTCTTTCATGAGTGACAAATTTCTCGTATATTCATTTAAAATTGCCCTGCAATATCATATAATACAATCGGTAGGAGAGGAATATGAGAAGAGGAAATAAAACTGCCAGAAGTCACACTAAATGGAATTTAGGTACCATGCCTTGTATCATCGACGAGGTCACCCCTAAAACTAACTTGGAAAAAGAGGAAGAAAAGGGTGAAGAAAAAATGAGAATCAAATAGCTTTGTGCTTTTGTCGTCGTTCATTTTTGCCGTATACAGGGAAATATGGAAAGTAGACCTGCCATGGTTCGAAGAAAAAGAGAGCTGGTCAGCTAAAGAGACGAGATTTCACTATCTGCTCCCCCCACTATATAACTGGTCCCATATCTTTACAAGGCTTTCGTGATGGTTTCCCAACGTAGGGCTTTCTATCTATAGTTTGCCGGTGGTTATAACTAATAACGAAGACTAATGGGCATTTCTGGGGCATTGCTTGTACAGACCTTGGTCTGGCCGGCTGTAACTACTGAGGTTTGGAGGAGTCCCCCTGTCCTTCCAATCAATGAAATAAAAAAGGAAATTCTGCTAAAGAGACAAGATTTCACTATCTGCTCCCCCTAACTACATAACTGGTCCCACCCCTTTCCAAGGCTACTGTGATAGTTTCCCAATGTAGGGCTTTCTATCTATAGTTCGCCGGTTGTCATAACCAAGAACTAATGGGGATTTTTGAGGCATTGCTTGTACAGACCTTGGTCTGGCCAGCTGTAACTACTTGAGGTTTGGAGGGTCTCCCCCTGCCCTTCCAATCAATGACACTAAAAGAGGAAATAAAGGAAACCGAATTCTTCCTTAAATTTCAAAATCATCGTCTGCTTTCTCGTTTGGCAAACAAGGGAACAATGACCCTAAAATATGCATCATTTTCTATAAGAACATATATGTATCTTTCTTACAAGATTTTAGTAGCATGATGGTTGACATACCTAAAATTCTCAGGATTTTCAGGCCAAAATCTGAGATTTATCTTGTCTTCTGGGTATATTGTAATAAACAACCGATCGGTCCAATCAAGAGTTTGATGCTCCGAAACCACTGAATCAGTCGCGTACCCTTCAATGTCACCAACTGTCCTTGAGTATTTCTGTTTCTCGTCAATGGGAAGTGCAAAGAATTGTTTGCCAATTTCATGCACTTGGTCTAGGAAAGAGGCTGTCATTCCATGATTTATGGCCTGAAATTCCGAAACCAGGATTCAACAAATCGAAAACTGAAATACGTAAGGCTGTGCTTGGAAGGCCAGCAAAATTGTGACTCGTTTTCTTTTTTCTAGAAGACCAAACCACATGGAGATATTTTACAGATATATATTCAAATCTGTTACTCTCATAGACCCACCTAAAAAGACTGAATTATTAGCTCCTATTCCCTTTTCAAATGCTAACATGCCCTTTTCCTCTCTTTTCTTGTTTTTCCATAGATTGCTCCACATGGACAAACTAAGCATGAACATTGTTGGAACTTGTGGCTCATATGTTGTGTATGAGAGGTACTGAGAAGTTCTCGTAAAAGGCATCGCAGATTCAGTTGGTTGGGCCGAAGGCCCAAAAGGTTTGGGGGGGGTGCGGGGGGGCGTAGCCCCCCGCGGTACGGTACGGAATTATTAGGGTTGAAATAGAAGTAGCGCATATATATACTCTCTATTGTAAAACCCTATGGACTGTGATCATCAATAAAACAGCTCCTCTCCCGTGGACGTACCCGGTTTTGGGGAACCACGTATATCTCTGTGTCAATCCTTTACTGTTTATACTCGTATATCGTGTGCGTGTGTGTTTAGATCCTTACAATTGAAGCTCATTAAGCTTCCAAATGAAGTCTGAACATGTTGCTAATTCTACTCGACTCGTTCGGTTTATGATGTTTAAAATTCAAGTTAGTCGAGATCCGCTCGATTAAAGCTCGCTCGAGATCGGCTCGTTTGTAAAAACAAGATAAACCATTTAAGTTTCAAACCAAACTTGAACAATCAAACTAATCAGCTCGTCTGCCTCGTTTATCAGCCAAACCCACTAATCACATAATAGCATAAGTGCATAACCAACAAATCACACCATTCAGTCAACGAGACACAAAACCCAACTGGGAAAAACAAATTGGGTTTTTAGACAAGCAAGTAGTGAAACCTGAAAGCAACCACAGGAGCTGAGAGCAGATCGGAGTTTTCCAAGCTCTTCTTCTCCGGCAGCGGATTGAGATGCGAGGAGACTCAGATCAATTACTGGGACCTCAATCGGTGGATAAGAGACATCAGTGGCTGCATTTTCACCCTTCTTGTATATGTATTTTTCCGGCAGTTCAGTACCCCCGTTGACGATCAGTTCTTGGACTGGCTTTGACAGTGATTCCGCCATGGCTAAGGTGAGAAAGTCTTGGGAAATGGGTTTAATTATGTGTAATAGTAAGTCCAATTATGGTACCAGAATAGTAAGTCCAATTATGTGTACCACCTCCTGGGATGTGTTGTCGTAAGTGATGTGTGAAGCAGAAGTATGATGTAAGCTAAAGACTAAGAACAGGAACTCATCATGCAAGCATTTCCCTCCTTATGCCTATAAAAGGAGGGCACTTTCTTATTGTAAACCAAGTCAGTGTTTTCAATAATATATCTTGTATCTTGTGTTCTCTCTACAATTCCCTTTTGATTTTAACCTACTTCGTGTTTGTACCAACTTCGTGTCTGCCCAATTTGGTATAAGAGTCATGTTCTCCATTCTAGCCTAAACCCCTTCTGGGTACTTCTTTTTCAAAACTACTCCAAATCTTTTCTAAAGAAAAATTGAAGCGTATGGTTGCCTTCTAAGGATCCTCCACATCAGAAACGTCATTAACTATTTTGGTTATAGGATTCTGTATCAATGGGTTAAAAGTACCTTAAGACTTTGGCTTTTGTGTAAGCAGTGTGTTGGTTTATCTACCCTAGTATACAGAATTTCATTGATCAAAATTAGTTAAAGATCTTACACTGGAAAAGAAAATGATTTGTTGTGTGAGGAAAAGAAGAACCCAGATTTCACCCTATAAAAAATGAATTATCTATTTTCCACCCATTCCTCCGCTACCTCATCTCTTGTTCCTTCACAATTGTCCTCCAGCAGAAGTTCCTCTATTTTTTCTTCTAATCTTGAGTACTTGTACGAATTTGAATATCTTCCTGATGATAGTAAAGTTCCTCTTATTGATCTTCATTTCTTAAATCCCTATAATGCCTTTATTAGACCACAAACCTCTGTAAAAAAGACCA
Organism: Rhododendron henanense subsp. lingbaoense; assembly: GCA_020567845.1. Taxonomy (NCBI): domain Eukaryota; kingdom Viridiplantae; phylum Streptophyta; class Magnoliopsida; order Ericales; family Ericaceae; genus Rhododendron; species Rhododendron henanense. The sequence goes on from CM036312.1 coordinate 52,790,696, forward strand.
TCGCCCAACTCTTCTCCACAAAACGACCAACATCTGTAAAAGAGTATGTCCAACCTCCAAATTTGATCAGTGTTTCATATGAGCTACAGAGGTTGAACAACTTTTACCCTTGGAAATCCCAGTTGATTTGCTTCGTATCTGGCAACAACAAGGATTTACTCATCTTCACTTTAGAGCAATCAGATTGGCTGTCACTTTCCATGGTAGAAAAGGTTTACCTGTTACTTCCGTAATTGCTCTGGTAGATACTAGGTTCTTACAGTACCAACATGCATGTATTGCCACAATTCAAACTACTTTAAATGCTGGAACTGTAGCAAATCCTCATCTGCTAACCGCTCTAAAAGTGCAAGTTCAAATTGGTGGTGCTTCCCAAATTTTCACCACATATGCAGCAACCATCCACTATTAAATGGCCTATCGCCTTCAAAACCATGCCTGTCATTACCTTCCTCCATAGATGAAGCCTTTTTTCTAACTGTCAACTCACCTCACCAAGCTTCTTGTGTCCATTTTCCACGTCAGATTTCTCGATCTGAGCTTCTCAAGCTTCTCCCAGAATCTTGGGTTATAGCTTATGAGAAGAACCAACAAAAGCTCATACCTGTTCAATCCTCAAATCCGCTTGTCATCTCAAAACCTGATGGTACAGTGGAGATCTCGTTTCCAAAAGAAACCACTGCCTCATCTTCCACCCATCATATCATTTTCCCATCAAGGATTGATATGTTTATAGATGGTACTGGAACTAGCCCTCCAATTAAATATTTTGATCCTAGTGGCCTTCCAGTTTTTTACTTCAAAAATTTAGAAACAGGTCATTGTTATTTTGATGCCTGTGACTGTGATGAGTGTCTAGAAGACAGTCTTCTAAAAGATGAAGAGGACACTGAAGATCCATGTCCACTACGCTCTCCTTCACCTCTCACTCCATGTAAATCTCCACCTCCTCCTCAACCTCCATCTAAAAATGACCCTTCGGCACAACCCAGTGGGTGTTTTATGTTCACCCCATCTTCTCCTTGGACTGAAGCAGATTTTCGTCCTTTGGAGTTCCATAACTCCCAAGAAAGAACGACCTATCGTCATAAAATTCTAGATTCTACTACTATTCTCCCTGATGGTAGTACAAAAGTAGTGTCAGCAACAGAAGCAGCCATAAATTGGTAGCCAGCAAATTCTCTGGCCCAAAATAAAATTCTCTAGAAAATTGATCACTCTCAACAAAATTTGGAGAATGTTGTCCATAAGAAATTATCATCTTTGGAACTTCTTATCAGAGATTTGCAGCAAAAGATCCAAAATGTTCACCAGGAACTTCTCTAGATGGCATATGCCAACCAGGCATTTTCAACAGCTTTTTACCAAAAGGATGCTGAAATGATGCACCTAAAGAATCAACTTCAATCCCTTCAAGCTCAGCAGTATTCTCAGCATAAAAACCCATTTGACATGTTCGCATCTTCCTCTCAACAAAATTTTTCTGGGTATCCCCAAATGTCTCAACCCTTACCTATAAACCCGACCGTAGAAAGGAAGATGCGAACATGTCAAATGGGCTTTTATGCTGAGAATACTGCTGAGCTTGAAGGGATTGAAACTGATTCTTTAGGTGCTTCATTTCAGCATCCTTTTGGTAAAAAGCGCTGAAAATGCCTGGTTGGCATATGCCATCTAGAGAAGTTCCAGTGTAAGATCTTTAACTAATTTTGATCAATGAAATTTTGTATACTAGGAAGATAAAATCGAGACACACTTCTTACACAAAAGCCAAAGTCTCAAGGTACTTTTAACCCACTGATACAGAATCCTATAACCAAAATAGTTAATGAAGTTCTGATATGGAGGATCCTTAGAAGGCAATCACAGAGCATACGCTTCAATTTTTCTTTAGAAAAGATTTGGAGTAGTTTTGGAAAAGAAGTTCCCAGAAGGGATTTAGGCTAGAATGGAGAACATGGCTCTGATACCAAATTGGGCAGACACAAAGTGGGTACAAACACGAAGTATGTTAGGATCAAAAGGGAATTGTAGAGAGAACACAAGACACAAGACTTGTAGAGAGAACACAAGATATATTATTGGAAACACTGACTTTGCACAAAGCAGCCGTTTAATAAGTTTTGAGCTAAAGTTAGCTTGGGGACAAACAGTCAAGTACAATATAGTTGACCCACGTTAAAACTTGAAATTGTGCAAACAAAACGGGTTGAGACGAGCCAAGTTTTGTAGTATTTGAGTTGAGCTCATTTATTGGAGTAGTCTAAAAATTGGGTTCGAAAAGTATGGTTCATTTACCAGTTGAGTCATTATTGACGAGCCGAGCTTATACATACGAGTTGAGTTTTTTCGAACCTAGCTAAGCTTTAAAATGGTGAGCTCAGTTCATCTATTTTACAAGCCTAAAACTTTGAGCTCGAGCTAAGCCGAGCCATGAGTTGCTTGATCGTGAGCTTAATTCGTTTCCAGCCCTAACATTAATCAATCATGTATGTAATAGAAAAAGAATTTAGGCTTTTCTGCAGTCCAAGTCTAGCAATCTATGTTATCTCGTCTGTTCAAAAGTGTTTTTAATGTTTCAGATTCGTTGAAAGAATCTTCCTGAAAAGAATAATTTTTTCTGGAAAGAATCTTTGTAAGCTTTGGACCTTGACTATCGAGATGGACTGCCAAGATTTAATTGCATATGCTTTTCTGCGATCCAATTGCTAAGAAGCCACATCTTAATAAAAAATCACAAATGAAGTAACATTTGTCAAAAAAAAAAAAAAAACATGACACATAAGATGCCTAGCATTTTCAAAATGACATAATATTTTTAAAATATCTCACTTTAGGATATATCATCTGATAATATTCATCTTAAAGATGCATATAACATGGTGCCCCAAGCACACCAATTGTTGGACACTTACAAATGTTTCCATAGTTAGACAGGTAAGGATTGTGTTACAGTCTAGTTTTGTTAGTTCATTTTAAACCCTTGAGATTTAGGGTTTCTGTGAAGAGAAAATCTTTATTACGGAGGCTCCGCAAATAAAAGTTTACGGAGCTTAATCTCAGCCATCCAAAAGTGTTTTGGACGATCCGGATTAAAAACAATCTATTCGCTTTACAACGCCTCCACGAATAGATTATTTTTAATCTTTTTCGTCCAATGCCGAAACGGACGACTGAGATCATTTAACTCCGTAAAAAACTGCTTTACAACGCCTCCGTAAATAAGTATATCTCTCGTGTGAATTACCTCCTAACTTATGAACTTGACCACTAGTAAGGGGAAAAAAAGAAAGTACCTTACTACTTGACCTATCTTTTGTTGTCCTATAAGATAGTTAAGTGTGATTTCTTTATTTTCTATTTTTGTATGGTTTGGCCTTGGACCAAGGCTATAGGCACATGATACCGATGGAAGCTTCTGGGGAAACTGAGAGATGCATTTTCAAAAGTCAAAAGAGGCTGCAATTTGTTTTTTTTGGAATTTGAGTATGGGTTATATTGTAGTACACGGTGAGTGCGTGTATTTTTCATGAAATTAGGGCGACGTCATGACAAAAGAATTAATATTGATGCTATAGTGACCAAACTTGTAGTTGGTTCGGGCCTGGATGATCTCAGAAGCAACCCCGGCCCTCCCCATAACATTTCGAAAACCCTATCGTTAAGTTGGCCCTTACGTGCTTCATGTTATGTGCGTTCGTCACCCTAATTCTCCTTCCCATATTCGGGGAGGAACTTGAAAAGTTTTTCCAAGTCCTAGATTGGCTAGCAAATGCTATCGCCTATGGTGGGAATAGTAGGTGTTCGATTCGAAAAAGGCATACATTGACATATTGTACCAAGAAAGCCGATATCTACACGGGTACACCAATTTCGAAAATCCACACATTGTACGTACAACCAAATTTACATAGCTTACAGCCTTCAAATACTGCAAATACAACCTCAAGACGACGATCTTGGACATTATATTTTCACCGCATCGATTGGTCGCTTCCCTTGCTGGAAGTAGGAATAGGCATAATTCTTCACTTTCTTGTACATCCTTTGCCTTTTTTAATTGACGAGCTCCTCTATAGGCACATCCGAGCCGTCTATTGCATTTTTGGATGGCTCGAATTTGGTGAGAGAAAAAGAAGAGAGGAAGTGTTGGGGTGAGATAAGAGGGCACGGGATCTTCTGTCCGACTTTCCATGTCCCAGCCCTCTGTCCCACTCCTCAAACAACACGTGTAGGTCACACCAAAAACCAAAAGGCTAAGCCACACACAATCTCGCATTTGTCTTCTCCCCCTTTTCGTTGAATAGCTCTGTCTTCTCCCCTTTTAACCTCCGGCCAAATTGATCTCATTGGTTTGTAGCACCATCACTTTTCCGGTGATCTCTCTCTACATTATATATATACACATATATATACTCCCCGGCCCCCCCAGTTTATATATAACACTAAAAGGGGCAAGTTAGAATTTTTTTTCCCTAAAAAAAAAAAAATATTAATCAATCCGGCCTGATTAGATCCTTGTATTAGTAATGTTCTAAATCCCAAAAGCTCCATTATAACTGCATAGAAACCACAAATGATGAAATGTTGGAAAAACATCAGATCTTCACTGCATCAATTGGTCTCTTGTTTAACTGGTAGTTCTCGAAATAGATAGCCACATAATCTTTCATTGTCTTGTACAGCCTCGGCCTTTTTTCGTCGATGAGCTCCTCCACCGGCCCGATCTCCATTTTGGCATCGGGGAGACAAAACACAGCTAGAGTGAGCCTCTCCCTCTCTGAGTTTGTCACCACCTTGTGCACTGGGCTCTTAAACATTCCATTGCTCATTATCTGAGCACACATGATACGACAGCAGTAAAGATCAACTCTACATTTGACAGCTAGTAGAAAATTATAAGTGAAAGCTCGATAACTGGTGTAACCATTTTGCGTTTCATCTTCTGGAAAACAAAAAATTTAATTGAAAACTGTTTCTGGAAACTGCTTCAGAGAAAATTTTCAGAAGACCACCCATTTACAGAGACCATGATCAATCTTTTGGCCTTTTCATGCATTTGAGAACTGTTCTAGCCTGGAAATAAAATTGATAGGAAAATGTGTTTGAACTTTCGATTGCTGTTTCGAAATCCGCCTAGTGGAATTGCTGTTTCGAAATCGGTTTTTGAGAAAACTGTTCTCGAAAGGCAAACACTCATTTTTTTGATTTCAGCAAAAATGGCTTTCGACAAAGTTAAACATCCTTAGCTTTTTCTTAAAACTAGTTCTTATACGAAAAAGTTCCTTAATGTGCTCCGGAGACTATTGCCATTTTCTTAAAAATAAGTATTGTGGGAGGTTTATTCTGGACACAGAACTGAATTTCAAAAGCGAAAACACAGCACAATGCTAAACAGTACTTGAGTAAATTCATAGTTTGTACAGTCACTAATTGTTACGTTACCTCTGCTTGATCACCAACATTAATGAGAATAGCATGGGGAACAATGGGAACTCTGAACCACTGTCCATCTTGCAAAATTTGAAGGCCTTCCACTTCTTCGTCATGCAACAGAAAGGTAACTGTTGATCCATCTGCGTGTGGTTTGAGACCCAGAGTAAGATCAGGCCTCGGACACGGAGGGTAAAAGTTAAATCTTGCAATCATCATTGCTCCCTCTCCACACTGTTTCAGAAAACAGTCTTCCTCTATGTTCAATTACTTTGCCATGGATTTAAGGAGGAACTCGTTCATGAGTGACAAATTTCTCGTATATTCATTTAAAATTTCCCTGCAACATCATATAATACAATCAGTAGGAGAGTAATATGAGAAGAGAAAATAAAACTGGCAGAAGTCACACTAAATCGAATTTAGGTACCATGCCTTGTATCATCGACAGGGTCACCCCTTAAACTAAATTGGAAACAGAGGAAAAAAAGGGTGAAGAAAAGTGAGAACCAAATAGCTTTGCACGTTTTTCATCGTTATACAGGGAAATATGGAAAGTAGACCTGCCATGGTTCGAAGAAAAAGAGAGCTGGTCAGCTAAAGAGACGAGATTTCACTATCTGCTCCCCCCACTATATAACAGGTCCCATATCTTTACAAGGCTATTGTGATGGTTTCCCAACGTAGGGCTTTCTATCTATAGTTCGCCGGTGGTTATTGTAGGGGTTCGATTTGTTGGGATCTTGACCGTGATTCGGATCAGGCTCATTCCTTCACTGCTCCGCGCTCCTTCCGCAGGACCTGCAACAAGTCACTAGGGCTGTGGTAGCCCAGTGACCCTCTGACGATCAAGTTAGATCTAGGGAGAGGTGTTTAGGTCTAGGGTTAGGGTAGAATGACATATCTCTTTAGGTTAGAGTCCCCTTGTATTTATAGTCCTAGACCAGGGCCCCATTGAAGACGATGAGGGGGACCTCGGAAGGACAAAGGTCGGTATCCGAGAGCTTCAAGTCTTTGAACAGAGAGTAGTATATGACCTCGGCCGAGCTGCTCTAGTCCACGAGGACGCGTCGGACGTTGAAGGTGCCGATGCGTAGCGTGACCCCGAGGGCATCGTTATGCGGAAGCTGGACATGGTCGAGGTCCCTTTCGGTAAAGGTGATGGTTCACTTGGCACCGTCATCGGTCCGGGCACGCTTGGGCTCGGGACTGACTATCATAACCTATTTGGAAGAGGAGGCATCTTTTAGTTCGGCGCGGATGATGCGAGCTGCCTTGGAGTTCAGAGGGTCGTGGATCACGTGGATGGTTTGAACTTCCTCTTCGGTGTGGGTCTCGGCGGGCTGAGCCCGAGCCCTTGTTTTCTCGTGATTGATCAGGTTACCGAGATGGCCCCCGGCGACAAGCTGCTCCAAGTGGGCCTTGAAGGGCCTGTAGGCGGTGGTGAAGTGGCCTTGTTCGTTGTGGTAACTACATCGGACAATGGGGTTCTTGATCTTTCCTTTCTCGGTACTGAGTTTTTGGTTTGGGAAAGAGAAGAAAGGCTGATCCTTCACTTGGTCGATAATCCGGTAAATGGGAATGGTAAAGACGGTTTTCTCGGCGTTAAAATCTCTTGGCTTCGGTCCCTTCCTCTGGGACTGCTTGATGTTATTGACCTGTTTCTTGGGGGTTGATACTGGGGCGGGAGCCGGGGCAGCTACTGGGGCGGATCCCGCTTTTGTCCTCGTGGGCCTCCCGATGCCCCTCTCGGCTTTGGACTCAATGAGCTGGCACCATCCCTCAATGCGGGTCATGAGGTTCTTCATGGAATCGGGTTTGTGTCGGGCGAGATCATCGTAAACTTGCTCGTCCTGGGAAGTGAGACCGAACTTGAACCCCCGGGCCGAGATGACGCCGTCACAGCCTTCGATTTCGTTGAACAATTCCCAGTAGCGACCAGTGTACTGGCGGAGCGTTTCGTCGTATCGTTTTCAGAGGGCAAGGAGAGAATCGATCTCCTTCTCGTGCTTGTTGCTCTTGACAAACCGAGCCATGAAAGCATCGTAGAGGGAGTCAAACGAGGAGATTGACTGGGCGGGGAGCTGGTTGAACCAAGTTAGGCCTAAGTTTTCGAGGCTTGCCGGAAAGACCTTACAAAGGCAGGCATCATCCGAGGGCTCATTACGGAGAAAAAGGGACATGATTAGCTTGTACTGTACCAAGTGAGTATATGCCTCGGTCTTGCCATCGTACTTGGCAAATTTGGGTTGGGTGAATCCTTTTGGGGGGTGACCGAGTCGATTTCCCTTGTGAAGGGGGAGGTCGTAAGTCTCTCGAGTCGGGCGTCGCGGTGAGGTCGGATCGAACGGTCGGGACCGTTTGGACGCTCGAATGCAGTACGCTTCTTCGGGATCAATTGGTCCAACCTTTCATATTCCTTTCTCTTCGGCTGGGCGCTTCCCGACTTCTGGGGAGAGCGCTCGTGCCGATACTTCTTGTAGCTATCTCGAGCATATGGCTCGAGGCGCTCAGTGACCTGGCTTCCGCCACCTTTTTCCTTTGGGTGCGAGACGAACGGGCTCTTTGCTCGAGCGTTTTTGAGGCGCTCGTGGTACCCTCTAATTTGGAATTCCAAGGGGCCATCATCCTTGTTGGCCGCCTTGAAACTAGGAGTGGGCTCGCGGTGGCCCCTCCCGTCCCTGACTGAGTGGGTGGAGGAAGCGGAGACGCTTCCTACACCAAGCCTTTCGAAGGCGGACGGCCTTCCGCGGGGTCCTTTGGGGTTGGGGGAACGGGAACGCTCCCTACGCCCTGCGCGTTTTCCGTTGCGACCCTCCTCCGGTGGTTCGAGGCAATCTTTAACCGAGGGGCGGGGTCGATGCTCCACCAGATGGCCGCCTCCACGGCTTTGAGGAGGGCTGTGGTGGCTTCTTCGTCCGCCACGGCTTCTAGAGAATGGGATGGGGAGATCTGGAAGAGATGTTTGATCTCGGCCAACTCATCCCTGACGTGGTTATCGCGCTCCATAACCGTCGTTAGGTCATCGATCTTCCGCTCCAGGTGACGGATGTAGGTGTGGAGTTCGGTGGCGGCGCCTTCGTCCTGTGTCGAGGTTCCGGCTCCGACTCCGATGGACATGTGGGCTTTTCCCAGGGCATTGGCTCCGCCGGAGGCCAGGTTGTGGTCTCCGAGGGGGCCGAGCCCGAGGGTGATTTCGCTGGGATGTGGATTTTCAACTTCCACCATGACTGGCCTATGAAGCTTTGAACGGAGCTCTTGAAAAAGAAGGAGGTGATAGTTTGAGAGAGGTGGCTAGATCCCCAGCAGAGTCGCCAATTGTAGGGGTTCAATTTGTCAAGATCTTGACCGTGATTCGGATCAGGCTCCTTCCTTCACTGCTCCGCGCTCCTTCCGCGAGACCTGCAACAAGTCATTAGGGCTGTGGTAGCCCAGTGACCCTTCGACAATCAAGTTAGATCTAGGGAGTTGTGTTTAGATCTAGGGTTAGGGTAGAATGACATACCTCTTTAGGTTAGAGTCCCCTTGTATTTATAGTTCTAGACTTTCTTGGCCTCCAAGCTAGCGCGTAGAGAGTACGCTCGGGTAACCGCCCCGGGTGACGTCATATATGACAAAGGGGACAAAGCGGTTACGGAGCACATGGCCAGACCTGATTCCAATGATTACGCTTGCTGCATGATCCTCATGGGACCCATCTGGGATAACCGTTTCTCCTGGGCGTCTATGGGAATACTGGAACAGATACAGCGCTGTTGTTAGCTCCGAAGCACCCGGAGGCTTATTTCCGGGCACACAACCGGACAGCGCACCGAGGGGTATCTATATCAAGTTGTGACCCGGACCTCCCACAGGCATCGGTTTGCACCGCTTGGCTTGGTTACCGAGCTGGTAACCGAGGCCACCACAGTTATAACGAAGAAACTAATGGACATTTCTGGGGCATTGCTTGTACAGACCTTGGTCTGGCCGGCTGTAACTACTGAGGTTTGGAGGAGTCCCCCTGTCCTTCCAATCAACGAAACAAAAAAAGAAATTCTGCCAAAGAGACAAGATTTCACTATCTGCTCCCCCTAACTATATAACTAGTCCCATCCCTTTCCAAGGCTACTGTGATTGTTTCCCAATGTTGGGCTTTCTATCTATAATTCGCCGGTTGTTGTAACCAATAACTAATGGGGATTTTTGAGGCATTGCTTGTACAGACCTTGGTCTGGCCAGCTGTAACTACTTGAGGTTTGGAGGGTCTCCCCCTGCCCTTCCAATCAAAGAGGAAATAAAGGAAACCGAATTCTTAAATTTCAAAATCATCGTCTGCTTTCTCATTTGGCAAACAAGGGAACAATGACCCTAAAATATGCATCATTTTCTATAAGAACATATATGTATCTTCCTCACAAGATTTTAGTAGCATGATGGTTGACATACCTAAATTTCTCAGGATTTTCAGGCCAAAATCTGAGCTTTATCTTGTCTTCTGGGTATATTGTAATATACAACCGATCGGTCCAATCAAGAGTTTGATGCTCTGAAAGCACTGAATCAGTCCCGTACCCTTCAAGGTCACCAACTATCCTTGAGTATTTCTGTTTCTCATCAATGGGAAGTGCAAAGAATTGTTTGCCAATTTCATGCACTTGGTCTAGGAAAGAGGCTGTCATTCCATGATTTATAGCCTGAAACTCCGAAACCAGCATTCAACAAATCGAAAACTGAAATACCTAAGGCTGTGCTTGGAAGGCCAGCAAAATTGTGACTCATTTTCTTTTTGATAAAAGACCAAACCAAATGGAGTTATTTTATTAGCTCCTAAAATGACTGAATTATTAGCTCCTATTCCCATTTCAAATGCTAAAATGCCCTTTTCCTTCCTTTTCTTCTTTTTCCATAGATTGCTCCACATAGACAAACTAAGCATGAACATCTATTGAAGCTCATTAAGCTTCCAAATGAAGTCTGAACATGTTGCTAATTCTACTCGACTCGTTCGGCTTATGATATTTAAAATTCAAGTTAGTCGAGATCCGCTTGATTAAAGCTCGCTCGAGATCGGCTCGTTTGTAAAAACAAGATAAACCAGTTAAGTTTTAAACCAAACTTGAACAATCAACTATAATCAGCTCGTCCGCCTCGTTTATCAGCCAAACCCACAAATCACAGAATAGCGTAAGTGCATAACCAACAAATCACACCATTCAGTCAACGAGACACAAAACCCACTTACCAAAAAACCCAACTGGGAAAAACAAATTGGGTTTTTAGACAAGCAAGTAGTGAAACCTGAAAGCAACCACAGGAGCTGAGAGCAGATCGGAGTTTTCCAAGCTCTTCTTCTCCGGCAGCGGATTGAGATGCGAGGAGACTCAGATCAATTACTGGGACCTCAATCGGTGGATAAGAAACATCAGTGGCTGCATTTTCACCCTTCTTGTGTATGTATTTTTCCGGCAGTTCACCCCCGTTGACGATCAGTTCTTGGACTGGCTTTGACAGTGATTCCGCCATGGCTAAGGTGAGAAAATCTGGGGAAATGGGTTTGCACAGGGCAGCCGTTGAATAAGTTTTGAGCTAAAGTTAGCTTGGGGACAAACAGTTGAGTACAATATAGTTGACCCCAGTTTATCCACTTTAAAACTTGAAATTGTGCAAACAAAACATACGGTTGAGACGTGCCAAGTTTTGTAGTATTTGAGTTGAGCTCATTTATACACTGCTTCTTCTGCATTTTGATGTTTTGTTATCCTTCTTGATCCATTTTGAACTGCTATTGGTACCGACCAATAGCGTAGGGAAAATACACCGACGGCTGCGCCGGGCCGTTTTCGGCTACCGGACGGCCAGTACGAGCCGTCCAAAAAATTTTTGAAAAAAAATCGAGTGGGCTTGCACGAGAATCAACGGCATCCGACATGCGTAAGTACTCGATCCAAACACCCCATTTTTTCGTATATACATGCATATACATATATACACGAAAAATAGGGTATTTAGATCAAGCACCCTACACACTTCGGATGCTGTTGATTCTTGCATAAGCCCTCTTGGTTTTTTTTTAAAATTTTTTTTGGACGGATCGGATCGGCCGTCCGGTGGCCGTCGGTACGGTTTCCCTACGGAAACCATCGGTACGTATAGAATTTCTGTTTTTGAAACTTGTTAAGTTTTCCAAGCTTTTAAACAAACTAGTAAGAGTGCACGTGCCTTGCACGTGAAATTCTTCAAATTCATATCACAAATGACATCAGCAAGTATGCAACTAACATTTCTATGCTTTAGAGAATGAGAATTTGACAGCTAATCGTCTTCCAAAGCTGCTAAGTGATTGGACTACTATTGCTATAGGACATTTTTTTCCAAAGCTTTTCTATCCACAATTATATGCCTATTTCTAAACAAAGATGTTTCCAACATAGCATCTGAGCCTATTAGTACTTGTATATATGGTCAAGGATTATGTTCAAATGAACAAATGTAAGTAAAATCCAGCTTATGTTTTCACATGGTATTAGAACCTAAAATTTCGCAACAAATGCTAAATATGGTAATCTATTTTTCGCAACAAGTGCTAAATATAGGGAAGACCTAAAGGAAAAATAAACCAAAGCAAATAAATGACTAACACAATCTCGCATGATCAATCATTTCCAACTACCTTGACAAGGAACATCATCTTCTTATCAACCCCAAAAAAAAAAAAAAAAAGAAGAAGAAAGAAACTTCTTCTGTTACAAGGAAACCAAGGACTTGTTACAGTTGCACCAATAGCTTGTCTAAGAATGAAGACTATGGACCAACTTCACTGAGAATTCAGAATTGGTTTAACATCTTATAGATAAGCAATGATCAATTGTGAGTGGACTGAACACCACCCAAGCAGATTTGTTTAACAGTTGAGCATCGGCCTAATTTAAAACATTCCAAGATGTTACTTCCATCCAAAGTTATGATTCCAGCTGGTTCGGCTTCATCAGTAGGGGAAACAGAGTATCCAATGTATGCATTAGCCCAACCACTTGCCCTAGAATGGTCCATCAACAAAACATAAGAAGCAATACAGTTAGAAGGGAAAATGACGGCCAATGACGTGTTTTGATAATTAATATCCGTCAATGACATTTTCAGTATTAACAAATGTTCTTAGCTTGTCCTTGACGGGTATTAATTATCAAAATATGTCCTGGGCCGTCATTTTCCCCAGTTAGAAAAGACAACATTCAGGCTAAGGAACACAACCATTACCAACTGGTGACATTATGTGAGATTTAAACCTTAACAATTAGAATCACCACCTTTTGGAAGTAATAAAATAAATTCCTAGCAAAAATAGATGCCTGAAATTGATCGACTAACAAAATTTGTAGACATAGTAAGCCCTTGTTCTTGATTGAAGCATTTCAAAGATTGTAATCTTTAAACTTTATAACAGAATATTTTGTTTAATAAATTTTTGTGATTGCACCCGTTGGAAGAAAGTACAGTCAAAGTGATCAAATGTAGCTATGTAGCATGAACTCTTTGTCAGAGTCCACGACCCAGTGTTAGACACTTTTCAAACACCAACATAACATTCTCTGGACACGTATTTGAAACTCAAATCCGCAATGTCCTTATTTTTCTTTACGTTTTTTGTTTGGGCACTCTGGGGCACTAAAAAAAAATGCTCCAAACACTCTCACGACAATCACAAAAATTGTATTATTGTTCGCAGCAGTGTTAAGAGGCAATAGTTAAGGCCTAAGGGGGACATATGCAAACCTTTGGAGTAATGGAATGTGTTCTCAAATCCCACAAGCTGCTGACGTTTCGAATATGGCTTTTCAAAAGGACCAAACGCTGCAAATGCCTTTTAAAAGGGATGGGTAGGGGTTGTAAGTGGCAGTTGATAAATGATTAACCAAAGCTGACATTCTATTTTGTTCATTATCTTCTCAATGACAATATTGTCTTCGAAATTGATGACCTACATAGTTAGGCGCAATATCTTTTTGGGTGAAGTTAACATTGTGTTATACCTTTGTATGTTAGAAAACTTGATCACCTAATAAAATCGTACAATACACATAAGATCAAATGCCAAAACTTCATATAGGTCGAGATTATTTCTTTCACATAGGTCATGTAAAAGGAAGATCAAATGCCACAACTTCAAACTTATGGAGGTACGTAAATATTTGGAACTCTAACTTACTAACCTTTTTGTATCCTAGCAATTTGGGGGAAAAAAGACCTGATCTATGACCAACCTTTTCCTTTTTTACATGGAAGTAGGAAAATGCCTCGAATCAACATGAAGGTGGGACTAAACAAGCACCGGTTGAAGTACAAACTCCAACTGCTGTTTCTTATACTGCAGCTATGGCCTACAGCTGATGATCAATCTACTCCTTTGATCTAGTCTAATAGTTTTTCCGGTAGCCGGTAGAGTCTAATGTACTATAGCCGAAAGGCATTAAGCTAGTCAAGGTGTTCACCACTTTAAACACAAAAATAGGAAGGAAAAAAGGATGCATTTTTTAATCGTACATGCTGGTAAACACTTGGAAATGACAAGTTCTTCTTTATGGTCTTCGAATATTACCTTCATACACATTTGGGCTTCACTTCCATTGGATTTCTACCTTCAGTCTCTTTTCATTCCTGACTTCAATTTTGATGGACGAATATATAGAATATCTACCAAAAACAGTAGGTCAACAGATGACATCTAATGTGACAAAAGCTAAACATAAGAATTACGCACAATTTTATATATTCTTTGGACAATTGTTAAGTTGCGGAACACCGACTTCAAGAAAGTAACAAAAAAGTAACACAAAGCATGATAATGAACACAATAGACACTTAACTGGAATTACACAGTCAAGTAGGGATTTGGTTGTCGGCCCAAAACAAACTGGAGTTCCCCACTCGTAGCATCTAATGTTAGGTCCTCTTTTGTCTTTCGTTGGTTTCTCATTGTAGTGAGATCTTCAATGTGGATTTACCAACAGAGACAGAAAAAGAAAATAAGTGACATGTCAAACATATTTGGATTATACACAATGCCAATTGAAGCAATTCATCAAACATCTTAAGTGCAACAATTTTTCGTTATGACCAATTACGTTCTGATCTGGAACTCGACGTCACATTAATACCTTTGGGAATTCTTACCGTGCAAAATCGTAGAGGTCCAGTTGGAGGGTATTCTAGGTGACGGGCAATGGCGGGTGCAAAACTTGGCCGTCGCGAGGTGATAATGGAGAAGTCGATGAAATTGTTAGGCGTTGGCGTGGGAGAAGTGTGTACTGCTTCGGTTTGGAGATGCGTGAATTGGGATTTTGTTATGGTTTCGGATTCCATTAAGGAGCAGTGGAGTATATCGAAGGTTTCTTGGGGACTGTCGTTAGGGTGGGACTGGGAACGGTGCAGGAGGGAAGTGTCCTATGGAACTTTGAAGGGGTACTTGGGGAAGGAAAAGTGTAGGAAACACTTGGCCCTTCCGATTCTTTTGCTTTGGCAGTTTTTTTTCTTTTACCGAAGAGATGCCATTGGTTTAGGCAATGGCTAGGCATCGTAGTAATGTTTTAGTAATTTGGTAAAAGACACATACTGGTTGGGTGGGATGGGTAAGGGACATGGGATAGGGTTGGAATTCATAGGAATTTGTGGGGGCATTTTTAGAAAGCAAAAAGTAGGAAACATCTTCGTCCTTTTAAAAGAAGTAGTATAGATTGCTGCGCAACTCGATTAACTTGTGCCATATGAAAACAAATTTTTTGAACGGCAATTTCAAAATACCCACAACCTTTACACCAAAATTTAATTAGATTCCCAACCTTTTAAAAACTTCAATTTTACTCCCAACGTTATCTTTCGTTAATCAAAACGCCCCACTCAGTTCGAATGACTAACGGATTTCGTTAAAAGCTCCGTTAAATAGCGTCCCGATTAAATTTCGATGATCCGAGCCGCTCAATGTGTTCAAAACATGATTTTAAGGGTATCCGCGAGAAATCAGCAGAAAAAAAGACCGGGAAGAGTTTCATCTGAACAGTTTTTTATTGAATAGTTTATTCAAATCAAGCCCTTCCCGATCATTTTTTTTGCTAATTTCTAGAGGATACCCTTAAAATCACGTTTTAATCATATTGAGTGGTTTGGATCATCGAAATTCGATTGGGAAAGGGGACGTGCGGATCGATCCGGATTTTGTTTAAGTCCAGACGTCCGGATTTTGCTTCGGTATGCACCACTCCCCTTTTCCGTTCAAATTTCGATGATTTGAGCTGCTCAATGTGATTAGAATGTGATTTTAAAGGTACTTGCGAGAAATCAGCAAAAAAAAAATGACCGGAAAAGGCTTGATTTGAGCAGTTTTTTATTGAACTATTCAATAAAAAACTGTTCAGATGAAGCCCTTCGCGGTCATTTTTTTTGCTAATTTCATGCGGGTACTCTTAAAATCATGTTCTAATCACATTGAGCGGCTCAGATCATCGAAAGTCGATCGGGACAATATTTAACGGAGCCTTTTAACGAAATCTGTTAGTCATTCGGACGGAAAGGGGCATTTTGATTAACGGAAGATAACGTTGGGAGTAAAATTGAAATTTTTAAAAGGTTGGGAGTCTAATTGAATTTTGGTGTAAAGGTTGGGGACTATTTTGAAATTTTCCCTTTTTGAACTGACTCGGGTAAAACTTGTTTGATACCAATTTATTTTATATGCAGATCTTAATTTTAACAATGAGGAGTTCATTTCAGATTGACTTAACTGATGGACAAATCAAGCTTCAACATCCTTGATGAATCTATATGCGTGTGCAGAAAAATCAAGCTACTCGACCGACTTGATTACAGTTTGTTTGAGATTGTCTGTTTGTTACGCTAAGCTTTTTGGGCATTGTCTTTTTTCAAAAAAAATATGCATTTGTTAGTTTCATGCCAAGCATTTATGGATTATTGATTCGTCTCGACGAGAAAAATTGAAAAATCAAAATATTTTTACTTTTACCCAAATACTTTTAGAAATGTCCACGATAAAGCCCCAAAAGTAGCTTTTTGGACATTATTTTGGTTATTTTCCAAAATATTTGGATAAAAATAAAAAAAAAAAACTTTTTCAATTCATCTTGTCCAGACGAATTAATTCCTCTTGTCGAGACAAATTAATAATCCACAATAGTTTGGCGTAAAATTAACAAACAAACACAATTTTTTTTTTTAAATCCGAACAGAACTCTCAAAAAGCCCAAAATGCTTAGCAGAACAAGGTCAGTTTGAACACGGCTCAACTCTATTGAGTATAATGAGTAATCACGGACAAAACTCCTTTGAATTTCAAGCCTCAGCTTCTGCCTTCCACACAAATGCTCAAGGAATAAAAAGCCTTATTCTGTATTGCGGGGAGAAAAAAACAACTTCAAACTGGAATTTGTCTCCCACCTAAATCCCAAAAGCTTCATCATAACTGCATAGAAACCACAAATGATGAATTGTTGGAAAAACATCAGATCTTCACTGCATCAATTGGTCTCTTGTTTAACTGGTAGTTCTCGAGATAGATAGCCGCATAATCTTTCATTGTCTTGTACAACCTCGGCCTTTTTTCGTCGATGAGCTCCTCCACCGGCCTGATCTCCATTTTGGCATCCGGGTGACAAAACACAGCTAGAGTGAGCCTCTCCCTCTCTGAGTTTGTCACCACCCTGTGCATTGGGCTCTTGAACATTCCATTGCTCATTATCTGAGCACACATGATACAACAGCAGTAAAGATCAACTCTACATTTGACAGCTAGTAGAAAATTATAAGTGAAAGCTCGATAACTGGTGTAACCATTTTGCGATTCATTTTCTGGAAAACAAAAAATTTAATTGAAAACTGTTTCTGGAAACTGCTTCGGAGAAAATTTTCAGAATACCACCCATTACAGAGTACATGATCAATCTTTTGGCCTTTTTGTACATTTGAGAACTGTTCTAGCCTGGAAAAAAAATTGATAGGAAAATGTGTTTGAACTTTCGATTGCTTTTTCGAAATCCGCCTAGTGGAATTGCAGTTTCGAAATCCGTTTTTGAGAAAACTGTTCTCGAAAGGCAAACACTCATTTTTTGGTCTTGTTTTTTTTTATTTCAGAAAAAATGGTTTTCGACAAAGTTAAACTTCCTTCGCTTATTCAAAAAAGATCCTTAATGTGCTCCGGAGACCGTCACCATTTTCTTAAAAATAAGTATTGTGGGAGATTTATTCTGGACACAGAACTGAATTTCGAAAATAAAAACACGGCACAATACTAAAACAGTACTTAAGTAAATTCATAGTTTGTTCAGTCACTAATTGTTGTTTAATTAGTACCGCAAATCATCTGAAAATTTCCAATTTGATCATTGACAAAATTTGATACACTCAACACTTGAACCAAGTTAAGTTACCTCTACTTGATCACCAACATTAATGAGAATAGCATGGGGAACAATGGGAACTCTGAACCACTGTCCATCTTGCAAAATTTGAAGGCCTTCCACTTCTTCGTCTTGCAACAGAAAGGTAATTGTTGATGCATCTGTGTGTGGTTTGACACCCAGAGTAAGATCAGGCCTCGGACACGGAGGGTAAAAGTTAAATCCTGCAATCATCTTTGCTCCCTCTCCAAACTGTTTCAGAAAACAGTCTTCCTCTACGTTCAATGACTTTGCCATGGATTTAAGGAGGAACTCTTTCATGAGTGACAAATTTCTCGTATATTCATTTAAAATTGCCCTGCAATATCAAATAATACAATCGGTAGGAGAGGAATATGAGAAGAGGAAATAAAACTGGCAGAAGTCACACTAAATCGAATTTAGGTACCATGCCTTGTATCATCGACAAGGTCACCCCTTAAACTAACTTGGAAAAAGAGGAAGAAAAGGGTGAAGAAAAAATGAGAATCAAATAGCTTTGTGCTTTTGTCGTCGTTCATTTTTGCCGTATACAGGGAAATATGGAAAGTAGACCTGCCATGGTTCGAAGAAAAAGAGAACTGGTCAGCTAAAGAGACGAGATTTCACTATCTGCTCCCCCCACTATATAACTGGTCCCATATCTTTACAAGGCTTTCGTGATGGTTTCCCAACGTAGGGCTTTCTATCTATAGTTTGCCGGTGGTTATAACTAATAACGAAGACTAATGGGCATTTCTGGGGCATTGCTTGTACAGACCTTGGTCTGGCCGGCTGTAACTACTGAGGTTTGGAGGAGTCCCCCTGTCCTTCCAATCAATGAAATAAAAAAGGAAATTCTGCTAAAGAGACAAGATTTCACTATCTGCTCCCCCTAACTATATAACTGGTCCCACGACTCCCACCCCTTTCCAAGGCTACTGTGATAGTTTCCCAATGTAGGGCTTTCTATCTATAGTTCGCCGGTTGTCATAACCAAGAACTAATGGGGTTTTTGAGGCATTGCTTGTACAGACCTTGGTCTGGCCAGCTGTAACTACTTGAGGTTTGGAGGGTCTCCCCCTGCCCTTCCAATCAATGACACTAAAAGAGGAAATAAAGGAAACCGAATTCTTCCTTAAATTTCAAAAAATCATCGTCTGCTTTCTCGTTTGGCAAACAAGGGAACAATGACCCTAAAATATGCATCATTTTCTATAAGAACATATATGAATCTTTCTTACAAGATTTTAGTAGCATGATGGTTGACATACCTAAAATTCTCAGGATTTTCAGGCCAAAATCTGAGATTTATCTTGTCTTCTGGGTATATTGTAATAAACAACCGATCGGTCCAATCAAGAGTTTGATGCTCCGAAAGCACTGAATCAGTCGCGTACCCTTCAATGTCACCAACTGTCCTTGAGTATTTCTGTTTCTCATCAATGGGAAGTGCAAAGAATTGTTTGCCAATTTCATGCACTTGGTCTAGGAAAGAGGCTGTCATTCCATGATTTATGGCCTGAAATTCCGAAACCAGGATTCAACAAATCGAAAACTGAAATACGTAAGGCTGTGCTTGGAAGGCCAGCAAAATTGTGACTCATTTTCTTTTTTCTAGAAGACCAAACCACATGGAGATATTTTACAGATATATATTCAAATCTGTTACTCTCATAGACCCACCTAAAAAGACTGAATTATTAGCTCCTATTCCCTTTTCAAATGCTAACATGCCCTTTTCCTCTCTTTTCTTATTTTTCCATAGATTGCTCCACATAGACAAACTAAGCATGAACATTGTTGGAACCTGTGGCTCATATGTTGTGTATGAGAGGTACTGAGAAGTTCTCGTAAAAGGCATTGCAGATTCAGTTGGTTGGGCCGAAGGCCCAAAAGGTTTGGGGGGGTGCGGGGGCTATGCCCCCGCGGTACGGTACGGAATTATTAGGGTTGAAATAGAAGTAGCGCATATATATACTCTCTATTGTAAAACCCTATGGAATGTGATCATCAATAAAACAGCTCCTCTCCCGTGGACGTACCCGGTTTTGGGGAACCACGTATATCTCTGTGTCAATCCTTTACTGTTTATACTCGTATATCGTGTGCGTGTGTGTTTAGATCCTTACAATTGAAGCTCATTAAGCTTCCAAATGAAGCCTGAACATGTTGCTAATTCTACTCGACTCGTTCGGTTTATGATGTTTAAAATTCAAGTTAGTCGAGATCCGCTCAATTAAAGCTCGCTCGAGATCGGCTAGTTTGTAAAAACAAGATAAACCATTTAAGTTTCAAACCAAACTTGAACAATCAAACTAATCAGCTCGTCTGCCTCGTTTCTCAGCCAAACCCACTAATCACATAATAGCATAGGTGCATAACCAACAAATCACACCATTCAGTCAACGAGACACAAAACCCAACTGGGAAAAACAAATTGGGTTTTTAGACAAGCAAGTAGTGAAACCTGAAAGCAACCACAGGAGCCGAGAGCAGATCGGAGTTTTCCAAGCTCTTCTTCTCCGGCAGCGGATTGAGATGCGAGGAGACTCAGATCAATTACTGGGACCTCAATCGGTGGATAAGAGACATCAGTGGCTGCATTTTCACCCTTCTTGTATATGTATTTTTCCGGCAGTTCAGTACCCCCGTTGACGATCAGTTCTTGGACTGGCTTTGACAGTGATTCCGCCATGGCTAAGGTGAGAAAGTCTGGGAAATGGGTTTAATTATGTGTAATAGTAAGTCCAATTATGGTACCAGAATAGTAAGTCCAATTATGTGTACCACCTCCTGGGATGTGTGTCGTAAGTGATGTGTGAAGCAGAAGTATGATGTAAGCTAAAGACTAAGAACAGGAACTCATCATGCAAGCATTTCCCTCCGATGTAAGCTAAAGACTAAGAACAGGAACTCATCATGCAAGCATTTCCCTCCTTATGCCTATAAAAGGAGGGCACTTTCTTATTGTAAACCAAGTCAATGTTTTCAATAATATATCTTGTATCTTGTGTTCTCTCTAAAATTCCCTTTTGATTTTAACCTACTTCATGTTTGTACCAACTTCGTGTCTGCCCAATTTGGTATCAGAGTCATGTTCTCCATTCTAGCCTAAACCCCTTCTGGGTACTTCTTTTTCAAAACTACTCCAAATCTTTTCTAAAGAAAAATTGAAGCGTATGGTTGCCTTCTAAGGATCCTCCACATCAGAAACTTCATTAACTATTTTGGTTATAGGATTCTGTATCAATGGGTTAAAAGTACCTTAAGACTTTGGCTTTTGTGTAAGCAGTGTGTTGGTTTATCTACCCTAGTATACAGAATTTCACTGATCAAAATTAGTTAAAGATCTTACACTGGAAAAGAAAATGATTTGTTGTGTGAGGAAAAGAAGAACCCAGATTTCATCCTATAAAAAATGAATTATCTGTTTTCCACCCATTCCTCCGCTACCTCATCTCTTGTTCCTTCACAATTGTCCTCCAGCAGAAGTTCCTCTGTTTTTTCTTCTAATCTTGAGTACTTGTACGAATTTGAATATCTTCCTGATGATAGTAAAGTTCCTCTTACTGATCTTCATTTCTTAAATCCCTATAATGCCTTTATTAGACCACAAACCTCTGTAAAAAAGACCATCGCCCAACTCTTCTCCACAAAACGACCAACATCTGTAAAAGAGTATGTCCAACCTCCAAATTTGATCAGTGTTTCATATGAGCTACAGAGGCTGAACAACTTTTACCCTTGGAAATCCCAGTTGATTTGCCTCGTATCTGGCAACAACAAGGATTTACTCATCTTCACTTTAGAGCAATCAGATTGGCTGTCACTTTTCATGGTAGAAAAGGTTTACCTGTTACTTCCATAATTGCTCTGGTAGATACCAGGTTCTTACAGTACCAACATGCATGTATTGCCACAGTTCAAACTACTTTAAATGCTGGAACTGTAGCAAATCCTCATCTGCTAACCGCCCTAAAAGTGCAAGTTCAAATTGGTGGTGCTTCCCAAATTTTCACCACATATGCAGCAACCATCCACTATTAAATGGCCTATCGCCTTCAAAACCATGCCTGTCATTACCATCCTCCATAGATGAAGCCTTTTTTCTAACTGTCAACTCACCTCACCAAGCTTCTTGTGTTCATGTTCCACGTCAGATTTCTCGATCTGAGCTTCTCAAGCTTCTCCCAGAATCTTGGGTTATAGCTTATGAGAAGAACCAACAAAAGCTCATACCTGTTCAATCCTCAAATCTGCTTGTCATCTCAAAACCTGATGGTACAGTGGAGATCTCGTTTCCAAAAGAAACCACTGCCTCATCTTCCACCCATCATATCATTTTCCCATCAAGGATTGATATGTTTATAGATGGTACTGGAACTAGCCCTCCAATTAAATATTTTGATCCCAGTGGCCTTCCAATTTTTTACTTCAAAAATTTAGAAACAGGTCATTGTTATTTTGATGCCTGTGACTGTGATGAGTGTCTAGAAGACAGTCTTCTAAAAGATGAAGAGGACACTGAAGATCCATGTCCACTACGCTCTCCTTCACCTCTCACTCCATGTAAATCTCCACCTCCTCCTCAACCTCCATCTAAAAATGACCCTTCGGCACAACCCAGTGGGTGTTTTATGTTCACCCCATCTTCTCCTTGGACTGAAGCAGATTTTCGTCCTTTAGAGTTCCATAACTCCCAAGAAAGAACGACCTATCGTCATAATTCCAGATTCTACTACTATTCTCCCTGATGGTAGTACAAAAGCAGTGTCAGCAACAGAAGCAGCCATAAATTGGTAGTCAGCAAATTCTCTGGCCCAAAATAAAATTCTCCAGAAAATTGATCACTCTCAACAAAATTTGGAGAATGTTGTCCATAAGAAATTATCATCTTTGGAACTTCTTATCAGAGATTTGCAGCAAAAGATCCAAAATGTTCACCAGGAACTTCTCCAGATGGCATATGCCAACCAGGCATTTTCAGCAGCTTTTTACCAAAAGGATGCTGAAATGATGCACCTAAAGAATCAACTTCAATCCCTTCAAGCTCAGCAGTATTCTCAGCATAAAAACCCATTTGACATGTTCGCATCTTCCTCTCAACAAAATTTTTCTGGGTATCCCCAAATATCTCAACCCTTACCTATAAACCCCACCGTAGAAAGGAAGATGCGAACATGTCAAATGGGCTTTTATGCTGAGAATACTGCTGAGCTTGAAGGGATTGAAACTGATTCTTTAGGTGCTTCATTTCAGCATCCTTTTGGTAAAAAGCGCTGAAAATGCCTGGTTGGCATATGCCATCTAGAGAAGTTCCAGTGTAAGATCTTTAACTAATTTTGATCAATGAAATTTTGTATACTAGGAAGATAAAATCGAGACACACTTCTTACACAAAAGCCAAAGTCTCAAGGTACTTTTAACCCACTGATACAGAATCCTATAACCAAAATAGTTAATGAAGTTTCTGATGTGGAGGATTCTTAGAAGGCAATCACAGAGCATACGCTTCAATTTTTCTTTAGAAAAGATTTGGAGTAGTTTTGGAAAAGAAGTTCCCAGAAGGGATTTAGGCTAGAATGGAGAACATGGCTCTGATACCAAATTGGGCAGACACAAAGTGGGTACAAACACGAAGTAGGTTAGGATCAAAAGGGAATTGTAGAGAGAACACAAGACAAAAGAATTGTAGAGAGAACACAAGATATATTATTGGAAACACTGACTTTGCACAAAGCAGCCGTTTAATAAGTTTTGAGCTAAAGTTAGCTTGGGGACAAACAGTCAAGTACAATATAGTTGACCCACGTTAAAACTTGAAATTGTGCAAACAAAACGGGTTGAGACGAGCCAAGTTTTGTAGTATTTGAGTTGAGCTCATTTATTGGACTAGTCTAAAAATTGGGTTCGAAAAGTATGGTTCATTTACCAGTTGAGTCATTATTGACGAGCCGAGCTTATACATACAAGTTGAGTTTTTTCAAACCTAGCTGAGCTTTAAAATGGTGAGCTCAATTCATCTATTTTACAAGCCTAAAACTTTGAGCTCGAGCTAAGCCGAGCCATGAGTTGCTTGATCGTGAGCTTAATTCGTTTCCAGCCCTAACATTAATCAAGCATGTATGTAATAGAAAAAGAATTTAGGCTTTTCTGCAGTCCAAGTCTAGCAATCTATGTTATCTCGTCTGTTCAAAAGTGTTTTTAATGTTTCAGATTCGTTGAAAGAATCTTCCTGAAAAGAATAATTTTTTCTGGAAAGAATCTTTGTAAGCTTTGGACCTTGACTATCGAGATGGACTGCCAAGATTTAATTGCATATGCTTTTCTGCGATCCAATTGCTAAGAAGCCACATCTTAATAAAAAATCACAAATGAAGTAACATTTGTCACAAAAAAAAACAAACATGACACATAAGATGCCTAGCATTTTCAAAATGACATAATATTTTTAAAATATCTCACTTTAGGATATATCATCTGATAATATTCATCTTAAAGATGCATATAACATGGTGCCCCATGCACACCAATTGTTGGACACTTACAAATGTTTCCATAGTTAGACAGGTAAGGATTGTGTTACAGTCTAGTTTTGTTAGTTCATTTTAAACCCTTGAGATTTAGGGTTTGTGTGAAGAGAAAATCTTTATTACGGAGGCTCCGTAAATAAAAGTTTACGGAGCTTAATCTCGGCCATCCAAAAGTGTTTTGGACGATCCGGATTAAAAACAATCTATTCGCTTTACAACGCCTCCACGAATAGATTATTTTTAATCTGTGCCGTCCAATGCCGAAACGGACGACTGAGATCATTTAACTCCGTAAAAAACTGCTTTACAACGCCTCTGTAAATAAGTATATCTCTCGTGTGAATTACCTCCTAACTTATGAACTTGACCACTAGTAAGGGGAAAAAAAGAAAGTACCTTACTACTTGACCTATCTTTTGTTGTCCTATAAGATAGTTAAGTGTGATTTCTTTATTTTCTATTTTTGTATGGTTTGGCCTTGGACCGAGGCTATAGGCACATGATATCGATGGAGGCTTCTGGGGAAACTGAGAGATGCATTTTCAAAAGTCAAAAGAGGCTGCAATTTGTTTTTTTTGGAATTTGAGTATGGGTTATATTGTAGTACACGGTGAGTGCGTGTATTTTTCATGAAATTAGGGCGACGTGGTGACAAAAGAATTAATATTGATGCTATAGTGACCAAACTTGTAGTTGGTTCGGGCCTGGATGGTCTCAGAAGCAACCCCGGCCCTCCCCGTAACGTTTCGAAAACCCTATCGTTGGCCCTTACGTGCTTCATGTTATGTGCGTTCGTCACCCTAATTCTCCTTCCCATATTCGGGGAGGAACTTGAAAAGTTTTTCCAAGTCCTAGATTGGCTAGCAAATGCTATCGCCTAGTGGGAATAGTAGGTGTTCGATTCGAAAAAGGCATACATTGACATATTGTACCAAGAAAGCCGCTATCTACACGGGTACACCAATTTCGAAATGATTTGGGCATCGCCATCTTTCACTCGCAAAATTGATTCAGAAACCTGGAAAATCCACACATTGTACGTACAACCAAATTTACATAGCTTACAGCCTTCAAATACTGCAAATACATCCTCAAGATGACGATCTTGGACATTATATTTTCACCGCATCGATTGGTCGCTTCCATTGCTGGAAGTAGGAATCGGCATAATTCTTCACTTTCTTGTACATCCTTTGCCTTTTTTAATTGACGAGCTCCTCTATCGGCCAATCTCAATTCCTGCTGGGAAATTTTACAGTGCCGGGTGGATAATACCTCATAGTGCCCACTCAGCACATCCGAGCCGTCTATTGCATTTTTGGATGGCTCGAATTTGGATAGAGAAAAAGAAGAGAGGAAGTGTTGGGGTGAGATAAGAGGGCACGGGATCTTCTGTCCGACTTTCCATGTCCCAGCCCTCTGTCCCACTCCTCAAACAACACGTGTAGGTCACACCAAAAACCAAAAGGCTAAGCCACACACAATCTCGCATTTGTCTTCTCCCCCTTTTCGTTGAATAGCTCTGTCTTCTCCCCTTTTAACCTCCGCCAAATTGATCTCATTGGTTTGTAGCACCATCACTTTTCCGGTGATCTCTCTCTACATTATATATATACACATATATATACTCCCCGGCCCCCCCAGTTTATATATAACACTAAAAGGGGTAAGTTAGAATTTTTTTTTCCTAAAAAAATAAAACAATATTAATCAATCCGGCCTGATTAGATCCTTGTATTAGTAATGTTCTAAATCCCAAAAGCTCCATTATAACTGCATAGAAACCACAAATGATGAAATGTTGGAAAAACATCAGATCTTCACTGCATCAATTGGTCTCTTGTTTAACTGGTAGTTCTCGAAGTAGATAGCCACATAATCTTTCATTGTCTTGTACAACCTCGGCCTTTTTTCGTCGACGAGCTCCTCCACCGGCCCGATCTCCATTTTGGCATCCGGGAGACAAAACACAGCTAGAGTCAGCCTCCCCCTCTCTGAGTTTGTCACCACCCTGTGCACTGGGCTCTTGAACATTCCATTGCTCATTATCTGAGCACACATGATACAACAACAGTAAAGATCAACTCCACATTTGACAGCTAGTAGAAAATTATAAGTGAAAGCTCGATAACTGGTGTAACCCTTTTGCGTTTCATCTTCTGGAAAAAAAAAATTTATTTGAAAACTGTTTCTGGAAACTGCTTCGGAGAAAATTTTTAGAAGACCACCCATTTACAGAGAACATGATCAATCTTTTGGCCTTTTTGTACATTTGAGAACTGTTCTAGCCTGGAAATAAAATTGATAGGAAAATGTGTTTCAACTTTCGATTGCTTTTTCGAAATCCGCCTAGTGGAATTGCTGTTTCGAAATCGGTTTTTGAGAACACTGTTCTCGAAAGGCAAACACTCATTTTTTGGTCTTGTTTTATTTTTATTTTTTTTATTTCAGCAAAAATGGTTTTCGACAAAGTTAAGCTTCCTTTGCTTTTTATTAAAACAAGTTCTTATTCAAAAAAGTTCCTTAATGTGCTCTGGAGACTGTCACCATTTTCTTAAAAATAAGTTTTTTGGGAGATTTATTCTGGACACAGAACTGAATTTCGAAAACGAAAACACAGCACAATACTAAACAGTACTTTAGTAAATTCATAGTTTGTTTAGTCACTAATTGTTGTTTAATTAATACCGCAAATCATCTGAAATATTCAATTTGATCATTGACAAAATTTGATACATTCAACACTTGAACCAAGTAAAGTTACCTCTGATTGATCACCAACATTAATGAGAATAGCATGGGGAACAATGGGAACTCTGAACCACTGTCCATCTAGCAAAATTTGAAGGCCTTCCACTTCTTCGTCTTGCAACAGAAAGGTAATTGTTGATGCATCTGCGTGTGGTTTGACACCCAGAGTAAGATCAGGCCTTGGACACGGAGGGTAAAAGTTAAATCTTGCAGTCATCATTGCTCCCTCTCCATACTGTTTCAGAAAACAATCTTCCTCTATGTTCAATGACTTTGCCATGGATTTAAGGAGGAACTCGTTCATGAGTGACAAATTTCTCGTATATTCATTTAAAATTTCCCTGAAATATCATATAATACAATCGGTAGGAGAGTAATATGAGAAGAGAAAATAAAACTGGCAGAAGTCACACTAAATCGAATTTAGGTACCATGCCTTGTATCATCGACAAGGTCACCCCTTAAACTAACTTGGAAAAAGAGGAAGAAAAGTGAGAATCAAATAGCTTTGCGCATTTTTTGTCGTTCATTTTTGCCGTATACAGGGAAATAAGGAAAGTAGACCTGCCATGGTTCGAAGAAAAAGAGAGCTGGTCAGCTAAAGAGACGAGATTTCACTATCTGCTCCCCCCACTATATAACCAGTCCCATATCTTTACAAGGCTATCGTGATGGTTTCCCAACGTAGGGCTTTCTATCTATAGTTCGCCGGTGGTTATAACGAAGAAACTAATGGACATTTCTGGGGCATTGCTTGTACAGACCTTGGTCTGGCCAGCTGTAACTACTGAGGTTTGGAGGAGTCCCCCTGTCCTTCCAATCAACGAAACAAAAAAGGAAATTCTGCCAAAGAGATAAGATTTCACTATCTGCTCCCCCTAACTACATAACTGGTCCCATCCCTTTCCAAGGCTACTGTGATAGTTTCCCAATGTAGGGCTTTCTATCTATAGTTCGCCGGTTGTTGTAACCAAGAACTAATGGGGATTTTTGAGGCATTGCTTGTATAGACCTTGGTCTGGCCAGCTGTAACTACTTGAGGTTTGGAGGGTCTCCCCCTGCCCTTCCAATCAATGAGGAAATAAAGGAAACCGAATTCTTAAATTTCAAAATCATCGTCTGCTTTCTCGTTTGGCAAACAAGGGAACAATGACCCTAAAACATGCATCATTTTCTATAAGAACATATATGTATCTTTCTTACAAGATTTTAGTAGCATGATGGTTGACATACCTAAATTTCTCAGGATTTTCAGGCCAAAATCTGAGCTTTATCTTGTCTTCTGGGTATACGGTAATATACAACCGATCGGTCCAATCAAGAATTTGATGCTCTGAAAGCACTGAATCAGTCCCGTACCCTTCAATGTCACCAACTGTCCTTGAGTATTTCTGTTTCTCATCAATGGGAAGTGCAAAGAATTGTTTGCCAATTTCATGCACTTGTTCTAGGAAGGAGGCTGTCATTCCATGATTTATAGCCTGAAATTCCGAAACCAGCATTCAACAAATCGAAAACTGAAGTACGTAAGGCTGTGCTTGGAAGGCCAGCAAAATTGTGACTCATTTTCTTTTTGAAAAAAGACTAAACCAAATGGAGTTATTTTACATTACAGATATATTCCTTTTCTATTAATCTCATAGACCCACCTAAAAAAGGACTGAATTATTAGCTCCTATTCCCTTTTCAAATGCTAAAATGCCCTTTTCCTTCCTTTTCTTATTTTTCCATAGATTGCTCCACATAGACAAACTAAGCATGAACATCTATTGAAGCTCATTAAGCTTCCAAATGAAGTCTGAACATGTTGCTAATTCTACTCGACTCGTTCGGCTTATGATGTTTAGACTTCAAGTTAGCCGAGATCTGCTCAATTAAAGCTCGCTTGAGCTCGGCTTGTTTGTAAAAACAAGATAAACCAGTTAAGTTTTAAACCAAACTTGAAAAATCAAACTAATCAGCTCGTCCGCCTCGTTTATCAGCCAAACCCACTAATCACAGAATAGCATAAGTGCATAACCAACAAATCACACCATTCAGTCAACGAGACACAAAACCCACTTACCAAAAAACCCAACTGGGAAAAACAAATTGGGTTTTTAGACAAGCAAGTAGTGAAACCTGAAAGCAACCACAGGAGCCGAGAGCAGATCGGAGTTTTCCAAGCTCTTCTTCTCCGGCAGCGGATTGAGATGCGAGGAGACTCAGATCAATCACTGGGACCTCAATTGGTGGATAAGAAACATTAGTGGCTGCAGTTTCACCCTTCTTGTGTATGTATTTTTCCGGCAGTTCACCCCAGTTGACGATCAGTTCTTGGACTGGCTTTGACAGTGATTCCGCCATGGCTAAGGTGAGAAAATCTGGGGAAATGGGTATGCACAGGGCAGCCGTTGAATAAGTTTTGAGCTAAAGTTTAGCTTGGGGACAAACAGTCAAGTACAATATAGTTGACGCACTTTATCCACGTTAAAACTTGATATTGTGCAAACAAAACGGGTTGAGACGAGCCTAAGTTTTGTAGTATTTGAATTGAGCTTATTTATTAAAAGAGTCTAAAATTGAGTTTGAAAAGTCTGGTTCATTTACCAATTGAGTTTTTATTGATGAGTCGAGCTTAGACAAACTGAGTTAAGATTTTTCAAACGTAGTTGAACTTTAAAATGGTGAGCTCAATTCATCTATTTTACAAGCCTAAAACTTTGAGCTCGAGCTGAGCCGAGCCATGAGTTGCTTGCGAGCGGCTTTTGGCCCTAACATTAATCAATCATGTATGTATTGTAAAAGAATTTAGGCTTTTCTGCAGTCCAAGTCTCTAGCAATCTATATTATCTCGTCCGTTCAAAAATGTTTTTAATGGTTCAGATTCGTTGAAAGGATCTTCCCGAAAAGAATAATTCTTTCTTAAAAGAATCTTTGTAAACTTTGGACCTTGACTATCGAGATGGACTGCCAAGTTTTAATTGGAGGAAAGTCCACTTTCACCCCCTGTGGTTATCGCCATGTGCGGATACACCCCATGTGGTTTAAAAGTGTGCACATAACCCCCTGTGGTTTTCAAATTGTGCGGATAGACCCCCTGCCGTCATATTTTCCATTCATATTAACGGAGGTGTATCTCACACACCTCTAGAATATAATCTGAGTCGTTCATAATGTATTAAATAAAGAATAGAGTATCTCTGTAAAAAATCATCTTAATCAGCCATCAGTAACCCAGTGATCTAATTTTTAGTAAATTCAAATTTGAAATTTTAATTTCATAACAAAATTGATTTGACCATAAGCTTTTTATTTTTTGATTGACTTGAATTTTGGCATAGACGTTGTACTCGTCAAAATTTACAATATCAACGGTTTGGATTCAATTTTTGGTATACGGGATGGTGTGGTTAGATTTAAAAAAGAAGAAGAATCAAGGGATGTGATGGGGGTATAACGGTCTTTTAACGTTGTTTCCGTTAATATGGATGGAAAACATGACAGCAGGGGGTCTATCCGCACAATTTGAAAACCACAGGGGGTTATGTGCACACTTTTAAACCACAGGGGATGTATCCGCACATGGCTATAACCACAGGGGGTGAAAGTGGACTTTCCTCTTTTAATTGCAGAGGTTTTTCTGCAATTCAATTGCTAAGAAGCCACATCTTAATAAAAAATCATAAATTAAGTAACATTTGTCCAAAAAAAACATGACACATAAAATGCATAGCATTTTCAAAATGACATAATATTTTTAAAATATCTCACTTTAGGATATATCATATCATAATATTCATCTTAAAGATGCATATAACATGGTGCCACAAGCACACCAATTGTTGGACACTTACAAATGTTTCCATAGTTAGACAGGTAAAGGAATATTGTGTTACAGTCTAGTTTTGTTAGTTCATTTTAACCCCTTGAGATTTTGGGTTTGTGTGAAGAGAAAATCTTTATTATGGAGGTTCCGTAAATAAAAGTTTACGGAGCTCAATTTCGGCCATTCAAAAGTATTTTGGACGATCTGGATTAAAAACAATCTTTTCGCGCGAATAGATTATTTTTAATCTGCGCCGTCCAATGCCAAAACGGACAACTGAGATCGTTTAGCTCCGTAAATAGCCGCTTTACAGCGCCTTTGTGAATAAGTATATCTCTCATGTGAATTACCTCCTAACTTATGTACTTGACCATTAGTTAGGGGAAAAAAAGAAAGTACCTTACTACTTGACCTATCTTTTGTTGTCCTATAAGATAGTAAGTGTGATTTCTTTAGTCTCTATTTTTGTATGGTTTGGCCTTGGACCAAGGCTATAGGCACATGATACCGATGGAAGCTTCTGGGGAAACTGAGAGATGCATTTTCAAAAGTCAAAAGAGGCTGCAAAAGAAGAGAGGAAGTGTTGGGGTGAGATAAGAGGGTACGGGATCTTCTGTCCGACTTTCCATGTCCCAGCCCTCTGTCCCACTCCTCAAACAACACGTTTAGGTCACACCAAAAACCAAAAGGCTAAGCCACACACAATCTCGCATTTGTCTTCTCCCCCTTTTCGTTGAATAGCTCTGTCTTCTCCTCTTTTAACCTCCGGCCAAATTGATCTCATTGGTTTGTAGCACCATCACTTTGCCGGTGATCTCTCTCTACATTATATATATACACATATATATACTCCCCGGCCCCCCCAGTATATATATAACACTAAAAGGGGCAAGTTAGAATTTTTATTTCCCTAAAAAAAAAAAAATATTAATCAATCCGGCCTGATTAGATCCTTGTATTAGTAATGTTCTAAATCCCAAAAGCTCCATTATAACTGCATAGAAACCACAAATGATGAAATGTTGGAAAAACATCAGATCTTCACTGCATCAATTGGTCTCTTGTTTAACTGGTAGTTCTCGAAATAGATAGCCACATAATCTTTCATTGTCTTGTACAGCCTCGGCCTTTTTTCGTCGATGAGCTCCTCCACCGGCCCGATCTCCATTTTGGCATCGGGGAGACAAAACACAGCTAGAGTGAGCCTCTCCCTCTCTGAGTTTGTCACCACCTTGTGCACTGGGCTCTTAAACATTCCATTGCTCATTATCTGAGCACACATGATACGACAGCAGTAAAGATCAACTCTACATTTGACAGCTAGTAGAAAATTATAAGTGAAAGCTTGATAACTGGTGTAACCATTTTGCGTTTAATCTTCTGGAAAACAAAAAATTTAATTGAAAACTGTTACTGGAAACTGCTTCAGAGAAAATTTTCAGAAGACCACCCATTTACAGAGACCATGACCAATCTTTTGGCCTTTTCGTGCATTTGAGAACTGTTCTAGCCTGGAAATAAAATTGATAGGAAAATGTGTTTGAACTTTCGATTGCTGTTTCGAAATCCGCCTAGTGGAATTGCTGTTTCGAAATCGGTTTTTGAGAAAACTGTTCTCGAAAGGCAAACACTCATTTTTTTGATTTCAGCAAAAATGGCTTTCGACAAAGTTAAACATCCTTAGCTTTTTCTTAAAACTAGTTCTTATACGAAAAAGTTCCTTAATGTGCTCCGGAGACTGTCGCCATTTTCTTAAAAATAAGTATTGTGGGAGGTTTATTCTGGACACAGAACTGAATTTCAAAAGCGAAAACACAGCACAATGCTAAACAGTACTTGAGTAAATTCATAGTTTGTACAGTCACTAATTGTTACGTTACCTCTGCTTGATCACCAACATTAATGAGAATAGCATGGGGAACAATGGGAACTCTGAACCACTGTCCATCTTGCAAAATTTGAAGGCCTTCCACTTCTTCGTCTTGCAACAGAAAGGTAATTGTTGATCCATCTGCATGTGGTTTGAGACCCAGAGTAAGATCAGGCCTCGGACACAGAGGGTAAAAGTTAAATCTTGCAATCATCATTGCTCCCTCTCCACACTGTTTCAGAAAACAGTCTTCCTCTATGTTCAATGACTTTGCCATGGATTTAAGGAGGAACTCGTTCATGAGTGACAAATTTCTCGTATATTCATTTAAAATTTCCCTGCAACATCATATAATACAATCAGTAGGAGAGTAATATGAGAAGAGAAAATAAAACTGGCAGAAGTCACACTAAATCGAATTTAGGTACCATGCCTTGTATCATCGACAGGGTCACCCCTTAAACTAAATTGGAAACAGAGGAAAAAAAGGGTGAAGAAAAGTGAGAACCAAATAGCTTTGCACGTTTTTCGTCGTTCATTTTTGCCGTATACAGGGAAATATGGAAAGTAGACCTGCCATGGTTCGAAGAAAAAGAGAGCTGGTCAGCTAAAGAGACTGAGATTTCACTATCTGCTCCCCCCACTATATAACAGGTCCCATATCTTTACAAGGCTATCGTTATGGTTTCCCAACGTAGGGCTTTCTATCTATAGTTCGCCAGTGGTTATTGTAGGGGTTCGATTTTTTGGGATCTTGACCGTGATTCGGATCAGGCTCATTCCTTCACTGCTCCGCGCTCCTTCCGCAGGACCTGCAATAAGTCACTAGGGCTGTGGTAGCCCAGTGACCCTCCGCCGATCAAGTTAGATCTAGGGAGAGGTGTTTAGGTCTAGAGTTAGGGTAGAATGACATATCTCTTTAGGTTAGAGTCCCCTTGTATTTATAGTCCTAGACCAGGGCCCCGTTGAAGACGATGAGGGGGACCTCGGAAGGACGAAGGTCGGTATCTGAGAGCTTCAAGTCTTTGAACAGAGAGTAGTATATGACCTCGGCCGAGCTGCTCTAGTCCACGAGGACGCGTCGGACGTTGAAGGTGCCGATGCGTAGCGTGACCCCGAGGGCATCGTTATGCGGAAGCTGGACATGGTCGAGGTCCCTTTCGGTAAAGGTGATGGTTCACTTGGCACCGTCATCGGTCCGGGCACGCTTGGGCTCGGGACTGACTATCATAACCTGTTTGGAAGAGGAGGCATCTTTTAGTTCGGCACGGATGATGCGAGCTGCCTTGGAGTTCAGAGGGTCGTGGATCACATGGATGGTTTGAACTTCCTCTTCGGTGTGGGTCTCGGCGCGCTGAGCCCGAGCCCTTGTTTTCTCGTGATTGATCAGGTTACCGAGATGGCCCCTGGCGACAAGCTGCTCCAAGTGGGCCTTGAAGGGCCTGTAGGCGGTGGTGAAGTGGCCTTGTTCGTTGTGGTAACTGCATCGGACAATGGGGTTCTTGATCTTTCCTTTCTCGGTACTGAGTTTTTGGTTTGGGAAAGAGAAGAAAGGCTGATCCTTCACTTGGTCGATAATTCGGTAAATGGGAATGGTAAAGACGGTTTTCTTGGCATTAAAATCACTTGGCTTCGGTCCCTTCCTCTGGGACTGCTTGATGTTATTGACCCGTTTCTTGGGGGTTGATACTGGGGCGGGAGCCGGGGCAACTACCGGGGCGGATCCCGCTTTGGTCCTCGTGGGCCTCCCGATGCCCCTCTCGGCTTTGGACTCAATGAGCTGGCACCATCTCTCGATGCGGGTCATGAGGTTCTTCATGGAATCGGGTTTGTGTCGGACGAGATCATCGTAAACTTGCTCGTCCTGGGAAGTGAGACCGAACTTGAACCCTCGGGCCGAGATGACGCCGTCACAGCCTTCGATTTCGTTGAACAATTCCCAGTAGCGACCAGTGTACTGGCGGAGCATTTCGTCGTATCGTTTTTAGAGGGCAAGGAGAGAATCGATCTCTTTCTCGTGCTTGTTGCTCTTGACAAACCGAGCCATGAAAGCATCGTAGAGGGAGTCAAACGAGGAGATTGACTGGGCGGGGAGCTGGTTGAACCAAGTTAGGCCTAAGTTTTCGAGGCTTGCCGAAAAGACCTTACAGAGGCAGGCATCATCCGAGGGCTCATTACGGAGAAAAAGGGACATGATTAGCTTGTACTGTACCAAGTGAGTATATGCCTCGGTCTTGCCATCGTACTTGGCAAATTTGGGTTGGGTGAATCCTTTTGGGGGGTGACCGAGTCGATTTCCCTTGTGAAGGGGGAGGTCGTAAGTCTCTCGAGTCGGGCGTCGCGGTGAGGTCGGATCGAACGGTCGGGACCGTTTGGATGCTCGAATGCGGTACGCTTCTTCGGGATCAATTGGTCCAACCTTTCATATTCCTTTCTCTTCGGCTGGGCGCTTCCCGACTTCTGGGGAGAGCGCTCGTGCCGATACTTCTTGTAGCTATCTCGAGCATATGGCTCGAGGCGCTCAGTGACCTGGCTTCCGCCACCTTTTTCCTTTGGGTGCGAGACGAACGGGCTCTTTGCTCGAGCGTTTTTGAGGCGCTCGTGGTACCCTCTAATTTGGAATTCCAAGGGGCCATCATCCTTGTTGGCCGCCTTGAAACTAGGAGTGGGCTCGCGGTGGCCCCTCCCGTCCCTGACTGAGTGGGTGGAGGAAGCGGAGACGCTTC
This sequence comes from Rhododendron henanense subsp. lingbaoense, assembly GCA_020567845.1. NCBI lineage: Eukaryota > Viridiplantae > Streptophyta > Magnoliopsida > Ericales > Ericaceae > Rhododendron > Rhododendron henanense. The sequence goes on from CM036312.1 coordinate 52,826,224, forward strand.
CTACACCAAGCCTTTCGAAGGCGGACGGCCTTCCGCGGGGTCCTTTGGGGTTGGGGGAACGGGAACGCTCCCTACGCCTTGCGCGTTTTCCGTTGCGACCCTCCTCCGGTGGTTCGAGGCAATCTTTAACCGAGGGGCGGGGTCGATGCTCCACCAGATGGCCGCCTCCACGGCTTTGAGGAGGGCTGTGGTGGCTTCTTCGTCCGCCACGGCTTCTAGAGAATGGGATGGGGAGATCTGGAAGAGATGTTTGATCTCGGCCAACTCATCCCTGATGTGGTTATCGCGCTCCATAACCGTCGTTAGGTCATCGATCTTCCGCTCCAGGTGACGGATGTAGGTGTGGAGTTCGGTGGCGGTGCCTCCGTCCTGTGTCGAGGTTCCGGCTCCGACTCCGATGGACATGTGGGCTTTTCCCAGGGCATTGGCTCTGCCGGAGGCCAGGTTGTGGTCTCCGAGGGGGCCGAGCCCGAGGGTGATTTTGCTGGGATGTGGATTTTCAACTTCCACCATGACTGGCCTATGAAGCTTTGAACGGAGCTCTTGAAAAAGAAGGAGGTGATAGTTTGAGAGAGGTGGCTAGATCCCCAGCAGAGTCGCCAATTGTAGGGGTTCGATTTGTCAAGATCTTGACCGTGATTCGGATTAGGCTCCTTCCTTCACTGCTCCGCGCTCCTTCCGCGAGACCTACAACAAGTCATTAGGGCTGTGGTAGCCCAGTGACCCTTCGACAATCAAATTAGATCTAGGGTCAAATTAGATCTAGGGTTAGGGTAGAATGACATACCTCTTTAGGTTAGAGTCCCCTTGTATTTATAGTTCTAGACTTTCTTGGCCTCCAAGCTAGCGCGTAGAGAGTACGCTCGGGTAACCGCCTCGGGTGACGTCATATATGACGAAGGGGACAAAGCGGTTACGGAGCACATGGCCAGACCTGATTCCAATGATTACGCTTGCTGCATGATCCTCATGGGACCCATCTGGGATAACCGTTTCTCCTGGGCGTCTATGGGAATACTGGAACAGATACAGCGCTGTTGTTAGATCCGAAGCACCCGGAGGCTTATTTCCGGGCACACAACCGGACAGCGCACCGAGGGGTATCTATATCAAGTTGTGACCAGGACCTCCCACAGGCATCGGTTTGCACCGCTTGGCCTGGTTACCGACCTGGTAACCGAGGCCACCACAGTTATAACGAAGAAACTAATGGACATTTCTGGGGCATTGCTTGTACAGACCTTGGTCTGGCCGGCTGTAACTACTGAGGTTTGGAGGAGTCCCCCTGTCCTTCCAATCAACGAAACAAAAAAAGAAATTCTGCCAAAGAGACAAGATTTCACTATCTACTCCCCCTAACTATATAACTGGTCCCATCCCTTTCCAAGGCTACTGTGATTGTTTCCCAATGTTGGGCTTTCTATCTATAATTCGCCGGTTGTTGTAACCAATAACTAATGGGGATTTTTGAGGCATTGCTTGTACAGACCTTGGTCTGGCCAGCTGTAACTACTTGAGGTTTGGAGGGTCTCCCCCTGCCCTTCCAATCAATGAGGAAATAAAAGAGGAAATAAAGGAAACCGAATTCTTAATTTTCAAAATCATCGTCTGCTTTCTCATTTGGCAAACAAGGGAACAATGACCCTAAAATATGCATCATTTTCTATAAGAACATATATGTATCTTCCTCACAAGATTTTAGTAGCATGATGGTTGACATACCTAAATTTCTCAGGATTTTCAGGCCAAAATCTGAGATTTATCTTGTCTTCTGGGTATATTGTAATATACAACCGATCAGTCCAATCAAGAGTTTGATGCTCTGAAAGCACTGAATCAGTCCCGTACCCTTCAAGGTCACCAACTATCCTTGAGTATTTCTGTTTCTCATCAATGGGAAGTGCAAAGAATTGTTTGCCAATTTCATGCACTTGGTCTAGGAAAGAGGCTGTCATTCCATGATTTATAGCCTGAAACTCCGAAACCAGCATTCAACAAATCGAAAACTGAAATACCTAAGGCTGTGCTTGGAAGGCCAGCAAAATTGTGACTCATTTTCTTTTTGATAAAAGACCAAACCAAATGGAGTTATTTTATTAGCTCCTAAAATGACTGAATTATTAGCTCCTATTCCCATTTCAAATGCTGAAATGCCCTTTTCCTTCCTTTTCTTCTTTTTCCATAGATTGCTCCACATAGACAAACTAAGCATGAACATCTATTGAAGCTCATTAAGCTTCCAAATGAAGTCTGAACATGTTGCTAATTCTACTCGACTCGTTCGGCTTATGATGTTTAAAATTCAAGTTAGTCGAGATCTGCTTGATTAAAGCTCGCTCGAGATCGGCTCGTTTGTAAAAACAAGATAAACCAGTTAAGTTTTAAACCAAACTTGAACAATCAACTATAATCAGCTCGTCCGCCTCGTTTATCAGCCAAACCCACAAATCACAGAATAGCATAAGTGCATAACCAACAAATCACACCATTCAGTCAACGAGACACAAAACCCACTTACCAAAAAACCCAACTGGGAAAAACAAATTGGGTTTTTAGACAAGCAAGTAGTGAAACCTGAAAGCAACCACAGGAGCTGAGAGCAGATCGGAGTTTTCCAAGCTCTTCTTCTCCGGCAGCGGATTGAGATGCGAGGAGACTCAGATCAATTACTGGGACCTCAATCGGTGGATAAGAAACATCAGTGGCTGCATTTTCACCCTTCTTGTGTATGTATTTTTCCGGCAGTTCACCCCCGTTGACGATCAGTTCTTGGACTGGCTTTGACAGTGATTCCGCCATGGCTAAGGTGAGAAAATCTGGGGAAATGGGTTTGCACAGGGCAGCCGTTGAATAAGTTTTGAGCTAAAGTTTAGTTTGGGGACAAACAGTCAAGTACAATATAGTTGACCCAATTTATCCACGTTAAAACTTGATATTGTGCAAACAAAACGGGTTGAGACAAGCCAAGTTTTGTAGTATTTGAGTTGAGCTCATTTATTAAATGATTCTAAAATTGAGTTTGAAAAGTCTGGTTCATTTACCAATTGAGTCATTATTGATGAGCCAAGCTTAGACAAATGAGTTAAGTTTTTTCAAACCTAGCTGAGCTTTAAAATGGTGAGCTCAATTCAACTATTTTACAAGCCTAAAATTTTGAGTTCGAGCTGAGCCTAGCCATGAGTTGCTCGCAAGCGGCTTAATTCATTTCCAGCCATAACATTAATCAATCATGTATGTAATAGTAAAAGAATTTAGGCTTTTTTGCGGTCCAAGTCTCTAGCAATCTATGTTATTTCGTCCGTTCAAAAGTGTTTTTAATGGTTCGTTGAAATAATCTTCCGAAAAGAATAATTCTTTCTGGAAAGAATCTTTGTAAACTTTGGACCTTGACTATTGAGATGGACTGCCAAGATTTAATTGCATAGGTTTTTCTGCGATCTAATTACTAAGAAGCCACATCTTAATAAAAACCACAAATGAAGTAACATTTGTCCCAAAAAAAAAAAAAGACATATGATGCATAGCATTTTCAAAATGACATAATATTCTTAAAATATCTCACTTTAGGATATATAATATCATAATATTCATCTTAAAGATGCATATAACATGCATGGTGCCCCAAGCACACCCATTGTTGGACACTTACAAATGTTTCCATTGTTAGATAGGTAAGGATTGTGTTACAGTCTAGTTTTGTTAGTTCATTTTAACCCCTTGAGATTTAGGGTTTGTGTGAAGAGAAAATCTTTATTACGGAGGTTCCGTAAATAAAAGTTTACGGAGTTCAATCTCGGTCATCCAAAAGTGTTTTGGACGATCCGGATTAAAAATAATCTATTCGTGCGAGTAGATTATTTTTAATCTGCGCCGTCCAATGCCGAAACGGACGACTGAGATCGTTTAACTCCGTAAAGAGCTGCTCCGTGAATAAGTATATCACTCGTGTGAATTACCTCCTAACTTACGTACTTGACCACTAGTAAGGGGGAAAAAAAAAGAAAGTACCTTACTACTTCTTGTCCTATCTTTTGTTGTCCTATAAGATATAGTAAGTGTGATTTCTTTATTTTCTATTTTTGTATGGTTTGGCCTTGTACCAAGGCTATAGGCACATGATACCGATGCAAGCTTCTGGGGAAACTGAGAGATGCATTTTCAAAAGTCAAAAGAGGCTGCAATTTGTTTTTTGGAATTTGTGTATGGTTATAGTATTGTAGTACGCAGTGAGTGCAGGTATTTTTCATGAAATTAGGGCGAGGTGGTGATTGTTACTAAATCTTCTAGTTTCTTCTCAATCGACGGGGTTGAACCAATCGACAGAACAGAATTTGGTGTTTGCTAGAATGTGGATGTTTTGTGAAGTGGAGTTTGGTTCCTTGCCGTATTTCAGGAATCAACGGGGATGAACCAATCGACATAACAGAATTTGGTATGGCCGCCGCTATTCGCAGCCCAGTTTGTGCTACTCGCAGACGATTGCTACCTACAAACCACCACCTTATAAGAATCTGCTACTTACAGCCAACAAATTATCCCTGAATTTCCCTTTTTGCCCTTCTATGCAATTAACATACAACCCAGCTCCAAAATTCAGTCGATCGTTCCATTTCCCTTTTCTAGGTTTTCTTCTACAGCTTCCATTCCATCCACAGCTCCCATCTCTCTCTCTCACACCAGTCCAGTACCGCCACCGCCACCACCTACCTACCCACCATTACCGCCACCACCAACCCCCACCTCCCGTCTCTCTCTCTCACACCAGTCCAGCCACCGCCACCACCTACCTACCCACCATTACCGCCACCACCAACCCCCACCTCCCGTATCTCTCTCTCTCTCTCTCCCCCGTTTCTTCTCCTCGCTATTCGCAGCCCCGTTTCTTGTTCTCCTCCATCTGTCACAACAACCACCACAGCACCACTCTCACCACACCATAATAGCAGTACAACTTTGAGGCGAAGGAGGTGTGAGAAGAAAGCACAACACACCGGCATCACCAACTATTTCGAAGTTGAACATCGGTAAAATTTTGAATCTTGTTATTTCGCGGGTTTTTTTATTTTTGTTCGATTTGTTTGAATTTTATTTGAGAAACCCCCCATTGCTATTTCGTATATTTTAGATTTGATCGAACATTAGAGTCCGATTGTTTTCCACAGTTTCGGATATTAAAGTCTGATTGTTTTCCCCCTATTCGGATTTTAAGATCTGAAATTTATTATCTCATTCGGATTTTAGTATCCAATTGGCCGATTGGCCCCTATGTATTACAGTAGCAGCTGAATTTATTAGCATAGCTCATTCAGAATGTAAAATCTGAAATTTTTTGCCTCATTGGATTTTAATATCCGAAATATTTGACCCCATTCGGACTTTAAATTTTACCCGAGTCGTGTATGTATTTTACCCCAATTATGTAATCGGTCTCCGTAAGTTTCTAGACGTTTTAGATATTAGAGTCCCAGTCGTGTATGTATTTGACCCCATTCGGACTTTAAATTTTACCTGACACGAACCATTGACATTGTCCAGGAATGATTGACAAAATTTTCGAATTTTTAATATGTAGCTGAATTTGTAAGGTAAGGTCATTCAGAATGTAATATCTAAAATGTTTTGCCTCATTCGGATTTTAATATCCAAAGTATTTTACCCCATTCGGACATTAGAGTCCGATTTGTCCCCTCAATTTCAGTCATTAGAATCCGATTGTGAGAACCCATAAAACATTCATAACATTACCCCACTCGGAGTTCTTTCTTCTCCATTGAAAAAGAATAGGAAAACCCTAGTTTGGCTTGAAGAACTTGAAGTAATCTTTTGGAGTTTGACATGTAATCTGAAAATTTCTCTTCTTGTGGTAAGAAATCTTCCTTAAACTATGAGTATTGATGAATATGTGCATATAGAATCAACCTACATGGAAGAGATTTAAGAATTAGGGTTCTATAGTGCTTACATGGTGATTTTATACCTAATTCATCTTAAATTCTCAAATATTGTTTATTGGTATGGATAATATGATTTTGATCATGGAAACCCAAGATTGATGCATGTTAGTTGGTATATAGATGGATTATGAGCATGAACTAGTAGAATTTTGAAGTTGCTTACTACTATTGATGTTGAGAAATTTTGAAAAATCTGGGCAACATCCAAAGCTGCGTTTTTCATCAAATTTGTTATACTTAGACAATTTTATTGGTTATGGGTCCTTTCGAGTCTTAAAGATTGTTAAGTTGGTGTTGTTTTGGCGATGGAATCATCGAAAAATATGAAGTACACGATTTATAATGAATATTCGATCACAGACTGCTCTGCTGAAAAACTATGTTTCATGCACAGAATTTCTGACTTTGAGATTGAATTTGACTTGGTTCTCATGCTTATAAAATTCCGGGAAAAATCAAGGATGAACTTTGATGTGCTATTATGAGTTATACCAAATTCCAAGTCATTTGGGTGTATACTTTAATCTTGGCAGAGTTTACAAGTTGGTGTGACACTGCTGGTGTATGAGGCCTGTCGTTGATCTTATAAATTCGTGGTTCTTAACTCTGATATAATTCTATAGCCAAGGTTTATGTGGCCTGTCGTGAGGTAGACTCTAGTACCTATTAGGAAAATAAATACTATAGTTTTTGCATGTGGTTTCATATTAGTCAAATGCAATAATGTGATAAACCTTGATTCATGTATAGATTCGTACGTTTGTTCGTAAATCATACGATTTTGACAACTACGGTTCTAACATATTGTTTGCAATGTACAGGAAATGAAACGAGTTCCTCCTACCGTTTCTGTAAGGAAGAGGAAGGCTGCGCAAACTTTAACTTTGGAAAGGAAACGAGGCAAAAGACGAGGACAAGGGCAGAGGCAAGAAGAGGTTGAGGTACATTCGGAGGTAGAGGAGGATGTGGAGGTTGAGCAACATGCTCAGGTAGAGAAGGATGTGGAGGTTGAGATACATTCGGAGGTACAGGAGGATGAGCCACATGTTGTTCTACGCGAGGATGAGCCACATGCTAATGTAGGGGAGGATGAGGCACATGCTGAAATTTGTGAGGATGAGCTACATGGTGATGTACGGGAGAATGAGCATGAGTCTGATCAACAGGAGGACGAGGTACATGAAAGTTAGAATACGATTCTGTGTTATCTAGCTTTGAATTGGATAGATATATTTCACTGAACTACTACTACTACTAGTCTAGAATTTTTTGTTTATGTTTCATTTATAATTCATTTATTAGACTAAACTATTGTTTGCAATATATACAGGAAACGACACAAGCCAGAGGACGGGGGAGAGGACGAGGACGGGGGAGAGGACAAGGACGGGGGAGAGGGCGTCAAGCGAGCCAGCCTCGTACTGAAGTGCTGCAGGAACCATTTCAAAATCACGCTTCAAAACACAAAGGCGCTCCTCGTACTGTGCAACACTCGCTGAAAGGACAACTAGGCCCCAACTGCAAATAAACTCCTCCCACATCTTGTCATCAAACATCTTTCTACACTTGGCTAATACGTTCTTGCCAATATGCCACCTACATAGGAGGTGGGTAGCATGAGGGAAAACTTTTGTGATGGCATTCATAAGTGCCAACTCCCTATCCGTGACAATAACGGACGGAAGCGCGTTGGGATCCATCATGCCTTTTAACTTCTCCAAGACCCAAGTGTAGTTTTCCGTTTTTTCACACTCCATGAAAGCAAACGCTGCACAAAAAGTCATCTCCGTCGATGTTACACCAACAATTTGAAGCAAAGGAAACTTGTACTTATTTGTCTTGTATGTGCAATCCATCATTAACACTCGGGGAAAAGCACGTAACATCTCCCCGGCAGATGGGGGAGATCAGAACAACTCTGTGACATTCTCAGTCTCGTTCCCACGGGTCCAGTGAACGTACTGGTACTTTTCTAACCGATCCAACAAATGTTGCATTTGCGATTTTCCAGCTTTCTCTGTCACTCGATACTTGTGTCGTACATTGTACACGGTTTTGATACACGTTACGTTCTCAGGATCTTGAACCTTCAAATGGGTTAGGATTTCTTTGGGTTTGACCAAAGCGACTGACAAATCAACCACTGTGGTAGTCTGCTCTGCCGACAACCTCCCAGCATACGAATGGCCCTCCAAGTACACCGCTGGAGGATGGTTGTGAGTGCCATTATGGACAGAGACAGTCCAACCATCATTGCCCTTTACAGCTTTCAATTCAAATGGGCATTCACATTTTTTGGTGCCCGTGGACCGCACTCTCTTCTTCACAGCTACCTCCTTCCCATCAACCTTCTTCACAAACGGCCTATACTTACCGCTCCTTTCACATGAAAACCTCATCCTAGGTGTGCGATTCTTAATACATTTCTCAGAACCCATAATGACAATGATAAACCCGTGTTGTTTACCAGTGCATCTTATCCAATCTACCAACGCTTCATCGGACGGAAAAACCTACACACACATAACAAAAAATTATAACCCGTAATATAAGATTGCACATGATAAATACTCTATCAAAAAAACACTCACCGTCTCCGTTGTAAAATGCTCCGTACAATCATATGGAGGACGAGTGGAAGTAGGTATAGTCAATGGCCCTACATAACTACCAAGTGTTGAAATATCACCCTGTAACACCCAAAGACAAACCAGGTAAGTGGAGGATTCTCTGCAATTTCATTCAGATATTAATATCTGAAAACTGGCACTAAATTCGGATATAAGAGTCCAACAATGTTGACAATATTCGGATATTAATATCCAAATAGTTGTACATAAATCAGACATTAGAGTCCGAAAAGTTAGTAAAATTTTGGCACTGTGTGTCCAACTGTAAGTGCAGATTCTCTGCAGTTTCATTTAGATATTAATATCTGAAAACTGGCACTAAATTCGGATATAAGAGTCCAACAATGTTGACAATATTCAGATATTAATATCCGAATGGTTGTACATAATTCAGACATTAGAATCCAAAAAATTAGTAAAGTTTTGGCACTGTGTGTCCAATTGTGTCGGGCCAGAATTGAAATTGAAAATGGAGGGTTTCTGAAATTGAAAATGGAGAGCGGGCTTACCTCTTGCTGCGATTTTTGCTCCGTCACTACAACATTTGTGACTTGTTTCTCAACTTCCATTGCACAATCTTCCGACTCCAAATCATGGTGTATTGATGGGTCACCTATTTCTTGTTTATCAATGGAGGGAGATGAAGCAATCGAGGTTTCCATTCACAATGTAGGAGGAAGAGGAGGGGAGGAAGATAGGTAGACTTGGCTGCTGGTGGGAGGGCTTGGTGGTGGGTGATGGCAGCTGGGTAGGGATGAAAATGGAGGAGTTTGAATGGGGGACGAAGGACACGTTCTGGGCTGGAGGGAGGGAAATCTCAGGTGATGATTTTTGGGGGTTGTATGTAAGGGGTTATGTATTATTCTTAAAGGGTAAAATGGTCAAATAACATGATGTCTTAGGGGTATAATGGTCAAATTGCATGAGGGCATTTTTGTCCATAATTGAAAAAAAATTTAATCGGCTGCGAGTAGCACAAACCACGCTGCGAATAGCGCCCACCTCTGGTATTTGCTGGAATGTGGATGTTTTGTGAAGTGGAGTTTGGTTTCTTGCCATATTTCAGGACTTCTTTGGAAGCAAAAGTAGTAATATGGAATGAAATGGAATTGAAGACTTAATAAAAGAGACTTTTATTGAATCTCCAAGTAGAAGCACAGAATCGACAGGGTGTAGCCTAATCGAAGAGTACAATTTACTTAACAATTACTCCTACTCCTAGAAAAGAAAAGATAAAGGCCTGTTGGCGTTGTTTGTGTGTATTGAAAACTGTCACGATCTCAAATATAAATAGAGGCCCCTTTGAGTTTGAATTTGAATATTCCCTCCAAGGTGGCAGTTAAGTCTCCTTTCAAACTTTGGCAAATAACTTCCACGAACAATGGGGCATCCACGTCTGGAAAAACTGTTCCTTTGATCATGGGAGAACTGATCATACATCCATTTGACATCTGTCACTTGATCGAAGGAGGAAACGAACCAAATAATATTTTAATCAACAAAGAGAACATGCCAAATATTGTCCCCTCGATGGGCAGATAATCCCTAAACTTTACCATAGTTTTGTCAATATTAATCAAGTTATTCAACTCACACTCATTTTATCACGGTGAACCAAAATCACCTTTCATCTTTCCAATTATGCCCTTGCCATGTATCATCCAATTGACGGGTAAAAGAGAATCACAGATATGAAGCAAACAGTGACCAAAGAATTAATATTGATGCTGTAGTGACCAAACTTGTAGTTGGTTCGGGCCTGGATGGTCTCAGAAGCAACCCTGGCCCTCCCCATAACGTTTCAAAAACCCTATCGTTGGCCCTTACGTGCTTCATGTTATGTGTGTTCGTCACCCTAATTCTCCTTCCTCATATCCAGGGAGGAACTTGAAAATTTTGTCCAAGTCCTAGATTGGCTAGTGAATGCTATCGCCTATGGTTGGAATAGTAGGTGTTTGATTCGAAAAAGGCATACATTGACATATTGTACCAAGAAAGCCGATATCTACACGAGTACACCAATTTCGAAATGGCTTGGGCATAGCCATCTTTCACTTGCAAATTTGATTCAAAAACCTGGAAAATCCACACATCGTACGTACAACCAAATTTACATAGCTTACAGCTTTCAAATACTGCAAACACATCCTCAAGATGACGATTTTGGACATTATATTTTCACCCCGCATCGATTGGTCGCTTCCATTGCTGGTAGTGCTGGAAGTAGGAATCGGCATAATTCTTCACTTTCTTGTACATCCTTGGCCTTTTTTAATTGACGAGCTCCTCTATTGGCCAATCTCAATTCATGCTGGGAAATTTTTCAGTGCCGGGTGGTTAGTACCTCGTAGTGCCCGCTCGGCACATCCGAGCTGTCCATTGTGTTTTTGGACGGCTCAAATTTGGAGAGATAAAAAGGAGAGAGGAAGTGTAGGGGTTGGATGAGAGGACACGGGATCTTCTGTCTGACTTTCCCTGTCCCAACCCTATGTCCCACTCCTCAAACAATGACACGTGTAGGTCACACCAAAAACCAAAAGGCTAAGCCACACACAATCTTGCCTTTGTCTTCTCCCCCTTTCCGTTGAACAGCTCTGTCTTCTCCCCTTTTAACCTCCAGCCAAATTGATCTCGTTGGTTTGCAGCACCATCACTTTTCTGGTGATCTCTCTCTCCATTATATATATATACACATATATATACTCCCTCCACCACCACCCCCCCCCCCCCCCCCCCCCCCCCCCCCCGCGTTTTATATACTAGTGTCACGCAACATGCTTTGCACGAATTGCGTGCTCAGTATAATTTTTCGAAACTATATAGTTGTTTTGTGCATTTTTTTTTATTTTTTTGCCAACGGATAATCCATTCATTGATAAAAAAGATGCGAACCAAACATCAATGGGCGTATCCATCGTTAAACAAAGGGGTGGATAGCCACAACGGCGGATAGGCTTCCCAGGTAGAAGTACCTACACAACCATAACCCCGACAAGCTAAACAATGAGCAACACTATTACCACTACGTTTAATAAAACTAAAGTCACACAACCAAAAGTCACACGCCAATCTCCAGACATCTTCCTCGAGAACTTCAGCATCACGGTTAATAACTTGTTCCCCTTTAACCATTCGAATAAAGCTTAAGGAATCCCCTTCAATCTGAATACACGTAAACCCCATCTCAGATGCAAAAATAAGGCCTTCCCTAGCTGCTATTGCTTCAGCAACCGGTGGAGTAGAGAAACCATTCAGAGCCAAACATCTAGCTACCAAAAAGCGCCTCTCGCCCTACCAAACCCACACCACCTTGACGACTCTGGACATCCACCCCTGCATCAAAATTAATCTTGATAATCCCATCTACCAGAGGACTCCATCTCTAAGGCTCATTCACTGTCCCAACCACGTATCTATCCTCGGCAGTTCAATGGGCTTGTTTGCATCCAAAAAATCAGTCGAGTCCTTGCATGCAATATTGACTACCACCACATGATCACACTGACGGCCAGAAAAAATGAGCATCATTCCTGCACTTCCAAATTCTCCAAATAATTGCACACGCCAGTGATCTCCTGGATTCTTCTTCACCACTACTGTGAACCAATCCCAAAAATCCTCTCCCCTTCCTCGCAGAGTCCAGACAAAGAGGAGAGAGTTTCCATACTGCTTGAGCAAATCTACACTGGAAAAACAAGTGAATAAGGGATTCTGGCTCTTCCGAACAGATTGCAATGTTTTGAGCATTTGAATGAATGTAAGTAAAGCTTGATTAATTTTTTGAGCGATTCTTTGATAGAAGTTTATAGTGCTTACATATTATGATAGTTGTAATAGATGTCCGATGATATCAATACCAATTGATGCAGTAGGTTTAAGGGTATGTATGTCTTTTGAGTCCTTTGTAGTAGAGGGTCTATAAATAGGAGTCTAGAGTGCTCATTAGATAGTTTTTTTTGATGTATTGATAAAAGAATATAGAGAGCTTTTGCTCCTTGTATCCCATTTTGGGATTTATCTCTCTTATGAATCTATCTCTTGATTTGGTTTGCATCATTTGGTATCAGAGCTTCTAGGCTCGATCCCCACCGTTCATCTCGCCGGAATCCTCGCCGGAAACCTGAACCTCGCCGGAAAATCTCACCGGAACCCTAAACCGGCGCCGGAAAACCTCGCCGGAGACACCATTTCATTTCAAATCACCAGATCTGCTCAACCCAACCCTTAAAACTTCGATTTCAACCCTCAAAACTCTCTAATCCACCATTTCGGAGCTGATACTTGCTGTTTGCAGACATCAAAACCCATTTCGGAGCATTTCGAGCTTGCTACAGTGATTTCGAGCACTGTACGACCATTTTCGGACTGATTTCAACCCATTTTTGCTGATTTCGGACCAGATCTAAGGTGGGTAAGTGTCGAATCCTTATTTTCTTTGCTGGGTTATTGCTAGATTGCTCCGTAGTTGTTGATTTGAGTATAATTACTGGTGATTAAGTGTTTTTGGGTTGTTTCTGTTGAAATTGGTGGCTGAGTTGACTGGGTTTTCATTACTTGGGGTTGATTTGCTTGTTTGGAGTTGGTTGTTGGTGTTGTAATGGCTTATCGGGCTAGAGGTAGAAGAGGTAGAGGCTTGGTGGTGAATAATGGTGATGGAATTGATAACTTTGGCAACCAAAATTGTTATAGGAATGAGATTGAAGAGTTAAGTACACAAATTGCTACCTTAAACGATAAGGTGCAATTGTTGATGTTGAAAAGACAAGTTGCTACCTTGATTACGAAGGTACATCGTTTACTACCTCGTGGAGGTATTGATAATTCTTATAGTCAATTTAAGTCTAGTTTTAACTACAAGGAGGAGAGCAACATTGATGTTGGCCTTGTTGAATCTTATAGAAAGTTTAATCCAAACGAGATTGAGAAGGATGTGAGCCTCAATTCGGATGAGTTTGAAGGGGGGATGGAACTCGGTTATTTTAATGATTTTCCTATCTTTGATCAATATCCTAGTGAAGACCTTGAAGGTGTTCTTCAAGATGATTGCGCCTTTGAGATTGAAGATGAGTTTGGAGATTTCTCCATCTTTGATGAGTCTCCAAATGAAGATGTTGGAGGTGAATTTGAAAGAGTTCTCATGTTTGACGAGTCTTCAAAGGGGGATATTGACGTGGAAGACGTTCCCATCTATGATGAGTATTCAAGTGAGGTTATTGATGGTGATGAAGATGGACTTGAGAACGTTGGAAGCTCCAATGAAGAACAAGAAATGCCCCTTCTTATTAGCAATGAACCTCGCTTCTTGCAATGGGATGATAGCAAACAAGCACAAGAAGAGAATGGAGTTGGTATGTTACCAAAGCTGGAAGAGGTTGCTTTTGATGTCCCGCTCATTTTAGAAGATTTCATTGAGCCAAAGCTTCATAGTTGCTTCTATGAGATGCCTCTTGAATTGTCTATGGCTCAAGATGTTCAAGTGTGTGTTGCGTTGGTACCTCATCTAGCTACAAAGTTACCAAAAGAGGGTAGAGACTATTTAGAACACCTTGAAGATCCTTTGGGAATGGTGTTCACTCGAGAAAGTCTTGGGCATGTGGTGAAGTTGAAGCTTCTCTATGCGAAGGTTGATAATTCTTGTGATGTTTTGGAACCAAGTATAGTCACTTATGTTGAGGAAGTGTTGAGCCTTAAGAGGCATGCTAAATGGGTGATTTCTTGGCACATAGGCAAGGACGCGGTGGATGTACACAAACGAAAGCTCGTATTGAAGATGGGTTATTGCATGAGGGTGACGTGAATTAAGGAAATGCAGTCACATGCCTACTTCGAAGCTGCATAATAAATAGTTCTATAGTTCTGTGTTTTCTTTACTTAGTTATCTTGAGTCTTGTGTCCAACTTGAGGACAAGTTGTTTTTTTTTAAGAGGGTGAGTCTGATGCAGTAGGTTTAAGGGTATGTATGTCTTTTGAGTCCTTTGTAGTAGAGGGTCTATAAATAGGAGTCTAGAGTGCTCATTAGGTAGTTTTTTTGATGTATTGATAAAAGAATATAGAGAGCTTTTGCTCCTTGTATCCCATTTTGGGATTTATCTCTCTTATGAATCTATCTCTTGATTTGGTTTGCATCACCAATAGTAGATACGTTCGCATTTGTTCGCACCAAACACCATAGTGTGTAATTCTAGATCTATATTACTATTGACTACTAATGTGTGGTAGCTTGATAGCTTGTGTGCATGAACAGCACAATGAAGACATATTGAACAGCGCATCTCTTGCTTTTTGAAACCAATATAAATTCGTCATGGTCATGTTGATCGCAAAATGTTTTGAATTGTTCAGGTAGCTTCAAGACCTAGAAACCCTTAATGACAGAAGCATGAACACAATCATGAGCACCTAAAAACCAAATATCACATCACTCCAATCGACCAAAAACCAAACATCTGTACATGAATCTATGAATACAAATCACAAAGATCCAACCTTTATCCAGTGACTTGAGACTCCCCTACCCTACCCTTTCTCTCTCATCTACAAATCCTTCTAGGACAATATAAATTTATCCAATCACATCCCTTTTTATAGCTGAGGTCCTGACCCTGGATACCAATTCCTAGCATACAAAACCACCTAATTATGTAAGAGAGAAGTAAATGAAAATATAGGTATGAGAATAAGGATCTATGAAGAATATGCAAGACTCTTGCTATCTTATTAGTCTGGCAGTATCTAAATCTAGTTGTGTTCTTCCTTTTAAGCTACAATCCGGAAAAACATATTGTGTAATTGAGAGAAGCTAGTCATCAAGATTCGAGTAGAGGTGATTCATGGTTTGAATACAAAGTGAAACTTCATCAGCTGTTCATTCCTTTAATTTTCCTATCTCAAAAGCAACCGAGTCATTATGGCTAGTGTTGGAATTCAAAATGCAATCAAGTCATCATTAGTGTTGAAACTCAAATCATGTATGAAATACCATATGAACGGCTCATGATACTGGCCTTTGAAAATCGCAACCAAATAAGACTTTGGAAATAGTCTTGACTTGAAGTCATGGTGAAGGTGCCTCAACTTTGAGTAAAACTTCTGCCGTTGATTTTGCAATGGAACACACGGAACAAAGACAAAGTCTCCTTTGCGTTCCCCAACAGCTACAGCTAGCGCCGCTACCGTTTGCCATTGCAACACTGTAAATTAAGCCAATGTGAAGAGACGATCAAACTAACATAATAATGAAGGTGCCTCAGCTTTTTGTGTATTTGATACAGTTACAACATGTAGTATCAACACTTTTTACAGAAGCAAATTGATTAATGATGTACTCCATCACAAAGCTATGAACTGGGCCGGGCTGTTAAAGTAATCATATGATTGATTGATATTTATCATCGGTTTAAATTCGTGTTTTTGGAGTAACGAAGTGGGTTAAGGTAGCAATGTTTTTTCGAGTTAAATAGAAAACTCATAGATGTTGATCTATTCAATATTCCTTTTGGAGTGTTCAAAGTGTGTGGTAATCAAGATAAATCACCATGTATAATGTTTTGTAACTTTTTTCCAACTTTAGTGTGGTCAAATTTGTGTTGCAAGAAAATGCTAATACCTACCCAAACAAATAAATTTTAGGATCAAAGAGTATCATCTATCCATCAATACCTCTATTATACACTAAACACATAGTCTCCATAACACTCTCTCTCTCTTTTTTACAGAAGGAAAGAAAAGTCAAAGAAAAACTCATGTCACTCTCTACATTATTGGCTATCTATTAAGTTAATTACTTTCAAAACTTCATCAAGAGTATATGGCATGATCACAATTTTCATAAGTAAATATACAAGATCTTCCACATCCGTTTTTGTTTTTAACGGAAAGGTTACAAAACCATTTTTCTGGCCCCAATCATGAGTATAGAAGGAGCGGTTACTTGAAAATATAATATGACCTAAGTTAAAAGAAATGTAGAGAATGCATGATTAATATTAGCTACCTGCTTAAGATCAATCCCTGAGTCGATCTCAATCATTTGCCAGGACTCAACTCCTCTGAGTCTTCCACAAAGCAATCTGATACAGACAAACTCAATGAAACTGGCACTCATCCCAAACCCAATAATTGTAGTAATCAAGTTCATTACCCCTGAGTTAAGAGAAAACAGAATCAGATCAGAACAGAACAGGCTTATGACCAAATTTTCTAATTTAACTTGGAAGGGGAAAGTTCAATAACTGGAAATAAGTTAAGGACCAAAGAAAATTGCAGGGTTGTATCCCAACCTTGTTATTGGTCTATGAGGTTGATTAGGAAGGTTCTTGCCATCCATTTTGCTAAATTGTTAGTGCTAATATGAAATCTATATCTGTATTATACCGGTCCATACCCATCTCCTCAATTGACGTAACCATGCAATTGAAGAAAAAGACTCAATTTGCCCATTGGTAATAGTACGAACAACATCACCCAAATTAGTATCATAAAAACTCCTGGGAAATGATATTGGCACTCCAAAAATTGATCCAAGCACTCCAAAATCAGTGTAACTCCAAAGCCACTTTCCTTTGTTTTTTGGAGTGCCTGCATCAATTTTTGGAGTGCCAATATCATTTCCCAAACTCTAACCACAAGTAGTTTTAAGAGGGTCTGAAAGCTTGCTATGACACAAACATTGAAGAAACACCCAACAGCCGAAGCAATCAGAGCCTCTGCCTATTGAGTGCATTTGTTGACAAAAATCTATCAAGGTAAGAGATGGAAAGAAAGAGACTATCAAAATAAAGCTTGCACTCTTCAGAAACCTCTGCCAAACTATCCACTAAAATCTCCCTCCTATTAGGTTCACATCCTTCTAGACCTTGTCAATGTAATCTGGCAATGGTTCCTCTTCTCTTTTTTTTTCCAGCTCCTCTTCTCCTCAATCTAAAAAAAACAATACTAATTGGTCCATACCACAAAAGCATAATGGACCCCTTTTTATCAAATTAAACTCTAAGCCCATTAATTTAGATGAAGAGAGCTCTCAGACTAAACAATTCCCTCATGTTGAGATTAACTCATTACCTACGTTTGAAAACAAATTAATATCCAAGTATCCATTTCCCAGAAAGATAATATCAAAAGCGAAAATGTTCTCATTATGTTGAGCTGGTTAAAAGCTCTGTAATTAATTGATCTAAAACGTCCTCCCGTATAGACTATAGCTTTATTAGGCCCGCCCATTTTTTTCTCCACGGAATTTTTGCATCCTGAAGATCCTATAATTAAAAGAAGACGCGTGCTCCGCCTTCAATTGGAATTTGTGCTGAATTTCTTTGTGCAATTATGCAACCCCTCCATTACTATGTTCTCATACGCAGGAATACCCCCGTTAGCCAGCTTTTGTAGCAAATTCTATTTGTTCTTCGCCGAAAATCCCAATTGGTTTGAACTTTCTATTTTTGGAATGGAATAGTTATGGAATCGCCATGAAGCATTAGCAATAATTGAATCAAGCCGTAACAGGTTGGATAAGTATGGAGTAATTTTCTTATATAGCTTGTACAAATTAAATTTTAAATGTGAAAAATTCTAGAGCCACAAATGCAACACCCTTGAAGGTAACCATATCGAAGTAGAGAGAAAGTTGAGAGGCAGACCTGAGATATGAAGGCTCGGCCAAACTCCTCCGTACTTGAATTCACTTCTTCTCTTTCGGCATCTGGAGCTTGAACTACAAATCCATGTTTCAGCCATACGGAACCAAAATGAATTCAACAACTTCACAACCATACAAAACCCTTTACTCTCTAGCGCGTAAACTCGAATTGACAACTTACTCTGAATTACTAACTTCAAATCAAGACACCAATTCATCATTTCCCAACTCCATCAACCATAAACAACTCACAAAGTCTATCAAGCACATGCTTATCGGACAAAATGGGCATGGTAAAACATGCACAACTAAGCTAAAAATGAACGAAAAGAAACAACAGCTGACAACTGCAATATCTTATTCACATTCCACATTACAATTTGACATGTAGTCTAGTAGCATAGATAAACGACAACCCACTTCGCAGTGAAACAGAAATTTTCAATTTATGTCAAAAGCACAAACTTCCCACAAGTTGAATGAAAAAATCCAAAGTATGAACTTGAAAAAGATCAAAACCAAAGCAAACCCTATCACGCGTCCTTGATCCCAATAGCCCCAGCTCCTTGGGGGGGGGGGGGGGGGGGGGGGGGGGGGACTTGTAGTTTGTGCCTCGGATTGCACTGATACCCCTGCCCTGACAGTGGCAACAACAAGTATCGGTTCTATCTTGTTTTCTAAAGTCCAGTTTAGGAAAGAAAAACACTCGATGTCGAGCATGTTGACTTCATCAATGAAGAGGACAGCAAGCACAATCTCTGCCTTTCCTTCCTCCACTTTGCGACCTTTGTGTCAATTTGCTCCCTCGCTTCGGCTCATACCTCTCCAATATTAACGGTGAAAGAGGGCCAGAAATCCCTATATTCTGAGATTCGACGGAGATAGAAAAAAAAAAAAAAAAAGGTGATGCTCAGCCTTATTTCATGAGAACTCAACCAATTAGCATCCAACCAAAAGATAGTCCAAGATTATTTGAGAACTCAACCAATTAGCATTGGCCTTTCCTTGAGAATTCAAACGCTCGAGAGTTCAATATTTAACCATTCCTTTATTATTTCACAAGAATCCCAAATTTGATAAACTGGTTATCCCATTTATTACTGTATGAGTGGCCATCTATCCTTTCACGATGCAGAAAAATGGTGCAATACCATATTACCATCTGGTGAGATATCAACTCCATAGAAAATAAGAACTCCTTACGGTCGAAACAGAGGAGACAATGAATTGGTTAACACCTGACTTCCACAAACACAACCCTCCATTAATTAAACATGGACTATTTTGTACAAGACCCAAAACCCCTAATATTAACCAGGTAGATAAAAAATCAAATCAAACGTGAATGTAGAGGAAAAAGGATGTGATTCGGTATACCAAATAAAGCAGAATTCACATCCTCTTGGAACCCTAATTTCAAACAAAATCTCTAATTTCATGTCAACACAGAACCCTAATTTTTTTGGAACACACAAAGAGGGAGAGATACCTTGATGTGGCGTCGATTGTATTCGCCAAGGTTGAGGTGGAGGCGGCTCCGCTAGTTGTGCTGGCCGGTGCTTTTGGTCGGCGGGACTGGTGAGTTCGTCGCCCTCCCACCAGTAAAATCTCTCTCTCTAACATCGCACAGAAAAATGGCAAGTTCGACGCTCACCGGATTACTAAAGCAAGTCGCCGGCCAATTCCCATCCCGCCGCGCGGTTCAGTTCGACCTCACACAAGCTCGCCTTCAAGAACTGATTGACCAAGCCGCCTCCCAGCTCGTCGCCTCCGGCGTTAAACCCGGCGACATGGTCGCTCTCATCTTCCCCAACACCATCGAGGTTTTTAAACCTTCACCATCGGGGTCGTCGTCAATTTTCGTACTGTTTTCCATCCTTGCTTCGCTTATCTCCTTCTTCCTAGCATTTTTGTGATTGATGCCAGCAGCCTGTTTTGGGGGTCAAGCTCCCATCCAGTCACCCTTACCATCTAGTCCCGGCCAGTCGGCCATTTTTCAGCGAAAGTCGATTTTGTTCAATGATCTGATTCATTCATATTGTAGATCTCGTCAATACGCACAACCACGTCAAAAATCATATCCATCGGATATAGTTTAGTACATGATCAAAACACATTTATTTGCACAAATGAATGAGAGGGGTTCCAATCCAGTGTGGGTATGTATTTTTTTCCAAAATAAACTGATTACGATCGTGCACTCATCGACATCTGATGGACATAATTTTTTTACATGGTAGTGATTCTCAACGAGATCTACAATATGAACAAATTTGATCATTGAACAAAACCGAAGTTTGCCGGAAAATGGCCAACTGGTCGGGAGTGGATGGTAAGGGCGACTGGATGAAAGCTTGACCCGGTTTTGGGAGACAGAAAGCCTAAGAGCAAGTATATCAAATTAGGTAAGAGCAAGTATATCAGATTAGGCAAAAATTGAGCCAAAATTGCCCATGAATAGTGCATATTTTTCCTTTTAACTACTCACATCTCTTTTAATACTACACCAATACTATTTATTTTATCTATTCTCTATTAAAATAATACTTTCTTTTTCTTTTTCTTATTTTCTTTTCACTATTCTTCTTCTTGTAACAAGAGAGAAAGAGAGTCTAGAGGAGAGAGAAAATAATATTAAATGTATAAATGGTGAATAGTTCTTAGGTAAATTTACCTAAGCACTGTTGCAAAATTTATTTTACCTAACCTCAAAAGGAGTTATTGCTAACCTGGTGCAATGCTTATTTTGGATTTTTGCTTAGGTAAAATACATAAGAAGCTCTTTTACCTAATCTAGTGTACATGCTCTAAAAATTGAGCCAAAATTGCCCATGAACAGTGCACATTTTTCCTTTTAACTACCCATATCTCTTTTAATACTACACCAATACTATTTATTTTACCTATTCTCTATTAAAATAATACTTTCTTTTTCTTTTTCTTCTTTTCTTTTCACTTTTTTTCTTCTTGTGACAGGAGAGAAAGAGAGGCTAGAAGAGAGAGAAAATAATATTAAATTTATAAATGGTGAATAGTTCTTAGGTAAATTTACCTAAGCCCTGTTGCAAAATTTATTTTACCTAACCTAAAAAGGAGCTATTGCTAACCTGGTGCAATGCACATTTTTGGTTTTTGGTTAGGTAAAATACCTAAGATGCTATTTTACCTAATGTAGTGTACATGCTCTAAATTTCAGCCGGATTGAACGGCCAAACAGTAACCTGGGCAGGCGATTTTACCAAAGAGGCCCCAAACCCAACAGCACAAAAAGACAAAATAGTGAGTAAAAAAAAGGACATAGAAGGAAAATATCAAAAGTCCGAAAACCCGTTAAAGTAATATGTAAATAACCCAAATAGTAGCCATGGCCCACCACTTTTGAGCGCGAAATTACTAAGACACCCTTACGCAAGAAGAAGCAAAATAAAATTTCAGGCATTTGAAGCGAGGGGCATTTCCGTCCAAACCTGGCCAAAGTGTAAGCCACTTCTAGGAACTTGGTTTTTTTATAGGCGCCTTGTGGATAACACTAAAAGGGGAAAGTTAGATTATTTTTTTTTTTTAAGGTTTTGGAGAATCAAAAAAGGGGTTATAGTGATTAGGTTTTCAATTTATTTGGGAGACTTAGGTGGTGTTCCACTTTTAGAAAAAGTGCTTTTTTTTCAAATGGAGGTAATTTCAAACCCAAAAATCATGTGTTTACGTAAATAATTTTCCTACAAATATGGATCTTGTTTGATAGATCTCGTTGAGATCTTTTATACGGTGCAAAAAAAATTAAAAAATTATTTTTCATTTTCATTATAAAATTTGAAAAAAAGGAACTTTTACAAAAAGACAAATTACTGGAACACCACCTTAAAGATTCATCCTCAGACCTTAACCAACGTATGTTTTCATCTCGGCCATTTTTTCAGGTTATGTTTTCATCTTCTAATTTAAAAAAAACCCCATCTTACCCTTGTAGGACTATATTTATGGAATTTATTTGTTTTTTGGGAGCCTATATAGGCAATGATTTTTGGGACTGAAAAATAACTTTGGAGGTCCCGTGCTGTAATTTATGGATATCTACACTTACCAAATCCCTAAAGTCACGCTTTCCATATCTATTTCAAATCTTCCAGGTCCTAATTGCTATTGTTCCGATTGTAAGTCATATCAAATCCCTAAATTTTTGCTTTCCAAATACTATTATAAGTAATTTGAAATTAGGCTGAAAAAACCACCACACAATATCACATCCTCACAGAGAACAAATCTGAGAATTCATTTCTCGTCCTCCGTCAATTTTGTCTTCCATTGTCCATCCTCCGTTGTCCATCCTCCATCCTTCATCACTAGACTCAGTCCTCCATCCTCGCCATTTCCTGTAATCGACATCGCCGAAAAACACTAGTCATCGAAGGAGAAGAACGATTTTCGTGCAATCTCCAGGTAATTGGCGAGTGACGGTGCAAGCGGCGATGACGATATGAATCCCCCAAACTCGCAGCGAGGGCGTAAGCGGCAGTGAGCAACGATCGGCGGCAAGCTTGGAGCGGCGGTGTATGGGGAAGATGCACGGACGGGGGGCATGGGGTCAAATCTGTTTCTCCACAAAAACTCCATCGACGACACTATTTCCATGAACGCGATACTCCTCTCTGACGAAGACAAAAACGAAGGCACTTTGGGTCTGATTGGGTCGAGAATGCCGTAGTGGAGGAGACTGAGGCGGTGAGGCTTGGGGTTGTATTACGTACATGCGGATGAAATCTGCCATGTTTATAGGTTCATGTTTTTAGGTTCAATTTTTTAGAAACCTGCCTTGTTTTGAAATTAATGTGTTCAGATTCATGAAACATGACAAATTTTTATGTTCATGATTTTGAAGTTCATACCGAGGCAGCGAAGCTTGGGGTTGTATTACGTGCATTGCAGATGAAATCTGCCATGTTTATAGGTTCAATTTTTAAGAAATCTGCCATGGTTGAAGTTCATGATTTTGAAGTTCATGGCGGATTGCACAACAGGGTACTTGAATCTATTTATGAAATCTGCCATAATTTTAAAGTTTATCTTTTGAAATCTGTCGTGTTTATGAAACTGATTTCATGGTGGAATCGATTTCGCGTTTATTTGTTGGAGTTTACGATTGTCATGTTTTTATGGAATAGATGTTAGGTTTATTGATTCGAATTGCGTCATGATCTTAATATGTCATCTTTTAATAATAAAATCGATTCCACAATTGCAAATAGATGTCACGAATATGATATGAGGCGATGGTTTCGTGTATGTTATAAAAATCATGTATATAATTAACCATGAAACACTTATTATAAATTTCTTTCCATTCATGATGTATTTATTAAATGGGGATTAGGTGTGTATATGAAATGGAATGGATTTCAATTAGTTTTAAAAAGTTTTGGAAGAAAAGATAACAAAGATTTGAATTATCCCCCTTCATTTTCAAATCATCAATCAAATCCCATTTAATTAGGAAACTATAATTACATAAAACCTAATTACATGCCAACTATTTAGGCAATATCTGTTATGCATATTTATATGTAAGGGTACTATTGGTATTAAAAAAGAGAAAGGATGAAAACGTAAGTGCAAAAGAGTCAAAGGATGAAAATTTACAAGGAGTAACGTATGAGGATGGATATTTAAAAACTTTCAATTCATGCAAGACAAGAATTTTGGTTTCTCCTTATTCTTGCCTTGTGGTTGTGGAGGCTGGGTGAGATCAAAGTAAGGGTGTGATGGCGGAAGATGAGGATGCTATCAATGACGGAGGAGGTGATATGCCGAAGCTGTGATATCAACTTTTTTAGGGTCAATTCATACAGAGCTTTACTCTGCCTTTAATCAAGACCCTCGTAAATAAGTGGGTTGATTGGTCCCCAAGACTAGTCGAGGTGCGCCAACGGCGGAGCTAGAATTTTAGACCGAGAGGGCCCAACTTAAGAATATTTTATTTAGAAATGCATTTAGAAAATCGTGTAGCTTTTTGTAGTACATCACTATATTATATTGCGTATGATATTGTTTTGTTACTTGGTCGACAATTGTGTAGTGGGCCGAAATATCCGAGGGTTTAAAGGGGGTCAACAGGTTGACCTGGTGGGCCCACGACCCAGTTGTCTCAATTCATCTGTATGAGGAAAAGTCAAACGTGACACGTCATCCCCGTTGTTCACCGAACGTTAGTCGGTTTTGTGGATGTCCGCCGAACGTAAGCTGGATCTCCGAACGACGTTACAAAACCCTCGTTCGGCGTGAGTCTTGTTTACTCGGATGGGCGTCTTCCCTGTTTGAGAGAATGGTTTGGCGAGCAGGTCTTGTGCTCGGCAGATCCCTTGCTCGGATGGGATCCTCGGAAGATTAAGGCGACGGTAGAATGTTCTGGAAGCTTCTGCTGATAGAAGCAAAGATAAGTACGTTCACCTCTCTGATAACCGATGGGACATATCTGACACTGGCCCACGTGGGTCCACATGGGTCTGCAGATCTAGAAGGGCGGGATCCATCGAGTGCTTCTGACACGTGACGTCATCCGAGCGTAGCAACGCGCGTGCAATACACTTCCACCTTGTTCATGAAAACGGATAAAATACCTGCTGTGTGAATATCAGAACCGAGAACCACTGAATTCTGTTTTCTGCAGCAAAACAGAATGCAGAATGAATGCTAGAAAATATAGAGAGAGATGTGGGAGAAATTTGGCATTAATATGTCTTTTTGTGTGTCCAGGATTTGTCAAGTAGTGGTCTATTTATAGGCCACTACGCACCCATTATGAATAGGTACGCACCCGATCTAGTCTGACCGTTGGATTAGATCCTACGGTCTTGATCGATCAGTCACACCCAGTCACACCGAACTGGTGTACTGTTTCATTCACACCCAATCGGATTTGATCCAATCCGTTGGATCGTGCCTATTCGCGATCGACGGCTGCGATCGCAACCCACGAACCGGTGCACCCGTTGGCTCGAGTCGCACCCGATCGGAACCGTTCCGTGTGACCCACCTGCCACGCGTGTGACACGCAGCATCCACGTCAGCGCCACCTTACTGTCAACTCGCAATATGAAAGGGCGCCTACAAGGCGCCTAGCGCTAAGTACAAAGTGCGCCGCTAAAGCGCCACAGCCCACGCCGCGCGCGCGTGTGTCCCGATGCAAAGCACCATATGAAAGGGCGCCTACAAGGCGCCTAGCGCTAAGTACAAAGTGCGCCGCTAAAGCGCCACAGCCCACGCCGCGCGCGCGTGTGTCCCGATGCAAAGCACCATAGGGCTGCACCACACTGGATTATTAGTTATCCACATTAGGAATGTTTCCTAATATATATCACTCCAACATTTCTCAACTATCCAATGTGGGACAAAGCTCACAAAGAGGAAAAAACAAGCATTCTAAGGAAACAAGGAAATTTTCCAAAACTAAAACGACGACTCTTTTATTTTGAAAATCTCTAACAGAAGATATCGATGAAACATACGAAATCTTTTACTCTCCTATCTCATTCTGGTCTTCGGCATCATCATGAGTTGTTACGCGACGCTCCCTATGGTTGGACAATGACATGATCAACTCTTATCGCAATCATCCTCATCGACTGCGCGCCAGTCACAAACAAACTTTTTCGTTTCTTTATGTGGTTTTCTTCTTCTGGTTTTTGTCAATGTCGACAAAAGATGCGAAATCTTTTTGAAATCTCATTCTGGTCTTTGACATCGTCATGAGTTGCTACCCGACTCTCTCCACAGTAAGATCCCGCCTATCGTATGGTTGTAGAAGGGTCTGGGATTCTGTTGGAAAGTGTGGCTCAACAAAGGAGAAGCTAGCGCTACATGGGTTTTGGTGTAGCGCTAGCGGTTTGCTTCGGGCCACATCAGAGTTGTGGGTAGCGCTACATAGGTTTATGTGTAGCGCTACCAGTTTGCTACGGGCTAGGGGTAGCGCTATAGAGGTTTCTATGTAGCGCTACCGGATTGGTTCGAGTTAGGGTTTGTATAGAGCGGGTATATAAGGCTCTCTATTGTAAAACCCTAATGTAACTGAATACTGTGATAATAAGAACAGTAGCCGCTCCCGTGGACGTACCCGGTTTTGGGGAACCACGTATATTCCTGTGTTGATTTCTTTACTGTTTATACTCGTAAATCGTGTGCGTGTGTGTTTTGACCCTAACAAGTGGTATCAAAGCTTCAGGTTGTTTTTCGATCACGCGAAGAACGATGTCATCGAGTTCGTCTGTTACGAAGTTCGACGTTATGAAGTTCGATGGAACTTCGAATTTCGGATTGTGGCAACAGTGGGTAAAGGATCTGTTGGTGCAGCAGGGTTTATACAAGGGGCTGAAGGCGAAACCAGAGGCCATGTCAAACGACGATTGGGAAGAACTCCAGATGAAGGCGGTGAGTACGATTCGTCTGTGCCTTGCAGACGAAGTCATGTATCACGTGTTGGGTGATGAATCGCCGGCTGGGGTCTGGACTAAACTGGAAAGCAGGTATATGTCAAAATCGTTGACGAACAAACTGTTTCTGAAGCAGAAACTGTTTGGATTGAAGATGGCCGAGGGTACAGATCTGGTTCAGCATATCAACATGTTCAATCAGATTCTGAGCGACTTACATCGGATTGATGTAAAGTTTGAGGAGGAAGACCAAGCGCTGATGTTACTGTGTTCACTACCGATTTCTCTCGAAACTCTTGTTACAACCTTACTCTGGGGGAAAGAAACCCTAGAACTGGAGGAAGTCACTGCAGCCCTTCTGGCGTATAATCAACGCAAGCAACAAACAGAATTGCTGCAGGGTGAGGGTCTGGTGGTTAAGGGGTACGAGGATCGTAGCAGAAAGAAGGAGAGGGGTAAAACAGTTTCGGGGCGTGGAAGGTCTCAGTCAAAGAACAGGTCCGAGGGCACGTTTGAGTTCAAGTGTTACAGGTGTCATGAACCGGGGCACATGAAGAAAGACTGTCCGCAGAAAGGAAAGGGAACTGACTGGAAGAAGAAAGGAAAGGCAGGAGAGAGGAAAGATGGGTCATCAAGTTCTGCGAATCTTGTAGAGCAGGAATCAGATGACGGTGACATGCTTTCGGTTTCAGCAACTTCGGATCACCTGGCAGACTCATGGATTCTGGATTCAGCATGCTCGTTTCATGTGACGCCTAACAGGGAGTGGTTTGACACCTACAGGTCAGTAAATTGTGGTAATGTTCGAATGGGTAATGATGTATCATGTGAAGTCATTGGAATAGGCACAATTAAGATCAGAATGTTTGATGGTGTTGTAAGAACCTTAAGTGAAGTTAGGCATGTTCCAGATTTGAGGAAAAATCTGATTTCGTTGGGAACCTTAGACTCTAATGGCTGTGAGTATAAAACAGGAGGTGGAGTCATGAAGGTAACGAAGGGTGCTTTGGTGATTATGAAGGGTATTAAGATTGCTGGTAATATCTATCGTTTGATAGGAACTACAGTTGTAGGTGGAGTTGCTGCTGCTACCACAACTGAGGATACTGATGATACCATGCTTTGGCATATGCGGTTAGGACATATGGGAGAGCGTGGGATGTTAGAGCTGCATAAGAGGAATCTGCTGAAAGGGGTTAAATCATGTAAACTGGATTTCTGCAAGTTTTGTGTTCTGGGGAAACAATGTAAGGTGCAGTTTAGGAATGCAATTCACAGAACAAAGGGAATTCTTGACTACGTTCATTCAGATGTTTGGGGGCCAGTGAGGGTAGCTTCGAAAGGAGGATCTCTGTATTTCTTAACCTTTATCGATGATTTTTCGAGGAAAGTTTGGGTGTACTTCATGAAGCACAAGTCTGAAGTCTTTGCTAAGTTCAGAGTGTGGAAAGCTGAAGTGGAAAACCAGACAGGGAAAAAGATTAAGTGCCTCAGGACAGATAATGGGACGGAATTCAAGAATGGGCCTTTTCTGAAGTTTTGTGAGGAACATGGGATTCAGCGGCACTTTACTGTTCGGAAGACACCACAGCAGAATGGGGTGGCAGAAAGGATGAACAGAACTATAGCAGAAAGGGCACGGTGTTTGAGATTGAATGCGGGACTTCCGAAGGTTTTTTGGGCAGAAGCAGTGAGTTTGGCATGCTTTGTTATAAACAGGTCACCGAGTGCTTCTTTGGAAGGGAAAGTAGCTGAGGAGGTGTGGACAGAGAAAGAGGTTGACTACTCAGGGTTGAGAATCTTTGGGTGTCCGGCCTATGTTCATGTTCCCAGTGATGAGAGGTCAAAGCTTGATGCGAAGTCTAGACAGTGTATCTTTCTTGGTTATGAGAAAGGGGTCAAAGGGTACAAGCTTTGGGATCCAGAGACAAAGAAGGTGGTGATCAGTAGGGATGTGGTATTTGATGAGGACTCTATGATCAAGGCACATCAGAAGGTTCAAAATTCTGAGTCAGAGGAAGTGAGCAGCAGACAGCAGGGTGTAGAGATTGAGTTGGAAAGTATTGATAGGGGTGATACTCAACCGGATGAACAGCTTGATCAACAGCAGCAGCAGGAGCAGCAGCAAAGCTTGGCCGCTGGGAGAACCAAGCGCACTATCAAGCCACCAGTGAGGTATGGGTTTGAAGACTTGGTTTCTTATGCATTGACTACTACCAGTGGGGATCCATCTATTTTTCAGGATGCTATCACGAGTTCTGAAAGGGACAGATGGATGGAAGCCATGGTGGAGGAAATGGAGTCTTTGCATAAGAATAAGACTTGGGAGTTGAAAGAACTGCCCATGGGAAAGAAGCCAGTGGGTTGTAAGTGGGTATACAAGCGGAAAGAAGCAGCAACAGAAAAGGAGAGGGAAAAGTTCAAGGCTCGGTTAGTGGCAAAGGGGTATTCACAGAGGAAGGGGATTGATTTCGATGAGGTCTTTTCTCCAGTGGTGAGGCATACGTCAATCAGGATTATCTTGGCATTGGTGGCTGGTTATGATCTTGAGTTAGAGCAGATGGACGTGAAAACGGCATTCCTCCATGGTGAATTGGAGGAAGTCATTTACATGGAGCAGCCTGAGGGGTTCAAGCAGCCAGAGACTGAGCATCTTGTTTGTAAGTTGAAGAAGTCACTTTATGGGCTGAAACAGTCTCCAAGACAATGGTACAAGAGGTTTGACTCTTTCATGATACGGATTGGGTACACACGCTGTGAGTATGATTGTTGCGTTTATGTAAAGAGTCTTGATGATGGTTCCTATATTTTCTTGCTTCTTTATGTGGATGATATGCTGATTGCTGCAAGGAGTATGGTTAGGTTAACAGGTTGAAGTCTTTATTGGGTAAAGAGTTTGACATGAAGGATTTGGGAGCAGCTAGAAAGATACTTGGGATGGAGATTCGAAGAGATAGGTCAGCTGGTAAGTTGTGGTTATCTCAAAAGAATTATGTGGTGAAAGTGTTGGAGAGGTTTAGTATGGATAATGCCAAACCGGTCAGCACTCCATTGGCAAGTCATTTCAGATTATCTTCAGCTCAGTGTCCGGTGTCAGATGAAGAAATTGAGGCTATGTCAAGGGTTCCTTATGCGAGTGCGGTGGGTTGCTTAATGTATGCAATGGTTTGTACGAGGCCCGATTTGGCACATGCAGTTAGCACAGTCAGTAAGTATATGGCCAAACCAGGCAGAGAGCATTGGAAGGCAGTCAAGTGGATGTTCAGATACTTGAGAGGTACTTCGGATCGTGGGATTATGTTTGGTAGGCAACGGGATCAGATTTCAGTTGTTGGGTATGTGGATGCGGATTATGCTGGGGGCTTGGATGACAGAAGGTCTACAACTGGTTATGTGTTTACACTTGTGGGTGGGCCTATTTGTTGGAGATCCATGGTACAACCTCTGGTGGCTTTATCTACTACTGAGTCTGAGTATATGGCGGTGACTGAGGCAGCTAAGGAAGCATTGTGGTTGAAAGGGTTTGTGAAGGAGCTTGGCATAGTTCAAGGTGGAGTACAGTTGCATTGTGATAGTCAGAGTGCCATTTATCTGGCAAAGCATCAGGTGTATCATGCTCGAACCAAGCATATCGACGTGAGGTTTCACAAGGTGAGAGAGTTGATTGATGCAGGTGATTTGATACTGGAAAAGGTGCATACTTCTGAGAATGCAGCTGATATGTTGACAAAGACGGTTACTATTGACAAGTTCGAGCATTGCTTGGACTTGGTTAATGTCTCCAGGTGCTAGGCAATCGGAGACGCCCCCCACGAGTTGACTGGATTGGAGTGGGGGGGGGTTATCTTCTGAAGGGGCGAGTGTGTATTCGCCAAGGTGGAGATTGTTGGAAAGTGTGGCTCAACAAAGGAGAAGCTAGCGCTACATGGGTTTTGGTGTAGCGCTAGCGGTTTGCTTCGGGCCACATCAGAGTTGTGGGTAGCGCTACATAGGTTTATGTGTAGCGCTACCAGTTTGCTACGGGCTAGGGGTAGCGCTATAGAGGTTTCTATGTAGCGCTACCGGATTGGTTCGAGTTAGGGTTTGTATAGAGCGGGTATATAAGGCTCTCTATTGTAAAACCCTAATGTAACTGAATACTGTGATAATAAGAACAGTAGCCGCTCCCGTGGACGTACCCGGTTTTGGGGAACCACGTATATTCCTGTGTTGATTTCTTTACTGTTTATACTCGTAAATCGTGTGCGTGTGTGTTTCGACCCTAACAGATTCCACGCCATTCGCCAAGACTAAACATCGCGTGGTGCTCAAGATCGACCAACCAAATCCGAACTGCCTAAATAAAATGCATTATTCCTTGCCTTCGCTTACCTCTTTTCATTTGGGGTCAAATTTTTTTACAATTTCGGTCCGTCTCAACGAAAGGAATTCTAAAATTAGGACAAGTTGAGCAAAAGCTAAAAGAACTCGTACCAAAAGTTGCAGCATCAGAAAAGCAATCTATAGCTTCCACCAGGACTCCCTTGGCAGTAGAAAGAAAATGGCACTGCCTCAAACAGGCAGAAAGATTAGGTTCGGCTGCTTCGTGTGTTACATGGATCTTTCTGAATAACTTCAGTACCATGTCGCATACTCGACACTCAAACAAGCGTATGAGATCCATCGCTAATATATTTCATTGGACAATCACCTTGACATCGTGCATCTATGAAAATATTCATGAAACAGTATACGATGCATGAAATGTCCCAAGACACTTTGTACACTATTTACCAAATCAAACCAGAATTATTAAGATTATAAGTTGCTATACATGAATAATTATCAATAACATTCAAAATCAGGTATATACAAAATACAAATTTTAAACCTTGGATGCTCAGAGGGTCGGGGCCCCCGAGCCCCAACATAGCTCCGCTTCTGGCTCTGAGTCCATGTAATATAGGCTGCTCCTTATTTCACTCAACTGGGAATCAGATTTTGACAGTGTCAATAGCTACCTCTCCCCTCTGGAAGCATTGAAAGTTGATGGCACCATAGTTCTTCACATTCCTGTACAACCTTGGCCTCTCCTCATCAATCAAGCCTTCCGCCGGTCCGATCTCTCTCTCCGGCTCTGCTTCATTAGATACAGCCACAGAAATCCTCAGCCTTGTTCGATTTGTTACGGCTCTGTGTATAGGGCTCTTGATTATGCCGTTAGTCATTATCTGCATTCATTCACAAAGAAAACTAACTTGATTCGTTAAAAAAAAAATAATGAAGACAAACTTTCCACCCAAAACAATACAGTCATTATCTGCTATAAGTAGCCAAATGAGTTGAAGAAAAGCTGCATCTGAGTCTTCGATTCAAAAAACGCACCTGCATTTGATCGCCGACATTGACAACAAGAGCATGCGGAATAATGGGAACCCGAAACCACTGATTATCTTTTAGCACGTGAAGGCCTTCCACTTCTCTGTCTTGCAAGAGAACAGTCATGCCTGACCTGTCTGAATGGGGTTTAAGCCCGAGAACCTGATCCGGTCGTGGGCATGGAGGGTAGAAATTAAATCTTCCCGTCAAGCGTGCTCGATCTCCAAATTGGTTCAGAAAGGCATCCTCTTCCAAATTCAATGACCTTGCTGTGGCCTTGAAAAGAGTATCCAGGACGTACTTTATCTTCATGGTGTATTCATGCAAAACCTCTCTGCAGCAGAACAAACATGAGTCGGTATCGTTCTATTTTTTTCTACTGTTCCATTAATTTCATTTGATTTTTTTGCAAGATTGAATTACCTGAACTCAGTTGGGAATTCTGGCCAAAGATTGGGTCTTCTTTCATCTTCAGGGAGTACTTTAAGAGTCAGGCGGTCCGACCAGTCGAGAACTTGTTTCTCCGAAACAACCAAGTCGCCACCATACCCTTCGCCGTCTTTTTCCCCTCGTGAGTACTTCTTCTTCTCTTCCATTGGAAGCGAAAAGAACTGCTTTGCAACTTCCCGTACCTTGTCGAGGTATGAATCTGGAATCCCATGGCCTATTGCCTGAAACCCAACAACCCGTTCCAGCCATGAAAACTAGTTTTTCTGTCTTTTTAATTCAGTGTTTGGTTCTGGAATTATGTGAGGGAATTGTGGAGGGAAAACAAAACAAATGGGAGATGATAGGCAAATTTTTGGGTAAACTTTGAACTTTTTTCCCTTCCACAAAACAAAATCCAAACACAACTTTATAGATGATAGTAACATTTTACGTCGTTGGATAAGAGAACCTCAATCCCCTCACAGTTTGCTTTCAGTTGCTTTAACCGAATCGCCGATCAAAAGTTTTTTTCGCTTAAACCAAATATCTGTCCTGATCAACTTATATCAATCTTAAAAACGAAACAGAGACACACAATGATTTTGGATCATCGGTTTCTCTGGAACAGGAACAAAGAAGGGCAAAGTCCACTTTAACCTCCTGTGGTTATCGCCATGTGCAGATATCCCCTCATGGTTCAAAACTGAGCACATAACCTATCTGTGGTTTTGAAAATGTGCGAATAGACCCCCTGCCGTCATATTTTTCATCTATATTAACGGACACAATATTAACAGACCGATATACCCTTATCTTCTTCTTTTTTAAATCTAACCACACCATTCCCTCCCCTATACCAAAAATTGAATCCAAACCGTTGATATTGTAAATTTTGACGAGTACTACATCTATGTCAAAATTCAAGTTAATCAAAAAATAAAAAGTTCATGGTCGAATCGATTTTGTTATGAAATTAAAATTTTAAATTTGAATTTACTAAAAATTAGATCACTAGGTTATTGATACCTGATCAAGATGATTTTTTACAGAGATACTCTATTATTTATTTAATATATTATGAATGACTCAAATTATATTCTAGAGACGTGTGAGATATACCACCGTTAATGTGAATGGAAAATTTGACGGCAGAAGGTCTATCCGCACATTTTCAAAACCATGGGTAGATTATATGTTCAGTTTTGAACCATGCAAGAGATATCCGCACATGACGATAATCACGGGGGGGTGAAAGTGGATTTTGCCCAAAAAAGAAATTCCGAAAGTTTTTAGAGCATCTCCTACCCATACTCTATATCTCTATTTGAGAGTATCAAACCACTCCAACCCATCCTCTCAACCCTCCTCCATTTGAGAGTATTGGATTTTGATCCTCTATATTTAGAGGGTAGAGAAAATATAGAGGATCACCTCTATAATACTATTCACATTTTTAAAATATATTTTTGTCCTTATTTGCTTTTCTTACTAAATTTTTATACCAACTATATTCTCATGAGAGTATAAAAAAAAGGTTTTTTTCCTTAAAAGTGATTTTAGAGACAAAAATAGAGTGTTTGTGGTTGGTGTAAACATGAATAGTAATTTCCTCTATAATCAATTTATGAGTAAAAAACATTATTTTGATACTCTCAAATGGAGTATTGGATTGGAGATGCTCTGAGGAGTTCAAGAAATCAAAACCTGGAAGCAACCCCATGAGCTGAGAGCTGATCTGAGTTGCTCCACTTCTTCGCCGGAAGAAGGCAATGAGAGGAGACTAACATCGATAGTAGGAATAGGAAGCGGCGGAGGAGATGCATCTATTGACCCGAAAGTGATTTCATTGATGAAGTACCGGGGAGGTGGTTCGTCGCCGTCAATGGCCATTTCGTGGGCAGTTTTGGCAAGTGATCCCATCTTTTTGTCAATTCTGCAGATAATGTGTTCGCGATATGCACATATATATACATAGCCACAATCTTTTACGTCATCAATTACGTTGGCCTGATTGTCATTGATTACGTTGGCCTGATTGTCATTGCATACATTGGCCTGATTGTGACAAGAGCCTGTTTGACCGATTCTCATTTGTTAAATATGGGAATCCGCCTCTCCACAATCCGAGTTCAGGTGATTATGTCAAGATCCTGTATGACCGATTCTCATTTGTTGATTATGGTATAAACCATTCGGCCAGTGGGAAGACAACACGCCATTCGATTTACATAGAAAATAGATAGATTTGTTTGGAGAAGAAATGAAAATAGTTGTTTTTCCTGAAGGGCAAAACAATAAAGCAAAATAGCACCCAAAGAACATGAAAGATGGGCAAAATATAAGCAAGATAAAAATATACAAAAATAAGAAATCTTGCACTTCATTCTTAGCGAAGAAAAAACCGAAAGGAAAAATTCTATTCCTTTCGGTCAATAACTAAATGGAACCAATTTTGGCTCGATACGTACCCTCCTACCTACAAGCGGGAAGAACAACATTGGGGATGTGAGAAAACACGATGGAAAAAGGAGCAACGGTTATGGGCTCCGATGATTTTACTTTCACAGGCACCAAAGGAGGAATGTGTCCAGTTGAATTTACAGTTAAGATTTCCCCGTTGAGCAGCATAATCTGGCTGTGTAAATTGTCATCTTTTGCCGTCAGATGGTATTCCTCTCTCACCATTTCGATTTTCTTCTGTTGTTGATGAACTCGAACAACCTTTTCTCTGTGTCCACGAGACCTGTGTTTGTGTCGCTGCTGTCGCAATATCCGAGTACCGTTAAAAGATACTTTAGTCTCGACAGTGGTGGTATTGTCTAGGTTGATCAATAGCAGTGTGATTCCTTGCTGCAATGTGAACATTCTAATCTTATCATAAAATGAACATGTGTGCAACTGTGCAAGTACTAATGAAAAAAGGCCAGATTTTGACTTACGGAATGCTTTGCACAATGAGCATATGCTCGTATCTTCTTCGTCCCAGAAAAGTTCGTCGATAGAACATTTTCTCCCATTAATCGGTGCCAAAGAAGAGCACTGTAACCATGAATACACGGTACCAAGGTTAAAAGAAAAGTTAATGCAGGGGAAAATTGTAGCTAATTTGTTGGGCCTAAGTTACGCAAAAACTTCTCGAATTTATCCACCTGTAGTAGTCCGGATTTGGCACGAAGGTTGTAGTATTGAGTAGGCCATAATTTCCTCCAACTAATGTCTGTCTGCAGTATGTCTTTGTATCATAAGTTGATGCCATACCAAGTTGATCCAAATACCTGCGTCGTGCCCAATATTACATCATTCAATGACAAAGCATCATATCAATATCGATCATTTCCAGTTTCCATTTTCTTATTTCATTTTCGAAAACACAAAAAACTTGTTTGGCCGACTGTTTTGGTGAATTTGTATTCCGAAAAGTTCTCCGAAAACAACCCACATTCCAACAAACGCCGAAATATGCTTTTGGATTTCGAGACACGACATTATGGCAATGCTGAGGAAATGGAGTATCTTTTTACTTCGCCTAAAATTTGTTGTTGAAACAAGAAGAACAAAAGCAGAAAAAGAAAACTAGAACAATTCCAAACAGTCTTCATCACAGGACATAGCTATGTTACCAGAAACTGAACACAAAGGCATTGGTGACAAGATCGTGGCCGCTGTTGTAGGCCCCTCCGGCCTCACCTACCCACGCAGTTGCTGAAGTGGTAGAACTCTTCAGGGTGCTTTGGAGCTTGCTGAATGTATCAGCCTCACCATCAAGATAGGACGGATCAACAATCTTTTCCACAAGGTGTTCATCCACTCCTATTAACGAAAAAGACAAGTTCCCTATCAAACCTGTTATCGAAACTGCAGTACTCGAAGAAAAAGTTCATATAAACGTTGTAAAACTAGGGTACCTGGGCCAAGATTATATATGTGATGAGTGAGGACATCTACGGAGTTGGTTGTTTTATCTGCAAATTCTTTGAACCAGTTTTCGTCAAAGAAGCCTCCCGGTCCTATAGTTAGTGGCCTAGTTTCATTGCTCTTGTAAATATCCAGAACAACGTTTTGCAGAGAGATTGCGTCGGAGGCATATTGATCTGCTGCGACTCTTACCCCAACTCCGCTCCCACTCAATTCATTTCCTGGTAAGCATGAGAGATATCAAACAGGTGGTGTGAATGTAAAAGCCCCAGTTAGGGCATATAAATAGTTTAGGCGCCTCAAGGTAGTCGATGGATGAAATTTCTTCTTTTACGGAATGAATATCTAAACGTCTGAGAAGTGTCAACAAATGAGGGTTTTCGAAAGTGTGCATTCCAAGGCGTGAAGTGGGAAAGAAGGGATGCCATGATCTGTGTTTTGAATAAGATGACCTTTTCTTTTTCTGTTTTTTTTCTTTTTCCCTATTCGAAAACTAATAAGAATTGAGGCGCGTTGAGCTTCTTTTTCTTTAAGCATGTAGCAGTGAGGGTTCTTACCGAGCTCCCAACCATAAATTGAGTAATCCTTCTTAACGGTGTAACGCATAAAAGATTCAGCATTCGTAGAATCCCAAGCTCCTGCAGCAGAACCATCAGGCTGTAGGGATCTTCCATTGAGGGCATTTAATCCAAAAATAACCCGAGCCCTACATGCACGAAACCGTTCAAACTTCAACTGTCAGAATTAGGAATATGAGGCATGTAATGTCTACACAATGTGATGGAAATCAGCGTTACCCAGATTTATTGAAGAACTTGTTTAGTTCATCCCATCTGGATAAGGGGAGGCACCCTTCGGTGAAACTAAACAATTCCGAGGTGTTTTTTGAAAACGGAAGGCAGGGTTGCTGTCGTTCTTCGGTTTCATAGATGACCTTATCTTGCAAAGTGCCACCCAATCGAATTTTCAATGGTGAAAATGCTGCAAAATCAAGTACAGCAAAGGAAAAACTTAAGCAAGAAAGAGATTATTACGAGGCGAAAATTATGCCGGCTTATGAAGCTATCACTGGTATCTGTACGAGTTCAAACCTTTCACAGCATTTAAGAAAATGTTGTTGCTGAGGTCCTGCACAAAAGGAAGATCAAACCGAATTTCAGAATTTTTTTTAATGATTGCATTCAGATTACATAGTTGGTTCCTTTGGAACATCAACTGTTAAATAAAACAAAAAATCATCTCTTTTTCCAGCTTATAAAGTCTGAAATCGATTCGAACCAAATTCTGCATGAACTGCTCAAGTAAAATCCTAAGTTATGTAGCCTTGAATTGCTCTCAATTAATTGAAGTAGTCAATCAATTACGAACATTTAATTGGGCTGCCTACAAGTGGGTGGTGCGATTGGGCTCCCAGGATTAATCGAGGTGCGCGTAAACTGGCCCGGACGCACGCCTAAGTTATCAAAAAGAATAACTGTGAGAGGAACCTTTTATTCGCAACTCTAGTTATCTCAGGAATCCATCAAGGACAAATTTACAATCTGCAGCACGGCCGGAAAAGAAAAAACTCAAAGCTGAACTTTTTTTTTTTTTTGAGTTTTTTATGAAAACATCCCCAAACTATCACCATTTTTTCTACTTCATCCTCAAACTATTATTTTCGCCTACTCAGTCCTCAAACTATCCGATTGCATTCTATGTAGTCCAAAACCTAACTTCTGTTAAGAAAAGTGACGGAAAACAGAGCACATGACTTGCACGTGACTTCTTCAGCCCACTCCAAGGGCAAAAATGACATTTCCCCTCTATTACACCCAAATTTCCAACATCTATGAACATTAACTCATCGGAAAAACACTGTTTTCGGATTTCATGGTTTTGACGCACAGGTACGATTTCCTCCCCTGTAACTTGTTAAAATCAATAGATAGGGACAAGATATACTTAGGAGAAAGTAGGGGAGCGATTACTCTACCTCAGTCCGGTTGAGAAAGCTTAAACGCGATTTTTGGGTTTTCGGCTAAACGGAGAACAGACGGGGACGGGACCTCGGGGCTGCCTTCAGAGTGAATGGAAACGGGTTCGTAGATGCTCGGGAATGTGGTGTGAACTGAATTTGTGTTTGAATGAGTGCAAAACAAAATTCCACCTCACTTTCTCTCTCTAAACCTCCTTGGATGGAGCTTCCAAGCTTTCTCTTTATCTCTCTTTATTTCTTGCTGGGTTGTAGTGTAGGAGCAGTAGGAAGGCTGCACTTTGTTTATTGTTTCTATAAATCGTTGGATCGGAAAATGGGTGTTGTAATGGTGAATTTCCTAATTCCATTTGGTCTTTTTTGTGGGCTGTCAAGTGTTCAAAACTAGTTGAAAATGGTGTTCAAAACTGAGGTGAAATACAAACTAATACAAGCATAAATTAGCTAGGGTGTTCAAATGAACACCATTTAATCACTGTGGCGTCGCCCTTGGATTCGGGTCCGGTGGTGTGTGCGTGGTGAGAGAGAGAGAAATAGATGTGAAATGTCATTTCTGCAGTTGGAGGGGGCTAAAGAAGTCACGTGCAAGTCATGTGCTCTGTTTTCCGTCACTTTTCTTAACAGAAGTTAGGTTTTGGACTACAAAGAATGCAATCAGTTAGTTTGAGGACTAAGTAGGCGAAAATGATAGTTTGAGGACAAAGTAAAAAAAGTGGTGATAGTTTGAGGGATGTTTTCATAAAAAACTCTTTTTTTTTTGACAAGTTACTCAAAAACTTTACAATCACGCAAACTTGCACACACGTTCACACGAACTGTCTCGCACCGAGTGTGTGGGGCCCACAAATGAGCTCGATTAAGAGCACAGGTAAGGACACAGACATGTCCACATCCGTTTGATACTTCGATGCAAGTGGATCCACACAATGCAAGTAAGATGAATGCTAGCCGTCTCTTCATGTTTGATCAGCAACCCTGGGATTCCTAGTGATCCTGACCTCATACGGGGGATGCGCCGAGTAGGCCCCACACACTCCATGTGAGAGAGGTTTGTGCAAGTGTGGATCCGGGGGTGCACTACTGCACCTCCGTGTAGTGCGGCATCGTAGCCGTCCAAAAAGTTTTCAACAGTCCAGATTAAAAAATAAATTCCTTTTTAATCTGGAGCGTTGATTGATGAGATCGACGGTCGCCCAACGCACTACACGGGGTGCACAACAGCACCCCCGGATCTGCAAAATTTCTTGAATTTTTACATGGTTACATTAATGTTCTGTACTAAAGCATAGCAAAAAAAAAAAAAAAAACTCAGAAACAGGGCAGAGATTAGCAGTGTAACTTCTATCAAACAGTATATGAAACCAAAAAAAAAAAAAACGCAAACAGTATTAAGGAAACAGAGAAATTAACCAAAAAAATTGATTACTTTAGGAGTATTGCTTGCAAGTTCGAACGAAACCTTGTTTATTTTTTCATTTCAACATCCATATGTAAGTGACATTGTAATGTAAACCCAATGGCTAGCCTGGGTACGTAGGTCGAGTGGGAGCACGACAAAAACTAAAAGAGCTCCCGCTCGCAGGTTTGCATCCCAGCATGAGAAAAAAATTCCTCGGGCCACTGAATGTTTGGCCGATCGTCAATTTCAGAGCTTCGAAATCAAAATGCGAGTAAACTAGCCCGGCTACCCGGTTATGTAAAACTAGTAAATGCATGGTTTCGTTAAGCTTACCAGGTTGAGGAGAGAAGCATGGCCCCAGCTACAAGTCCCATAATCACACTTCTCAGGAGGCCACCAATCCAATGTTGCACAGATGAAATCTGTGTCTGTTCTTCCAATGGCACTCTTACCCTCTATGAAAACAATGCCTCCAACAGTTCCACTCTCTGAATTCACAGAAATGAAACACAGAGCACAGAGACAAACCCAGATGCAGAAACCCTTTTGCAAAAACAGGAAACCCATTTTGGAAAAAAATTCAGGCTAGTGTTCAAGACTTGTGAATAAGGGAAGAAAAAGGTGGGCTTCTATAGAAATCTGCCATGGGTGGTTAAGGTGTCGAAAAGAAAGAACCCATTGAGGTAAATGAAGGATATAAATGCCTGAGCTGAGTATGGGAGGGTTACAATATAGTATCCTCTCTCTTTCTGTTTTTTTAACGTTCAGGGTTATCCAGATCAGCTTACGCACACCTCACCTAATTCTTTCTCTGATCCGTTCAAAGGTCTGTCATCCACGCCGGAACTAGAAAATTTACAAAACATTATTTTCTTATGACCATAGCCCAAGAATTGAACCTCGGTCAATTATGTGTGGAGCAAACTCATCGACAAACTAGACTAACCATAGGGGCTATTAATACAGTATTATTGGGGTTTCTTGAATGAGAAAGAGTTAAAATTTGCAGGGAAAAACAGGGTAAAGGATTTGAACAGGGAAAAGTTGGTTGGAGGTGGGCCATTGTTTATGCGTTACTTGAGCAACTGAAAAAATGATTGCGGAACAGAAGGGGAAGGGATGAGTAATGTGTGAGGGAGGGAGTGGGCCCATAGGTCCTGACAAGTGTATTTGGGTTTAGGTAAGTTTTTGAAGCAATACTATCCTGGCCACTCGAAAACGCAATTCTGAACACAGTTACATGTTAAGTCGTTCGATACGCACGGATTCACATGCATTGGACGGCTTTAGACATAGTTATGTTCAGAGTTGTGTTTTAAAACGATGTCGGTAGACTTTTTGAAGTTTTTTTCCCATCCAAAAAAAGAGTTGAACCAACCTCAAAAATATGTAATTGTATGTCTGTATGTCCAAGAAATCATTTTTGTTTTTTGATCACCAGAAATCATTTTTGTTGGTCGAGCATATAAGTTGGTCACATAATGCTTAGCAAAAAGTTGGTCACATGATAATCCTCCACTTGGAAGCTCCGCTCTCGCTATCGGTTCTTGCTCTATGCTATTGCTCTCAATCTGAAAGATTTTACTAATATTTTGGGATATTTTCAAAAGACGCTTTTGAAAATTGTGCTCTTACTTTCGCTCACCCTCACAAGTCACATGCATTTTTCTTTTGTACTCGTTATCGTGTAGGATCAATTATGCCGTCCATAACGCACAGCTGAATTATAGTTGAAATAAATTTTGTCTGGACTAACAGAAGTAAAAATTGGTATACTAACAGGTAAGTGATGATCGAACTCCGGACCAGAAGCTTTTTGAGGTCCCTATAACCATGACATTACTATAGAAAATGATTGTACTCGGTATTGACACTCTCCCTTCTCGCTTTTTTTTTTGGGGGTAAGTTACTTCGCGATTTTTCCCGTGACAGAAACAAAATTTTCAATTAAATTTTTTTTTTTTTGAACATGTACAAAATTTCAAGTTCAAGCCTTGTTCTTTGAGTGTAAAATAAGCATCACTTTTTTCCTCTTGGTGTGGTCCATTTGCTTTTGTGTATCAATCATTTCAACAGTTTTAAGCAACTCCCTTGTCTTGATTTTGGACCAAAAGAGAACCATCAAAACCTAATCCATTTTAATGTTCCAACAAGAAAGTCCTCTGTTTGGTAGAAATCAGCTCAATTAAACCTAACACGCCTCAAATGGAAAAATATGGCCTTTTCCGAGTACCCACTGCACCATAGCCACATCCACTTCAAATTCTGAAAGAGTGAATGAAAAGTCTCAGATTAATTTTTATATATGAACTCATAACTGTTTTTTTTTTTTTTTTTTTTGTCCCAAGTTTTTGCCATTAATTTGTTTTTTGTGCCTTTTTCATTCATCTCGTCTAAAGGAGCCAAAAGTGAAACTCAAATATTTAGTTTGGAAAAGAATTTAGACAAATGAAAGGACAAAAAAAAAGGTCCAAAATAGAGCCAAAAAAAGTAGTACAAAACAGAACAGGAAAGAATATAGATAGTGAATTTCACAGTTTTTATTTGAATTTACAAAGTTGCCCTTTCATGTGGGAAAAAAATCAACATATGAATAGATAATCTTGCAATTTCACAAATAAAAAAGAGTGATTATAAAATACAGGGGTTTTGAAAATCAACTGCCCAACAATGCACGACTCCTAGGTAGGAACTTTTTTCTTATTGGTGAAAGTTAATATTGTTAGAATATTTAGATTAGTACATTGAAAAAGGTATTAAACGCCTGATCTTCTTTCTCTCCAACTCGGACTTCAAATTTGGAGGTGTTAATTTTTTTTTGAAAACTTTTGTGGCAATTTGACACTCTAAATTTGACATGTACAACTTCTCTCTCTTCAACCATAACTTCAAATTTAGAGGGGTTAATTTTTTTTTTCTTTAAAGTTTTGTTCTCAAATGGTCACTTTTTGAACAAATAAAGATTTGACATAGCCTTCAAAAATAGCATCGGCTAAGGTCATCTCAAATCCACGTAGAATTTGACCTTCCAAATAGCATTGTATGTATTGGTGTTCGTATTAGCTTCAAAAATATCATCTAATTAATACAACACATGGGATTTGAAGGCTCCTTAGAGCTCCAATGAGAGGAGTGAGCTCCATTTGTCAAATTTGACGTCATAGCTCTCTTTAACCTTACCTTCAAATGAAAGTCAAATTCGACATGGATTCGAATTAAGACAACCAGTTTGCATCAAAATTGGCATCAATTGTCAAATGTGAAAGTGGCCTTTTGGATTACGAAAAATAAATTTTTTTTTTAAAAGATCCTAAGAGCAAATATGATACCATGGCCGGTTTGGGGAACAATGTTATGAGTGTCAAAATTTGAAGGAGTCAAATTGCATGTCACATCCATCTTAAATAAATTTGACATCTCTAAGTCTAAAGCTTAGGCTGTGCATCTCTAATCATTGGCTTCAAATACCATGTGAAGCACAAGCGGTAACTTTTGGCATCTTTTTTTGATCCAACTCTAATGCCAAATGGAGTGTCAAATCCAACATGGATTTGGCTCCACACCATTTGTTTTAAATTTGATTCCTCATGCCTAATCTATTTTCGGCATTTTGGAATTCAAAAAGTAAGTATTTTGTAATTTAGTACTTGGAATTTCACATCAAGGTTGAAGATGGAGGCTTGTTGATGTCAAACTTGGAGATGCTAAAATACCACACCAGCCTTTTTCAAAAAAGTTGGCATCTCAACAATCAAGAAAACATAAAAACTGACAACTCTTTATTAATTGTCATCCATTTTATTAAAATCGGAATTTTCAATTTCCAACATTTCTGGCTATTCCAGAAACTGTAACTAAAAATTAGTAAAATCCAAAACCAACTTTCTGATAATAAAAATCCTAAACCAGCTAGAGCTCCTTCAGAGGCACTTATTGTTTTGCTCTTTTTCTTTGTTCTTGGCAAATAGCATTTCATGCGACTTTCATTTTCACCCATAAAGCGTTGGGTCACCTGTCTCCGTCGAAATGCAGGTGACACCAGACTAGGCGGGGGCGCGATTGATGACGATGATCATTGTTTAATCTTTGTCGTTGTCATCGTTGTCTTTGTCATCATCATTTTTATCTTGCTCTTGTCTATCTTTTTCTTCTTGAGCCACTCTATCTATTTCTTCTTGATCCCTTTTTTCTTGTTCTTCTCGATCCCTTTCTTCTTGATCCCTTTTAACTTTTTCTTCTTGAGCCATTTTCACTTTTGCTTCTTGATCTAGTTTTTCGCAA
This sequence comes from Rhododendron henanense subsp. lingbaoense, assembly GCA_020567845.1. NCBI lineage: Eukaryota > Viridiplantae > Streptophyta > Magnoliopsida > Ericales > Ericaceae > Rhododendron > Rhododendron henanense. The sequence goes on from CM036312.1 coordinate 52,870,219, forward strand.
TAGCTCTTAAGGGTAGGAGGGAAGAAAGGGTTCAAAGGGAACACCTTGGGCCAACACTTGTCATCAGCATCAAGAAAGGCCCTACAACAATCTGGGCCCATCAATTCGGGCTGGGCCTTCACGAATGAATTCACCACGGTCTGTAGACCGCACCCTCGGGCCCCTCTGAGAGAGGCCCAACAGTCGTTTCCCAGTCCTAGGCCTCCCAGACCTGGACCAAACAAAAACTCATCAGTTGGTCCAACCAAAATGGACACACATGCTGCAAGCAGTGATACTGAATATAGGGTGGCGGCTCGAGTCATTTTCCGGTGGAATTTAGGCGACAATTAATGTCGGTGGTGGTCGGGGTTTGGGATGGTGCTTGTTGGTGCCCGCCTGCCCGGGGATTGTTGCAAGTGTGTTTTGCGGAATTCGGAGGCGAATATTATGGAAATATATAGAGGGAAGAGAACAATGTGCTTTAAATTGTTGCTTTTATTTCAATTTAAGTAGAGTTAATACATTTTTTCTTATTAAAGAGTTTGGTTTAATTCTATGCACTTTAATAACTTAGGGGGTTTGAATGTTAAAATGAAGGCACCAATCTCTTCTAACGTCTTTTTTTTTCTTCATTAAATCCTTTTTTTTTTGCGTAATAGGACTCAGTTGATTAAAAAATGATATTAGAACTCAAAGAAATATTGGAGGATTATAGAAACAGTCTAGGTTTGTATTTCAGCCAAACAGAGAAACATCATCATTTTGACGGGAAAATAATAAACCAGTGCAGTCCGACTCAAGCTAATCCCTACTTGAATCATGAATGGCTGAGCATGCACCCTAACCACGTCTCCTATCCCTATGGGGACAGGTCTATGTCTAGGGAGATAATTAACCACCAAACAGTCCAAGGCCCACGGGTAATCTTAATCCTAAAGGGGTTAGGAAAGCTAAGAGCATCTCCAACTGTAACGCCCCCAAATTTTGGGTATGTTAAATAAAGATTTTATTGAATTTCTAAAATAGAGTCTGGCTCGTTATTACATCATAATCCCATTCATTACATAAAGGAATGGAAAATCTAGGGTTTTACGGCTTCGCCTGCTCTCCATCCTAGCCAGCTCTTCGGCTCCAAAAGCCTCCAAGGTTTACAGCTCTCCCTGTTCATCTACAGAGTCTGACACATTATACCAGCGTCGCCACCGATATAATATGTCAGGGTCACCAAAGGTAACACCATGAGCTACAAAAGCTCAGCAGAATAATCCCATACCCGCTAACCCATAACTTACAAACAATAGACACATCCACATTCACTATTCATCTATCATTGGTGTCCATGACTTTTCTGAGTTTCTCCTACGCGACTCGTCGTAGACCGTGTCACCATTTTACTTTTCATTTCCAAATCAACATTTCGAAAATCACATTTAACACACCCAACCTCGGTTCCGCCGCGCCGGGTTCCCGAGTATCCTCACAATGGTTCCGCCGCGCCGGGTTCCCATTGGCACACAAAAACATTGAATTTGGCATTGGCTCCTCTCCACGGATAACCAATCCACAATTCAAAACCCTCGGTTCCGCCGCTCCGGGTTCCCGAGTATCCTCACCATGGTTCCGCCGCTCCGGGTTCCCATGGGAAATTTCGAAAATCATTAAAACAATTGCGTTGGCTCCTCTCCACGGATAACCAAACCACAATTCATCCTTCGGTTCCGCCGCTCCGGGTTCCCGAGTATTCCCACAATGATTCCGCCGCTCTGGGTTCTCATTGGATTTTTCACAAATCTTTCTTTACACACGCACACCACACAATGGGCAAGTCCGGCCACATTGCGGTTTCAAAACACACCTTGTCATTAACACACCCTAGGTGTCATGTTTCTACTTTCTCGTTTTCGTGTCTCGTATTCATGCATAGACTTCGCGGCAGTAAGTATTAACTTCTTGGAATTTAACTAACAAGATCGTTCAATTCTATATTTCTTAGCATGCCCATTCTAATCATATTCGAACATTTAGCACACAAATTAAAGTATAGTGCCACATAGACGGACACCTTTGGAGTGGTAAACCACTTATGCTTCATCAACAATAAGTAGTCAAGCAATCATACAACAAGCTCATCACCATCCTTATGATTGAAACTAAGCGATAAATTCTAAAAAAATCGTTCTTTCTTTCTTTGAAGGAAGTTCAAAAGAGCATATGTTTATTGCAATGCATATATCAGAATAGTGTAGACGGAGATTCTACGTTTTCACAGGAGAAGTTGATATAGAAATCTATGTGATCATACCATTATCTATACTTAATCAATTCAAGTTTCTACACTTAGAGTTTAGAAAGTAAGATCTATCCAACTCTATATTAATTAGCATGCTCATTTTATCCTTGATTTCACATAATTATACTCAAGCAATTATCATACAATCTAAGGCATAGTGTCACATGGACGGACACCTTTGGAGTGGAAAACCACTTATGCCTTATCACATACCAAGACAAGCAAATCTAATAATCCTACATTCATGCTCATACTTTCATTTTTAAAAAAAAAAAATTATTAACTAACATGCATTGGATCATAAAAGTAAATACTATCTATCCTTTTTTTTTTTTTTTTTTGTCTAACGGATAAGGAATTTTAGTACGTATACTTAGAGTAAGTAAGTAGAGTTATTCTACGTACGTATACTTAGGATTTGAGAGTAAGGATATTCTACCTTCCTTCTTGGCGGTAGTTATGGCTATGGAAAAAAAGTAAGTACGTCGGACGGAGTGACTTCCTACGGTGGCTTCCGGTAGCTTCGAAAGAGAAAGGTTTCTCTCGAAACTAGTTCTTGACTAACTTTCTAACTTCTTTTTTTTTTTTTGGATCGAAGGGTGGTTGAGTGGTGGTTTGGTGGCGGCCTAGGATGAGTTTCTTGAGGAGCTTTAGAAAAACTCAAGAACTTAAGAACAAAGCAAGAACATGGTAAGAACACTAGACTTTCTTAGAGAGAGAAGTTGAATGGGTGAAGGTGTGAGTTGAATGGCCAATGTGGGGTGCTATTTATAGCAAAAACTTGGCTTATTATCCAATGGATAAATTTTTTCCTAACAATTATTGTCCAATGGGCAATTTTTGAAAGGCATGGCTTTGAAAGCATGCCATGCCTTGTCATATCCAACTCTTTAGGCTTAAGGCTAATGAACTAGGTTATCATGGAGGGTTCATGGCCTTGTCTTGTCCTAGAATGGGTTGGCTTGCAAGAAAGAACAAAAAAAAGGCTAGGTTTATGTTTAAAGTTGGCTAGGAAATGGGTTGGCATTTGGGTAATAGGCTTAAGGCTAAGCTTGTAGCTTGTCCAAGTGTTCATTGGCATGCCTAATAACTATTACTCAAGGGATAAAAATTTCCCTAGCAAATATCATCCAATGGGTAAGATTTTTCCTAGGCATGCTTAAGTACTAACTAGTTTTATTAGGCCTAAAAGAGTAATGACATGGCTAAGTTAAACATTTGACCAAAGGTTACAATTTTCCTAGGAAACTTTTATCCAATGGGTATACTAATATAAGCTTAAAGAAAAATTAGAAATGTAATTAGGTTGGCCAATTTAGGGTTAAGGCTATTGTTTTTAGACTTGCATGTGGCATGACTAGTTTTCCTCTTTTTGAAACAATATGATAGCCTCCTATTTTTTTCAAGTACCTAAGTGACTAGCTTTACTAATATAAGTCTTTATTAGCAAGACTAATTCCTATTGCCCAAAGGGTAAAATTTCTCCTAACAACTATTAACCAAAGGTTAAGGAAAAAAATGCCACATAGGGCTATAAACTAACTATGATCTTATGCTTTCTAGGATAAGTCTAGGTGATTATAACCTAGGTTGGTAACAAAATAAAAGGCTAGGACCATACTAGAATTGGTTACTCTTTGGATTATGGCAAGACTTATTCCTTTTACTCAAAGGATAAAAATTACCCTAACAACTATTGCCCAATGGGTAATGAATTTCCTAGAAAGTGTACCTAAGCAATTAGGCATGCTTATATTAGGTGTGCATGCATGGCAAGGCTAGCAAAAATGATGGCTTTCAAGTGTAAGGCTAAGTTTGCTTCTTTTGGAAGCAAAATGATTACTTCTAATGGCTCAAGGTTTCTTAAGTGACTTGTCTTGTCATTCTAAGTATTCTTTGGCAAGACTAATTTTTATTAACCAAGGGGTAAAATTTTCCCTAACATTTAATAACCAATGGGTAATGAGGTAAGTCATGAGTGTGGTCTTGAAAATGACTAATCAAGGAGTAAAATGATCACCTCTAATGGTCTAATGGTTCAATAGGTTAGTAAGGGGTTCATAAGGCTCAAAGATGGCCAAAAAGGTTCATCTAAGGTTAGGGAAATGTGACTAGGTGAATCGGTAGTTAGGGTTTGCTAACTAATCGGTTGAAAACTAATTCTACATGCCATGTAGGATTTCTAGCCTAGAAATAAAATTTTAAGACCTTATTTCAATTATTAGGAAAATATACAAGTGCTTTTGTAAGCTTACTTGTCATTAGAAAATGACTATATTGTCCGAAGCAAAAAATTTTATAAGTCTGAAATCTAATTATGACGGATTATTAGGAATTAAAAGGAATTTTAAAAGCAAATTCAAGTAATCAAAATAAAATTCAAATATTTAACGAAATTTTTATTTACCAAAAATCAGGGTCGTTACAATCTATCCCCCTTAAAATAATTTCGTCCTCGAAATTGGTACGTGACTACGGTTTAGGCAAGCCGCTAAACTGGTCTCGGAATCGTCGTCTATCCCCCTTAAAATAGAAGTACGTTGCCATTCACTCCCTTACTAGCGCGATGTTGAGGTGATCGTCTTCGTTAATTGTCAGATGTTGCCATTCCGTAAATTCTGTAGACTATGTTGATGGTTGGATCAGTATCACCGTAGGGTGTATTGCTGAGTTGAATCGCTTGGCCAATGCGGTCGGGTCACAAAAGATACCCGAGATTACGCCACCCTTGTCAATAGGTGTCGTAAGGATGATTTCATTATTTGAAGCAATGAGTGTTTCCTTCCCAAGGATGCCGATTTCAATCGAGATTTGAGAGAAGCAATGTAATTGGAAAACGGTGCAGATACGACTAGCGGATTACAACGTGCTTTCCGTAAATAAGATAAGTACAATAGAATGCATAGAGTTCTACTACAAGGAGATTTATACAACAATAGACAATCATAAGGACAGGTGTGCGTACACGAAAGTGATCAAGACAGATTGCTGCAGGCAAACAGTTTAAAATTTCGAGGTAAAATAAGATCAACATCTTACTCGCCCGAAGGCATCATCAGATACAAAAGAAAAGTAAGAAAATAGATGCTAAGGGCAACGATGCCACTGCCCTCCCTTGCCCGCGCCGGGATATCCTACCATCTTTCATCGAAAGCTTGAAGCAAACGACGTTCGTATTCCATTACGAACACCGCGAGTGCGACGGCTACCGCGAGAGCCCAGTACCAGAAGGTGCTGAGACGGTTGTTCCTATCGAACCACCGTTGCATGCCTATCGTAAGCACCGCACAAAACAGAATGAAGATGAAGGGTTGAAACCGTAGAGTTCGGATCGTCATGGTGAGTTCGGCTCGCTCCATTTCTCGAAATATGGCGTCTTCCGGAAACCCTCGTCGTCGGATTGCCATGGCGGGATAGTGATGGGATAATGGTTTGGAGGGGTTAAGATGGTGAGAGAGGTGAAGAGATGGGAAGTGGTGGTGGGGTATATATAGGGGCGGAAAAAGGGGGTGTTGAGGAGGGAAAGGTTTTGAAATTTGAAATTTTGAAATTTGGAGTTTGGAGGGTGCGGCTTTGCCGCGCCGAATGGGGTTGTGCTCGGCACTCGGTGCTCGGTTCTGCTCTCGTTCCTTAAGAGGCGTGGGAAAATATATATCCAAGAATGGCTCCTCAACGAACTAGTAAATAAAAATTGCTTAACGGGTAGTGTGCGATAGTATCCTTTTAAATAAAGCATGTTTTTCATAGATAAGTAGAAAATTACATTTATAAGCATAAAGTTCTACTACAAAAGACAAGTTAAGACATAAGATTCTTCCTAGTACAAGTTGGAACGATCCTACCTACTCCTACGTGGTCCGATTTGTCTTAGTGTGCCACATGTGCGACTACGACTCTCGAGATCTTATCCTAAGACTATTCTACTGGCGAGGTGGGAATCGCGTGCGGATAGGTATAAGAATTAAGATACAAGTATGCACGTAAACAATGATCAAAAGGCAGCATATAAGGACTAGTAGTAAATGAAATAAGGCTTTTATTATCAAGCATAGCAATAGTACAACTTAGGAAACATTAAACAAGCAACGGTGATCCTAATCTTTAATATCCTACATCCCGAAGGATTACATCTATTGCTAGGTTTATCTAAGGTGTGCCTAATTGGCGTCCTCGGCTTCTAGGGTCTTGTCTTCTTCGAGATTCCTTTCACTTGACATGTTTTCCTCCTTAGTCACTTCAATGGCATCCTTGACTTCTTCCTCCTTAACTCCAACCTCAAAGTTCTCCATTAGGGGCAGGGCTTCGAAGAATCCCCGGAAGGCATACAGGATAAGGAACATTACAGGAAACCAAGGATCCTCCTCTACAGGAATAGGGGTATTTTGCTGCACCCTCATAAAATCTCATTTTTCTGCGAGCATGGCAGCAATGAAGTCAGGATTTTTCACTAGTTGATTTGTCATGGTTTCTAGGGCGATCTTGAGCTGACGAGCTCCAGTCAACAGGTTGACTAGGTGGTCCAAGTGGTTCATCTATAGGGAAAGACAGAGTTTAAATCTTAATTGGTAACGTTTTGAGACAGGGTTTACTAACGCTAAGGAAACCTTGGAATTTCTAGGTTCCACATTCGATCCTTGATTTAAGTCATCATCCAATTGTTCGGGAATCCCCAGCTCGGTGGTACTGCCAATTTCCACACCTTGCTTCAATCCGAAGATTGTTTTGACAGAATTCCACCCAATTTGGGACGGTAAACTTAAACTCAATTCACGTTTATACAACGATCGAACTATCTCATGGTCTACCCATTCTACCCATGACCGAGTGTTGAGCCTAAAGCTCTGATACCATGTTGTAACGCCCCCAATTTCCGGGTACGTTAAAAGGACCATTTTATTGAAAATCTAAATAGAGTCTGGCTCATTATTACATCATAATTCTCACAAGAGTACTATTATTCAACAACAGGAGGGTAACTAGGGTTCCTAACTACTGCTCCGCCTGCTCCTCCATTCTAGCCAGCTCCTCTGCTCCAAAGGCCTCCAAGGTGTACAGCTCACCTTGATCATCTACAAAGTCTGACACATTATACCAGCGTCGCCACCGATATAATATGTCAGGGTCACCAAAGGTAACACCATGAGCTACAAAAGCTCAGCAGAATAATCTCATACCCGCTAACCCATAACTTACAAACAATGAATCATACAGATAACGTTATCTGCACAGTGCATGCTTATCTAATAAAATAGTTAACAATGACACATCCACATTCATTATTAACTATCGTTGGTGTCCGTGTCATCAGAGTTTCTCCTACGCAGCATTTCGTAGACCGTGTCACCATTTAATTTTTCATTTCCAAATCAACATTTCGAAAATCACATTTACCACACCCAACCTCGGTTCCGCCGCTCCGGGTTCCCGAGTATCCGCACAATGGTTCCGCCGCTCCGGGTTCCCATTGGCACACAAACTTTGCATTGGCTCCTCTCCACGGATAACCAAGCCATTCCTCGGTTCCGCCGCTCCGGGTTCCCGAGTATCCTCACCATGGTTCCGCCGCTCCGGGTTCCCATGGGACACACACACAACTCACATAATGACTACCACAATCGGTCATTATGTAATTTCAAAAATATTTTACCAAGTCATTGCCTTTAATCACACCCTAGGTGTCATGTCTCTAATTTTCTCGGTTTTCGTGTCTCGTATTCATGCTTAGACTCCGCGGTGGGACTTTTTCACATAATTAACATAAATCATTTAATTTGAAATCTTAAAACTAAATTAGCAAGATCATCCAACTCTATTTTATTTAGCATGCTCATTTTATCCTTAATTTCACATAATCATGCTCAAGCAATTAACATACAATCTAAGGCATAGTGTCACATGGACGGACACCTTTGGAGTGGAAAACCACTTATGCCTTATCACATTTCAAGACAAGTAAATCTAATAATCCTATATTCATGCTCATAATTCCATTAGCAAATTAAGGTTACTAACTAACATGCATTGGATCATAAAAGTAAATACTATCTATCTCTTTTTTTTTTTTTATACGAGGGATAGAGTGGAGGTATTCTACGTACGTATACTTAGGTTTTGAGAGTAAGGATATTCTACCTTCCTTCTTGGCGGTGGGTACGGCTACGGAAAAAAGTAAGTACGTCGGATGGAGTAACTTCCTACGGTAGCTTCCGGTAGCTTCGAAAGAGAAAGGTTTCTCTCGAAACTAGTTCTTGACTAACTTTCTAACTTTTATGGATCGAAGGGTGGTTGAGTGGTGGTTTGGTGGCGGCCTAGGATGAGTTTCTTGAAGAGCTTTTTAGAAAAAACTCAAGAACTTAATAACAAAGCAAGAACATGGTAAAAACACTAGACTTTCTTAGAGAGAGAAGTTGAATGGGTGAAGGTGTGAGTTGAATGGCCAATGTGGGGTGCTATTTATAGCAAAAACTTGACTTATTATCCAATGGATAAATTTTTCCCTAACAATTATTGTCCAATGGGCAATTTTTGAAAGGCATGGCTTTGAAAGCATGCCATGCCTTGTCATATCCAACTCTTTAGGCTTAAGGCTAATGAACTAGGTTATCATGGAGGGTTCATGGCCTTGTCTTGTCCTAGAATGGGTTGGCTTGCAAGAAAGAACAAAAAAAAGGCTAGGTTTATGTTTAAAGTTGGCTAGGAAATGGGTTGGCATTTGGGTAATAGGCTTAAGGCTAAGCTTGTAGCTTGTCCAAGTGTTCATTGGCATGCCTAATAACTATTACTCAAGGGATAAAAATTTCCCTAGCAAATATCATCCAATGGGTAAGATTTTTCCTAGGCATGCTTAAGTACTAACTAGTTTTATTAGGCCTAAAAGAGTAATGACATGGCTAAGTTAAACATTTGACCAAAGGTTACAATTTTCCTAGGAAACTTTTATCCAATGGGTATACTAATATAAGCTTAAAGAAAAATTAGAAATGTAATTAGGTTGGCCAATTTAGGGTTAAGGCTATTGTTTTTAGACTTGCATGTGGCAAGACTAGTTTTCCTCTTTTTGAAACAATATGATAGCCTCCTATTTTTTTCAAGTACCTAAGTGACTAGCTTTACTAATATAAGTCTTTATTAGCAAGACTAATTCCTATTGCCCAAAGGGTAAAATTTCTCCTAACAACTATTAACCAAAGGTTAAGGAAAAAAATGCCACATAGGGCTATAAACTAACTATGATCTTATGCTTTCTAGGATAAGTCTAGGTGATTATAACCTAGGTTGGTAACAAAATAAAAGGCTAGGACCATACTAGAATTGGTTACTCTTTGGATTATGGCAAGACTTATTCCTTTTACTCAAAGGATAAAAATTACCCTAACAACTATTGCCCAATGGGTAATGAATTTCCTAGAAAGTGTACCTAAGCAATTAGGCATGCTTATATTAGGTGTGCATGCATGGCAAGGCTAGCAAAAATGATGGCTTTCAAGTGTAAGGCTAAGTTTGCTTCTTTTGGAAGCAAAATGATTACTTCTAATGGCTCAAGGTTTCTTAAGTGACTTGTCTTGTCATTCTAAGTATTCTTTGGCAAGACTAATTTTTATTAACCAAGGGGTAAAATTTTCCCTAACATTTAATAACCAATGGGTAATGAGGTAAGTCATGAGTGTGGTCTTGAAAATGACTAATCAAGGAGTAAAATGATCACCTCTAATGGTCTAATGGTTCAATAGGTTAGTAAGGGGTTCATAAGGCTCAAAGATGGCCAAAAAGGTTCATCTAAGGTTAGGGAAATGTGACTAGGTGAATCGGTAGTTAGGGTTTGCTAACTAATCGGTTGAAAACTAATTCTACATGCCATGTAGGATTTCTAGCCTAGAAATAAAATTTTAAGACCTTATTTCAATTATTAGGAAAATATACAAGTGCTTTTGTAAGCTTACTTGTCTTTAGAAAATGACTATATTGTCCGAAGCAAAAAATTTTATAAGTCTGAAATCTAATTATGACGGATTATTAGGAATTAAAAGGAATTTTAAAAGCAAATTCAAGTAATCAAAATAAAATTCAAATATTTAACGAAATTTTTATTTACCAAAAATCAGGGTCGTTACAAGTGAACCTCCTAAAATGTCTTCCAAATCATCTTCCTAAGACAAAGGTCATTATTCGAGCACGCCGAAAACCGATTCATCGAACCAACTTGGTGTATGGAACTATGGATGATTGACGATAAATGAAGGGAAAGGAAAGAAAAAATAAAATCATAATTTTTTTTATTTTCTGGATGCAAGGAAAACGTGGACATCACTAATTCACTGACTATTTAATTTAGGGAAATGATTTTGCCACTTCCTTTTTTGTTAACGCCACTCCCCTGCAAGTGTATTTTTGGTGTAAAATACACTTGCAGCGGAGTGACGTTAACAAGAAAAGGGAATGGCAAAATCAGTAGCCTTAATTTATTGTCTAAAATATTCTTTCATAAATTGCTTCTGCGCATAGCCAAGTTAGGCATCGTGGGAAATTTACAATCTAACTTTCCACAAACATCCTTGCAATTTAATTGGCACCACAGGTAATTAAAACTCTTTCCGTCCCTTTTTTAGGGTTCATTATTTTATTTTGGGCCCATTTTATAAAATTAGTGGATAAAAGTTTGTACATTTTCCATTTGCCCCTAAAAATAGATTTCATTTTGAAAAATTAGTGAGTAAAAGTGTAATGATGATATCTCCATAGAGGGTAAATAGAAAAAGTGGAGGTAAAAGTTGATGTAAAAAGTGTACTAATAATATTTTCTTAATAAATTGGATTTACGAATCTAGACAATTAAAAATGGACGAAGGGAGTAGTATTTTACACTTTTCTTCATTTTTTCCCCACCTCAGGTAATAAATAGTATTTACTTTTCATCATTTTTTTCCCATTGTAGAAGTCACTTTTTTCCAAGATAACTTTATATATACTGTACATAATATTTGTCATTCCATCGTCATTTGATGCACTTCAAATAAAAATCAAATTTGATTAAGTTCTACGTAGACGCAAAAATATGATAGAAAGAGTTTAGTCCCATTAGTGACAGAAATTTGGTACTCCCTCCGTCCCCTTTTTAAAGTCCAGTATTCCATTTTGGGCTGTCCCTTAATAAGTGTAAAAACATATGATGATTTCTACTGAGCATTTGCTCAGTGCCCGATGCTTGTTATATGAAACTCCTAATAACTGTCTGGATTGTTAGGGTGGATGAGTATCTATCCGTAACGTCCGTTGTCGAAGGGTCCTATGAATATCGCCATCGGGCCTTGTCATTGTGTCACGCCGATAAAAAACTATAAACTGCATCAAATATATATCTGATATAATGACAATAAAAAGCTCATAATTCATCGCTCAATACAATAAATGGGCATTCATTCACTTTTAAGATGCAAACATAACATTTTCTTGATAAAAAAAAAGAAAAGCCCCAATGATTTGACTTGAAGTTCGCTATGCACCCCAAAAAAAGAACTTGACCACGGAGTCTGAGCCTATCTCTGCACCACTCTCTGCAGGTCCCGACGCAACATCAACACCTCCATTGGCCACGGCTGTCAACTCTGCACCACTCTCTGTGGGTCCCGGGGCGATGTCAACACCTCCATTATTGGCCGCGGCACAATAACTTCCGACCGCCACTGGCAAAAGGGGGTTCAAAGGAAACAGCTTAGACCAGCAATTTTGCCCAAGGTCAGCCAAGGCTGTGCAACAAATAGGGCTAATTGCAGTAGTACTTATAATTTCGCCACTCAAAATTAAATTATCAACCTCATTAGAACACCCTCTGGCCTTTCTGATGGAGGCCCAGCACTGGAGCGGATCCGGTAACGCGAACTGGACCGGGGCTTGGACGTCGGTTTGGGCTTGGGGTTGGACTCGGGCTTGCCCGGGTGAGACTAACATTGCCATGGAGATTGCAATGACGAGCATCATTGTGACAAGCTTTGGTGATGCTGAAGGCATGGCTTAAGAAAATTGCAGAGGGTGCTGAAATATGTGCTGGCTGTGAAAGGGGTTTGTATGTGAAGAAATGAGTTTAGGGGGTATTTATATAAGGTTTTTGGAGGGGGGAAATGGTAGGTTAATTTATTGACATAAAACACTTTCCTCTTGTGAAAGGATTTCTTACAGGTGTGTGAATATCTTTGTCCACCAAATGTTGGCCTGTGATTTGTATGTACTTTATATATATCAGCTTGTCCAGTTGTATATTTGCTTTGTAAGCACTTTAAAGGCTGGATATCATTGGATTTGGATGGATATTGTGACTTAACTATATACGGTCTGTGACAGTATTTGTGGGGCTCCGTTCAACCTGGTCTGCTCCTTTGGGCTGGGGGTTCGAGAGTAGCTCTTGATCCTCACCTAGTCTGCACAAGAAAGTACGACTAAAGACCACACTAGAGATTCTCAGGGGCAGCCCTCCGGTGCAAGAATCAGTACACTTGCAGAGAGGTGAAAGCCAAGAGTAAGGGTTTCAGGGTGCTAGAGAATGTACCTCTTCTAGGAAGGCGTAAAGGCCGGGGTATTTATAGAGAACTCCTAGCTTGGCCCCCAAGACTGCACATGCGCTCGTCACGCATCGACTGACGTCACATTCGTGTCACATTAGGGTTTTGTAACCGTTTGTAGGATGAACTGGCATCTTCACATGCCCCCATCGTTATCTCGATAACCGTTCGGATGACATCACGATCGTCATCATGGCCACGGTTGTTATCCCCACATGGGTGAGCTGGAACCATGGCCCCCCACGTTCACTCAAGGCCGAATGTGGTGCCCAACCGTCAAAGGGTCGGTGGGCCGAGGCGATTGCTTCAATTGATTGCGATGGAGGCTCTAATATGAGATCGTCAGATTGCCGAGCCGGAACGAGACAATGGCTCGGACTTAGCTGGAGTGCCAGGGAAGGGTTCAGAATCTTGCTCGGTACGGCGCGAGCTGCTTGGCTGGGCCTGCTACAATATTAACGCACACCCAAAATCTGGTGATGTAATATGAGTCATTTTTATAATTTGATTCATTATGTAATTCATGCAACAGATTCAAGTGAGTATAGCATCAATGTGTTAGTCGTTAAAGTTTGAAAGTCTATTACAAAAATTATCGAAGCAGTTCAATTTGTTAAGGACAAAAGTAGACTAATCATGTAACCTCTTAGCGTACGATGAATCTAACTTTTTCACAAATAATTAACATAACAAGCTCAAGGAAATGAACGTGTTTGATCAAATTAGGGGTCGTTTGGCCTAATAAGCTAAATGGCTTATTTTTTGTTTTTATTCAAAAAAAATAAATTCGCACTTGTTAGTTTTTCGTTAATTTTTTTTATAGATTATTGCTTTATCATGATGAGAGGAATCTAAAAAATAAAAAACTATGATAGCAAAATAAATTTTTTGAATAAAGACAAAAATAAGCCAATAAGCTAATTTTTTCGTCTTTATTCAGAAATATTTGGAGTTCAATCGTAATTTTTTTCTTTTTAAATTCCTCTCGTACGTCATGACGAAGTAATAATCCACAAAAAGTTGATGAAAAACTATCAAATACAAAAAAAATTGAATAAGGACAAAAAAATAAGCCATTTAATTTGGCTTACTAGGCCCGGGTGGGGGCCAGTATTGCCTCGAAACAAACAATACATCACCCACACCTAATTCGATATCACCCCTTTTTTAAAGTTCTAATTAATTACCAAATTAAATATATAGCAAGGATGTTATTACTATTTCAAAAGAAGTAAGCAATTATGAGTTGCCAAGTAGGAGACAACAAGAATGCTAGCTCTCAGGCATATCACTTCTGTTACAACTTACAAACATAAATCCCCATTTGACAGGTAAACTTTGATCCTATGTAAAAAAAATCGTACTCCCTCCATTCTAAAAGATTGTCTGATCCGTAAAACGAAAATAAAAAAAAATACATTTTTATCACGAAAAATTCAATTTTTTTTGACAAATTAGAAAAACTCATTGATATTTAATAACTAGCGGCAAAAAGTTTGAATTTTTTTTAGGAGAATGTTATACCAATTTTGTTTTGATGCTACTGAAGCATCAACACATGATGTTCCAGAATTCTTTCCCACTATTCATTGATGTGGACTCCACCACAAATATAGCCTTGAAGTCGATATACTATATTGAACAGCCCATTTAAATTAATAAAAACTCCATAAAAATTGAATAGAAACTGATTCTTGTTCTAATTCCACCAAAAAATCACAAGTAGTAGCTACTAAAATCTAATACATCTATTTTATATGCTTCCCATTTAATTGTTGTTCACATCAGGTTGGAATGAGAATACGTACTCTCTAAGACTAAATTGTGATTTAATTATTATGGTGGCCCTCTGTATATCATACATATAAATTATGAATTATGAGTTTAATAAGATTCTTCATATATTTATGTCTAAGCTTATGCAATATATTGGTCAAATCGAGAAACTCGTCTTTCACTTAGAGCACCTTCCTTTTTGTATGGCTCAAGTTCCGCATGAATGGATCTGGCCGCTCTTAATTCTTTAAAATCCGCTTGTTATTTGTATTGTGATAATCATGATAATTCAAGATCTTGGCTCAGTTGAGGTCGTTAATTATCTAAAACCATTAAGAAAATTTACCTGCACAACATAAAACTATAGACCAAACAGTTTGGTACGAATACTTATTTTTAAACCTAGACCAAGCCACACGATTTCAAAACCAAACCAAATCGTCTGATTTTGAGTGGTTTGGAAGGGATTAACAATTGGATGGCATTTGTGTTTACATCTACAGTTCGATCACACAAGTGAAAATATATAATCCCAGAGAGAGAGAGAGAGGGGGGACTATATGGGTACACCGTTTGTTGTACACCACACATGTACCCTGGATTGTGTAAGACCTACCTCCAAACTCACACAAATGATCGCAATCGTTTAATTTGTCCCTCAATCAATATTTTTGCTAGAACAAGAAATTGATAATAAAGCAAATATGAAAGAGACTCAAAAACGCCCTAACCTAACTTATATAGAAACCTATATCTTCCCCACGATTATCACCACTAAAATCAAAACCTAGCCAAAACAGAAACTTGTGACAATTGCCAATTCTCTTCCTATCCTCTCGTTCCAGGATTCCCAAAGCCAAAATAATTAGCACAATATCCCTTAACCGACGGTGGAAATTTAGGATGGAAGGGAAACATTCTAGGCCAACAAGTGTGCTTAATGCTAGTAATGGCCCTGCAACAAGCAGAGCCGATACTACTGAACTTGTTTTTGCAAAGGGACTCGTACATCTGAGTAATACACCCATGTGTCTTTATTACAGATACCCAACAGTCCATGATGTCTTCGTCGGATTGCGGCAGTAGCCCTGGACCTGGTACACTTCTAAATTCCGGTACCTGGCCAGCCCTGGTGGTGCCAAAATCGCTATGGTGATCATGACTATGGCTGGTGTAAAAAATGAGTTTGATAATTTTGACACCATGGTTTGAGATAGGCTTCAAGAATGAGAGGTCTGGGAAGTAGGGTTTAGGGTTGTGAGGAAGGGGTCGATTATCGTGGAACCTTATATGGAAATGGGTGAATTAAATGGAGTGTATACTGTTACAGCTGATGGTTAAAGATTTTACTCATTTATTTTTTTGGCATAAATGAAAGCTTCGTAAATAGAATATATTGAGTGATTGAGTGTTAAGCCTTCATTAATTTCTCCTTCAGTTTTATTCTTTACCAGAGTTTCTATAATTAATAAAGAATTAAAAGGGCCATAGTTAGCTCTTTATTCACGAGTAGGGATAGACAATCAAATTTAAAGGAGAATGATAACGTCAAAATTATTTTTGTTTATGCGAGGTACAAAATTTTTATGTACTAGAGTTTTTGCACACAAAAAAAAAAATTTAATATTATCAACACCCAATTAACCAACTGAGTCCGTCTCCCCCTCATCTTCTCACTACCACCAAGCACCGATGCAGTTAGAACTTTTGTGGTAACCAAACGCGGAATTAGGGGCGCATATTCTATACCCAGAAGTAGGGCGGCAAACGAATCGAGCCGCTCGCGAGCGGCTTGCAGTTTGACTCGTTAGTGGCTCGTTCAAGCTCCGCTCGGAAGTCAAACGAACGAGTTCGAGCCGATTTTTTCAGCTCGTTTTGTAAACGAGCTGAGCTCGAGCTAGGATGAGCTCGGCTCAAGTCGACTCGCAAGCCGGGGTATATATATATACTTAAGTTTAGGGTTTTTATTGTTATTTCATAATTTATTCTTTCCGTTTTCACTTTCCAGTCAACCAAGGGAGGCGAGAGCACACGCACACCAGTACACCCCCGCTCCATTGGAAAATGAAAGATATATACATTCACAATCAAAATATGTTTGGTTGTATTAGGCCTATGCAAGGATATATATACATTTTTCGTTGGTCCGTTGAGACTCGTGAACAAGCTCGAGTCAAGCCAAGGCCCGCTCGGCTCGAGCTCGACTCGTTAAGTTTTCACTAACCTCGAGCTCGGGTTCGTTAAAAACTTAATAAACAAGCTTGAGCACGATAAAGCTCGGCTCGGATCGGCTCGTTTGCAGCCCTACCCAGAAGCCAAATCCCGGCTTTGTAGTCCCAATAATTCTATAACCACACACACAATCACACAAACCCTCTCACATTGACACACAATCACACAATGTAGAGAAGATTTTCAGTGCCGAGCGGGTACCATGTAGTGCCCGCTCAGCGCATCCGGGTTGTCTATTTTGGTTTTAGACGGCTCGGTTTGAAAGAGAGAAAGAGGAGAGAGAGTGTTGGGGTGAGAGAAGAGAGAGTGTTTCAATCTAGGTAGTCCAATATACTTTTGGATGACCCGGGTGTGTAGCTCGGACACCACATCGGCCAGGTGACGTGGTACCCACCCGACACCTAAAAATTTATCGTGTATGTAAGTGTGCGAGATAGTAGCATAAGGAGTATAATTTGGATTTGATTTCGGTCACAGCATGCAAAGTAGCCCAGCGCTAAAGAACGGGCCCAATCAAAACCCAAACAAAAAATGGGTCCGATGAAATTGTATCGGAGGTGCCTTGCCAGTCAGTAGTAGCTATAGCTAGACCAAAACAAAGAATCAGGTATTGATTCAGGGGATTGAGAGAGAGAGAGAGATGCTGAGAAGAAAACCCAGCAAAATCGAGGTCAAAGTCGAAGACAAAGAAGAACTCGAAGAAGCCCGCAAACGCTCCGCCGCCGCCGCCGCAACCACCAGCACAACCTCCTCCACCACCGGCGCCGCCTCTCTCCTCCACCACTTCGATCGCTCCTCCAAAGACCCCTCTTCCAAATCCCACCGCATCGGCCTCTCCTCCTCTTAACAACCCCTTTCAACGTCGTCGTTTTCACCAAAACCCAGCAAACCTTCCAACGGCGTCCTTTCTACCGAAAACCCTAGTTCTACAAAATCAACGAGCAACCCTTTGGACGCCGTCGATTTTACCGAAAACCTTAAAGCAAACATTTCAACGGCGTCGTTTTTGCCGAAACCCTAGGCCCGCAAACGAACTAAAAGACATGGAAATCGAAGTGAAGCTCCGGCTGCCGTCCGCCGCCGCCCACCAAACCCTGGTCTCTCTCCTCTCCCCCTATCACCGCGTCACCCACCGCCAGCACAACACCTTCTTCGACGGCGCCGCGGCCCAGCTCTCCTCCCGCCGCGCCGTCCTCCGCCTCCGCTTCTACGGCGACGAGGACGATGCCAGGTGCGTCGTCTCGCTCAAGGCCAACGCCGTCATCTCCAACGGCGTCAGCCGCGTTGAGGAGGACGAGGAGGAGCTCGACCCACAGGCCGGCCGCGAGTGCGTGGCCGACGCGCGGCGCCTCGGCGGGGTCCGCTTGAGGGTCTTGGACAGGGTTAGGGATGAGTTTGGGGTGAGTGGTGGTGATGGGTTTTTTTGCCTGGGTGGGTTTAGGAATGTGAGGGGAGTGTATGATTGGAATGGATTGGTTTTGGAAGTGGATGAGACGTTTTACGATTTTGGGACTTGTTATGAGATAGAGTGTGAGAGTGTGGAGCCTGAGAAGGCCAAGGAGTTGATTGAGGGGTTTTTGAAGGAGAATGGGATTGCTTATTCTTACTCGGAGGCTTCGAAGTTTGCGATTTTCCGAGCCGGGAAGCTGCCGCTGTGAGTAAGATTTCAATGGGTTTTTTTTTTTTTTTTTTTTTTATCAGTTTTAAGATCTTGTTTTTGGTTTGTTGTCATTTGATTGGATGTTTTTGCAATTTTCTTATCCTGGGAGTCAATTATGATGGGGTTTTGATCAGTTTCTGTCATTGCTATTTCTTTTTTGATAAGTGCTTTTGTTCGTAGTATCCTCCTCGTTGGATGAGATTATGGCTGTTTTGGTTCATTATAATCCGGTTAGTTTCCACTGCAAGTGAACTCTGATAATAGGTTAGCACCAAAGAGGAAGTCGAATGAGCAAAGGTGTTGGAATTAGGATGTCCATCCCTCTCCATGCAGTCACGAGTTTAAACCTGCTTGCGGTGGTAATTCTTGTGACCAGTTGCCATATGTAGGGCACCTTGTTCAACTTGTATTTTAGTATGAGCTGTGGTGACGGGAGGGTTGGATAGAGGCTACCTTGCAACACTATCTTGCAAGAGCACCTACCAGCTGGACATTCCACACTGGGGGAACCCTATAGTCATGTCAAGGGGGTCACTACATTGGTCGCTCTACCTTGCAAGACTATCTCCCAAGATCAGATCCCAGCCACACATTCCACGCTGGGAGAACCCTATAATCATTTCAAGGGGGCCACTACATTGGTCGCCCCTTTACCGAACTCCAATATGGCAATATGCTGACAAATACTGTATTTATTATTGTAAAGCTATTATTGAAGGTATTCACTTTTATTTTAAGTTCAATGGTGAATGGACCCACACCATTCTTCTCCCATCCCCTTTTTTATGAGAGGTTTACAAATAGAAAAAGACTATTTTATGTCATACTCCATTAATTAGTATCCTATATGTGGCTCAACATTAGATGTAGGAGATAAACCATTTTTGATAACCAGTTGGTGTTTGGATCAGCTTACACACACATTGATTAATCATGGTGATCAATCCCATCGTCCACTTGGGAGAGAGATAACAATATTACATTATGCTTCTTCTTTCTCCAGTGACGATATATGTAGATGTAGGAGTTCAAAAAAGAATTGTCTTTTTTTCTTTAATATCTCAAGGTGTGAATTAGCTTACACACCTTAAATAATCTCTGAGGAACCAATCTCATCTTAATCGGACCAATTACATCGTCCCCTTAGGAGTGAACTGCGAACCTATTGCTTCCTAACGGTTGCAAAGTGAGTTGTCTCTCTTTGGAGTCAAGAACACTTATGTAGACGTTAGATTTTTGGAGGGATCCAACATAAAATCAATTGGCAATAAGTGGAGTAACCTCTAAATTATAAGAACCAAGCTAATCTCAGCCAACAACTATAAAATTCAACAAAGAATCCTTATTGGAACAGGAACAGCCATCACTAAAGCTGACAAAAAAAACCCCATCATATCTCTTTTCTTTCTTTTTGGTCCATTAAACAATTTGAAAGGGGCGACCAATGTATTGACCCCCTTGACATGACTATAGGGTTCCCCCAGCGTGGAATGTTCGGCTGGGAGGTGCTCTTGCGAGATAGTCTGGCTAGGTAAAAGTCTCCATTGGGTTTGTAAGCTCTAGAGACTTCTAGGGGACGGAGTATTTCATTTTCCAAGCCCATAAATGCTCCGCTGCCGCTGCCGCCACCAACCAAACAAAAGACATGGAAATCGAAGTGAAGATCCGGCTGCCGTCCGCTGCCGCCCACCAAACCCTACCCTCTCTCCTCTCCCCCTACCACCTTGTCAACCACTGCCAGCACAATACCTTTTTCGACGGCGTTGCCGCCAAGCTCTCCTCCCACCGCGCCATCCTCCTGCTCCGCTTCTACGGCGACGACGCACTTGGCGTCGTCGTCAACCTCAAGACCAATGCTGTTATAACTAATGGTGTCAGCCGCGTCAAGGCAGAGGAGGAGGAGCTCAACCCGCTGGATGGCCGACCCGGGGCGCCTCGGCAGGGTCCGCTCGAGGGTCATGGACAGGGTTAGGGATGAGTTTGAGGTGAGTGGTGGTAATGGCCTAATGGGTTTGTTTGCTTGGGTGGGTTTAGGAATGTGAGGGGAGTGTGTGATTGGAATGGACTGGTGTTGGAAGTGGACGAGACTTTTTATGAGTTTGGGACTTGTTATGAGATAGAGTGTGAGAGTCTGGAGCCTGAGAAGGCCAAGGATTCGATTGAGGGTTTTTCAAGGAGAATGGAATTGGGTATTCTTACTCTGAGGCTACAAAGTTTGCAATTTTCTGAGCCGGGAAGCTGCCGCCGTGAGTGAGATTTCAATGGGTTTTTTATTAGGTTTTTGTTTGTTGATATTTTTGAATAAGATCTTGTTTTTGGTTTGTTGTCATTTGATTGGATGTTTTTGCAATTTTCTTATCTTGGGAGTTGACACCGTAAGTGAATTATGATGGGGTTTTGATCAGTTTTTGTCATCGCTATTTCTTTTTTCGCAAGTGCTTTTGTTTGTAGTATCGTTGTTGGATGAGATTGTGGCTGTTTTGGTTCATTATAATCCGGGAAATTTCCACTGCAAGTTAACTATGATAGGTTATCACGAGGTGGAAGTTGAATAAGCGAAGGTTTAGGAATTAGGATGAAACTCCATGCCGAACTTTCCACCCTGGGGGAACCCTATAGTTACGTCGAGGGGGTCACTACATTGGTCGCCCCTTCCTAATTTTTTAATTTGGCCGAAAAGAAAGAAAAGAAGTACTGTATGATGGGGTTTTTTTCATCAGCTTTAGTGATAGCTGTTCCTGTTCCAATAAGGACTCTTTGTTGAACTTTAGGGATGTTTTACGTTCAGTCTCTTGAATGTTTCTTAGAATTTGCGAGGTTTGTTCGGTGTAGCTAGGCCTCTTAACATTCGCTATCAACAGCCTGAACAAGCGTTCACCATTGATACAAATAAGGTTTTTGTGTTTGGTTTTAGCCTTTTAGGTGAAAAAAGCAGAGATTTTCTTCCATTGTTTACTTCAAATTCATGATGGTTATCTCCTGCTTCATATAACATGACACTCCAGTTATTGCGTATTTTATCCGGTGACCAAACTAAGGTACTTTTTTACTTGGGTCATTTGCAGGGTACAGGCCAATTGTTCATTGGCAGCAGCGGCTGAGGACATGGAATAGAAGAAATTATGTTCGGTTACTAGAGCCAAGTTCAGTGCTCTCAAGTCAGCTGCAGTGTTTGCCACAACTAGAGTATGTGGTGGGAAAAGGAAAAAGAAAGGAATTTGAGTCAGAAATCGACGCTAAACATCTTTTTTTACTTGGAATCGACTTATTGATATCGCGAATTATGTATGTACGAATTCGAATTAATCACTGGAGCTGTCTTAACTATGGACAACCTTTTATATTTACCACTTTTTGTTAGCATCATTCAGTGATGGCGGCCTCATTTAGGACCCGTTTGTTAGGGGAGAAGGAATGGGAAGAAGAGTGGGTGAGGGAGAAGGAAAAGGAATGACTGGTTTGGTTGTGGGAGAAGGGAGGGGAGGAGAGCTTCTCTCATTGGACGGGTCTTAGCTAACACCACCCCTCATCCTAGAAAAAGCTAATCCGAGTGGAAAAAAAAAAAAGAGACTAGTTTGGTCACTTATTCTTTATTCACCTAAAATCTTGTGCGCCCGGCAAACAAGCCTTTAAGCAGGCCATGTATCTCATTTGCATTTTCCCCTTTAACTCCTCCCAAGTCCTTGATCATTCTCAACTTCTCTGTTTTTTAGTCTCTCTCTCTCTCTCTCTGAAAAAACCCCCAGATCGGAATGCGGTAAACCTCATATCCTCTTCCCTCCTTCCATGGTTCCGCCGATCACCACCCATCTCCTACTACACAAAACTGAAAGCCAAAACAGACATTTGCACTCTCATTTCAAAGCCAGCAAAAGAAAGGAAAAAGAAAAACACTAAAGATGGAATGTAGAAGTCCAGTGAGGGTCGAACTCACCCCTTGATAGATAGAGGAGCTCCAAATGGAGCAAAGTTCAATCAGTGAGAGTGAGCTGTGCCTAAACATTTACTCTACGTACTTAATTAAATGCCACTGTTTTCTTTTTCCAGCCATTCTACTTCTCAACTGAACATTTATCTTTTGGTATAAGTGCGTAGAGAAATCTCGAACAGTAACAATGATTTTTACAGTTATGGTTTTTTTTTTTCCCTTAACAGTCAATGAGTAAACTAACCTCTACCCAATCAAATTGTCCTTATAAATTCACTACCCAGCCTCACCTCACCACACCCCCTAGTAGAGACTCAGGTTCGAGTCTCACCGATAATGGGGGTGGAGTCTAAGACATCTTGTACCTAAGTAGTGTCGTGGTGACGGTCTGTCTTCACAGATAGTAGTTATGGCTCGAACCGTACATTTCACTGGTGGGAAGGGAGCCCCTATGGTCACGCCCAAGGGAGTTACTACGCTGGTCTTCCCTTTCCACCCTTTCTGGCTATCAACAAAAGAAAAGAAAAGAAGCAGGCTATGAACTTTGCAACTTGGGCACCGTCTTCATCACCCACAATCAGTCCCCTTTCAGCTAGATGACCACAATTTTGTCATTAAGTCTATCACCAAGGCCTTGTAAATAAGATTAGCTTTGCACTTTGGTTCCCAACTATATGTCAGCCTCTACAATTCATGGATGGAACCAAGATTTCCTTAACATGGGGTCTGAACTATGAAGAGTAAGTACAAGTACAACCACTATGTAAACAAGTAAGTAGGTTGTCTTCTGGTCCCAATCAACCATTGACATAGCCCGGAAAAACTTTCCAATTGTTTGAATTTCGGATGCCGAACCACATTATGCTCAAAATGATTAAGCTCTATTCATGAAAATGTTGTTTGAACTTTCCAATTCTTGAAAATACTTCCCAATTGGTCGTGTGAACTTGAAGTATTCATATCAATTTTTTTTTTTAAAAAAAACCTGAAACTATGCGGGAGCCTTGGCCCCTCATAGCCCACAAGTGCTTCCGTCTCTGCTCCACATTGTCCACAATAAAAACAAACTAAAGTTGTAACCTTACAAAATTTGTTGAAGGCCCCCCACGAAAAACCAAACCAAAAAGAGAGTGAGGGAGTGATACCCGCCTTCTTCGTCATCATCGGCCACTATGCAACCTAAAGTTCCATCTTATGATCGATCTGGTTTTGTTCCATCTCCTCATTTACATGGCACGCGACAAAACAATGTTGACGAGAGATAATGCAACATAGGAATTATTTGTTGGTTTGGCTTTGTACTTCGAAACAGAGAGAGTCGCGAATATTTAGGTGCCTGAGCTCAGATCGGGTGTATCACTCAAGTCCTAAGGAAACATTGAAAACGTGCGAAATCATTGGAAACGAAGCGATGAGAGGAAATACAAAGAATTAGATTTTCTACTGTTTACCGGTATGATCTCTCCACCTTTTCTCTTATTGATCGTCTCCGAAAGGAAGCTTACCATGTGACATTTTGTTTTGCAGTTCTTCCTCCTCCGTGCTAAGGAAACGCTATCGCTAAAAAATGATCCATCAGAGTCCTAGCGAAAGCGAATACGAAAATTACTTCACAGAGAAATCAAGGACCTGCAAGAAATGAATTTATCAATCAGAAAAGTCATCAACATTCTCAATGTATATAGTCAGTCAGTCAGTCATTCATACGATGTGCTGCTAAACAAGAAATCTTATGCAAACTATTGGACGCTATGTGCTATTTGCAAGTGTCGGACACAAAAAGATTAATAGATATTGGCACAGTACATCGACTGAAGGAGTATATGGGTACGTAGTGTTAAAGCATCCAACTCAATACCAATTGGCAATGAGACGAGAGGCCGCCAAGGCTTATATATTAATTTTCGAGGTGATAATTAACCCATGTGGAACAAATTCCAACACTCCCCCACATATGAGACTACCGACTTGCACGTGGAGAGGTCAACAAAGGACCTGGAACATACAACGGATTACAACGAAACAAAGTGCAACTATGGCACAAACAAATGGGGAAAACCTCCGAAAACCGAAGTCTGATACCATCTTAAAACAATCAACTCAATACCAATTGACAATGAGGGGAGAGGCCGCTCATACTCATATACTAATTATTGAGATGATAATTAACCGATGTGGAACAAATTCTAACAAGTAGTACACAAAGCATGCCGAGGGAAATAAAAACCTTTACAGGAACCCATAATAACTGGTACAGTAGTACTTACGATCGACGAGAATCCATACCCCTTATTTTTGCGGGTCCCAAGAGCAACTCTAACCCAGGACCCTTCATCTCATTATTTTAGAGACTCAAAAAACCATATTTAAGCAAAATTTGAATATAGAGGATATTACTATACTCCAACCACAAATATCCATTCTGATCCTTATATTTCAGTTGATACATCTTTCATAACAAAAATAGAACTTCTTTACATACTCCTTCCGTTTGAATTTAATTATCCTTCGTTCAATTCTAACCGGATAAAAAATGAGTTATATATTTAAATTAATAATGAATTTTATATTTAATATAGATCTTATTTGATAGATCTCAATTGGTTCTAGAAAATAATGTTTTCAAAATTACATAAAACATTATAAATTACAAGATATAATCGATTGAAAAATAGCACGAACTCCAAAAAAATGACTATTAAATCCGGACGGAGGAAATATTTAATAATAGCCAATAAAATTCATTTTTTACCACTAGTAGCATGTTTTTTCATGCGAGGGTCAAGGTGCATTACGAGGTTGTAGTGTGGCATCTGAGCCGTTCATTTCGGATTCGAATTTCATCTCAATAAAGGACAATTCATATCGACAGGGGCCGAGATGAAATCAGGATCATTAATAGCAAGATGAATGATTCGGATGCAGCATTAGTGCACTACAGGGTCTTCGGTTCCCTCTAAGATAAATGGCTTGGGTCATACCGAGGCCCGGGTCAGCGCGCCAAAAAAAAAAAAAAAGAAGTTATTTATTCAAGTCTCGAAGCCCTAACGCCAAATTAACGGCCTGTTCGGAAATCGGCGAAAAGAAAGGGAAAAGGTTAGAATAATGGAAGAAACCCAGGGACAAGTGTGAAGAAAGTTTATCGATTTTAGGTGCCGTTCCGGTCTCTTTTTAAAAAAGAAGAAGATAATTTCAAGCTCAAATATAATGAAAATGAAAAATAATTTTTTAATTTTTTTTGTACCTTTTAAAAGATTTCAATGAGATTTATCAAACAAGATCCATATTAATAGAAAAATTATTTGCACACACACATAATTTTTTAGTTTGAAATTCCCTTCCTTTCTAAAAGTTCCTTTTTCTAAAATTATTCCATTCCTTTCCATTTTGTTATCAAACCCGAACACCAAACAAGAGACAACGTTCCCTCGCGTTCTCCAAACAAGCCCTAACCAAATTAGAGTCGGAACATGGTGGTGGGTTTTCGAACTTCCATCACCACCGCCGCCGCCGCCGCCGCCTCCGCCAACGCAAACGCCGCCGTTTCGACCGCCGCTATCAAATCAGCTCTAATCCCAAGTCGTCTTCTTCGTCCCTGCAATTCTTCGAGGAGTTATATTCACCTGGTATCATTCTTGCATTTGGGTTTCTTGACATATTTGCGGGGCCTGATTTTTTAATTTCATAAATTTTCCTTTGACTTGCCCTTTTTTTTTTTTCACCTGTGGGTTTAGTTTACAGTGTCATGTGGCTCAAAGTTGTATCCAGTTAAAGCTATGGCGGATGCTGATACCGTTTCGATTCCCATGGCGGACTCTCAAGCCTCTGTCTCTGGTATTAGTGTTTCTTCCTCTCTCATGGGGCAAACGTAGATGTCCGACTTTTTTCTTTCTTTCTCTACTTATGAGGATGTATGTCTAAAAAGTTCCCCAAGTTATGATTTTGAAATGATAAGGTAGGCTAGGTAGCAGATGAAGTTGATTCAGAAGTTCCATTATGCTGAGATGGGTTGTTTCAATCTATTGTGTAATATTACTACTATTATTAGGTGACGCTGAACCTCAGTTTTGAGGTTAGCTCACACTACTTATTCCTAAACTCAGGGGCGGCTCTAGAATTTTAGTTAAGCGAAGACAAAAACGTGAAGAAAATTTTTGTATACAAAACCTCTTTGTAAAGTAAAACATATTTACTTGTTTGAAAATTTATCGGGCCTAATTTATTTTGTTATGTTGAGCTATATTATTATCTTCTTACTCACAGGTTTAAGTGAATTTTTATTTACTTTGGCCACACATGAATGATCAAGTGCCGATAATATTAAAGGAATACCCAATTATATGTTAAAAAAAATACAAAAGTTTAGTGCGTTTGTTGAACCCAGGGGTTCGTGTGAGCCCTCTCAGATGATAGTGGAGCCGCCCCTGCCTAGCTGCCTAAATACACTGCCAAGAAGAAAAAAAAACTGCCATCTTTGACTTCTTCTCCCCTCTTTTCTCCCAGATTTCATTAGAGATTAATCTCAATTCAAGATCTTCCTCTTTCAATCTTTTGATAACATGATTTACACACGTGTGTCTGGTGTTTATATGTGCATATTTATAGATGTATGTATAGATGGAGTACATATTTTTGCAAGTGTAAGAAAATATGTGTGCATGTTTCAGCATGTGTCGTGTGCATGTTTATGTACGTGTTGCGGCTTTAGTTAACTATGTTGCTATTATTTGGTTAATTGGGAAAAGACATGGTTGTGGGTTGAAGTGGTCTTTGAAATCGTAACTTTTATTGACCATTTCATATTCAGTTCTCTCGTGCAGTGGGTTCTTTCCCTTTTTACTTCTCGCCGTTCCTCTCCTCTGCACTAGAATTTCTCTGATGTTATGATCACTTGATTCAGGCAGGAAACAAGCACTAATATCATTGTCTGACAAGAAGGATTTGGCTTTCCTTGGTAATGGGCTTCAAGAATTGGGGTGAGTTTTCAAAACACTTCATGGGATTTTTTTATTGCTCGTTAGAAAGGTCATTCCGAAATGCACAAATTTCTGCATAGTATTGCCCTTTTTCCCCTCTTCAGCTCTCAACAGCTTTCTTTTTTTTTCCTCCTGAAAGATGTCTGAAGTGCTGATTCTATTGAAAAGTAAAAAGTTATTTAAAGCTATTTTTGGCAAATAGATGTGTCATCGTCATTCAGTTGGCTATCCTGCAGCACACATGCAGTTGCGTTCACTGCTTATCGATGACATTTCTTTTGACCATGTAGGTACACAATTGTTTCAACTGGAGGGACAGCATCTGCCTTGGAGAATGCTGGTGCCTCTGTCACCAAGGTGGAACAGCTTACTGGTTTTCCAGAAATGGTAAGCTGGTTTTTGTTTAATTTCTTTTATCCTGCGTTTAGTTGTTTGTTAGGTTGGCAAATGGAGTGGGTATAATGTTCTATTATTTTTTTAATTTTCCTTTGGATGATAGAGACTTCGAATTTTTTAACTTGTTAAAAAGGATCATTTTGTTTCTTCAATTATTCATTTTCCATAATCCTATTCAATGCATATAAAGTTTTTTCAAAAGCATGTTCAACTTAAAATTGATAGATGCTATGATGAGGTTGTTCTAAGCATTCTTTATATAGGGTTTCTTGTTGTTCCCTTGATCAACATTTTCTCTATTTTATTACAGCTTGATGGTCGTGTAAAAACATTGCATCCTAACATACATGGAGGTATTCTTGCTCGAAGAGACCAAAAGCACCACGTGGAAGCTTTGATCAAGCATGGAATTGGTGAGCTCTATTACTTATCTGTCATCAGCAAGCAAGGCATCATAAATATGAATTTCTGATCCTTCTGAGCAATGTCTTTTGGTCATTTGACCATTTAGTTTGCTAGGTCGATTAACCACATTAGGTAGACTAAGTGTAACTAGTTAACTTTGTTTAACGTTCTGTATGATTTCAATTCTCAAAGAGTACATTACCTCTGTTTTATTGTCTTTCTGGAAAACCCCCAACTCCTCACTAAATGGGATATATAAATAGGTTGTCAAACAAGAAAATAAGATACAAAATTTCAAGACTTCTAAAATCCATATACCACGGTCTAGTGAGAAATATTCGGCAGTTCCAATCCAAATGTCTACCATACATGCCTGACTTGCATCTCTTGTAACATTTTTAAAATATATGCTACTGAGAAAACTTAAAATTGATAAAGAAACCAAAATATCGAGTGTATGTTGAACTGTTGAAGATCAACTTAAACTTTTAGGTTTCAACTGATTTGCCCATGATTTTGTTGTTTTAAAGTTGTTAGATTTGGGTGGCTGCCAATCAATTACATAAGATGCTTGGTAACAGGGAATAGATATTTATGGAGAAGATGGACGATATGAAATCTCCCAAGTCCCTAAATAAGTTCAACTACTACTTTTCCCAAGCAATTAAAAGAAATTAATCATATACTCCTGTATCGTGTCAACTGTCATGTATTGTGTATCGCAACATGGATCGTAAGAGCATTGCAAGAGAATTTAATTTGACATGGGATATAATTAGAGATACAAATTGGTTTTACCGCTGAGCGTGCTGATTCCTAAGATACACATCGTGTCATATGCGTATTGAAGATTTATTTAAGCTTAAGATACTTCAAGAGACGTATCGGTTTTACACTCTAAACCTGTCAAATCTGAAGATATTTATTGTGAATCATAAGATATGGGCAACACTCGCAAATTGAAGTCAGCAAATTGGATGTGATGGAAAAGAGGGAAAACAAGCAGAAGCAAAGATAAAGGCACGTGAATAGCAATTTCACTAGCATGGGTAGGAATTAAGTAGTATATTTTGTTCTCAGTTATATTAGAATTGGTTGTTAAAGGGAAAGATTGGAATTGGATGGATTATCCATGGGTGAAGTTCGAAGAGGTTTGTTTGCCATACACGTATTTTCAGCAATTGGTGGTATGAATGTAATACCCTTTGGAATGTAAATAGGTGAAATAGTTGTGATGTAGTAACTGGTAGTATTTGTTCAATTATGTCCAAACATTTGAGCGAATTCCCTCACAAAGGGTAATATAAATGAAAATTTAAAGCTATTGGACAAAAAGCAACTATGCGGGTCCAGACTTCTGAGTGATGATGTAGAACACGTTCACAACAGGGCTTCATGTATATGGAAGTGCAGTACTCTGAAGCAACGGTGTCATTTGAACTGATAATCGAATCCCCTAGTGATTTTGACTATTTGGAGTGACATATGAGGATTAGGTGAAATAATGCATCATACTGGGTGGGCAACTTTCAGTAATGAGTGAATGGTGGAGTGGAAGTCTTCTGGATATAAACACTGATTGTTTAACTGTATCATTCCTCATATGGGTCATCTGGATATCTTTTGAATTTCATAGCCCGGTAGCACTGAGAGCTTTCAACCAAACCCTCGTGCAGTATTATGTACATCCTATCTGGTAGAATGGTACTATACCAAGTTCACAGAACAAATGTGGCCAAAGTTTGCTGTTTGTAACTTTATTTTGGTACTTTGCTATTTCTAAGGTAGTACTCCTACAGGTACCTTTGATGTAGTGGTGGTGAACTTGTATCCCTTCTATGACAAAGTTTCCTCTGCTGGTGGAATAGCGTTTGAGGATGGAATTGAGAACATTGATATCGGTGGTCCTGCCATGATTAGAGCTGCTGCAAAGGTAATTCATCTTGATCAAATGTTACGGTTGATGTTTCAGGAATATACTATTGGTTATTCATGATTCTACAGTTGTTTCTGTACACCTAACGTGCATTACAGTCACACATTTCTTATCATCTATAACTGTTTCATTAAACTGAACCCTAATATCTTAAGACCTTAGACATTACATCAGATAGCTCTATCTTCGACCCAACATTGGTCATGTTAGCAAGCTTATGTTGTCCACTCTAATATTAAGCATGTAGAAAAGCTATTTCATTTGATTTTTTGAATTGGGCAAGCAATGCATGCACAAATCCTATGGTGTGTCAGTGTAAGCACCCTGTACGATCGTTTTCACATGAGATATACGACACGCCGAGTAAACTCACGTATGAGTGTTGAGTTTTATATGACATGTATTGGTAACTATACTCTTTTCTTGATTAGTAAGCTTTTTAAAAAAGTGCATGAGCAATTAAGGGTGTCACCTGTGTACTCTACTTGTAGAGCTTTAAATGTGCAGGGTAACACTAATTAAGATTAACAAACTCATAACGTGATGTGTTGAACACCACTAGATCGTACACAGTACTTGCATTCTATCACCAAAAATCACATAAACCATGTCTTTTATGGGAGAATTTGTCCCTCAAGCCTGACATCATAGGTGTCTTTCATAATCCATTACCTGAATTCCTATAATCAAGCCTGTCATTGTATTAACTTTATAATTGTATCTCAACTTATTATAATTATTTCGGTAGCTTATAACGTGTTTCATCTATGTCTTATTTCATGTTTCACAATTTGTCTAATTCCAAAAGTGCAAAAGTAATAAGTAGTAAACCAGTCTCAGAACTTGGGACGAGTGTTCGACTCCTTTTGGAGTTGCAACTTTTTAGATGTGTCAGGTGCTTCTCAGTTGAACACCATGAGAAACATAACCCTGTTGCGGTACTTGTATATATATGTTATTGTTTTCCCTGTTACGGCCTTATGTATGGTCAATGTGCCTCTCTCTCCAACTAAGTAACCAACCTCTGGCTGTTGAACAGAATCACAGCGATGTATTGGTTGTGGTTGATTCAAAAGACTATCCTGAACTCCTAGGATTTCTTCAACGGAATCAGGATGACCAGCAGTTTCGAAGGAAGCTCGCTGCCAAGGCTTTTCAACATGTTGCTTCTTATGATTCTGCAGTTTCAGAGTGGCTACGGAAGCAGACTGTTGGAGGTACTCCCTTCAACTCTGTTTGAGCTGAACACTGCAACTATTGAATGAGAAATTTGCATGTTTATGAAATGATGTCATCAGTTGGAATTCTATGTCATTCAAATTAAAAAAGACCTCAATTTCATGTGGTTTCCTAATGCTTTAATCCTTGAATTTCTGTTGTTCATTCTCTATGTTGGAAGACGATTTCCCTTCCAGCTTAACGGTGCCTCTCTCGCTCAAATGTTCACTGCGTTATGGTGAAAATCCTCATCAAAAGGCAGCATTTTATGTTGATAAAAGTCTATCTGAGGTTAATGGCGGTGGGATTGCAACTGCTATTCAACACCATGGAAAGGTGCGTGAGCAATGCCAATAGAATTTATCATCTAAAGATTTCCAGGCCACATCTACGTCGTCCATAAATTTTATGGCCAATGATATGTTTGTTTGAGGTTCCAATAGAGGATATAATCTGCAAGATTCTTGTTAAGTGTATGGGTTTGTTAAGGTAGTTAACTCCATTTCTTGATTGTGGGTAAGCATACCTTCAACTTTGTTTCAGACAGGATCGTGTATAATGCTCTGGTTAAAATGTCTCTCCTAGGTTCTTTTATTAATGCTGGACCTACTATGGTGGGTTTGATTCTTTTGAACAGAATGGCAAATGGATTTTGATATACATACTCATTTGAGTAAATGTAAATTAGCTTACTATTTAAATTAAATTAATATATTTAATACCGGGTAACTATACTCTGGAATATTGCTGTTACAAAGTTGTCTTTTCTACACGACCAATTCATGAGCTGGTACAAAAGTATATCCAACTCTGACTTGTAACTAAATGTCAAGTTTGCGAATCATATGTGTTATGTGATTCTCCCATCACCTTCGCTTTAGGCTCTGCCTATGTCCTATGCTCATTTGTCAGATTTACGCTACTATCACGAGGGGCAAAGTTTCAATATTCTTGTAAATTGTAATTGCTGTAAATTAGAGATCTTCAGAGGCATTACTCCCTACTCCATAATAAGGTTAGTAGTAAAAGAAAATAAAGGACCAGCTCTTTTGTTGTTTGCTCCTCAGTAGTTGTCCTAGTACAGGTACCTGCAACTGTCCATCTCTTCCATACATGGAGGGAGTTTCTTGGATGTTGGATTAAAGAGGATCACTCACATTTTCCTATTGTTGGGCAGGAGATGTCATACAATAACTATTTAGATGCTGATGCAGCTTGGAATTGTGTGTGCGAGTTTAATAGACCTACTTGCGTAATTGTAAAGCACACAAATCCCTGTGGTGTAGCTTCACGTGATGATATCATTGAAGCCTACAAATTATCTGTAAAAGCAGACCCAGTCAGTGCATTTGGTGGGATTGTTGCCTTCAACATCGAAGTTGATGAGGTAAACTGGTTCTGTTTTTCATTGATTTATAATGTATTTTGTTCTTGTTTGTTGAGCTACATCCAAAGTTCGATCTTCACAACTATGTTAAGCTGGAAATCACTTTGCATCTCATCCACTTTAAATAACTACTGTCTTCCACCAAAAGGCATGAGCCTAGCATTATTTTCTGTGGAACTTCTTGTTTCATCATTGACCTGTAGAAGCTTTTCCCTATGCCTTAATATGATACAATAAATGGTGGACTTTGATTTCTTAAAGAAGCCGACACAAGAGGAAGTTTACTATTTCATCATGGATTCATTTTCTCGAAAAGAAACTAATTTCCCTTTTGTGATATTTGAAGGATCTTGCAAAGGAAATACGAGAGTTTAGAAGTCCGACAGACGGTGAAACGCGGATGTTCTACGAGATTGTGGTTGCACCTAAGTATTCGAAAAAGGGTCTTGAGATCCTCCGCGGAAAGTCAAAGACTTTGAGAATCCTTGAGGCAAGCAAGAATAAGAAAGGAAAGCTTTCTCTGAGACAAGTTGGTGGCGGTTGGCTAGCTCAGGATTCAGATGATTTAACACCAGAAGATATAGAATTTAAATTAGTTTCTGAGAAGACTCCGCAAGAGAATGAGCTTTCTGATGCGAAATTTGCATGGCTATGCGTGAAGCACGTCAAGAGCAACGCCATTGTAATTGCTAAGGTTAGCACTTTTCTTGACTCTGCATTATAGAACACTGTTCCATGTGGAATTTGAGGCCCAAGAGAATTTTACAGTGGTCATAACTGTGCATGTGCAGGAAAACTGTATGTTGGGTATGGGAAGTGGACAACCGAATCGCTTGGAGAGTTTGAGGATTGCTTTAAGGAAAGCAGGAGACGAAGTCAAGGGAGCAGCTTTGGCTAGTGATGCATTCTTCCCATTTGGTATTTATCACTAGTTCATGTCTTAAAGTAGCTATAGTACTACATACCGGGAATCACTTATGTCTGATAGAATCACATGATGGTTTCCTTCCATATCTAATTTGGAATTTGTTTGCCTCATCAGCCTGGAAAGATGCAGTAGAAGAAGCATGTGAAAGCGGGATTGGTGTTATAGCAGAGCCTGGAGGAAGCATTAGAGACGGAGATGCCGTAGATTGTTGTAATAAGTATGGGGTTTCACTTCTTTTCACTAATGTGAGGCACTTTAGGCATTGAAGCTGAATTACGTTCAAAAGTCGTCTTTTTGGCCATTTTGGTTCATCTTGTGCTGCTATGTTGGCGTCGTGCTTCAAAGATTGCGGAATTCGCAAGTAGATGTTGTCTCACTAAAAATCTTGAGTTCATCATAGGTTACGTAGCAGGATCGTATTTTTGTGTCTGATAGAGAAACCAATTTAGTTTTCAGTCGTGGTTCTCGTACATGAGAATAATTTTTGGATTGTGTGGTTATTTTTGGTCTTTTTGTAACTGAGGGGTTCACTATTGTAAGATAATTTTGAGTTTGTGGGCGTGCCTTTCTTGTATTTGTTTGAAAAAACTGTTTCTGGAAAATGACTTTCTTATGACAATTGTTTGTCTTGCATTCGATCCATGTCACTTTCATGATAACACCACCAATGAGATGTAATACGTGATTTTTGTAGTTCAAGGATGAAGTAGACAAACGGAGTATAGTTTAAGGGATAGAAACATATATATATAAATAAAAAAAACTCTATATGTAAACACGTAACCTAGCTATCAACGCTATGATTTTATGATTTTTCATCAACGTATTGTGATTCTATGGTTTTTCATCATCGTGCAAATAGCTGCATCAACCATGGATGTATCCCAGATTGAGTTACCGCATAAATCTGTTTTTCTTGGTTATTGGACTTTTGATTTCTTTAGTTTGCTGCATTCATATTTCCAAGATCCTGAGTCACTTAATTTTCTAGGAAAAAAGGGCGGAGGAGGTGGCGACAAGGCGTAGCAGCCTTCCCTTGAGCTTGATCATTAGGAATGCCAAACCCACGGCGCACCCCGACAGGAACAGCCATAGCTTTACTGCCCAACCAAGGGCTCATGGAACACAGTACCACCAGCCTGGACCTCTTGACCATGCAAATCACTTGTGCGCCGTAAGCCACAAGGCTGGTAGTGTTACGACTCTTTGAAGCAATAGTTACGGACCTATGCACACTAATGATAGGGATATAACAATCAACCACAATCCACTCACGTGCATGCCCTTAAATTCAAAATGAACCTATTGAAAAAGTGTTCTTTTTGACATTTATTGTACCGGGTTTTTGAATATCTTGAAAAAAGATAACGCACTCTTTAACTATTATCCATTGGAGTACTCTTTTACATACTATATAATAAATCAGCAATGCCTCAACACACAAACGTGGGACCTATTTTTATCTTAGCACACATTTTAACATACAATTTTGGAGAGTCTATTGGAGATGCTATTAAGGTGCTACACAATTCGTGGACATAACTTATTGCCACATATTGTTGTACATCAAATATATCACAAAACTAGAACATATTACAAGGCCTTTGGTCCAAGATATAGAACTGCACCATTACAAAAAAAAATTATTTAGTACATAACAACAATCCAGAAGATACTTTTCAGGTTACCTTAACCACATCACATAGTGAGATGCACGCTGCTTATACCCGAAGAAATCCACGCACGGGGCGCACGAGATTGTCGACAACAAAATAGAAGGAGGATGTGAGGAGAACCTCAAGAAGATGAAACCATGCCTTTCGCCAATAAGGATTTATGAACAAAATCGCAAGAATTGCCAAGACCACAGTTACGTAAGACCCTGCGAAGCTCATATAGAACACATCCATGTCCATGAAACCAGAATCCTCTTCAGTATCATTAACAACGGCTCTTGGCGTAAATGGAGGTGAATAAGCCGCATTGCACTTCCTTGGCAGTGGTTCTCCGCAAAGGAGTGGATTTCCAATGTAGCTACTCCATTCAAAAGTTGCAAATTGAGCCACTCTCTGAGGTGTCCGTCCACTTAAGTTATTGTAAGACAGATTGAAAATAGCCAAGAAATATAGCTCTGTAAGCTGAGAGGGGATTTTCCCATTCAGGTGGTTGTAGGAAAGATCCAAGCTTTCTATGCTTTTCAAGTTTGAAAATGCTGTAGGGATGGTTCTGGTCAAGTAATTGTGGGAGAAGTTCGACACTTTGATTTGGCTAAGGTTTCCGATTTCAGGAGGTATGGGGCCGGTATTGTGGGAGAGATTGATTCCTGAGAAAAGATATAGAACGGTTCCCTTGTAGGATAACGACATTCCCTTTGTTTGAAACTCTACCTCTTCTACTGCAAGACTTATGAAATTCAGATTTTGACTTTGTTCACTCTTTAACACCATCCTCAGATCACGCAACGATATTGTGAATGTGGGCTGCGAGAAATAAAGGTTGTTGGTATCATATACCGTCGGTGTTGGTATTCCCTTGAACTCAAGTTTACTAATGCAATGGGGAATTCTGCCAGTGAGATTATTGGAATTAAGAAAGATCAATCAAGGTTAAGCTCGACAGGTGGCATAATTTCTTTGGGATATTGCCTTCGAAATGATTATTTTGCAAGAGAAGAACCGTAAGCTCGGAAAGGCTGCCTATCCAAGTTGGAATGATACCACTGAATTGGTTATAAGAGAGATCAAGCTCCAGTAAATCGAGGTCCTGAAATGCTGTTGGAAAAGGTCCATGTAGTCTATTTTTGGACAACCGAATACTTTTGATAGGTGATGAATTGAAGCAAGACGGTACAGCCCCAGTGATATTATTTTCTGAAAGATCTAACAACCGGAGGTCTATGAGTTGACAAAACTCAATCGGAATAGGACCTTCAAGATGATTATCAGCCATGTATAGCACCATTAATGACATATTCCCCATGAACGCTGGAATCTTTCCGACCAATTGATTAGCACTAACATTTAATACTATCAACGGGCTTTGAGACAAGTTAGGCGGAATTTCTGTGATGCCATTGTTGTCGGAATATAAGTATTCCAATTGGTTGGGATTGTTTTGCTGGGGTAGTACTGGGCCTTTCAAGAAGTTGTTTGATAGTCTCAAGAAATTCAAGAGGCTGCAACCTTTGGCCAAATGCACGGGTATTTCACCTGATAGTCTGTTATTGGATAAGTTTAGCATACTTAGAGCAGTCATGTACCCGAAATATGAAGGAATGTTCCCTTCAAAGTTGTTTGTAGACAAATTCAAGAATTCGAAACTCGAGAAAAAACTGGCTATTTTGTAAGGAATGAATCCCTCTAGATTATTATTAGAGATATCTAGTTCTACAAGATTTCTCATATGACACGAAGGAAGCAACAATGGTCCACCAAATGAATTGTATGATAGAAGAAGTGATTCCATTCTCGTACTGTTGTCCAACAACCAAAATGGAAACTTTCCTGTGAAATCAGTTCTAGAGAGCTCAACCAGTATAAGGTCATGTTGATGGTAGAGAAAGTGGGGAAATGATCTGGTGATTCTGCCATGTTCGGAATTGGACAAACGAAGTCCGATGATCGAGTTGGAATCTTGGGGATGTGGAAAAAATGTCCTCCTCTTCCAACAACTTGTTGTTCAGACTCTCAATTAACTTAAGTTTGGAGTGGATAAAAAATGATTTGAATGAGATTGGAATTTGTAAGTCATTATCTGAAAGTGCTAGGTATTCAAGCGACGTCATATTGATAAGAGGAGATTGACCAATATTTCCAGTAAAGTGATTGGAAGCGATATCTAATAGTCGAAGGGTAGTCAAGTTCAGTAGGCACCATGTGTAGACACCCCAATCTGGGCTTCCAGATTAGTTTACTTACGGTTTTTGATTCCCCGATGATGAAACGGATCAAGAACACACCGGGAATGTTGAGTGTTTGAGTTTTGAGTGTTTGCAAAACCCTTGAACCTAACCTAGTCTTAAGCCACTTCCAAAAGCCAAAAACCCTACTGATGTGTGCTAGGGCGCAATCATTGTGTGCCAAGGTGCAACCATCGCGCGCCGGAGCGCACCGTCGCGCGACAGTTTGCCTCCATCGCGCGATGGTCAACCGAAGCGTTGACCAGTGCGCCAGGGCGCACCCTCGCGCGACAGTTTAAAACCCTCGCGCGACGGTTCTAACCTATCCCCATCACCTTTATCAGCTGGGAAAACTTAGCCACAAAGTAATCCCCAGCCAGCCTCGTGGCTGGCTGGCCTCCATTCTTTGGACCAGAGCTACCTTTCCATTAATGGAAGGTGCTCTCCCTATAAATAGCCCCCTTTGTTCATCTTTTCAAAGGTTAACAAAATTTTGGCAATCAAAGGGTCATCTCTTTATACTCTTTTAAACTAATAAAAGAGATACAAAGACACCCTAAGAGCATAGCTTGTTCTTCTTCAAATCAAACACCTCATTCAACCTCAACCTCAATTCAAAGCTCAAGCACTCTTTCAAACTCAATCTAGGTATAACATACCTACTGTTTTCTGTTCTGATCCCTGAGGGGGACTGGCAGGGTCAAGGCTGGTAATCAATACCAGTCCTGGCCCTAAAGCTGGCAAGGTTTCAAAACCGTAGTGGCAAGGACCCGCGCGCGATTGTCCCACATACTCGCGCGACACTTTGTGTTTGCACGCACTGGACAGCGTGGGGATGGGTGCCTTGTTGTTTTATGCATTTCTCTGAATATAAGTCACTGTGAAGCATGCTAACAACCAATTTATTGCTTTCCTTTGTTAGAAATGTTAGTTTTACATTTCAATATTTAGTTATGTTCTATTGGAGTATTCTTGGGATCATTCTGGACCTGTCCCAGAACCAAGGATGAGCAAGACCAAGCACTGGAAGTTTGACCCATACCCGCGCGCGCTGCACCCAAACCATCGCGCGATGGTCAAATGGAGCGTTGACCAGCGCGCCAGGGCGCAACCATTGCGCGCCCAGGAGCACCATCGCGCGACTGTTTGGAACCCTCGCGCGACTGTTTGTCCCCGATCAGTGGTTGGCCTTGCATGTTTAACTTGATTTTAGGCTATTATTTTGTTCCCACACTGTTTATGGGGTGTTTTGCTAATTTGTAGGGCTTTTCGGTCTTTAAACTGTATATTATGACTGCATAAACTGCTTAGTTTGTCTTGGGTGTGCACTGGTCCTTCCAGAGCCCAGAGGGTTTGAGAATAAGAGCTGTGGGCTTAGGCTTACTGGCGTGCGCAGGTCTTGTAGTGGCGCGCGCAGGTATGATCAGCATGCATTGACTTGATCAGTGCATACTGGTTTCCTCCTGCGTGCGACACTCCAAAACAGGGGCTTTCCAGTCTGTTTAAACTCCCACAGCAGTCTGTTCTCATCCTATACTAACTGCTCATTCATGCCATACTTGATCACATCCTACAAACATGTTACAGTTTTAATCCCCGATTAACTGTTCTCCCGCCCTAACTGGCTAAAATTGATTAATAAAAGAAGAATCGCAACGTTTTCAAAATGCCTAAGTAGAGACCGATCTCCGGATTGGGCGAGAGGGGTGCCATAAAACCCTTCCCCGTAACCTGGCTCCCGAACCCAGATATGGTTATGACGGACTGGTTTCCTTAACTTTTTCAAAATCAAATAGCGCGGCAGGTGCTTTGAAATACGGTTCCTTGGGTGTCGGATCTTCAAACCCGAGTGGCGACTCTGTATTTTTGAGCGCTTGCCACCTGCGTTCGCGCTCCCTCGATCCGGAGGGCCTTGCCTTGGGAAAGGAACGGAATCCTTCTCCCATTTTTTAAGGGCATGCTGCCCACACCATGGTAAGGTACCCCAAAACCAATTCCTGTGATTCCAAGCTCTCGGAGAGTCTTCAACTCGCAAAGCCCTTAAAACACATGGAACACACTGAAAATCTTAGCTAGGTATATCGTTGACAAACAAAATACATAAATAACAAAATGTTCCGTTTTTATCCTTCTATTTAGGTTAGGGGGGAGTAGAATAACAGTTCTGCGATCTACCTTTGATTGGAAGAACACGATTGAGTTCACAGTCTCTTAAGGACAACACTTGAATGGAAGTCATGACTCTAATTTTTGGAAGAAAATCGTTGTCGAGCATGACATCATTCATGAACAGATTTTCAATGCTGCTCAGGTTTGTCAAGTCGATCTGCATCAATTCAAAAACAAAAACACAGAAGAAATTTGTAAGTAATGCGACACCGAAATTTGAGAGAGGAAGGTGCTAGTAATGTAACACCGAAATTTCATATAAGAGGTACCCTTACTGGGAACAGCTCCATGCAATCCATGATTGCCACTCAAATTCAGTGTCTTGATTGATGAAAGCTCTCTCAAACATGACCAAATAGTGTCATCCAAGAAATTAGAACTCAGATAAAGGACCTCTAACTTGTTCAATATTCTTGATTCTTCTTGTGAACTTGTGCAAAATGGTAGATTTAGGCCACATTGACATATAATGTTTGAACACTTCAAAGGGAGAGTATGTATACTCAGAGACTCATAGTTGGCCATTGTCTGCCTCTAGTCGTATCTTTCGGAAGTAAGAACTTCATTCCTTAACAGATTATGACCAAAAAAACAGATTACTTGACCAAATTATGTAAACTAAAACCAAGCAATGAGGAGCTTTTTAATTTAACCTTCTTCATTTGCTTGCTCAGGCCTAGCTATTGGTACAGTAACTAAAATCAAACTGTCAGAACAATTGATATAACAAACTGTTGAGAGCTCTGATATTGGCAATTGCGTTTTTGCTCAAGTCCAGCTCCTTCAAGTTACTCAAACCATCAAATTCTGTGTGGAAACACACACAAAAAAAAAACACGAAATACTTGAACAAGGACAACAATAAATCAAGAAAAAAAAATCGTGCTATGGACAAAGATATTCGGATACAGATTTGGATACAGATATGTTTTGAGGCAGTTGATGCAGTGGGCCTCAAACATATTAGACTGTATGCATGTTTGAATATGCGTCTGCCCATGTTTGTCCAAAGCATTTTTTCTAGGAAATAAAGAAGACTGTTCTGATTTATGGTTTTGAGTTTGACAACACATTGGAGTAAAATTAAGCTTACCTTTTATAAAAATTGACGCATTCAATGCGTTTCCCGCCAAATTTAGAATCTTGAGGTTCGAAAGCTTATTCAAAGACGGTAGAATGCTGTTATCAAGTCCATTGTATCTCAGATCAATGTTCTCCAAATTACTCAAATTTGACAATATTTCAAGACCTGCAAATAAAACACGTTACAATCAATACAATTTTTTGATATTTATCGAGATCCCAAAGCAAAGAAAAAATGCGTGTGTGACGATGGATAATGTTTCATTTCACACGCTTTGTAAAGGATAGTTCTCAAATTAAGCTGGCTAATTCTTGTATGCAGGACATAGAAATTATATGCACTTTAAATTTAATAGTGAAGAAATGGTCTCAAATACCATACCATAGTTACTGGCGTAGTCAGGATATTGCGCCAGCAAGGGCGACTATAAACGAAACCTCAACAAAAAAAAATACCGTAATAAACAATGAAGAGATGATAATAACTTAATTTACCTATCAAAACTGTTCATTTCATTACGTAAAATTGGTCACACACCATACATACCTTCATTCCCGATGGAATTACGCAACTGGTTTTGAGACAAGTCTAAGCTTCGGAGCGATTCCAAGGGGAGAAGAATAGACGCGTTTAGATGCCAATGACCATCTAATCCCCAATCTCTTGTGTTATTGAGTGAAAGTTTGATAACTCGACGGGTCGTGGAATTACAGTCCATACCTTCCCATTGGCAACAGTCCAAGTGATCATCTTCCTCCCAAAATGGCAATGAGTTTCCGTTTGGGAAGTTGATGGAATCTTTTATTCTTTCTTTTTTCAAACACCCATTGCATCCATTTTCTGCAGCTAACATGATCACCACTACCCATATAATTGACCTCATCAGTAAATGTTGCACAACGGATGAAGAACACGGTGACTTGTTTAATAAAATGCTCTTTGACACGGTGACTTGAGCAATCGCAGGGCCCCTTGCCCGTTGTTTAAATAAGGAGATACAGCTTAACCCCAAGGGTTGGCGGCCTAGTGTCAACACTGTTGATTGTTTCTTAGGTTCGATACCTCTCAGGTGCTATAAGCTCGTTTGGGTTGAGTGCCACGGCACGAGAGTCCATTCGGAGCTTTGCTCAAACTTTAATTAGGCCCACAGGATTAGATGAGATGCGCATAAGCTGGTCCGGACTCCTAAGTTTTAAAAAGGATATAGGGATCATGAGTAATTAATCAATGCCTTTTGAGTCATAGCCACGTGGCGCCCCAGGTCCTTAATTTCTGCACCCCATATTTGTGATGAAATCCACACGATTTGTTGACGGTCCCACCAAAATGTGTAGCGGAGAAGGGGTCTGAGGAACCATTTCGCGTTGCACCAATTCGAGGATCCTACTGCTGAGAAGGAAAGGAAAAGGAAATTAGCAGATAGTGCCTGTCAATCACTCAGTGTGAAATTAATGGTGCGTCTTGGTCAATGTTTCCGTCTTCGTCAAAGTCGTAAAGGATTTCGATCGTGGTTCAAAACTAGGCATCAGTTACTTAGAAATCTCAATATTGCCATAGCGTTTGTTTGGCTTTCCTAAAGCTTGATAGATCATAGGGCCTGTTTTATGTCAAAGACAACCCCACACAAATATGTTGGGCCCACACGCAAAAGAACAATTTTGTCAAACAGGTGGTGTTCATTCAAATTGCAAGAAGACACTCAGGAAGAAAAAATTCCCAATAACAGTACAAGTACTGTTGATTTCCATAGGATTTCGAAAAAACATATAATCAGACTTCTGTACCTTGAACAACCCGTCAAATTGAAAACTCGAGAACAAAGCGAAGTCAAATACATCACAAAGCTAGAACGATTTATTCCGTACAAACCACAATCCAAATGAAACTGCGTAGAATACAATAACCACACCACATGCTGAGAGAGAGATAGAGATGGCTGTTTATTTCCAAAGAAAACCACGCCTGCGCCCCACGAGATTGTCCACAACGAAATAGTAGCAGGAGGTGATGGAAACCTCGATAAGATGAAACCATGCCCTTCGCCAATACGGATTTATCAACAAAATCGCTACAATTGCCAAGACTACAGTTACGTAAGACCCTGCAAAGCTCATATAAAACACATTCATGTCCATGAAACCAGAATCTTCTTCTGTATCATTGACAGTTGCTCTTGGTGTCGATGGAGATGAATCAGTTGCATTGCACTTTGGCAGTGGTTCTCCGCAAAGAAGTGGATTTCCAACGTAGCTACTCGAGTCAAAAGTTCCGAATTGTTTTACTCTCGGAGGCATCCTTCCACTCAAGTCATTGTAGGACAGATTGAAAACAGCTAAGGAGTATAGCTCTGTAAGCTGAGAAGGGATTTTCCCATTCAGGTGGTTGTAGGAAAGATCCAAGCTTTCTATGCCTGTCAAGTTTGAAAATGTCACAGGGATTGTACCGATGAAGTTATTGTGGGACAAGTTCAACACTTTGAGATGGGTAAGGTTTCCGATTTCAGGTGGTATGTGGCCAGTCAATCTGTTGTGGGAGAGATTGATTCCTGAGAAAAGCCGTAAAACGATTCCCCTGTAGATTAAGGAAATTCCCTTTGTTGTAAACTTTGCCTCTTGTCCTGTAGCCTCAACCAAAATATTCTCATCTCGACCATTTTCACTCTTGTCTAATACCATCCCCAGATCATGCAACAATAATGTGAATGTTTGTGCTGAATCACTACGGTAGAATGCGTAAGGCACCCCGACATTTATTCCGTTGAATTCGATTTCACTAATACAAGGAGGAATGCTGCCAAAGAGATTATTGGAAGAAAGATCAATCATGCTTAAGCTGGAAAGGTTGCATAACTCCCTTGGGATGTTGCCTTCAAAATTATTATTTTGCAAGAGAAGAACCGTAAGATCGGAAAGGCTGCCTATCCAAGTTGGAATAGGACCACTGAATTGGTTATAAGAGAGATCAAGCTCCATTAAATTGGTACTGTAATTTTTGAAGGCCATTGGAAAAGGTCCATCTAGCCTATTTTTGGACAGCCGAATATTTTGCATATATATTGAACTGAAGCAAGATGGTACAGCCCCGGTGATATTATTTTCTGAAAGATCTAACAACACGAGGTATTTCAGTTGACAAAATTCAATTGGAATAGGACCTTCAAGATGATTACTGGCCATGGCTAGGAATGTTAATGATGGATTATTCCCAATGAACCCAGCTGGAATCTTTCCTACCAGTTGATTAGCACTTACATCCAACATGTACAAACGGCTCCGAGGCAAGTTAGGCGGAATTTCAGTGAACCCATTATTATCGCAATATAAGAATTCCAATAGGGTCAGATTGTTTTCATGGGGTAGTACCGGGCCTTTCAAGAAGTTGTTTGATAGTCTCAAGAATATCAAGAGGCGGCAACCTTTGGCCAAATGAACCGGTATTTCTCCAGATAAATTGTTATTGGATAAATCTAGCGTTTTCAGAGCAGTCATATCCCCGAATGAAGACGGAATGTTTCCTTCAAAGTTGTTTGTAGACATGTTGAGGAATTCTAAACTCGGGAAAGAACTGGCTAATTTGAAAGGAAGAAAGCCTTCAAGA
The DNA here is from genome assembly GCA_020567845.1 of Rhododendron henanense subsp. lingbaoense. Taxonomy (NCBI): domain Eukaryota; kingdom Viridiplantae; phylum Streptophyta; class Magnoliopsida; order Ericales; family Ericaceae; genus Rhododendron; species Rhododendron henanense. Next base: position 52,914,634 of record CM036312.1, read on the forward strand.
TGATTGTTAGTGATATCCAACATTAAGAGATTTCTCATAGGATGCGAAGGCAACAATAATGGTCCAACAAAGGAATTGTATGATAGGATAAGTGTTTCCATTCTCATATTTTTGTCCAACATCCAATATGGAAACTTACCTTTAAAATCAGAGAGGTCAACCAGTATAAGGTCATGTTGATGGTAGAGAAAGTGAGGAAATGATCGGGTAATATGACCATGTTTAGAATTTGATAAACGAAGTCCGATTAGTTGGAAACTTGGGGATGTGGCAAGAAAGTCCTCATCTTCCAACAACATGTTGTTCAGGCTCTCAATGAACACGAGTTTGGAATGGTTAAAAAATGACTTGAATGAGATTGGAACTTCAAAGTCATTATTTGAAATTGCAAGGTATTCGAGGGATGTTAGATTGATAAGAGGAGACCGTGCAATATTTCCAGTAAAATGATTGGATGTTAAATCCAATAGTCGAAGGGATGTCAAGTTCGCCAGGCACCATGGTAAGGTTTTCCCAAAGTCACTCCCTGTGACGTCAAGCTCTCGAAGCTTCTTCAACTCGCACAACCCTTATAACACATGGAACGGAACACATTGAAAATCTTAGATTGATATATATTTAATATACAAAACAGATAATGACCAGTAATTCAAAGTTATACCTGCAATCGAAGGAATACGATTGCTGTCACAATATGTTAAGGACAAGACTTGAATTGAAGTCATTACTCTAATGTACGGAAGAACGTCGTCGAGTATAACTTCATCCATGAGCAAAGTTTCAATGTTGCTGAGGTTTCTCAAGTCTGTATTAAGTGGTTGAATAAAATTAAGCATGGAAGAAATATGTAAGAATTATGAGAGAGAAAGGTGCTAATAATGTTATAAGGAAATTTCATATAAGAGGTACCCTTATTGTGAACAGCTCCGTGCAAGCCTTTATTGAAACTCAAATCCACTGTCTTGATTGATGAAAGCCCTCCCAAAAATGACCAAACACTATTATTGAGGGCTTCATTATAACTCATATCAAGGACCTCTAACTTTTTCAATATTCCTGATTCTTCTTGCGAACCTGTGCAACACAGTAGTACTGTAGTAGATTTATTTGGAAATATTTTTCTATAAAAGAAAACGTTTCTTGTTGTTAATTGGATTGTGATATGAAAACAATTTCTATTGTTTGGTTGGCAAGAAAAATCTCGCTAAGGGTTCTTAAAAAATAAGTATTTATTGGCAATTTTAAAGTTAAAAACAATATATTTATGAAAATAATTTTTTGATTTTTTTTAATTGCACCGTTCAAAAGATCTCATCGAGATCTATAAACAAAATCTATATTGCACAAAAAATTATTTCAGTAAATCCATTATTTTTAAGCATTAAAATTGCAAATAAGTTGAAGGACCCTTAGCGGAAATGACCAAATTATATGGTTTTCCTATAAACTATATAGTTCGTCAACATTCACAAATCGAATTCTATCAAAACACCTGTCGCATCAAAGAAAGTCTAAATTGTTAAATTTGAATAATATTTTGATTCTAGATAAAGTTACCGTTTTCTCCGAAAAAAGTTCTTCTCATCCAAAACTAGATTAACGCCCCTTTTGTTTTGGATTTGGATTAGTAAATCTACTGAGTTCGTTTTTTAGACTACATGGTGTTTAGCTCATTTCCATATATATATATATATATATATATTCTGATTTCATTTTGGTGAAAAAAAAAACTCTTGAAAAGTTTATAGAAATCGTATTTTATTGTGCAAACACTTGAAAATTTTCAATTCCATACCGTTGAGAGCACTGATACTGACAATCGCATTTACCCGCAAGTCTAGCTCCTTCAAGTTGTTCAAACCATCAAATTCTACATTGAAATAAGAAACTACGTAACACTTTAATAAGGACAACAATAAATTATATATGAATAAAGAAAAAAAGGAGCAGGAGACAGATGCTTGGATTCATATCCTAAAAAAAGGAGTATATGTTTTGAGCCATTCAAAGCATTTGACCGTTGGGGATTTGAATGGCGATTTGAATGGCGAAACCCTAACCCCCGCCCCTTTCCCTGCGCCGGCCGGCCCTTGCCCTCCCTCTCCACCGTTTCTCTCCTACCCTCCCTGGTTCGTCCTTGTTGGTCTGGCCCAGGCGTTTTCGATCTGCTCTTGTACTAGATCTGCTCTGTCTCCGGTTGAGCCCTGTCTCTGTCTGCCGATTTGCTCTGTGCCGCTGCCCTCCTTATTCGACTGCCGGCCCTCTCTCCGGTTGCCGTTCTGCTTTGTGCCACCGCCCTCATCGCCAAATCGCCCTCTTGTGCTTTCGGTGAGGCTTGCTCAGTTCTTTCAAGGTATTTCCTTTGATCTACTGTTTAGGCGCATGGGACGTTGTTTTTGCAGTTAATTTTTAGGTTTTGGTTTGTGGTATTTGCTGCTGTTTGCTTTCTTTTGGAATGTAATGGGGAGTGAGATGAGAGAAGGCTTTCGATCTGATGAGGGGGGTTGGATCCCAGTGATTAGTAAACTTAGCAATCAGAATGGAAAGAAAATTTTGGGAGATCAGCAATTTTTCACTCTGTATGTTGATAATCTGCCAGAGGATGATGGTCGTCAATGGCTTCGGAAAACTTTCAATAATTTTGGTGTTGTTAAGGATGTGTATATTCCTTTAAAGCGAAGCAGAGTGTCGGGCAATAGATTCGAGTTTATTCGCTATAACTGCTCTGTCTCAGCTGATGTTGCTATACTTCGAGCAAACGGGCTATGGATCCACGACAAGAAGCTCTTTGTGAAAATAGCCACATTTGAACAGGGAACCAAAATAAAAACCTGTGTTAAGGAGAGAATGTTTCACCAAGAGAACTTTCCGATGCCGATAAACTGAAAGGAGATCTCTTTGGTAATGGGAAGTATTTCGGTCAGGTGGTTAAAAGTGATAAGAATAATGGGGTGGTCAGGGAGCTAGAGGCAAAAGCTCAAGTGGTTAAAAGTGATAAGAATGATCGGGTGGTCAAAGAGATGGAAGCAAAAGTCCTGAACATTAATCCAGTCGGTAATGAGTGGTTAAATTGAAGTGCGGTTGCAAAGCTTCACAAGGAGACTATAATTGAGGATCTGGAGTTTGAATTCAAGAAAGAAAAGGTGGAAGGAACTTTAGTGAGAGCAATGGGGGGTCGTCGTGTTCTCATTACTTTTCTGAACAAAGAAATGAGGGACCTAACCATAAAGGATAAATGGTTATCAAGATGGTTCAGGGAAATCAAAACATGGAGTGATGAAGTGGTGAATTTTGAGAGAATTGTTTGGGTTAAATGCTTGGGGGTTCCTCTCAACGTTTGGTGTGTTGATACTTTGAAGAAAATTGGTGATATCTATGGGGAAGTTCTATCAGTCGATGAGGATATTATGGAAATGTCATCTTTTGCGAATGAAAGAATTCTCATTGCAACGGTAAAAGATTCCATCGACGAGCGGATAAACATCCAAGCTAATAACAGTGAATTTCGCGGGCGAGTTCAAGAGGACACCTCTTTCCCAGAGTTTCGGTTGTTAAGGAAGGCGAACTTAGTTTCAGTTTCCAGTGTTGAGATTGAAGAGAATGAAGTGGTTGCTAGTAAGGCTAGTCTGGTCAAGGGTGATGATGCTTATGGAGCTGACTCAACACACAGAAGGGGTACAAGATTGCATTTTTGAAGCTCATGAGAATCTCAATAATCAGCTAAGTGGAATAGCATATGCTGAGAGTCCTATGGAGGCTTCGGATAAAGGGTTAGAGATAGTGGAGGATATTTAGGATTCTCAAAACTCCCTGAGGGCTGCTCAAGTGGAGGGAATTAATTTACTTGTAGATTTGAACCAAAACGAAGGTGCTTCACGCTGTATCACTCAGTCTTTTGAGGAGTACTACCAAAGAAGAGAGGCCTTTCATGGAGAGGATTATGTTATTACCAATGGGGGAGTAGAAGTAGTTGGGGGGTTACCTAGGCAGAACTTTAAAGATGGGAGTAACTTTCCTGGCATTAGTTTGTCCATTGATGCCATAATTAAAATGAGAAGGGGAGTGAGAGGATCGGAGAGGAGAATTAAAAAGAAAAGCATTTTGCGAAGATTGAGGCAAAGTTCGATAAAGTAAATTATAGAAACAAGAAAGGCCCTTATTCCTCAATGTTCTTTAAGGAAGCTCGCAAAATGTTGGACATTGGTAAAATATTGGGTATTGAAATTAAAGGAGGGAGGAATTATAATCTAAGGAGATTTGTTGAAATGCAAGAGGAAGAATTAAAAGAAAGGATTCATGCTCTAGATGATTTTGAGGAAGAGGATATCTTGGAGGACAATGTTAATTTCGAGGAGGATGCATCCCTCTCTATGGCTTTTTGATCTCGAGTTTGGGCGGGTTTGAGGTGTCTTGCTTCTTTTTTGGTTTTGCTTGGCAGCTATTTGGTTTTGGTTTTGGCTTTTTCTCTGTGTTTTTGTTGTTGTTGGTGGGGATTTAGGTTTTGGGTGTGAGACTCGTTTGGGTCTTTGGTTGCTTTTTGTTTGAGGTTCGGTGTTTTTTTTGGGGCTTCAGTTTGCGTCTTGCTTTCTTTTAAGTCTCGGATGGCTTTTGTCGGTGTGCCCTTGATCCTTTTAATTTTTGTAATCCTACATATCCGACAAGTGCAATACTTACATATTTATGTGAGAACATGCATCTTTGAGAGGGAAAAAGGACTGTTGTGACTTATGGTTTGGGTTTCACACCGAATTACCTTTGACATAAATTGACCAATTCAATTCGTTTTTGGCCAAATTTAGAAACTTAAGGTTTGAAAACTTATTCAAAGACGGTAGAATGCCATTTCCAAGATTATTCCAGCTAAGATCAAGCTGTTCCTCCAAATTAGTCAAATTTGACAAAATTCCAATAAGCTAGAAACAAATGATTTTGATACGTATCGCAGTCAACACAAATTTTTTAATCATGTTAGGAGACCCCAAAGCAAAGAGAAAAGAAAAAAGAAAGTAGTATAACTGAAAGAAAAATCTTCTTATTCGGCCTCCACATGGGAGGGCATTTATTGGTTTTACCTAAACTGCTTGTTTGTTAGCGACCAAAATAATACTCCTACATTTTTTTAAAGGAGAAATTAATTATACTTGGTATGTTTGGGTAATTCCTTCTTTCTTTCCCTCTTTTTTTTAGGTCAAGCAGAAATTATGTTCAGGTAATTCTATGGGGATACGAGTAGGTGGACATCATTAATGTAATTGATAATGACATTTTTCATGTACAATAATGTCATTTTTGTAAATACAGGTCAAGTGTAGAATGTGGACAATGTATGAATTGAGGGTAAGAGTGGAAACTTTGAATCTTCATCCAAGGGAATTTAACGTAGAACGAATCCCCAAATTTCATATCCTGGATAAAGAAAAGAGTTAGTACCAAACACCGAATGCACCCATGCACCCATATTTTAAGCCATTAGAAGATTAAGTTTTAATCTGAACCCTTCAATAATTAGGGAGTAATACCTACTACCAGTACATATAGACCATCACCCTTTCTATAAAAAAAAGAAGATTAATTTGCACTTTTAGCCGCTTAACTACTTATTTATGTCATTTCAAAAAAAGTATTTATTTATGTCTAATTATGGAAAACATTTTCTATTGTTTGACTGTCAAGGAAAATCTCTAATATAATAAAATGATCAAATTATATGGTTTTCCAATAAACTCTATACTATGTCAACATTCACAAATCGAATTCCATCAAAACCTGTCGCGTCAAAGAAAGTCTAAACTGTTAAAGATTATGCTGAAAATGGAGTTTGATCAGAGATGGGTACAATGGATTATGGAGTGTGTATCCTCTATCTCTTATTCAGTTATTATTAATGGGGAAGCAAAGGGATATATTAGGCCTTCTCGGGGCATTCGGCAGGGCGATCCATTGTGGCCGTTATCTGTTCTTGATTTGTGGTGAGGGGCTTTCGGGGTTGATTCAAGAAGCTGAGATGTCCGGCAAGATCCACGGAGTCAAGTTTTGCCGAGGTAGCCCGTCAGTTAGCCACCTATTTTTTGCAGACGATACTTTGGTTTTCAACAGGGGTAGTGAGGAGGAGGTGAGGAACGTTCAGCTGCATAATTTTAGCAAGCCGTTTGTTTTTTTTTTTTCAGTAAGAACACTCCTACCACTGAGAGAAACCGTTTGAGTCAAATTATGGGCATTCGGCGTGATGTTAACTTGGGTAATTACCAGGGGTTACCTACGGAGATTGGGGGTTCTAGCTAGGTACAATGTTTTCTCATTTCTCAAGGACAGATTGCGCATCATTCTGGAAGGATGGAACGAGAATTTTTTGAACCAAGCTGGGAAAGAGGTATTATTAAAATCGGTTGCTTTAATGTTGCCAAACTACGATATGTCTTACGTTAATCTTCCGGGTAAATTGTGTAAGGAACTGAATGGGTTGATGGAACCTTTTTGGTGGGGATATAAAAACAAGGAAAGGAAAACACACTGGTTATCGTGGGATAAACTGTGCGAAAAAAAAGGAGGTGGTGGTCTTGGCTTTCGGGATATTCGCTGCTTTAACCTGGCTCTTTTGGCTAAGCAAGGGTGGTGGCTGCTGAAGGGTGGACGTGGTCTTCTACACAGAATTCTCAAGGCCAAGTACTTTTCAAATGGCTCTTTTCTTACGGCAAGAGCGGGTTCGAATCCATCTTGGACTTGGAGAAGCATATTGGAAGGGAGAAAGATTATTAATGCGGGTTTGCGATGGAGGATTGGAATGGGGGATAGGGTGGTTATTGATTGGGACCAATGGCTCCCAAAATATGAACCCACGGCTCCGGCTAGTGTTAAAGAAGAGGGGAGAGGGAGGAAAGTCCAGTTTCTCATAGACCGCGCACCACACTCGGGGTTCGAAGGAAGATCTGGTCAAGGAGGTTTTCAGTGCGGAGGAGAGCCAGCTAATTCTTTCCATTCCCCTGCTGAAATATCCAGTAGACGACAAGATTATTTGGCATTTTTCGATAGATGGGAACTATACGGTCAAATCGGGGAATGAATCGGCTATGATGCTTCAAAGAAATGGATGTTTGGGTAGAAGGGTTGTGGGTGAAAGTAGCAATAGACAACAAATGAAGAAAATGTGGAATGGTGTATGGTCGCTTCTGACACAAGGGAAGGTTCAGCATTTTATATGGAAGGCGCTCAGAGATATCGTGCCAGTCAAGGAGACTCTCCATAAACGCAGGTTAACCTCTGATATCCTTTGCCCTTTGTGTAAATTGGAGAAGGAGTCTATTGTTCATTTATTGGTGAGGCGCGATTTTGATCAATTTTTGGAGAATCTCTGATTGATGGTGGATTTGTACGTTAGAACGGTGGAAGGATAGAGAGGACGCAAAGAGTTTCTTGACTGGAGTGTGTTACATTACTAATTTGGAGAATATGGCTAAGACCAAACGCGCAACTCGTTTGATCAGTGTGGTTGCGACCAAGATATGGGTGTTACAAACTCAATTTTGATGGTGGCATGGATAAGCACATGGGGCGATGTTGTATGGGAATGGTCATTCACGACTGGAATGGGAAATTCGTTGCAGCAAGGGCAATGGCAGCAAGGGATGGGCTTCTGTTGAAGGGGATTCACAACACTTGGTACAGTTGGTGCGAAGGCGTAAGGAAGACCATCAGGGAGATTGGGTGATTGTAGCAGATATCTTACAGCTTCTAGATGGGGCTTCTAGATGGGTTTTCTGGTGTAGAGTTTTCCTTTGTCAGGAGGAGTGGTAATGGGGTTCCCTATAGTATCGCTTAAGAAGTAGTGAGAGGTCTTGTCTTTTCTACGTGGGAGTTTAGGATTCCGGTGTGGCTTCTTTCCTCTCTTCAAGGGGATGGATGTGCCCTATTTGATATTTTTTTTCACTTCTTTTCTTCTATCTTTATAATCATAACCCTATCGATTGACCCAAAAAAAAAAAAAAAAAAACTTACCTTTGACATAAATTGACCCATTCAAACCGCTAAGAGCCAAATTTAGATTCTTCAGGTTTGAAAGCTTATTCAAAGACGGTAGAATGCCATTTCCTAGACTATTGTCGCTGAGATCAAGCTCCTCCAAATTAGTCAAATTTGACAAAATTCCAGTACCTGCGAGAGAAACACATTCTTTTGATATGTATCACAGTCAGAAAAGAAAAAAGAAAGTAATATAACTAAAAGAAAAATCTTCTTATTCGGCCTCTGCATGAGAGGGTATTTGTTGGTTTAACCTTAACGGCTAGTTTGTCAACGGCCAAAATAATATATTTTTTTTTGATGGGGAGATTAATTATGCGTGGTATGTCTGGGTAATTCTTTCTTCATTTTTTTTTAGGTCAAGCGGAAATTATGTTTGGGTAATTCTATAACGACCCAGCTTTTTCTTAAATAAACTCCAAAATACCCCGTATTTTACAAATTTCTAGGCCACTACTTGTCTATATAAAAAATTTTACACTTTCAAAATAATACAAAAATCTACATTTTATTTAAATCAATGTCAGAGCCGACTCTGATGCCTCTCCTGAAAATTACTTGTCTGCTACGCCCTACGGGGCCCGGCCACTAATTTATCTGCAAAAGAAATTAGGTCGATGCGGGGCCAGGGTACTCCGTACTGTGAGTGATGAGATTCACTCAATAGATACCCTAACCCATTAATTCATGCAATACAAGTAATAACATGTCGAGTAGCAATAAAAGAAACAATTAATAGATCGTAACAACAATTAACTTTTTATGAATTTCTTGATTTCTAGAGAATTCTCGATTTCTCCACCATGAGAAATACTCCTCTCAAAGAATCTCTGAACTTTGACAACTCTGTAGATTTATCCTCTCCTTACTTGCCCATCCAGGGGGTCCCAAACGAATAAAACCAAACTATATATCGGGTCAAACTTAGTTGTACCATCTCAAGGAGCGAATGATAAACCAACCAAACCGCAAGAAATGATACCCATACTTCGGTTTCAATCAATAAAACCCATCCCCGGTAAATACCCGGAAGATAAATCCAACAGTGCCATTTCAGTATACGAATATTCACTGATCTTTAATCACAAGTGCCGATTCCGCCGACCATACTTTCAGGACCTACCATGCTCTCGGCCACTTTGATTTTCTCCTGACCGAAACTGTCACCACTGTGACTTCTCATCATTTCACTTTCCATAATTTTAACGTCTAATCAAATTTAAATACAAACACGAGTACCACCCAGTGTACCTATTGTCCAATTCTACATTCGCATAAGCGTAACATGCCAAGTAATACCGAATCAAATAACAATTTAATGGTCTTAATCACACCATCTCATTTTTACAGCTAACAAAGTTGCCCGTTTCCTTGTTAAAATCATAATATTTTATTCCGATGTGATTAAATAACTATTTTATTAACTATGGTGATAGCTTAACAATTAACCATTTTACATCATAATCAAATTGTTATTGAAAATAATTTTAATTTATCAATTTTTTTTTTTTTGAAACTAGTTACATAATTTTTTGTTTTCTTCCTAGTAATTCCTTTTTAATACTAATTATTATTGTATTTTTTAATAATACTAATTTTCTTAAATTTATATAATATGCACTAAAATATTTTCCTTATTAACTTTATATACGTAAAAATGATCTTGAATTACTTGTTTGTAACTAGTGAGATGAATAACCTATTACTCCGTATTATTAAGTCTACATTTCCTTTATTTCTCAAACTTAGGTTTCTAAATTTTAAATTCGTAGTTCTACTAAAATAACCTACTAACAGATATTGACATAATATTTCCATATAACATTTTACTAACTTATAATTTTATTATAAGTTGGCTTTTATTTACTCATAAGATTTATTTATTATCCAAATTTTACTAATAATAATATTATGTGTGGTCTAAAAAAAATACTAGATTCGTACGTTTAATCCAATGAAATCATTGATTCGTCTCATACATCACGACAACTTTCACAATTCTCCAATTTTTAATCAGCAAAGAATACCATATCTAAACAATAATGCTAATTTAATAAACGGAACAGAAGTAAACTAAACTGAAAATACCAGGATTTAAATACAAAAAAAATGAATGTTCTCCTTTCCTTTTAGTTCGCGGCCACGTGGTTTGAGGTTTGGGATTGCGGCCGCAAGGTCAGCTTTGGACCTTTTGGTTCAGTGAGTTTTGGCGATAGGGGTCGATTCAGACCCTCTCCTAAAGCCAGAACTAGTACAATATACTTAGAATTAATGTAGGAAGGAATATCTACCTTTTTTTCTTTTTTTTTAATTGGTGGGATTTTGAGACGTTGGTTGTGGAGGTGAGGAGATGGGCCGGTGAAAGTGGTGGCGCACGAGTTGAGACCAGTGGAAGGCAGTGGTAGTGAGGTGGTGGCAGCAGTTGGAGGAGGTGGAGGTGCACAGCAGGTGGTGGTGATGGCAACCGAGGGAGGTGGTGCGGGGTGCGGCGGTTATGTTGGTGAACCGGAGGGAGGTGAACCAGGTGGTTATGGACGAGGAAGCCGAGAGTGGAGGTGCCCATGGTGGTCTCTCTGACTCTCTCTCTCTCTAAACTTTGCACAGTGGTGTGTGTGTGAGTGGTGGTGATATGGATGCATATAAGTATATAGGAGAAGGAATAAATGTGGGCGAGTGGGGTGGACGTGCGATGGCAGGGGAGGGAGTAATTGGCGTGGGGATAAGGGTGTGGTGGGATCATTGGGATGGTGTGTGATTAATGATATATATTACTCATTCCGTCCAAATTGCTCGTCTCCTTTGGGAATCAGACTTATTAAGGAATGTGAAAACTTTGTATGGTCTTTTCTGTTTTACCCCTACGTCCCAGTCAATATTACCGAGGTCAATTTTGTGGGTCAAGCTTTTTATATGAAACTCAAAATATTTGTAATATGAATCTTACTATACAAAATTTTCAAAATCATGAAAATCATTATAAAATAAAAGATAATGGACATGCCAATTGAGATGGAAAAATATTTTTTATCGGTAAAACTAGAAAGTGACCTTGTTTTGATGAATGTTTTTAGAAATGGGACATTCATTCATTTTGGGACATCCCAAAATGAAAAGAGAGACCAGCAATTTAGGACGAAGGGAGTGTGTGTGTGTGTTTGTGTGTATATATATGTATATATATAGTCCCCTTCTCCTAAGAACCACCTTAACTTAATAAAATGCGGACCTCCTTTTCCCGGTCGAATTTTGATGATCCGAGCCGGTCAATATGTTCAGAACGTGATTTTTAGGGAATACATGAGAAATCAGCAAAAAAAAATGACCTGAAAGGGCTTCATCCGAGCAGTTTTTGTTTGCTTTTTATCGAACGGTTCAAATAAAAACTGCTTGGATGAAGCCTTTCCTTGTCATTTTTTTTGCCGATTCCTCGCGAATACCCTTAAAATCATTTCTGAACATATTGAGTGGCTCATTTCATCGAAATTCGAACAGAAAATGGGAGAAATGAGGAGGTCCTTATTTTAACTAAAATAAGGACCTCCTCATTTTAAAATGATTGTATAAGAACATGTTTGCGTTGTATTGGTTTTGTTTTTTTTTTTTTTTATATAAAAAAAAAAAAACTGTCGGTGGGGGTTAAAATAGAAGTGCTGCTGCAACTATTGTGCGACTAGGAATTAAGTGAAGGAATTGTTTCTCGCGGTCACGGATACTTACCTTGCGGTGTTTGGCGGTCCGATTTTCGATTTCAGAAGAATTTTATAATATTACCATAGACTAACAAAAATATTTCTAGTCCAACCACGATCTTGGTTTACGAAAGAAAATATCTCGTAAGTTTAAAAGAAATATTTACACAAACTACTAACATACAAGAAAAGAATTTAAATGCAAGTAATTAATTAAAGCCGGATAATAAGAACATGAATATTGAAATAATATTACGGAATTTTTTTAAAAAATAATTCAGAATATTAGAAATTCTACGGGGATACGAGTAGGTGGATGTCATTTTTGTTAATATAGGTTAATTGTAGAACGTGGACAAAGTATGAATTGGGGGTAAGAGTGGGAAGTTTGAATCCTCATCCAAGGGAATATAAGGAATTCCCAGATTTCATATCCCCGATAAAGAAGAGAGTTAATAAACACAGAATGCACCCATTTTTTAAGCAATTCGATGATTAAGTTTTAATTTGAACCCTCCAGTAATTAGGGAGTAATATCTACTACCTGTACATATAGACCGTCACCCTTTCTATTACGGCTGTCCCCCAAACTGGCCTGCCAGACCACCCGACCCGACCCGAAAACAGGCACAACGGACGGTTCAGATCGGATGGATCGGTCGGATTCGGTCCAAAAATCTGGAAAATTTTGGTTGTCGGTCGGGTGTCGGATGCGTAGGATAAAATCCCATTCCACCCGACCTGACCGAATTACTATATATAAACGGAAAAAAAACCCTACTTTCATTTCATTTCAACTTTCCCTTTCCCAGTCGGCAGCTCCACATCCCCAAAGCGGCAACTCTCTCTCTCTCTCTCTCTCTCTCTCTGGCTATGGGAGGAGAACAAATTAAAATCGAAAGCAGAAGAAGAGAAGAAGTTACCACTACAGCAAGGAGAGACTTTGATGCATTTGGTGGTAACTCTCTCTCTTCCTCTAGATCTAGCGATATCTCTCTCCGTTGACAGTGGCTCTCCTCTCTCTCTCTCCGATGATCCGGTTGTGTGTATTGTGTAATATTGTGCATGTAGCTTTTGTCGATCATTGTAATCGGTTGGGTCATTTGTGTGACAGATTATTCCACGATTGTGTGTAATGGGTTTTGTGCAACTATTTGTTAATTTTGTTGCACCACTCCACTGTGTAATGGGTTTTCAGTTGTGTGTGATTTGTGGCTCTCTCTCTCCCTCTCTCTCTCTCCATTTTTTCTTTTTTGATCTGATGATTTTGATCACCGGACTGAGTATTTTTCGATCCGCGAACCCAACCGATCCGACCCGACCAACCCGAAATACTCTGTCGGTCAAAACCGACCACCCATTCGGTCGGGCTCGGGTGAGCATTTAGCCATCGGGTCGGGTCCAACCCGACCCAATCCGACCGATGGACAGCCCTACGGTACTCATTTCAAAAAAAGTACTTATTTATGTCTAATTAGGGAAAACATTTTCTATTGTTTTACTGACAAGGAAAATCTCTAATATAATAAAATGACCAAATTATATGGTTTTCCAATAAACTATACACCATGTCAACATTCACAAATCGAATTCCATCAAAACCCGTCGCGTCAAAGAAAGTCTAAACTGTTAAAGATTATGCTGAAAATGGGGTTTGATCAGAGACGGTTTCGATGGATTATGGAATGTGTATCATCTGTCTCTTATTCAGTTATTATTAATGGGGAAGCAAAGGTATATATTAGGCCTTCTCAGGGCATTCGGCAGGGCAATCCATTGTCGCCGTATCTGTTCCTAATTTGTGGTGAGGGGCTTTCGGGGTTGATTCAAGAAGCTGAGATGTCCGGTAAGATCCACGGAGTCAAGGTTTGCCGAGGTAGCCCGTCGGTTAGCCACCTATTTTTTGCAGACGATACTTTGGTTTTCAACAGGGGTTGTGAGTAGGAGGTGAGAAACGTTCTTGATATTCTTCAGAAATATTGCAAGGCATCGGGCCAGCTGCTTAATTTTAGCAAGTCCATAACAAGGGTTGTGTAAGGATCTGAATGGGTTGATGACACCTTTTTGGTGGGGATAAAAAAAAACAAGGAAAGGAAAACACACTGGTTATCGTGGGATAAATTATGCGAAAAAAAAAGGAGGTGGCGGTCTTGGCTTTCGAGACCTTCGCTGCTTTAACCTGGCTCTTTTGGCTAAGCAAGGGTGGTGGCTGCTGAAGGGAGGACGTTGTCTTCTACACAGAATTCTCAAGGCCAAGTACTTTTCTTACGGATTGAGCGGGTTCGAATCCATCTTGGACTTGGAGAAGCATATTGGAAGGGAGAAAGATTATAAACGCGGGTTTGTGATGGAGGATTGGAATGGGGGATAGGGTGGTTATTGATAGGGACCAATGGCTCCCAAAATATGAACCCACGACTCCGGCTAGTGTTAAAGAAAGGGGAAAGGGAGGAAAGTCCAGTTTCTCATAGACCGCGCGCCACACTCGGGGTTCGAAGGAAGATCTGGTCAAGGAGATTTTCGGCGCAGAGGAGAGCCAGTTAATTCTTTCCATTCCCCTGCTGAAATATCCGGTAGACGACAAGATTATTTGGCATTTTTCGGAAGATGGGAACTATACGGTCAAATCGGGGTATGAATCGGCTATGATGCTTCAAAGAAATTGATGTTTGGGTAGAAGGGCTGTGGGTGAAAGTAGCAATACACAACAAATGAAGAAAGTGTGGAACGGCGTATGGTCGCATCTGACACAAGGGAAGGTTCAACATTTTATATAGAAAGGCGCTCAGAGATATCGTGCCAGTCAAGGAGACTCTCCATAAACGCAGGTTAACCTTTGATATACTTTGCCCTTTGTATAAATTGGAGAAGGAGTCTATTGTTCATTTATTGGTGAGGCGCGATTTTGCTCAAATGGTCTGGTATATTTCTCCTTTTCGGTTAGATATGAGATCAATTTTTGGAGAATCTCTGATGGATTGGTGGATTTGTACGTTAGAACGGTGGAAGGATAGAGAGGACGCAAAGAGTTTCTTGACTGGAGTGTGTTATTGGAAAATATGGCTAAGACGAAATGAAACAGTCTTTAATGACCATTTTGATAGGCTTGATACGGTTTGCCAAGCAGCAATCAGAGATGCAATAGAATTCTTGGCCGCGCAAGATGAGAGAGGTCGACATGAGGATGGGATTCGATAAGACCAAACGCATGACTCATTCGATCAGTGTGGTTGCGACCAAGATATGGGTGTTACAAACTCAATTTCGATGGTGGCATGGATAAGCACAGGGGGCGATGTGGTATGGGAATGGTCATTCGCGACTGGAATGGGAAATTCGTTGCAGCAAAGGGCAATTGGGAGGCAGCATTTGACAGATCCGTTAGTGGTGGAGGCAATGGCAGCAAGGGATGGGCTTCTATTTGCAAGGGAGCATGGGCTGGATGCAATTCTTGTTGAAGGGGATTCACAACATTTGGTACAGTTGGTGCAAAGGCGTAAGGAAGACCATCAGGGTGATTGGGTGATTGCAGCAGATATCTTACAGCTTCTAGATGGGTTTTCTGGTGTACAGTTTTCCTTTGTCAGGAGGAGTGGTAATGGGGTTCCCCATAGTATCGCTCAAACAACAGTGAGAGGTCTTGTCTTTTCTACGTGGGAGTTTAGAGTTTTCCCTATTTGATGTGTATTTTTCTGGTTTTCTGGTGTAGAATTTTCCCTATTTGATGTGTATTTTTCCACTTCTTTTGTTCTATCTATAAAATCGTAGTCCTATCGATTGACAAAAAAAAAAACTTACCTTTGACATAAATTGACCCATTCAAATTGTTACCAGCCAAATTTAGATTCTTCAGGTTTGAAAGCCTATTCAAAGACAGTAGAATGCCATTTCCAAGATTATTGTTGCTGAGATCAAGCTCCTCCAAATTAGTCAAATTTGACAAAATTCCAGTACCTGCGAGAGAAACACATGATTTTGATACGTATCGTAGTCAGAAAAGGAAAAAGAAAGTAATATAACTAAAAGAAAAATCTTCTTATTCGGCCTCTGCATGAGAGGGCATTTATTGGTTTAACCTTAACGGCTAGTTTGTCAGCGGCCAAAATAATACATTTTTTTGATGGGGAGATTAATTATATGTGGTATGTCTGGGTAATTCTTTCTTCATTTTTTTTTTAGGTCAAGCAGAAATTATGTTTGGATAATTTTATAACGACCCGGCTTTTTCTTAAATAAACTCCAAAATACCCCGTATTTTACAAACTTCTAGGCCCCTATTTGTCTATATACAAAATTTTACACTTCCAAAATAATACAAAAATCTACATTTTATTGAAAACAATGTCAGAGCCGACTCTAGTCTTGTTATGAATCTCAAGCAATACTGGCCCAGTTTTCACCTCTGGTGCCTCTCCTGGAAGTTACTTGTCTGCTGCGGCCTACGGGGCCCGGCCACTAATTTATCTGCAAAAGAAATCTGGCCGATGCGGGGGTAGGGTACTCCGTACCGTGAGTGATGAGATTCACTCAATAGATACCCTAACCCATTAATTCATGCAATACAAGTAATAACATGTGAGTAACAATAAAAGAAACAGTTAATAGATCGTAACAACAATTAACTTCTTATGAATTCTTCATTTTTAGTGAATTCTCGATTTCTCCACCATGAGAAATATTCCTCTCAAAGAATCTCTGAACTATGACAACTCTGCAGATTTATCCTCTCCTTACTTGCCCATCCAGGGGGTTCCAAACGAATAAAACCAAACTATATATCGGGTCAAACTCAATTGTACCATCTCAAGGAGCGAATGATAAACCAATCAACCGCAAGAAATGATACCCATACTTCGGTTTCAATTAACCAATAAAACCCATCCCCGGAAGATAAATCCAACAGTGCCATTTCAGTGTTTGATACAAATATCCAATGATCTTTAATCACAAGTGCCGATTCCGCCGACCATACTTTCAGGACCTACCATGCTCTCGGCGACTTTGGTTTTCTCCTGACCGAAACTGTCACCATTGTGACTTCTCATCATTTCACTTTCCATAATTTTAACGTCTAATCAAATTTAAATACAAACACGAGTACCACCCAGTGTACCTATTGTCCAATTCTACATTCGCATAAGCATAACATGCCAAGTAATGCCGAATCAAATAACAATTTAATGGTCTTAATCACATCATCTCATTTTTACAGCTAACAAAGTTGCCCGTTTCCTTGTTAAAATCATAATATTTTATTCCGATGTGATTAAATAACTATTTTATTAACTATGGTGATAGCTTAACAATTAACCATTTTACATCATAATCAAATTGTTATTGAAAATAATTTTAATATATCAAATTTCTTTTTTTAAACTAGTTTCATAATTTTTTGTTTTCTTCCTAGTGATTCCTTTTTAATACTAATTATTATTGTATTTCTTGATAATACTAATTTTCTTAAATTTATATAATACGCACTAAAATATTTTCCTTATTAACTTAATATATGTAAAAATCATCTTGAATTACTTGTTTGTAACTAGTGAGATGAAAAACCTATTACTCCGTATTATTAAGTCTACATTTCCTTTATTTCTCAAACTTAGGTTTCTAAATTCTAAATTCGTAGTTCTACTAAAATAACCTACTAGCAGATATTGAAATAATATTTTCCATATAACATTTTACTAACTCATATTTTTCTTATAAGTTGGCTTTTATTTACTCATAAGATTTATTTATTATCCAAATTTTACTATTAATAATATTTTGTGTTGTCTAAAAAAAAATACTAGATTTCGTACTTTTAATCCGATGAAATCATTGATTTGTCTCATACATCACAATGACAACTTTCTCAATTTTCCAATTTTTAATCAGCAAAAAATACCATATCTAAACAATAATGCTAATTTAATAAACGGAACAGAAGTAAACTAAACTGAAAATACCAGGATTTAAATACAACAAAAATGAATATTTTGTTTTTAGTTCGCGGCCACGAGGTTCAAGGTTCAGGATTGCGGCCGCAAGGTCAGCTTTGGACCTTTTGGTTCAGTGAGTTTTGGCGATAGGGGTCGATTCAGACCCTCTCCTAAAGCCAAAACTAGTACAATATACTTAGAATTAATGTAGGAAGGAATATCTACCCTTTTTTTTTTTTTTTTTAATTTGGTGGGAATTTGAGATGGTGGTTGTGGAGGTGAAGATGGAGGTGAGGAGATGGGCCGGAGAAAGTGGTGGCGCAGGAGTGGAGACCAGTGGAAGGCAGTGGTAGTGAGGTGGTGGCAGCAGTTGGAGGAGGCGGAGGTGCACGGCAGGTGGTGGTGATGGCAACCGAAGGAGGTGGTGTGGGGTGCGGCGGTTATGTTGGTGAACCGGAGGGAGGTGAACCAGGTGGTTATGGACGAGGAATCCGAGAGTGGAGGTGCCTATGGTGGTCTCTCTCTCTCTAAACTTTGCACAGTGGTGTGTGTGGGAGTGGTGGTGATATGGATGCATATATGTATATAGGAGAAGGAATAAATGTGGGCAAGTGGGGTGGACGTGGGATGGCAGGAGAGGGAGTAATTGGCGTGGGGATAAGGGTGTGGTGGGATCATTGGGATGGTGTGTGATTAATGATATATATTTCTCACTCCGTCCAAATTGCTCGTCTCCTTTGGGAATCAGACTTATTAAGGAATGTGAAAATTTTGTATTGTTTTTTCTGTTTTGTCCCTACGTCCCAGTCAATATTACTGAGGCCAATTTTGTGGGTCAAACTTTTTATATGAAACTCAAAATATTTGTAATATGGATCTTGTTTGATAGATATCAATAAGTTTTACTATACAAAATTTTCAAAATCATGAAAACCATTATAAAATAAAAGATAATGGACATGCCAATTGAGATGGGAAAATATTTTTTATCGGTAAAACTAGAAAGTGACCTTGTTTTGATGGATGTTTTTAAAAATAGGACATTCATTACATCCCAAAATGAAAAGAGAGACCAGCAATTTGGGACGAAGAGAGTATGTGTGTGTATATATATATATATATATGTGTGTGTGTGTGTGTTTGTGTGCGCACGTTGTATTGGTTTTTTTTTTTTTTAAAAAAAAAAAACTGTCGGTGGGGGTTAAAATAGAAGTGCTGGTGCAACTACTGTGCAAGTAGGAATTAAGTGAAGGAATTATTTCTCGCGGTCGCGGAAACTTACCCTGCGGTGTTTGGCGGTCCGATTTTCGATTTCGGAAGAATTTTATAATATTACCATAGACTAACGAAAATATCTCGAGTCCAACCGCGTTCTTGGTTTACGAAAGAAAATATCTTGTAAGAACATGAATTTAAATGCATAGTAATTAATTAAAGCCGGATAATAAGAACATAAATATTGAAATAATATTATAGAATTTTTTTATTTAAGAATTTCAGAATATTAGAAATTCTATAGGGATACGAGTAGGTGGATGTCATTTATGTAATTGATAATGACATTTTTCGTGTAGAATAATGTCATTTTTGTTAATATAGGTCAAGTGTAGAACGTGGACAAAGTATGCATTGGGGGTAAGAGTGGGAACTTTGAATCTTCATCCATGGGAATATAACGAATCCCCGTATTTCATATCCCGGATAAAGAAGAGAGTTAACAAACACCAAATGCACCCATGTTTTAAGCCTTTAGATGATTATGTTTCAATCTGAACCCTTCAATAATTAGGGAGTAATACCTACTACATGTGCGTATAGACCGTCACCCTTTTTATTATAGAAAGACTAATTTGCACTTTTAACCCCTTAACTACTTATGTATGTGGTTTCGAAAAGAGTACTTATTTATATCTAATTAGGTAAAACATTTTCTGTTGTTTGATTGACAAGAAAAATCTCTAATATAATAAAATGACCAAATTAAATTATATGGTTTTCCAATAAACTATATACTTTGACGACTTTCACAAATCAAATTCTATCAAAACCTGTCGTGTCAAAGAAAGTCTAAACTGTTAAATTTCAATAATATTTGATTCTGGATAAATATTTCTCAAAAACATAGTCCAATTGAGTTGAAAATTCAAAAAGTTCAGAGAACGTTACTGTTTTCTCCAGAAAAAATTCTTCTAAAATGAGTTTTCTGCCCGAAATAAAAGGAGCGTTAATCAAGTTTTGGAATAGTAAATCTACTGAGTTTGTTTTTGAGACTACCTGTTTTACATGGAGTTTAGCTCATTTTCATATATAATCTGATTTCATTTTGGTGAAAGAACACAATTGAAAAGTTTTTAGAAATCATACTTTATTGTGTAAACTTTTCTAAAGTTTCAAATTCCCTACCGTGGAGAGCACTGATATTGTCAACCGCATTTTGGCTCAAGTCTAGCTCGTTCAAGTTGTTCAAACCATCGGGAGTTTGGGTTAAGTGTGCGTGTGTGTGTTCATCATACTTCTCCCTAGTCAACAATTATCTATTGGAGGTGGTAAGTGGAAGTACTCTCTTACCCTTGTTAAAAAAAGTCCTAATTCTGCATTCCAATGAAAAACTACGTAACACTTCAACAAGGACAACAATAAATTATCTATGAATCAAGGAGCAGGAGACAGATGCTTGAACTCAAATCCTTATACATATGTTTTCTGACCCAATTGATGCGTACGCAACTCACCCATATCGGATAGGTACAGTTACATATTTGTGACACATCGGTATCCAAAGCATTTTTTAGGGGAAAAATTACTGTGTTGTGACTTATGGTTTGGGTGTCACAACGAATTATACATTCTAAACTTACCTTCGACATAAATTGAACCATTCAAGTCGATTTGAGCCAGACGTAGAAGCTTCAGGTTTGAAAGCTTATTCAAAGATGGTAGAATGCCATTTCCAAGATAATAATTATAGCTAAGGTCAAGCTCCTCCAAGTTACTGAAACTTGGAAAAATTCCAATACCTGCGAGAGAAATACATGGTGTTAATTAATATCTCAGTCAACTCAAATTTTTAATTACATTAGGAGACCCCAAAGCAAAGAGAAAAGAAAAAGGATAGTAATACAGCTGAAAGAAAAATCTTTATTGGTGTAACCTTAACTACTGTGTTGGAGGCTTTACGCAATAATAGCGGTGGTCTTGGAATTCTTCGAGCTACTACATCAAGTGTTTTTGTTTCTTGAGGCCTAGGCCCTCTTAAGTACCAAATTTTTTTTTTTTTGACACTTTAACAGCTGCCAACTTATATCTGGATATGAGTAGGTGGATGTCATTTCGTGTAGAATACTGTCATTTTCGTAAATTAATATAGGTCATCCACAGAATATGCGTGGACAAAGTATGAATTGGGGGTAAGAGTGGGAACTTTGAATTCTCATCCAAGGGAATATAATGAATCTCCAGATTTCATATCCCGCACAAAGAAGAGACTTGACAAACACTGGATGTACGTACCACACCCAAATTGCTATATTCGGTGCCCTTTCATCCATTGCATGCAGGCCAAGAATTTATAAATATAGGAATTTTAGTTTATTATTTTGAAATAATATTTTATTAAAAAACTAGTATATTTGATTTCAATATTTTGCTAAGAATCTTCAAATTAGGAAAATAGATACATAGCAGGTATTTTAAGTCAAACTCGTGTCACTAGATACACATAGCAGCATTTTTCTCTTTCATTTTTTTAAGAAACACAGAGCATCACTTGAGGGCTGAAAAATTGGAATAAAGAAAAAGGGCAATAAATAGAATGAGTTTACTGATATATGAAACTTAATTTTCAAAAGAAATTTTAGAGAAATGGAAAACTTAACTAATTGATTTATTAATTAAATACAAATAGCAAGGATTGATAGTTGAGTCATATTTAGCTATAGTCTGTCCTGCAATAGACTTTGAAAATAATAAACTTAATTTTTGGAGCGGTTCACTTTGTTTAAAATATGTTTTTTTTTTTAAGTTTCCGTAAAAGATCAACTCATTCGTATATCGGTAAAGGCTATTGATTGGTAATTGTCCCAGAATTTGACAGGTTAAAAACTGAATACCGATATCCGAATGAGTTGATCTTTTATAGAAACTCCTGTATACAGACATGTTTTAAACAAATAATTGAATGGCTACGATTATTATTGTCTCAAAAGTTAATGTTTTATCCATTGAATTATCCCCACATATATTTATACGTATATATACATACATTTATACTTTTGAAAGCGAATTTTGCTATGGGACTACATTTATGTACCGAAGATGTACACCACAAGCTGAGGTGTAAAGTCTGGCCCACCAATACCCCATTTCCCGTTTAAATTAATTACTCCAAAAAATTTGACCGCCAGTTGTGAAGGAGTATTTTCCCAAACTTTTTGACCGGCAATTTGGACGAATCGCAATGGAGAAAGAAGAAAATCAAAACCCACAACAAAACTACCCATGGGAGAAAGAATCCTCAATTTCTTCCATGATACCCAATTTTTTTCAAGGTTTCACATCTCTCTCTCCCCCATTACCGCTGATGCCACTACTGGGTTGCTCTCTCTGGAACAATACTTGAAGAATTAGGAAATATGCTTGATGGATTGCGCATTTTTTTCTCTCAAATTGTGGCACATAATGTTTACTCCCTTTCCCCGCCCCCTTTTAGTCCGAATGCACAAAAACGACAAAAACGTCGGAGTTCGAATAAGTAATGAGCAAAATCATATGTTTTCAAAGGGTTTTTTTCCCTAAGTTCAGTTCATTTTTTTCCCGGAGTGCTACGTTTGGATCGAATGCCCTTTCATATTCAAAAAACAGAGATCTTCATCATTCAGATTCATCATGTTCGTATTCCAAAAACAGAGGTTTTCCATCATTCAGATTCATCATGTTATTAGGATTAAAACAGAGGTCTTTATCCTACTTCGTGGAAGATACATCATGTCAGATTTCATGTCTCCATTTTTGGGCTTAAACTACATCCGAGTTAGTACATAACTAAGAACCAAGTAAATCAAAAATCTTGCAACAAAGATCAAGGGATCGACCTACCCCAGTTAATAGATCAAAGGGATTTCCATGGCCCCCTCTGAAGCGTGAAAAGGGAATCCAATTCGGGATAAGATGGGTGATTCAAAGATCGATCAAAAACTGAAAGTCTTTGCACATCGAAGAGAGAGAGAGAGAGAGAGAGAGAGAGAGAGAGAGAGAGAGAGAGAGAGAGAGAGAGAGAGAGAGAGAGGCAACGATTGTATTCCGTCAAATTTCCGTCATTACTAATTCATCCAAATTGCTGGTCTCGATCTTGGAGAGAGAGAGAGAAGTAATGGCAGTAAAGCTTTGAAAAAATTGGGGATCTCAAAATTTGGGAAAATAGGAGTATTCCTTTGGAGTAATTTGAACGGGAAATGTGGTAGGTGGGCCAGACTTTTACACCTCAGCTGGTGTTGTACATCTTCGGTACATAAATGTAGTACCCATAGCAAAATTGCAAGATTAATTCTGTAGCTTCAAATTCTTTGAATTTGCGCTTCATAGAATTTTATTATGAAATTCATCACAAACTTCACAACCGATTATTGATATGTAGAATATACGTTAAATTGATTTTGGAATTGACTGAAGAAAAAAATAATAAATTGCATTTTGAGGTTAGGTTTCATTTAATCATGTAAAAGATGTCAGAAGCCATACCTTAATTCCCAACGAAACTACGCAATTGGTTTTGAGACAAGTCTAGGCTTTGGAGTGATTCAAAGGGGAGAAGAATAGAGGCATTTAGATGCCACTCTGCGCCCCAATATCCTCTTGTACGATTGAGTTTAAGTTTGATAACTCGACGTGTAGTGGAATATAACACTCAACACATTCCCAATGGCAACAGTCCATGTTATCGTCTTCCTCCCAAGATGGCAACGAAGTGCCGTTTGGGAAATTGATGGAGTCTTTGAGTTGCAAGAGAGCAATTCTTTCTTTTTCCAAACACCCATTGCATCCATTTTCTAGTACAGCTAACATGATCACCACTACCCATAGTGAGCTCATGAGTAAATGTTGTAAATAGTTCATCTTCATCCCTACCCAGATCGAGAAATATGACTTGACAGATTAAAGTGTTCTATTGAAGTACTTAGTAGAATAGGATTGCAGCTTACCACATCACTACCATACTGCTATTTCCTAATAGTACTGCTTGACAAGCAGAATAGTCATAAAATTGATAATATGAATTGTTCAATTGGACAGACTCCGTAGTCTTCGTCAAAGTAATCTATTAGCGATTTATGACCGGTCATAAATGAAATGAATCCTGACCATTAATTACAACAGTTAATGGACGGTCAGAGATTGGTTGTAAGGGGGGCTTTTGCACAACGGTTGTGCGTGTAGCACTTTTGAAGAAAAAAAGAGCCGTACTACGGACAAATATGTCTGGACACATATCCAGATACATATGTGTTTCGAGCCATTTGAAGCATGGGGGACAAATATCGGATGGCTGTGGTTACATTTGCATCCGAATTTCTGTGCAATTAAATCATTTTCCAGGGGAAAAAAGAGATTGTGTTCTGACTTATGGTTTTCGTTTGACAAAATTGATGTATGTATTTCAAACTTACCTTTAGCCGAAATTGACCCATTCAATTCGTTTCTGGCCAAATTTAGAATCCTCAGGTTTGAAAGCTTATTCAAAGACGGTAGGATGCTATTATCCAGATAATTATCAGCAAGATCAAGCTCCTCCAAATAATGTAAATTGGACAAAGTATCAATACCTGCGAGAGAAACAAATGGGTATAAGGAAATTGATTTCTGAATTGAGATTCGACTTATTTTTCTTGTTTTGGCCTCCGCATGAGAGGTCATTTATTGGTTTAAATTTAACATCGAGTTTGTTAGTGGTAAAAAAATTTGGAGGGGATAAGGTAAAACGACGGACTATCCTAACAACGACAGATAATCTTTTGTTCATTCATGTTCTAACAACTTAAAATAAGCACATAAAAAAGCTTCAAATTGGAGTTTAAAATAATCTAATTTTTTTGGGGATCAAACAAGCTAGTAAAGCCAAATACAAGTGATTATTCATAATTGTATACAAACACCCTTAATTAACTTTTTTAAGGCAAATAAGCTAAATAAGTTAGATTATAAGTGCTAGCAAACATGGCCATAGTAGGACAACAAAGGTCTGATTTCTTGGAATTCGCGGACCAAATCGTTACTCATGGTTGCTTTTGTTTAAATAGGGGTTGCAACTTAATTACCACAACATCATACTGCTATTTCTTAATAGTCCTGCTTGACAAATCGCTCAATCGCTTGGTCGGACTCCGTAGTCTTCGTCTTCGTCAAATTGTAGTTGACGTTAATTGTTCCATCTCATCTCAGACTCTCATAACGGAGTAGTATGTATGGACCAAAAACTAAATGGACAACACGGCACACCATCTCTTTCAATCATGTTCCAAAACTAGGCATCAAATTATTTGTAATTTGACTATTGCCACCGTGTTTGTTTGGGCCCCTAAAACTCCAATTGTGCCAGTTTTATGTAGATAGTCAATCGGGAGTTTGGGTTGAGTTATCGTCTTCCTGATCCCAAGATGGCAACGAAGTGCTGTTTGGGAAGTTGATGGAATGTTTGAGTTGCAAGAGAGCAATTCTTTCTTTTTCCAAACACTCATTGCATCCATTTTCTACAGCTAACATGATCACCAATAGCCATAGTATTAGTGACCTCTCAACTCATCAGTAAATGTTGAATGTATTCGATCGATCCATCCCTACACTTCAAAAATACTACTACTAAGACATGACCTTTTTGCTTTGTTTAGATAAACTCACTTTTGTATTTTAGCTAGTCACTTTTACATAATTACACAGAATCAGGCTCTTTACTGTCACTGTCTACTCAATTAAATATTCAAACCCACCCCGAGAGAGAGAGAGAGAAAAGTAATAAAATAAGGAGAAGCGAGAGTGAATAGTGACTAGTCAGTCTAATTAGACAAGTCACTTCTTGGAGGAAATTAGTGATTTCGAGGAAGGTGGCTCTCTTTCTCTGGAATTTTGAGTCCATCATTTTGGTTTTTTGGTTTCTTTTTCTATCGGATTGTTCTTTGCCTTATTGGTATTCGGTCGCTTAGGGCTTTTTGGTTGTTTAGTTTGTTTTAGGTTGTTTGGCTCTTTGTTGAGGTGTCTTTGGTTGGCTTTCTTGCCTTCTTTGGGTGTTGGTTACCGGGTGGCGTTTCTTCAGCCGATGTACCTGTTGATCCTTTCAATCTTTGCAATCTCTTCAAAGATTAATAAAATCTTTTGCCGAGAAAAAAAAATCAGAATAGTAAGGGAGGAGGCGAGCCTGATTTTGAGATATTTTGTAATGTTTTTTCTGTTTTGGCTCAGCAATTTAGTTTAAAGGTGGGTTTGATGAGCCTGATTTTGAGATAGTAAGGGAGGAGGCGAGCCTGATTTTGAGATATATTGATGCTCCTACACAGCTAAATACAAGACAAGATCATACAGAGTACTGATATTTCTCAACAGTGCTTGTCTGTCACTCAATGTGAATTCACACATGCACGCAATATTCTTTCCAAAAAATTGAAAACACGACAAGGCTAGGAAAATTAATGGTGCTTCTCGCTCAATGGGTCATACTCCGTAGTTTTCGTCTTCGTCAAAGTCGTCGATTTTTAATTAACTATTTCTTCCTCAGTTCCTTTCCATCTCACTCTCTCGTAAGGATCACATCACGAAAACCAAATTGAACTACACAGCACACCATCTCTTATCTTTTCAATCATACTCCTCAAAACTAGGCGTCAAGTTATTATAAAATTTTCTATTGCCACCGCATTTGTTTCAATCAAAGGATTTCATATTCGGATTTACCGGATACCATCATGGTTCGTGGGTCAACGCGGTTTCTCCTAAAAATTTTCATATATCATCAGGCGGCATAGATTATTTTCTGCCAAGCACGAATCGTCTTACTGGTAAGATTCATTTATTACATTCAATTACTACAAATTCAATTAACAACTGTCATATGAAAAGTGTTTGAAAACCGCGGATAACAAACATACAATTATTGGGGGAAAACAGTTGAAACCAATTTCACAAACATGAAATATATCATCTAATTCATTCAACCAAATCCGAATAATAAATCCAACAAAAGCAATAAAATCTAAGTAACTCGGACTACAAACTTCATCTACGCCCTAAGACACGAGTTTAGCTCACCATGAGGAGTTGGTCTCCTCTCCCCTTCTGCAAAACAACCCTCATTTTCCTTTATACTACAAGGAACCGATTCCAGTACATACCGCTTTTATTGGACTTTAACGAAATGCACCCCAGTTTTTAGCCATTAGATGGTTATGTATTAATCTGAACCCTTCAATAATTTGGGAGTAATACCTACTACCTGTTTAATAAATATAAAAAATACCTGTATAAACCGTCACCCTCTCTATAAAAAAGACTAATTTGCACTTTTATCCCCTTAACTACTTAATTCGTTCCTAATCTATCAATTAAACCTATTCAATCGGTAAGTTTAAGTCAAACTCGTGTCACTAGCTACACATAGCAGCATTTTTTTTCTTTCGTTTTCTTAAGAAACACAGAGCATCACTTGTGGGCTGAAAAATTGGAAAAAAGAAAAAAATGCAATAAATAGAATGATTTTACTGATACATGAAACTTAATTTTTGAAAGAATTTTAGAGAAATGGAAAATTTAATTAATTGATTTATTAATTAAATGCAAATAGCAATGGATGCATGGATAGTTGAGTCATATTTAGTAATAATCTGTCCTGCAGACTTTGAAAATAATAAACTTAATTTTTGGAGCCGTTCACTTTGTTTAAAACATGTTTTTTTAAGATTTCAGTGAAAGATCAACTCATTCGGATATCGGTAAAGGCTCTTGATCGGTATTTGTCCCGAAATTTGACAGAATAAAAACTGAATACCAATATCCGAATGAGTTGATCTTTTATAGAAACTCCTACAGACATGTTTTAAACAAATAATTGAATGGCTCCGATTATTATTGTCTCGAAAGTTAATGTTTTATCCCTTGAATTGTCCCCACATATATCTATACGTATATATACATACATTTATACTTTTAAAGGCCTCTCTGTTTTTACAATTCAAGTTTGAACAACTCAATGCTCGACTGCCTACATTTGTGTCTAATAATGAATGTCAAAGAAGAATTAAAATATCACCAATAGTGGTACTAATTATTTAAGAGTACTGCTTGTTTCGAGGTAATGATATTGGAACCAAGTAGAGACGAAGTTTGAATAATAGTCAAACAATCGAGGTGGTTATTCGATTCTTTGACCTAAATTGCACAATAGATTCGTAGTCAAAATGTTCCATCAAAAACAATTCGGTCATACAAAAAGTTTTAGCACAATTATTTTCAGAATGAGTCGATTTGTTAATTATTCATAGCAAGTTTAATTATACTTGTTTTCACAATGAAAACATTACACAAAATAAATTGGGTTTACATCTCTACTAGACGTACAAGCTAGCACAAGATTAATTCTGTAGCTTCAAATTCTTTGAATTTGCGCTTCATAGAATTTTATTATGAAATTCATCACAAACTTCACAACCGATTATTGATGTGTAGAATATACGTTAAATTGATTTTGGAATTGCCTGAAGAAAAAAAGAATAAATTGCATTTTGAGGTTAGGTTTCATTTAATCATGTAAAAGATGTCAGAAGCCATACCTTAATTCCCAACGAAACTACACAATTGGTTTTGAGACAAGTCTAGGCTTTGGAGTGATTCAAAGGGGAGAAGAATAGAGGCATTTAGATGCCACTCTGCGCCCCAATATCCTCTTGTACGATTGAGTTTAAGTTTGATAACTCGACGTGTAGTGGAATATAACACTCAACACATTCCCAATGGCAAAAGTCCATGTTATCGTCTTCCTCCCAAGATGGCAACGAAGTGCCATTTGGGAAATTGATGGAGTCTTTGAGTTGCAAGAGAGCAATTCTTTCTTTTTCCAAACACCCATTGCATCCATTTTCTAGTACAGCTAACATGATCACCACTACCCATAGTGAGCTCATGAGTAAATGTTGTAAATAGTTCATCTTCATCCCTACCCAGATCGAGAAATATGACTTGACAGATTAAAGTGTTCTATTGAAGTGCTTAGTAGAATAGGATTGCAGCTTACCACATCACTACCATACTGCTATTTCCTAATAGTACTGCTTGACAAATGCTCAATCTCAAATTCCCAAGCAGAATAGTCATAAAATTGATAATATGAATTGTTCAATTGGACAGACTCCGTAGTCTTTGTCAAAGTAATCTATTAGCGATTTATGAACGGTCATAAATGAAATGAATCCTGACCATTAATTACAACAGTTAATGGACGGTCAGAGATTGGTTGTATGGGGGGCTTTTGCACAACGGTTGTGCGTGTAGCACTTTTGAAGAAAAAAAGAGCCGTACTACGGACAAATATGTCTGGACACATATCCATATACATATGTGTTTCGAGCCATTTAAAGCATGGGGGACAAATATCGGATGGCTGTGGTTACATTTGCATCCGAATTTCTGTGCAATTAAATCATTTTCTAGGGGAAAAAAGAGATTGTGTTCTGACTTATGGTTTTCGTTCGACAAAATTGATGTATATATTTCAAACTTACCTTTAGCCGAAATTGACCCATTCAATTCGTTTCTGGCCAAATTTAGAATCTTCAGGTTTGAAAGCTTATTCAAAGACGGTAGGATGCTATTTTCCAGATAATTACCGGCAAGATCAAGCTCCTCCAAATAATGTAAATTGGACAAAGTTCCAATACCTGCGAGAGAAACAAATGGGTATAAGGAAATTGATTTCTGAATTGAGATTTGACTTATTTTTCTTGTTTTGGCCTCCGCATGAGAGGTCATTTATTGGTTTAAATTTAACATCTAGTTTGTTAGTGGTCAAAAAATTTGGAAGGAATATTGGGGAGGGGATAAGGTAAAACGACGGATTATCCTAACAACGACAGATAATCTTTTGTTCATTCATGTTCTAACAACTTAAAATAAGCACATAAAAAAGCTTCAAATTGGAGGGAGAATTTTCCCTAGGTCCACTATAGCACTTTCCAAACCTCCTAAGTCCACTTCTAAATTCTATAACCCACTAAGTCCACTAACCTATTATTAGGGATATAATAATCATGTTTAGTCTAATATACTCCTGTTTTTAAAAAACCTCCTGCCCCGTTTTTACATCCATTTCAAAAATATCCATTTGAAATTTCCAATCCCCTAAAATCTCTCCCGATTTCTCTCCCGAAATTTTTTCCCTAATCAGTACAAAACCCTCCCCACCTCCCCCCCCACATTTTAGAAACGAACAGCGGAAAAAAACACGTTGCAGCCTTCTGTCGTCGTCGCCATCGCCACCCACCTCCCGTCGCCGTCACATCCCGTCCCTGCCAATTACTCACCGCCGCCGGTTCACTCCTCCTCCTCCTCGCCTGCTCGCCGCGGTGCACTCCTCCTTCTCCTCGCCGCCCTTCGTCGCCATCCATGGCCGTTACCACCATGGCCAAGTTCCCGCCCTCCATCACTGCTACCACCGTCGCCGACACCTTCATCATCATATATCTGTTCAAAACATTAGGTGCCCTTCCAAATCGTAACAAATAACTCGATCTTCGTCGCCTTGTGTCCCTCGGTATGGTTCTTTGCATTTGAAGGGGTTTATACACCAGTAAAAACATAAGAATCCTTCTCTTCCTTTCTTTATCCTTCTCTGTGAAGGGTTATATGTTCAGATCTGTTAAGGTTTTGTTTGTTGTATGTTTGTTTAGCTGTTGTTGGGTATATATGGTTATATGTTCAGATATGTTAGGGTTTTGTTTTTTGTACTTTTGATTAGCTGTTGTTGGTAACATATATGGTTATATGTTAAGATCTATTAGGCCGCTGCGCGGACCAATTCATATAAGGTTGTTTATGGTTATATATGGTTATGGTAACATATATGGTTATATATTTAGGTCTATAAACGGTCGTCCAATTGCACTGAAACTGTTTTTTTGCTGGATTTGGAATGTTTTTTGTACTTTTTTTTGTTGCTGTTGAGAAACATTAATGGTTATATATTCAGGTCTATAACCATATATCATGAGATATATAACGTTTAGGTTTTCGTTTAACAGCTGATATCATGAAACATATATGGTAATATACGAATTCTTGAATCCTTTTTTTAACATATAAAGCTATATGTTTTCATCTATTTAACTTTTTTCTTATATGTGCAGAAATGACAAATCCACAAGAAATAGGAGTGTGGTTTCATGAAGTGCCTAATCCAATTTATTGCAAATTGGAGTATCACCACAATGACACCGTGATAATGGAGTTTAGGATGAACTCCAACCTCAGAAGAGCCCTCCACATCAAATCCTTCTACCAAAGGTACCTCATGACGTTGAAGAGCCACATTAGGATCGCTGATCCCGACAAGACAGCCAAGAATATTAGATTTAGAATTTTAATTTGGTTAAAGTCTTTTGGTGTAATTTCTTTGTCTTGTTTTTATATTGCTATTCAGAAGACTCTGAATCCGTTTTGTAGATCTATCGATCAAATTTATAACTACGTAGTTGAACAACAGCAGACTCTGAATCCATTTTTTATTTATTTTGAACACAGATGTTTTGATTGGCGGATGTAATGGTTTCAATGATTGATACTTGTTAAAACTTGAAAATATATATGCACAAACATATATATAACCATAATCATATATAACCATAGACAACCTTATATGAATTGGTTCGCGCAGCGGAGTATATAACGTAAAATGTAAGTATTTCATGTTAAATGTGAACTGATGAACGAGTATATAACGTTATATACAGTGTATCAGAAAAGGATAATCTTCATGTAAGTATTTCACGTTAAATGTGAACTGATGAACGAGTATATAACGTTATATACAGTGTATCAGAAAAGGAGAATCTTCATGTAAGTATTTCACGTTAAATGTGAACTGATGAACGAGTATATAACGTTATATATAGTGTATCAGAAAAGGAGAATCTTCTGTCACTCTATTCCAACGTAACTGCTGGGATTTCAAACGGATAATGGGGGATAATGGGCTAAACTTATGGGATTTGAATGGAAAGGGTAATTTTGTCAGGCATTATTTCTCTTTTTAAATGCAGTGGACTTTAGGCTTTACCAAATACATATTAGTGGACTTAGTGGGTTAGAAACTTGATCAGTGGACTTAGTGGGTTAGAAACATGCTATAGTGGACCTCCCACCAATTTTTTATTAAAGTAATCTAATTTTTTGGGGATCAAACAAGCTAGTAAAGCCAAATACAAGTGATTATTCATAATTGTATACAAACACCCTTAATTAACTTTTTTCAGGCAAATAAGCTAAATAAGTTAGATTATAAGTGCTAGCAAACATAGCCATAATAGGACAACAAAGGTCTGGTTTCTTGGAATTCGCAGACCAAATTGTTACTCATGGTTGCTTTTGTTTAAATAGGGGTTACAGCTTAATTACCACAACATCATACTGCTATTTCTTAATAGTCCTGCTTGACAAATCGCTCAATCGCTTGGTCGGACTCCGTAGTCTTCGTCTTCGTCAAATTGTAGTTGACGTTAATTGTTCCATCTCATCTCCGACTCTCATAACGGAGTAGTATGTATGGACCAGAAACTAAATGGACAACACGGCACAGCATCTCTTTCAATCATGTTCCAAAACTAGGCGTCAAATTATTTGTAATTTGACTATTGCCAATGTGTTTGTTTGGGCCCCTAAAATTCCGATTGTGCCAGTTTTAGGTAGATAGTCAATCGGGAGTTTGGGTTGAGTTATCGTCTTCCTGATCCCAAGATGGCAACGAAGTGCTGTTTGGGAAGTTGATGGAATGTTTGAGTTGCAAGAGAGCAATTCTTTCTTTTTCCAAACACTCATTGCATCCATTTTCTACAGCTAACATGATCACCAATAGCCATAGTATTAGTGACCTCTCAGCTCATCAGTAAATGTTGAATGTACTCGATCAATCCGTCCCTACACTTCAAAAATACTACTACTAAGACATGACCTTTTTGCTTTGTTTAGATAAGCTATAGGTTACTTAGAGCATCTTTATCAGGCTCAGCAGATTTTGGTCCAAATTACTCCTCAAAACTCTTTTTTCTATTTTAGCTAGTCACTTTTACATAATTATACAAAATCAGGCTCCTTACTCTCATTGTCTACTCAATTAAATATTCAAACCCACCCCAAGAGAGAGAGAGAGAGAAGTAATAAAATAAGGAGAAGTGAGAGTGAATAGTGGCTAGTCACTTCCTGGAGGAAATTAGTGATTTCGAGGAAGGTGGCTCTTTTTCTCTGGAATTTGAGTCCATCGTTTCGGTTTTTTGGCTTCTTTTTCTTTCGGATTGTTCTTTGCCTTATTGTTATTCGGTCGCTTAGGGCTTTTTGGTTGTTTGGTTTGTTTTAGGTTGTTTGGCTCTATGTTGTGGTGTCTTTGGTTGGCTTTCTTGCCTTCTTTGGGTGTTATTTACCGGGTGGCGTTTCTTCAGCCGGTGTACCCGTTGATCCTTTTAATCTTTGCAATCTCTTCAAAGATTAATAAAATCTTTTTGCCTAACAAAAAAAATCAAAATAGTAAGGGAGGAGGTGAGCCTGATTTTGAGATATTTTGGAGTGTTTTTTTTTCTATTTTGGCTCAGCAGTTTAGTTTAAAGGTGGGTTTGATGAGCCTGATATATTGATGCTCCTACACAGCTAAATACAAGACAAGATCATACAGAGTACTGATATTTCGTCAAAGTCGTCGATTTTTAATTAACTATTTCTTCCTCAGTTCCTTTCCTTCTCGCTCTCTCGTAAGGATCACATCACGAAAACCAAATTGAACGACACCGCACACCATCTCTTTTCTTTTCAATCATACTCCTCACAACTAGGCGTCAAGTTATTAGAAATTTTTCTATTGCCACCGCATTTGTTTCAATCAAAGGATTTCTTATTCGGATTTACCGGATACCATCATGGTTCGTGGATCCATGCGGTTTCTCCTAAAAAATTTCATATATCATCAGGCGGCATAGATTATTTTCCGCCTAGCAGGAATCGTCTTACTAGTAAGATTCGTCTATTACATTCAATTACCACAAATTCAATTAACAATTGTCGTATGAAAAGTGTTTGAAAACGTACCGCGGATAACAAACATACAATTATTGGGGGAAAACAGTTGAAACCAATTTCACAAACATGAAATATATCGTCTAATTCATTCAACCAAATCTGAATATTAAATCCAACAAAAGCAATAAAATCTAAGTAACTCGGACTACAAACTTCATCTACGCCCTAAGACACGAGTTTAGCCCGCCGTGAGGAGTTGGTCTCCTCTCCCCTTTTGCAAAACCCTCATTTTCCTTAATAGTACAAGGAAGACAATTCTTTCCTTGTCGAACTCCTTCCTCTTTTTTCCTTCTTTCACATTACTCCTACAAGGGTACTGGCCCACCAGTTGAATTACCAACCATAAGACTGATAACGCAAATATTTCTTTTTTTTTGGGCTGTTTGCAACTCACAGAAAGAGGGATGGGGAGTTTAGTCTCATGTCTGAGACAGATGGGGAAATGAATTCGCTTATTCCAATTGAAGCAATTCATCAAACACGTGGAAACATAGGGTCCGTTAAAAATCAAATGGTTTTAAAAAAGGATCTCTCGCTTCTTTTTGGTTGGGTTTTTTGATATGATCAATACATTAAAGGTTGGAGTGTTAGAGGAACAGAAACAGTTTTCAATCTATCAAACCGTATGAAAACAAGTTCGAGGAATAGAAACGTACTGGGCCAATTTCAGGGGTCCGTGAATTGACAATCGATGCTAGTATTGGATACTATATCCTTAAAGCAATTTCGTCCCCCAAACTGGTGCTCTTGGAATACTCAATTAATACCGACAAACAGAAGTAGCACTCCAATCTATCTTACTGACAAGTGAACGAATAATCTGCGTTTTTACCGTCAAGAATTCAATATGTGGTATGCGGTTGTGAGCAAAACAACGTGAATGAAAAGGGAAGACAAAGAGCCTATTTATAGGTAAGGGGTGACCATACGAAAGGGAAGCAACTGTACGTAACGGACACAAAGGTTAATGGCGAACGGACATGAAGGTCCAGCATTTTTTCAATTTTTTAGGAGATCAGATTTGAATTGAATGGGAGTGTATAGTTTTTTTCTGTTTCTTTGTAGGAATTGCGTCCTGCAACTTACACCGTTTATGTTTGCGTCCTTCCTCGAGTTTTTAAAAAACTCTTTTACGGTCGATCTAGGCACCAGTTAAGATTATATTCTACTGTTAGATTTCAGTGTGAGATGTGCCGTTTGGGAGCCAGGGGAGGCCGTTGTTGGTTTGTAATCATTTTCGTTAGAGCGGTTGTGTTGTGTTGGTTTGGAAGAGGCATAGGATAGGACCGGTATTAGTTGGTTGCAAATGCTTAGGGCATTTGTGAAAATGCTTAGGGCATTTGTGAAAAGTAAAAAGGAGAAAACATCTTCGTACATTTAAAAGTAGTGTAGTGTAGATAGGGGCATTTGTGGAATACAAAAAGGAGGAAACATCTTCGTACATTTAAAAGAAGTAGTGTAGATCAGATATTGTTATTATTGTGTCGAAAGTTGTGTCAATTGTTTTATCCTTTGAATTCTCCCCACATATATTTATACGTATATATACATACACCTATACTTTTAAAAGCCTCTCTGTGACTAATAATGAATGTCACAGAAGAATTAAAACATCTACTATTTTCACTACACGTGCAGGACTTAAGAGTACATAATGCTTGTTTAGAGGTAACGACATTGGAACCAAGTAGAGACGAACTTTGAATAATAGTCAAACAATCAAGGTGAGTGTTCGATTCTTTGACCTAAATTGCACAATAGATTCATAGTCAAAATGCTCCATCACAAACAATTCGGTCATACAAAAAAGTTTCAGCACAATTGTTTTCAGAATTGACTATCCAGACGCAATCAATTTATGAGTCGATTTGTTAATTTATTCATAGCAAGTTTAATTATACTTGTTTTCACAATGAAAAAAACTACACAAAACAAATTGGTTTTACTTCTCTACTAGACAAACACAAGCACATGATTAATTCTGTAGCTTCAAATTCTGTGAATTTACGCTGCATAGAATTTTACTATGAAATTCATCACAAACTTCTCAATCGATTATTGATGTGTAGAATATATGTACGTGAAATCAACTTTGGAATTGACTGAAGAAAAAAGAAGAAATTGAATTTTGAGGTTAGGTTTCATTTCATCATGTAAAAGAGGTCAGAGCCATACCTTCATTCCCGACGAAACTACGCAATCCGTTCAAAGACAAGTTTAGGCTTCGGAGTGATTCAAAAGGGAGAAGAATAGAGGCATTTAGATGCCAATAATCATCTATCTGATGATATCTTGCGCGATAGAGTTCAAGTTTGATAACTCGATGTGTAGTGGAATTACACTCAACACGTTCCCATTGGCAACAGTCCATGTTATCGTCTTCCTCCCAAGATGGCAACCGATCAATACGGTTTGGGAAATTGATGGAGTCTTTGAGTTGCAAGAGAGCGATTCTTTCTTTTTCCAAACACCCATTGCATCCATTTTCTACAGCCAACGTAACCACGAGTACTACCCATAGTGACCTCATCAACAAATGTTGCAAGTACTCCATCCCTACTCTTCAAAAATACTATGACAAGGCCTCTGCTTTGCTTTGTTTAAATAAGCAGCTAGGTTACTTACTTACACAGCTAACCACAAGTTTTTTCCTCAATTATTAATATCATTCCTCTTTCTAAGTCTCTCCACTCATTACTCAAAAAATCTCCCTCAAAATCTAAACCAAACAAATCATTAGGAAGGTAATGAGCATAGAAAGAAATAGAGGTAATGATTTGAGAGTGATAGAGAGATAAATGAAAGTCATTAGAGAGAAGTAGGATAATGATTATAATCCAAAATTCAAAACCCTTAACCGAACAAGGTCTAAATTCCCAAACTTTGAAATTTTGAAATCTTGTTATTCATAGTTTGGCCCTCGCGTTTACGAAATTCTAGTTCTGTCTTTGCACAAGATCATACAGTATTGATATTTCTCAATAGCGCTTGTCAGCCACTCAATGTGACAAGCAAACAAACAGATAGATAGCCTTTCAAAATCAATTTGGGAAACACGGCAGGAAAGCCAAATTGAACGACACGGCACACCATCTCTTTTCAATCATATTTCTCAAAACTAGGCCTCAAATTATTACATATTTCGCTATTGCCACGACATTTGTTCGGCTCCTAAAACTTGGATTGGGCCTATCTTATATAATGTAGATTGGGCAGCCTTAAACTAAAAAGTAATGGAGCATTAACATATATAAGGGGGCTTTATATGTTCAATCAAAGGATTTCTTATTCAGATTTACCGGATCCGTCAACGTTCGCAGGCCCTCACGATTTCTACTAAGGATTATTTTCACCTAGGACGAATCGTCTTACTAGTAAGATCCATCTACCACGATTTCAATTAACAATCGCTCTTTTCAAAAAAAAATATTAACAATCGCTGTATGAAAAGTATTTGAAACCGCGGATAACAAACAAACAATTATATGGAAAAAAATAAAATCAATTTCATAAACATGAAATCATCTAATTCATTCAACCAAATCTGAATATTAAATCCAACACAAGCTATAAAATCTTCATTACTCGGAGTACAAACTTCCTCTACGCCCTAGAAGACGTGTTTAGCCCGCCATGAGGAGTTGGTCTCCTCTCCCCTCCTGTAAAACCCTCATTTTCCTTTATGTAAGAAGACAATTCTTTACTTCTCGAACTCCTTCCCCTTTTTTCCTTCTTTCACATTAATATTCCTACTAGGGTAATGGCCCACCACTTGAATTGCCAACAATAACAGTGACAACACAAATAATCGACTTCAACGGCCACAGGCTTTGCTTCCACACCGAATGAAATTCTACTTCGCACTGTTTTCCCATAATGCTAAGGGAACCGACAATCCCCATCCCCAATGGGGTACTAACGGACATACAGGGTCCACTCCGGATTCTGAAAAGATGATCCGAGTTGTTCGATATTTTTTTTGAAAAAAACCGAGTGTACCCGTGAAAAATCAGCTCAATCCGATATAGGGGTGATTTGGATTAAAAAGTAGAACAGTAACTTTTTTTTAATCTTTATTCAAAAAAAATTTGCATTCGTTAGTTTTGCATTAAACTTTTGTAACTTAATGATTCATCTCAGTGAGAGGAATCGAAAAAGTAAAAAAAAATTCAACGAAACTCATATTTTTTTAAAAAAAGACAAAGATAAGTAAAAAAAAGTTGTCATACGGACTTACTTTTGTCTTTATTCAAAAATTATTATGAGTTTCAATCAAAATTTTTTACTTTTCCGATTTCTCTCGTCGAGATGGATCAATAAGTCACAAAAGTTTGACGCCAAACAAATAAATGCAAAATTTTTTTGAATAAGAACAAAAAATTAAGTCACTCAACTTTTAATCCAAACCCACCCATATATGTGTAGGTGCTCGAACCAATGTTCCATTTTTCATTCAGATTATAGATTTTTTACAGGCCCACTCATTTTTTTTTTTATAATTATTGAACGGTTCGGATCTTCCGTGCAATTTGCTTGGCCTTTGCTTCGTTTAAAGAGGGTTACAACTATTTCAAAAAAGAATGATGTGATCTCATTTTCCACGAACGAAAGGAAAAGCAAAAGGAAAAATAGTGCTTGTCAATGTAATCCATAATACACATCAATACTGTTGTGCGAAAGCGTTAACAAACACACTAGGCATCGAATAATGTTTCATAACAGACTCCGTAGTCTTCGTCTTCGTCAAAGTAGTTGATATTAATTAATTGTTCTATCTCATCTCAGCCTCTCATAAGTATGCATGGACTAAAAACTAATTGGACAACACGGCACACCATCTCTTTCAATCATGTTTCAAAACTAGGCATCAAATTATTATTATTTTTTTGGGTATTGCATGGTGTCTCGGACCAGTTTACGCACACCTTGGACTAATCCCTACAACCCCTCCCACAGCCGTTTCACACGCTTACGCGTGAAGTGAGGTGGCCCCAAGAATTGTTGACAATAAGAATCGAACCTGAGACCTTAGAATGAAATAAACATCTAAGTACTAGGCCAAGACCACTAGTCCAACCCCTTGGGGTTACCACCGAATTTGTTTGGGCCGCTAAAACTCCGATTGTGCCAATTTTATGCTAATAATTCGGCAGTCATAAACTACTAAAAGGTAGGCTTGTTTACTACAATATGCTCAACCGTTTGGGACAGAACCATTTCTTCCCAACTCGAATATCATATAAGTACCATATACTTATAAGACCAGTATCAAAAACCTTTCTACTTTTCCTTAAAAATAGATTTTAGTGTCAAATATACAAAAGAAATAGGTGTACCTTTCATGAAATGTCTAGATTAGTAAGTATTAAGCTTTTACATCTTCCATAGCCAAAAGCGTGAATTTTAAATCAGGCATGTATTCTATAAATACAACCATGGTCACCTAGCTATATGGGTAGATATGATGTAATAATAAAAAAATATGTCGATCAAATAATATTTACTTAAACCTACAAGGTTAGAATGTAGTAATATTTACAAAGATATGGGTTGAATCATGTTTTTCTAAAACTTTAATGATATAAGTATAATAAAATGAATAAAATTCCCAACTTCATTCCTACAGGTTGTGGAAAACAAAAAGTCAAAAAAATCCTACTAAATAGTCAATTTCCAGCCATAATCGCTCATAAAGAAAAATGGACCTGAACACTGTATTCTCTGAGATTATGCGAATTAACCAGGAAAATAATAGGCATTGACAATGATGTACTAACTAATTTAGTCTTGTCAATATTTTGAGGTGGAATATTAAGCAGCAAATAAAAACCAACAAATCATTCTAATTCGTAAAGCTAAAATTTATGTAGAGATATAGTATAAATAAATAAATAAATTGGTTAGCATATGCTTAACCACTTGGGTTAGCTCAGTGGCCAAACTCGTAATTTCCCTTAAGGATGTCACAGGGTTCGAGATGGCGTGGTAGATTCAGAACTGAAGACCCACCAACTATCGTTACTATTTTCATAAGTTTTTACTTTTTACTAAGAATATTTACCTTGATTTTTATTTAAACATGCACAAAATGAAACACACAACTCCCAAACTGCTCAGCCAATCTTCTGACATCTTCAAGATCAACCACATCAAGTCCAGCCGGATCACGCATCTTCATGTTAAAATCTTCACCGATTGTTGAGAATCCCCTTCCATAGCTATATTTTGCAATCCCAGCTCCTTTGCGAACTCAATGCCCACCCACCCGCCCGCCACACACCAATTTCGGCTCCCAATGCTGTCGCTGTAATCCCCAAATTATGACAATGTTGTATATGTCTAAAAATAACATTATTGCTGCACCGATTTAATGGCGTTGCATATGTCTAATTGTAATTTGTTACTAATTCTCCCTTTTGTTTCTTCAAAATTTTGTTCAGTTCGAAGCACTGCACTGTTGGAAATTACACCCCTAATTGTACATCTTCCTCTGGTAAGTAAGTACCCATGAAAGTTCTTGAAAACCAGATTTCATGAGTCAAATTTGTGGTGCTACCCACCACCAAATTCATTCCAACACCCATTGGTTGGAAGCAAAATTCTACCAAATTTTATTCGGAGGGAAGAAAAGCGTAACATGTTGGAATTTATTTATGTGGCTCACATGCCACATCAATCCTATTTATATTGAGTAGTATTTATGTTCGTAACTAAAATATGGATAGTAGATTTAAAGAAAATATTGTCCAAATAATTGGTAACTATTCATGAAAATCATTTATATAGATTCAAAAAACTTACTATGATAAGGTTACTTACTTACACAGCTAACCACAAGATCATACAGTACTGATATTTCCCAATAGCGCTTGTCAGCCACTCAATGTGACAAGCAAACAAATAGATAGATAGCCTTTCAAAATCAATTTGGGAAACTCAGCTAAGGGTCACACTTCGTAGTCTTCGTCTTTGTCAAAGTCGTCGATTTTTAACTGTTTCTTCCTCAATTCATAATTTCCATCTCGGTCTCTCTCATATTCATTGCTACTATTTTTTTTCTTTATTCATTTTGTTTACTTTTCAAACACAGGTTTTTGTAAGTAGGCCGAGATTATGGCGTGCTAGCATTTTCCACCATAATTTGGTGTTGTGCCCTAAGGATCAAAACTAAACACACACAAGACAAATATTTATGTGGTTTCCCAAACTTGGGTATTCCACGTAGGACAATCAAAGCAACTAATTTGTACTCGAGAAAAAAGCTTCACAAGTGAGTTCTCTCCTAGCTCACTTCACTATGGTTATCTCACATTGCTAGCCTCACAAATCTCACTCACGTTGAGATACAAGGCCTCCTATTCACAAGACCTACTATTCACAAGTCACGCCAGACGTGACAATTACGAATTTTCTCTTTGACAAAAAAAAAAGAAGAAGTAAAGACATGGCAATTTCTCCGAGGGTTGGGAGAAGCTGATTGTGTCAGAAGAGTACAAAACCCATTAAAGAGGATGGGAGCCACAATTAAAGGGCCCTCCCAAAGTCGACATTCGGTTCATCTACAACAATGCATGGCTGATACTATTAGAACATTTTGGTACACAAAGTAACAAGCATTACTGGCCATGAGATCCGCCACCATTTTGGACTGGAAAGAAGAAACGTTCATCCATTAAAATAAAATAAAAAAGATTTGCAAGAAACTCATTCAATCATTTCCAAATTAAACAACACGGCACACCATCTCTTTTCAATCATATTTCTCAAAACTAGGCCTCAAATTATTACATATTTCGCTATTGCCACGACATTTGTTTGGCTCCTAAAACTTGGATTGGGCCTATCTTATGTAATGTAGATGGGCAGCCTTAAACTAAAAAGTAATGAAGCATTAACATATACAGCATATTAGTTTAAAGTCCAAATGAAACAACCCCGGCCCATAGGAACTTTAGTCCGGCCTAAGTTTCTGTGATGTGTAGAGCCCATTAATAAAAATATTTTAGAGTTTAGAGTCCGTGAAAAGACAAAATTGTCTTTAATAAGACAAGGGCTTTGTTTGGCTAACACAAAAAATGTCTTTTTTCATTTAAATTGTCTTAAATGAGACAAGGGTCTTGTTTGACTAACACAAAATATGTCTTTTTTCTTGTTTTTCGATATTGTTGCACTTTCATAGGATACCCTAGGGTTTTAGACACTTTTATAGGGTACCCTTGGGTTTTAGGCACTTTCATAGGGTTTTAGGGTGCACTTTCTTATTATAGGGTTTTAGCAGTTTAGACAATTTCATAGGGTACCCAAGGGTTTTAGGCACTTTCATATATAAGATACCCTAGGGTTTTAGGCACTTTCAATGCCGGTCAACCTTAGTCAACCTTGGAGGGATTTTTTTGTAAATCCTAGACAAAATGTCTTTTAAACTTTAGGAGAAAATATTTATGTCTTTATTACAGCAAAAACCCTTATAGTTTGTCCTCCTACTCAATTTGTCCTAACGTATAAAAGGGGCTTGATATTTTCGAATCCACCTGTCACTTTGTAACCTAGATTTATTTCAATCAAAGGATTTCTTACTCGGATTTACCAGATACCGTCATGGTTCGCCGGCTCTTGCGATTTCTCCTAAGAATTTTCAAATAACATGTAGCGGCATAGATTATTTCCGTTTAGCACGAATCATCTTACTATAGTAAGATCCGTCTATCACGTTCAATTATCACGATTTCAATTAACAATCACTGTGGGAAAAGTTTTTGAAACTGCAGATAACAAACAAACAATTATATGGAAAAAAATAAAATCAATTTCATAAACATGAAATGATCTAATTCATTCAACCAAATCCGAATATTAAATCCAACACAAGCTATAAAATCTATGTTACTCGGAGTACAAATTTCCTCTACACCCTAGAAGACGGGTTTAGCCCGCCTTGAGGTGTTGGTCTCCTCTCCCCTTCTGCAAAACCCTCATTTTCCTTTATGTAAGAAGACAATTCTTTCCTTCTCGAACTCCTTCCCCTTTTTTCCTTCTTTCACATTACTCCTACTAGGGTAATGGCCTTGAATTATAAACCATGATAGTGACAACACAAATAATCAACTGCCAATGCTAAAGAAACCGACCGTAGCCATTGACCATGGCCACAGACAGCACGCGGGACCCACTCCGAGCACGGATAATCCGAGCCGTTCACAAATTTTCAGAAATATTCTGAGTGGGCCTGCAAGTGCTCAGCTCCATCCGATATGTGTAAGTGCTCGATCCAATCATCTCATTTTTCGTTGCTCGTTCTAGTTTTTGAAAAATGAGATGATTGGATCGAGTATCTTTACACATCAGATGGAATTGAGCTCTCGCACACCCACTTGGATTTTTTTAATAATTTTTTAACGGCATGGATCATCCGTGCAGGCCTGGAGTTGGCCCCGCGTGCCGTCTGTGTGTATGGTCGGTGTGTGTAGCAGGCTCCAATTTTCCATAATGCTAAGGGGACCAACAATCCACATCCCCAGTGGGGGACGGACACACGGGGTCCACTCTAGATCCTGAAAGGATGATCCGAGCTGTTCGATAATTTAAAAAATAAATTGAGTGTACCCGTGAAAAATCAGCTCAATCCGATATAAATTTGTAGGGCCTCGAACCAATGTTCCATTTTTCATTTAGATTTCAGATTTTTCACAGGCCCACTTATTTTTTTTATATTTTTTATTTATATCAAACCCTCTAAATAACTACAACACAAAAGTAAGGCATAAAACTCCAAGTAATTATATAAATAGACTTAGTAATTGGACAAATTAAGGGGCGCTTATGTGAACATTTACACACCTATCAATACAGATAAATTTGTAAAAGATATGGATGTTGGGGCACCACGTGACGGTGTCCCACCACGACTGACTAATTACTCAACGAACAAAACCAAATTGAACAACACGGTACACCATCTCTTTGAACCCATGTTTCAAAACTAGGCGTTAAATTATAAAAAATTTAAACATTTGCCACCGCAGCTTGAGCTGGGCCAATTTTATGGAGATAGGCCAGTGGTGGATCCAAT
The DNA here is from genome assembly GCA_020567845.1 of Rhododendron henanense subsp. lingbaoense. Taxonomy (NCBI): domain Eukaryota; kingdom Viridiplantae; phylum Streptophyta; class Magnoliopsida; order Ericales; family Ericaceae; genus Rhododendron; species Rhododendron henanense. Next base: position 52,958,646 of record CM036312.1, read on the forward strand.
TTAAGGCCACTGGAGCACGAACCCCACTACTGCAATTTTTTTGGTTCCTTGAATCGAATTAGCTAAGTACGAATAAAGGATACTCTATTTAATAAACTCAAAAATAGGGTGAACATAATAGTATTATCTACTCTGTTGAGGATTTGCAATAGGTGGGTGAACAAAATATTGCTTCAAAATAAGAAAGCCCCCATTTGTTTCTCATGATGTAACATGCAAGCTACCGTCATATTGTCAAAACACATCAAGTTGTAGGTCTGTGGGATATGAGAGATTCGGTGTCACCGGAATTTTTATGTCATAGTGCATGCCCCTACTAATGCATTTTTCTAGCTACGCCATTTATGGCCCCCTATTAGAACATTTCTCCAGGGCCTGAAGCTGCGTCCGCCCAGAGCTGCCTCTGGGTGCAGTACTTAGTATGTTTCCCAAGTACTAAAAAGAGGGGAGGAACGCAAAGGGGTTAGCCAATTAATTGTCACCTTAGCATTTAGGAGCCTTTGGAAATCTTTAATTGTTTGGCGTTCAAGTTTTGACTCTCATTCTCAATTTCTATCGATTCCCGCATGTGTTGGGCAGCCTACACGGGAATTTGTTGTAGTATAGTTGGGCCTCCCTTGTGAATGGTGAGATTAATTAAGCGATCTATCAGGCAAGATCGTGGTGGATTAAGTGTTCCCAACTGGAATTGTTCAATAATTTAGTTTGACCTTATAATTTAGTTTAAAATTATGAGAAGTTCCCCTCAAAATACGTTTGCATGTTCTACCCAAAATCATTTGTAGCACTTAACGTTGACTACCTTTTTAAAGATACCTCACAAAAGGCTCCTTTAAATACAGAAAAAACCTATTCACAATTTCTTGTGGGAATGTCACCTGTTCCAAGATAAAATATTAGGCCACAAACTCGTAAAATGTCATGTGTAGCCCTATTCACAAGTTTTTTTTTCCCCTTTTTTCCATTGATGCTAAAAACTTTTAGAAATCGCCACAATAAACGGCTACTTCAAAGGGTGGGTGCTCATTCAAGCGAGAAAGCTTTGAGACAATGAGATCTGAAAATTTGTTGCTCCCATTCTTTTTTTCTTTTTTCCCACATCAATTGTTCCATCAAGGCGTATTGTCAAACAGGTAGTGTTCATTCAAATTGCAAGGAGACATTCAGGAAGAAAAATTCCCAATGAAGAGTATAATAAGTGGTGTATGATTTTCAGATGATTTCTAAAACCATAAAATTAGACTTGCTTTTTTGCACCTCATGCCTTAATAAAGATGATAGATCTCTCTAAGATTCTCCCAAAAAGTACAAAAAGTGAAGAAATGAGATGATAAATTACATAATCTCCCCTCAATGTGTCACGTCCATCCTCCGTTTTGGAGAAATAGAGGTGGATTGGAGATTTTCTTACAATAAGATTGTACTGCTATTTCTCCACACTTTCTAGGAAAGAAAGGAAAAAGAAATTAAATAGTGCTTGGCAATCAGTTAATGTGAATTTAGACGCAATAATTCAGAAAATTGAAAACTACAAGGAAAATGGTGCTAGCTTCTCGCTCAATGTGTCCGTCTCCGTCGACCCAATCTCATCGTCGTTTTCTTCGTCTTCGTCAAAGAAAGATGGCTTCAAAAAGTCTTTGAGATGCTTTATGGATTAGCAATTTGCTTGGCCTTTGCTTCGTTTAAAGAGGGTTACAACTATTTCAAAAAAGAATGATGTGATCTCACTTTCCACGAACGAAAGGAAAAGCAAAAGGAAAAATAGTGCTTGTCAATTTAATCCATAATACAAATCAATACAACAATAACGATATCAATGTAGTTCCCAATTGGTGGAGGGTTGGATACAGACCTAACATTTGACTATATGTGCATAAAGTGGTTGTTCACAGATATTTTTAACGACCCTCCTATACTGCCAAAAGTCGAGGATTTCAAGGGACCTTATGCCGTGGAAGCATGACCCCCAAATCAAAACTTGAAGGCATTAGAGAGGGCAGGTCATCTACAGATCCGATTCAATTGTGCTCATTATCTTACTTACTTTGTTCAAAATCCAGAGCATCGGTATTGCACATAATCCATACTCATCAATCCGTACAGTATAAACAACTTTGAAAAAAGAAAGACGAAATTTAAAAGAGCTTGGTGGCTGGTACTTAATTCATATGGTGTCGTGTCTTCGATTCGCACACGATAATGTTCTGATAGCAAGAACGATAGATACACATTTTTCCTATACTACACACACATGAAGCGACGCAGAGTAGCCCGATGAATGGAAAACTGTTATTGTTCAACAGAAGTTACCGAACAAGCTACTAAAAGAAATACATAATATGTACATACATAAAGCAGTAACCAATTGTACAATCTCATTTCTGCAGAAAAGATCTAACAGTAACACAGGTCAACACCTTTTGCCTACCAATCTGCACATAAACATCTAACGGGACTAGTCGCACCAAGAGCACTGAGAAAGCAATAAGTGCTTGACCATGTGGTCACATGTTCGAATCCCACGGAGGCCAACCATCCCAAACCTTGGGGCCACAGGGATTTATGCCTGAGCGTCACCTTCAGGGCCCCGGAATTAGTCGAGGTGCATGCAATCTGTCTCAAATATCCGGTTATGAAAAAAAAAATGCTTATTTATTGCGTATGAACATATAGAAATGGAAAAGATTTCCAGCTTTGTTTTTTACCAACAAATGTTTGGCTCTTCAAAATTGAAAAAAGCTATTGCATGGTGGGACCTTGCAAGGACATTATTCCCCAATACACAAGTCCGTTAGACGAACTACCTAAAGCAATGAACATTTAGAAATGGAAAAGATTTCCAGCCTTGTTATCTGTAGCCATATGTCTGGCTCTTCAAAAAAAGAATTATTGTGTGGTGGAATATTTAGTTGGCTTAGAACCCTGGTGTTGGTAGGCCAACATTTCTGCTCATTATATTGACTTCAGAGCAAGTGTATAACTACATCTCACGGAGTCACGATCTCAGTGTTGGTGAAGTGAGGTCGGTTGTGGCTGTGGTGGTGACTTCACCTCAACAGCCTAAAGCCTTGACAGATGTGCTGTAGGCAGTAGCTTGAGGTCAAAAAAGTCAATTAGCTGTCACATTGTTGTGATTATACAGAATAGCAGATTCAAACGGACAGAAAATTAGCCTATACAGTTTCTCCAGAAAATTAGAAAAACTAGGGCTAACGTTCCTACCTACTTGGTCTCTCAGACTCCTTTATAAGTGGGTGGGGAGCCTTGTACAGCTTTTGTGATCTTTATTCTGGCCTTCACCAAGTTGAATCCTCACCCTCTTTCATGTTCAGTTCGACTTTAAGCAGAGCGCGCCCAAAATTGGCAATTTTTATTTTTTGCTCTTTTAAACATTTTCTGGCTAGCTATTATTCAAACTCAACTTAAGCCCTAAGCCTTACAATGCTTATTTATTGCGTATGAGACCCTAAACATGCTAGGAAATAAAATAACAAAAGACAAATATACTCGCCAATTAATTAATGAAGCCTCAACTAAAGAAATCCAAGAAAGTACCTAATTGGAAAGAGATCAGCAAAATAAAGAGATTGGCTGTGATCTCAATTGAAAATGAGACGTCGTTCCACTAAAAGCATTTTGGGCATTTGGGACTTTTTTAACTTCTTACGCTTTTTGAGACAGGTCATTCTCTTCACATATATCAACTAAAAAACCCAAAAATCAAAAGTTAGTGAAACGGGTCCCGAGTTCTTGGATAAGTAAAGTATGATAACTCAATTGAAAATTTTGCTTCAAAAAATGTAAGAAGAATTTATTTTTTTTAAATCGGATCGTGCTAATCATAAAACACTTTAACCGGGGTTTACATTTTGATGTTGATTTTTTTATGCTATTCAAGCTAAAATAACAATGTAATTTTGATTTTTTTGGTACTTTTATACAGTATATTTTTTATTTTGTTTGACTTAATTGTAAATGGACAACAAAGCATATCATCCATCGTCATATTTGGGTTGGGCTAGGGCAACCCAAATATCGGGGCCGGCACTGGAAGCCAAAGCCAAGGCACCAAGGTTATCACACCAGAGAACTGGTAAAGAGGGAAGAACAATAGACAAATCTCGCATCAACATTTGTAACCAACTGAGCTCAGCCACGGTATGAGCCAAGGCACGGTATTCTGCCTCTGTAGAGGAACGAGAGACGGTGGGCTGCTTCTTAGCAGACCAGGAAATAAGTTTGTTGCCTAAAAATATGCAAAAACCCGAAGTGGAATGACGATCAATAGCATCGCCGGCCCAGTCAGAATTAGAAAAGGCTTGTAAGGTGAAAGAACCTGGACTAAAGAAGAGACCATGATCCAAAGAACCTTTAACATAACGGAGAAGACGTTTAACAGTCGTAAAATGGGCAACAGTGGGAGCTGACATATGTTGACAAGCCTAATTTACAGCAAATGCTAAATCTGGTCTGGTGATTGTTAAGTACTGCAAAGCACCTACTATGCTTCCGTAAAGAGCAGGTTGATTGAAAGGAAGTGAATCAGAAGAGTTGATAACAGTTTTAACAGAAATAGGAGATGCACAGGGCTTACAATTCAGCATGCCAGCTTTGGCCAAAATGTCAGTAGCATACTTTCCTTGAGACAAGAGATATCCATCACCCTTAGACTGAATCGAGATGCCAAGGAAATAGGAAACAGAGCCAAGATCCTTCATAGAAAAGACACGTTGCATTTGCTGAACCAGATGAGTAATATGAGAAGGAGCATTCCCAGTGATGAGAATGTCATCGACGTAAACAAGGATAGCAAGAATAACAGTAGAAGTCTTGTACAAAAACAAAGAGGAGTCGCAATGGCTATTTTGAAAACCTTGGGAAAGAAGAAAAGAAGAGAAAGTAGAATACCAGGCCCTTGGGGCCTGTTTAAGACCATAGAGAGCTTTCTGGAGCTTGCAAACAAGATTAGGATGCTTTGTATCCACAAAACCAAGAGGTTGAACCATGTAAACTTCCTCCTCAAGTGTACCATGAAGAAAAGCATTGGAAATATCGAGCTGTCTAATGCACCAATTATAAGACAAAGCTAAACTGAGGAGAATCCGAATAGTAGGTTGTTTAGCGACTGGAATGAATGTCTCAAAATAAACAAAATACCTTCTTCTTGAAGATATCCCTTAGCCACCAAACGAGCCTTATAGCGAGCAATCGAAGCATCATAATTTCGTTTGAGTTTAAAAACCCACTTGCAACCAATGGCGTGTTTATGTGCTGATTAAGATACTAAAGTCCAAGTCCCTTGTTGTTGTAGAGCCTGAAACTCATCTAACATTGCTTGAGACCATTGTGGAGATCGTAAAGCTTCTTTAACAGAAAGAGGTTCTACAGATGCAAAAGGGAGAGAGGTAGAACAGCAGTGAGACACATAAGTGGTTTAGAGGGAAGAGCACCTGTTTTGGATCTGGTGAGCATGAGATGAACAACAGGAGCAATAGGTGGTAAAGAACAAGGTAAAGCTATAGACAAAGAACCAATAGGAATGTGTCCAGGTGGAATAGAAGGAACAGAAGAAGAAGGGGAAGAACTACTAGGAGAAACCACAAAATGAGAAACAGAGACATGGGGAGAGACCATGTCAGGAGAGGGAGAATCAAAAGATGATGAAGGAGAAAGGACAGGAGAGGAAGACTCTGGAGAGTGAGAAACTGAACAAGATGATGGAAAAGAAGGCCAGAAAAAGGAAGTCACAGAATCAAATGAGACGGAGGAGACTGAAGAGGAATTCTTGAAAGGGAAAATATGTTCATGAAAGACAACATGCCTAGACAGATAAATGTTTCCAGTAATGGAGTCTAGACATCTGTAGCCTTTAACAGAGGGTTGATAACCAACAAAAATGCAGGGAACATACTTAGGTTGAAGTTTATGAGTGGTATAGGGTTGTATACAAGGGAAGCACTGACAACCAAAAACTTTGAATGTAGTATAATCTGGAGATTGACGAAACAGAATCTCATAGGGACTAAGATCATGAAGAAGAAGACTAGGCATACGGTTAATAAGAAAGATAGCAGTGGCTATAGCCTCAAACCAGTACTTAAGATGTACTCCAGACTGGTGATGTAGTGCTATAGCTGTATTAGTGATGTGTCTATGTTTTCGTTCAGTAATGCCATTTTGAGCTGAGGTATAGGGACAACTATATTGATGAACAACACCCTGTGATGCAAGATATTGATGCATCTTATTATTAAGAAACTCTGTGCCACCATCAGTTCGAAGAATTTGAAAAGATACACTAAACTGTTTTTCAGCACAAATCTTTATCTCCAGAAATTTATCGAATACCTCACTTTTATAGTGCAGTGGATACACCCAGGTAAAGCAACTAAAATCATCCACAAACAGCACATAGTATTTATATTGAGAACTAGATTTGTGAAAAGGCCCCCACACAATCACTATGTACAAGGGATAAGGGCTTATTGACAGTAGAAGTGGAGAGTTTAAAAGGCAAACGATGACTTTTTGCTACACAACAGTGTGTGCAATCCAAAGGTAGAGAAACAGTTTCAGAAGGAAGGTGCAGCTTACGAAGAAGCTGCTGAAGTTTGATTGAAGATGGATGACCCAAACGTTGATGCCATTGTTGAGTAGTAGTAAGAGACGGAGTTGTTGTACTAAGATAAGCCTGTGGTGAGAAGGAAGCAAACTTGTAGAGACCATGCACATTATAACCCTGGTGGAGCACCTGATTCATAGTCTTGTCCTGAATCACAAAGGTATCAGCATCAAAAGTAACTGTGCACTTGTTGTCTTTGGTAAGCTGATTAACTGATAGCAATGGATGGAATATGTAGAACATTGCTTAGTTGAAATGTATGATGTGGAGTAGAGAATAGTCCTTTACCTGTATGGTGTATTGGAAGAGAGGCTCCATTACCCACAGTGACTTGATCAAGGCCTGAATACGGAGAATAAGAGTCCAAATGGTGCACATCAGTAGTAATATGATTAGTGGTAGCTGAATCCAAATACCAGTTTGATTGTCTTGGAGTAGAGGTAGATGGAATAGAACTAGAAAACCAGTTGGAAGGGTCTGGAAATGAGGAAGCAACAAAAGCCCTTTGATGTGGAGAGAAGGAACCTTGTGTACTAGGATAATAACGAGTGTTCAAACGATTTCGACACTCCAAAGCAGAGTGATTAGGCTTATTGCAGATCTGACAAATAACTCCACCAGAAAAGTTATTTGGTCTAGGAGATGATAGCCTGAAATTGCCTTGTCCAAGACCGCGAAAACCACCACGAGACTGAGAATACTGACTTCCTCTATTAATATTGTGATTAGAGAAGACTCTGCCTTTGTAATTGGGAGAGACACGTCCCCTATTAGAGAAACCAGGTGAAAAACCACCTCTAGCCACAGTATAAGCCACATTAAGATCAGAAGAGGTGTCTTGATTTTGGCATCAATATGAATAGCTAGCTTCTGAGCACAAGAGAAGAACTACTTGATCCATCGTAATAGTGCCTAACTATGCCCTAACTGTGGTCTTAACAGAATCATACTTAGTTGGTAAACCATTGAGAGCAGCATGAATCATGTCTTCATCATCAATAGAACCAGTAGAAACAAGATTCAATTGATCAACAATAGTCTTGATTTGTTCAAGATATTTCTCCATAGATTTCGATTTCTTGGACACACTATTCAATTTGTCTCGGAGTTGATGAACATGTGGCCGAGATAAAGTGGTAAATCGCTTTTCAAGAAAGGACCAAACTCCATGACTAGTAAAAAGATGCAGAACAGTAGTATAGATCTGAGGAGTTTGGGTTGCAGTAATACAACTAAGGAGATGAGCATCGATTACCGTCCAGCTTTGAGCAGCATCATTAGGGATCGATTTACCAGTAGAATCTGTGATTGTTGAAGCCGGACACGCAATCGAACCATCGACGTAGCCGATTAGACCATTTGCACGAAGAACATTCTCGAATTGACGTTTCCAGATGATGTAGTTGGAAGAATCCAATTTGACAGTAACGAAAGCACTCAGATTTGAGATGAGAAGATTCATGAGGTTTGGAGGAATCGACGAAGACGAAGAAGTAGATGACATCGAAGAAGGCGCCATCGGAGAACCGCTAGAGCTCAGCAGGACCGCTAGGGCTCGGAGGAGCATGTGGCTCCGATACCATGAAGAACAAAACGATAAGATCAAGATACAACTGAATTCTCATTAACTCTCTTTCACTTTGTCAGATGAGTGGAGATTCCACTTATATACAACTGTTACTAGAAATTACAATTGCGATAAACAGCTTGTAACTAATTCTGTTTTAACAGAATTCTAATCCACTACACTTGAGTCCACAACACACTCACAACTTTCATTCAACAACCTTCGCTGAGATAGCTTAGTCACAGAATCAGATGATGACAGATCTAATGGTAGAGGTACACCTGTGATATCACCAACATAAACAAACTAAATATATTACTCCCTCCGTCCCTTAATTAGAGTCATGTATTTCATTTTGGGCTGTCCATTAATGAGTGTCCATTTTGTAAAGTTAGTGGGTAAAAGTTGGTGCATTGTCTATTTTGTCCCTAAAAGTAGATTCCATTTTGAAAAGTTAGTGAGTAACTGTTTGATACTCCGTAAAACTGAAAACTGAATCTGAATGCTGAAAAATTAAGTGCTGAATGCTGAATTTTTTAAGCTGAAAAACTGTTTGGTAAACATATTAAGTACTGAATTAAAAAAATTATAAAATAATTTTAGTTCCGATTGATCTCTCTTAATTTACTAATGGTCAAAATGTACTTATAGTAAAGGTGGAATGGTGAATTGTGGTGGTGGTGTTGGAGTGCTGGCGATAGTGGTGGTGGTGGAGTGGTGGTGGTGTAATGGTGGCAGTGAGTGGTGGTGGTGTAATGGTGGTGGTGGCGGTGGAGTGATGATGGTATAATGGTGGCAATAAGTGGTGTCGGTGGAGTGATAGTTGTTCAATGGTGACATTATGGTGGCGGCAGTGTGGTAATGGTGGTGGTGGTGGTGATGGAGTGATAGGAGAGTGGTGGTGGTGGTGGAGTGGTAGAGGTGGTGGTTGGAGTTGTGGAGTGGTGGTGGTGAAGTGGTGGTGGAGTGGTGATGGTGGTGGTGGAATGGTAGAAGTGGTGGTGGGAGTGGTGGTGATGGTGGTGGTGGTGGTGGTGGAGTGGTAGAAGTGGTGGTGGTAGAGTGGTGGTGATGGTGGCAAAGCGGCGGCGGTGGCGGCGGCGAAGTGGTGGTGGTGATGGTGGCGGAGTGGTGGTGGTATGGTGATTAAGTGCAAGTACATAAGAATTCAGCCAGAATTAAGTAGCTTTGAGCTACTTATTTTTTTTCAACTTTTTAGCCTACATTTTAAGTAGCACTTAATTTGTTAAATAATGTAAAATGTCGTTATCAAACCCACTGAATCACTTATTACTTAATTGATTCAGTTTTAAGTGCTGAACTTAGGTTATCAAACAAGCCCTAAAAGTGTAATGATGATGGGTAAGTAAGGAAAGTGGAGGAAAAAGTTAATGTAAAAGGTATAATGATGATGTCTTTTTAATAAGTTGGAGTTACGAAACAGGACACTTAAAAAGGAACGGAGGGAGTACCTTTATGTTTAAATGATATCCTTCTAGAATCACATCTAACTACGTACGGTGAGAGTTTTTTGAGCCAGAAGGTAATAGTCTAAGTACATTGCCGCAATAACAAGTAGTCATGGATTATCTCCTCTTTTTTGTCTTTATTCAAATTTTTTTACATTTGTTAATTTGTTAGTTTTACGCCAAATTTTTATATGATATAGGTGAGTAAGGACAAGAGAAATCGGATAAGTAAAAAATTTTGACTTTTAAACAAGTATTTTGGGAAATATCCAAGAAAAAATCCAAAAAATGACTTTTTGAGCTTTTCTTGGATATTTCCCAAAATACTAGCTTTTAAAAGTCAAAATTTTTTACTTTTCTGATTTCTCTTGTCCTTACCCACCCATATCATATAAAAATTTGACGTAAAACTAACAAACACAAAAAAAAAAAAAAATTAAATTGAATACGGACAAAAAAAAAATTCTGATGCATAAGTTAATCACTAGCGTGAACGGTACAGACCCAATGTTAAGCAGCCATGACTGAACAACCCTTGACTCGTGAGTCACCCAATGTTGATAAATTAAGACTCCATGTTTTTTTTTCTGTTTAATCAATGTGGGACTTGGTGCAAATTACAATGATTCTTTGTTCGTGCGCACAAGGGCCAACCCATTGGAGAGCACACATCACTTCAGCCAAATACGTACAGAGTGAATGAACTCAAACTCACCTAAAAGCTTAATCATGTGAGTGATGAGCCATTCAAAGTTATCTATCCTTCTATTTTAAAAGGACAAAGCCCTGGTGTGTGTTTCCTACTTTTTCCTTTTCCACTAATGCCCCTGCCAATCCATTGAAACACCTACCCCCACCGTTGAGGACCCATTAAAGCATTGCCACTTATCAAGAACCTGTGCAACGCTAGACATTTGCAGGGTAATAGCCGAAGGGGTGCCTCCTCACTATTTATGTTCATCTTAATTCGTGATATTTGGCACCTGTCTACCCCACATAACACATACCAGTGCCTTTTCATAACAAGAAAATCACAAACGGCCAATATCACCAGTTATTGGTTTCAACATCGTACTTTTTTGGACGGCCGTTTAATCTTCTTCTCGATCGGCCTTTTCTGATCATTGAAAAATTATTTCCAAAAGATTACAGAAATCATTGTGCATTGGTCCTAGATTTTAACTCTCTCCCTCCCTAGGAAAAAGTTCAATTTTCTTTGACGGAAATACTTTTTTTTTTTTAAGTTTTCATTTTACGGACAAAAGTAAGCATTCAATAAAGAAGACTTTTCAAGTAAAACTGCACAACCAGGAATAAGAAACAAGTTGATTTCAAGACAAAAGTCGATTCTCGTATGCATAATCATTAATTTACTCCTATCTCACAGCAAAAGACACAAATGGGTGTTGTAGGACCAAAACCCTCAAATGAGAATCATCAGAACCGAAGCCCTCAAAGGTAATCCAAGTTGGAAATATTATAGGATATAATATGTTCTTTTAGACGGACGCATCTTTTTACGAACAGATGTTTCCATTCTATTGGTGACTGGCTATTTCAAATAGCACCAATTGGTATATAAATATTACGTCTCTCATTCATTATAATGTTGTTCGTGAAGTCGTTTGTCCATACTTTCATTGAGTCAGAGTCTTTTCATTTAAGTGAGTACAAAATACTAGGAGTTCCAACAGACCCACTAATTATAGTGTTGCTTCTGTGGTGGTGTTCAATCAAGTGGTGCTGAGATATTGACATCCATGCAAACCATGAATACAGTGGCAGGTACGAATCTATTTTAGGTACAGAGCGCCACACTCATATTGATCACCATTTAACTCCATCGATTTCAAAGTTTTGAATTCCAATTTTACTGCATTTTCATATTATTTTCATCTCAAAAACTAAGTACTGTGGACTGCAATGTTAGAAAATGCAGCAGTGAAGGAAATGGCAAGGTAATGGATCAACACATTAAGGGCCTGTTTGGATGCCACTAAAGGAAGGTGTATTGTTTTATACTCCCTTACAATACACCTTCCCTCGTCTAATACGGGGTTTGGCAAGCTCAAAACCGGGGGGATTCCTCAATACCCCGGCTCCATAACGGCATAACCCCTCCTAATACAACCTGAGGGGGGATTACACATGGCTAGGTTTTGAGGTGGCTATGTGGAATCCCCCCTTATAATACCCCCTCTCTCTTCCATTCAACTACAAAACAACCTTATCCCTCCATTTTATACCTCATCCAAACCAAGTATTATTTAATCCCCCCGTCATATCAATGTGGACCCACCTTTCTTACATAATACCCCCTATTATTCTATCCCCTCTTCTTACATAATACCTCCAAACCTAATACCTCATCCAAGCAAGCCCTAAGGTACAATACACATTCATATTGGTCGATACGATGATACGGATCCTTATTTGCCCAATATCTTTGTAAGAAAACGTGCTTATGTATTTATATTTCCTTCTTCATGCAGATAACATCTGTTGAACGGTAAATTAATTAAATAAATAGTAGTACTCCTATGAAGACTCATTCGACATAAGAGATTTCTACAATGATCGCTTAAATATTTCAAATGTTAAAGCTTCTCTTCATTCGTCTGCGCTTCTACATTCATTAATTCTTGTTTCAAGACGTTCTAATCACAGCAATTTCTTTTATAAGGTTACACGTGTGGGGCTTATTTGTTACTCCCTCCGTCCCTTTTTAAGTGTCCTGTTTTGTAATTTCAACTTATTAAAAAGACATCATCGTCACACCTTTTACATCAACTTTTACATCCACTTTCTCTCCTTACCCTCTATGAAAATATCATCATTACATTTTTACTTACTAAATTTTCAAAATGGAATCTACTTTTAGGAGCAAAATGGAAAATTCACCAACTTTTACCCTCTAACTTTACAAAATGGACACTTATTAAGAGACAGCCCAAAATAAAATACTGAACTCTAAAAAAGAAACGGAGGAAGTAAATGACAACACCGGTCCTTCCACGGTCAAAATGGAGACGTCTCTAGCCCTGGCGGTTTCGAAAGTTAGAAGATTGTAACTATTACTACTAGGACAAGTTACCTTACTCCAAACAAAATAACCGCATAAAAGTGAAGGCAAAAATAATTATACCACGTGCAACGCACGTGGCACGATCACTAGTAAAGAGTAAAAGTACTGTATGATTTTCATAGGATTCCGAAAAAATAAAATCAGACTTTTTGCACTTTGAACATCCCGTCAAATTGAAAACTCGTGAACAACCCGAAGTCAAATACATCACAAAGCTAGAATGACAGTTACAAGGCGTTCCATCTAAGATATAAAACTGAACCTTAATAAACCACTATCACATGCTGGGAGAGAGATGGCAGCTTATTTTCAAAGAAAATCACGCCTGCGCCACACGAGATTGTCCATAATGAAATAGTAGCAAGAGGTGAGGAAAACCTCGACAAGATGAAACCATGCTCTTCGCCAATACGGATTTATCAATAAAATCGCCACAATTGCCAAGACCATAGTTACATAAGACCCTGCAAAGCTCATGTAAAACACATCCATGTCCATGAAACCAGAATCTCCTTCGGAATCATTGACAGCAGCTCTTGGCATCGATGGAGGTGAATCAGTTGCATTGCACTTCCTTGGCAATGGTTCTCCACAAAGAAGTGGATTTCCAACATAGCTACTCGAATCAAAAGTAGCAAACTGCTTTACGGTGGGAGGCATCCTTCCACTAAAGTTATTGTAGGACAGGTTGAAAACAGCCAAGAAATGTAGGTTTGTAAGCTGAGAGGGGATTTTCCCATCCAGGTGGTTGAAGGAAAGATCCAAGCTTTCTATGCTTTCCAAATTTGAAAATGTTGCGGGGATTGTTCTGGTCAAGTTATTATGGGACAAGTTCAATGCTTTGATATGGCTAAGGTTTCCGATTTCAGGTGATGGGGCCAGTCAATCTGTTGTGGGAGAGATTGATTCCTAAGAAAAGGTATAGCGTGATTCCCTTGTAGGATAAGTACATTCCCTTTGTTTCAAACTCTACATCTTCTAGTGCACGACTTCCAAAATCCACATATTGAGATTGATCACTCTGTAATATCATCCTCAGACCCTTTAAAACTGATAAGTATCTTAACTCTGAATGATAAAGGTTGTTGCTGAAACCATATCCCGTGGGTATTCCGCTGAATTTAATATTACTAATACAAGGCGGAACGTTGCCAAAAAGATTATTGAAAGGAATGTTCCCTTCAAAGTTGTTTGTAGACAAATTCAAGAATTCTAAACTCGGGAAAGATCTGGCTGTTTCGTTAGGAATGAATCCCTCTAGATTATTGTTAGAGATATCCAGTTCTAGAAGATTTCTCATATGACGCGAAAGCAGCAACAATGGTCCTCCGAATGAATTGTACGATAGAAGAAGTGATTCCATTCTCATGTTGTTGTCCAACAACCATTGTGGAAACTTTCCTATAAAATCAGTTCTAGAGAGCTCAACCAGTATAAGGTCATGTTGATGGCAGAGAAAGTGGAGAAATGATCTGGTGATTCTACCATGTTCAGAATTAGACAAACGAAGTCCGATGAGTTGGAATCTTGGGGATGTGGCCAAAATGTCCTCCTCTTCCAACAACTTGTTGTTCAGACTCTCAATGAACTTAAGTTTGGAGTGGTTAAAAAATGACTTGAATGAGATTGGAATTTCAAAGTCATTATCTGAAAGTGCTAGGTATTCAAGGGATGTCAGATTGGTAAGAGGAGATTGAGCGATATTTCCCGTAAAGTGATTGGAAGCAATATCCAGTAGTCGAAGGGATGTCAAGTTCAGCAGGCAACATGGTAAGGTGCCCCCAAAACCAGTTCCCGTGATTGCAAGCTCTCGGAGATTCTTCAACTCACAAAGCCCTTAGAACACATGGAACACACTGAAATTCTTAGCCTGATATATTGTTGACAATCAAAATTCATAAAAAACAACATGTTCCTTTTTTATCCTTCTATTTGGGTTACCGGGAGTAGAATAACAATTCTACGATCTATGTACCTTTAATTTGATCGGAAGAATACAAGTGAGTTCACAATCTCTTAAGGACAACACTTGAATGGAAGTCATGACTCCAATTTTTAGAAGAAAGTCATCGTCGAGTATGACATTATTCATGAAAAGATTTTCAATGCTATTCAGGTTTGTCAAGTCTGTATTAACTCAAAAACAAAAACATGGATGTAAATACTCTGAGAGAGGAAGGTGCTAATGCTATACTGAAATTTCATGTAAGAGGTTCCCTTACAGGGTACAACTCCATGCAAGCCATGATTGCCACTCAAATCCAGTGTGTTGATTGATGAAAGCTCTCTAAAAAATGACCAAATAGTGTCAGCCAAGAAATTAGAACTCAGATAAAGGACCTCTAACTTGTTCAATATTCCAGATTCTTCTTGTGAACCTGTGCAAAATGGTAGATTTAGGCCACATTGACATATAGAACGTTCGAGCACTTCAAAGGGCGAGTATGTATACTCATAGACTGATAGTTGGCCACTGTCTGCCTCTCGTCAAATCTTTTGGAAGTAAGAACTTCATTCCTCAACAGATTACATGATGAAAGAAAACAAATTACATGGTCGAATTATGTAAACTCAAACCAAGCAATGAGGAGCTTTTAAATTTAACTTTCTTCATTTGCTTGCTTAGGCTTAGCTATTGGTACTGTAAATCAAATCAAACTGTCAGCATACCAAAGGAAGAAGAGAACAACTGATATAACATACTGTTGGGAGCTCTGATATTGGCAATTGCGTTTTTGCTCAAGTCCAGCTCCTTCAAGTTACTCAAACCATCAAATTCTGTGTGAAAACAAAACAAAAAAAAAACCCACGAAACAAGACAACATTAAATGAAGAATCAAGAAAAAAAAAATAGTGCTATGGACAAAGATGTTCGGATAAATTATAGATCTGATTTATGGTTTTGAGTTTGACAACACATGCATTGGAGTAAAATTAAAGCTTACCTTTTATAAAAATTGATCCATTCAATGCGTTTCCCGCCAAATTTAGAATCTTCAGGTTCGAAAGCTTATTCAAAGATGGTAGAATGTTGTTATCAAGTCCATTGTATCTAAGATATATCAATGTTATCCAAATTACTCAAATTTGACAATATTCCAAGACCTGCAAATAAAACGCATTATACATATCACAATCAACACAATTTTTTTGATATTTATCGAGATCCCAAAGCAAAGAAAAAAAATGAGTGAGTGCCAATGCAGAATGTTTCATTTCTCACGCTCTGTAAAGGATAGGTTCTCGGATTAAGCTTGCTAATTCTTGTGTGCAAGACATAGAAACTACATGTACTTTAAAAATAGTTAAAAAAAAAGTCTCAAATACCATACCATGGTCACTGGCATAGTCCGGATATCGCGTCAGCAAGGGCAACTATAACCGCAGCCTCAACAAAAAGTATCGTAGTAAACAATGAAGAGATGATGAAAATTTTATCTATTAAGAGTAAGAACGAAACTAATATGTTTATAACGAGGTTAGGTTTTGTTTCATCATGTAAAAGAGGCCAAAAACCATACCTTCATTCCCAACGGAACTATGCAACTTGTTTTGAGACAAGTCTAAGCTTCGGAGCGATTCCAAGGGGAGAAGAAACGAGGCATTCAGATGCCAATGACCATCTAATCCCCAATCTAACTTGTTCAATATTCTTGATTCTTCTTGTGAACCTGTGCAAAATGGTAGATTTAGGTCACATTGACATATAGAACGTTTGAGCACTGAAAGGGAGAGTATGCATACTCAGAGACTCATAGTTGGCCATTGTCTGCCTCTCATCGTATCTTTCGGAAGTAAGAACTTCATTCCTTAACAGATTACGACGAAAAAAACAGATTACTTGACCAAATTATGTAAACTAAAACCAAGCAATGAGGACCTTTTTAATTTAACCTTTTTCATTTGCTTGCTCAGGCCTAGCTATTGGTACAGTAAATAAAATAAAACTGTCAAAACAATTGATGTAACATACTGTTGAGAGCTCTGATATTGGCAATTGCGTTTTTGCTCAAGTCCAGCTCCTTCAAGTTACTCAAACCATCAAATTCTGTGTGGAAACCAAAACAAAAAAAAAACACGAAACACTTGAACAAGGACAACAATAAATCAAGAAAAAAAAATCGTGCTATATATGGACAAAGATGTTCGGATACAGATTTGGATACAGATATGTTTTGAGGCAGTTGATGCAGTGGGCCTCAAACATATTAGACTGTATCTCTGAATATGCGTCCGCACATGTCTGTCCAAAGCATTTTTTCTCTGAAATAAAGAAAAAGACTGTTCTGATTTATGGTTTTGAGTTTGACAACACATTGGAGTAAAATTTAAGCTTACCTTTTATAAAAATTGACCCATTCAATGCGTTTCCTGCCAAATTTAGAATCTTGAGGTTCGAAAGCTTATTCAAAGACGGTAAAATACTGTTATCAAGTCCATTGTATCTAAGATCAATGTTCTCCAAATTACTCAAATTTAACAATATTCCAAGACCTGCAAATAAAACACGTTACACATATCACAATCAACACAATTTTTTGATATTTTTATCGAGATCCCAAAGCAAAGAAAAAATGCGTGTGTGACGATGGATAATGTTTCATTTCACACGCTCTGTAACGGATAGTTCTCGGATTAAGCCGGCTAGTTCTTGTATGCAAGACATAGAAATTATATGTACTTTAAAATTAATAGTGAAGAAATGGTCTCAAATACCATACCATAATCACTGGTGTAGTAAGGATATCGGGTCAGCAAGGGCGACTATAAACGAAACCTCAACAAAAAAAAAAAACCGTAATAAACAATGAAGAGATGATAATAACTTAATTTACCTATCAAAACTGTTCATTTCATTACGTAAGACCACACACCATACATACCTTCATTCCCGACGGAATTACGCAACTGGTTTTGAGACAAGTCTAAGCTTCGGAGCGATTCCAAGGGGAGAAGAATAGACGCGTTTAGATGCCAATGACCATCTAATCCCCAATCTCTTGTGTTATTGAGTGAAAGTTTGATAACTCGACGGGTCGTGGAATTACAGTCCACACCTTCCCATTGGCGACAATCCAAGTGATCATCTTCCTCCCAAGATGGCAATGAGTTTCCGTTTGGGAAGTTGATGGAATCTTTGAGTTGCAAGAGAGCAATTCTTTCTTTTTCCAAACACCCATTGCATCCGGCCATTTTCTGCAGCTAATGATCACCACTACCCATATAATTGACCTCATCAGTAAATGTTGCACAACGGATGAAGAACACGGTGACTTGTTTAATAAAATGCTCTTTGACATGGTGACTTGAGCAATCGCAGGGCCCCTTGCCCTTTGTTTAAATAAGGAGATACAGCTTAACCCCAAGGGTTGGCCTAGTGTCAACACTTTTGATTGTTTTTCGTATTTTTTTAACAAAAATAATTTCTGAAAACATTTTTGAAAAACATGAAATTTTTGAAAATAGTTTTTTTTAAAAGTTTTTGTAAAATAAGAAAAGTTTTGAAAAAATATATTTAAAAAAAAAGTTTTTTCAAAACAATTTCTGAAATTAATATATTTTTAAAAAAGGTTTTTTTTAAAACATTTTCTGAAATTAATAGTAAAAATAATAATTCTGAAAATGCTTTTTGAAATCAATCTCAATATCATCGAAATATTTTTGAAAACAATTCCTTATTTGTTAATCCTACGTAATCCCACCTCCCCCCCTAGGATTATTTAGTACCCCCCATATAAGGATAAAATTAATCCTGGGATTAATAATCCCGACAGTCATTTCGGGAACCAAACGTGAGATAACTCAGGATTAGGTACATTTAGTCATATCCCAGGCAGTTAATCCGCAAATCAAATGAGGCCCTCAGGTACTATCAGCTTACACTACAAGAAAAAACACCATTCCCGACTAACGATTTAGTCGGCAATTGTAGGGATTTTAGTCGGCAAAAGCCTTCCCCGACTAAAAATTTTGGTCGGCACATTAGTCGGTGGAAGAGGGTCGGCAAAGATTGTTGCCGACTAAAAAAAGTTTAGTCGGTAAATATTGGACCATTTGCCGACTAAATGTTTAGTCAGCGAATGCATTACTATTGGCCGACTAAGCCATTAGTCGGGGAATGTTTAACCTATTGGCCGACTAATTGGTTAGTCGGGGAATGTGTTACCTATTGGCCGACTAATTGTTTAGTCGGGGAATGTGTTTTAATTATCGCCGACTAACAATTTAGTCGGCAAATGTCTTTTCAAATCAACTAATTTTAGCCTATTGGCGACTAAACTTTAGTCGGGAAATGTTCCATACTAATTTGTCATTCCAGTATTTTCTACAAAAATTTTCCACATTATTATTTCCTGTAAATTTCAGCCATCAATCATTACATCCTCAAAATTGCCAACCTAATGCAATTAATACAAAATAAAAATTCCAAGAAATAAATATAAACTTTCATAAATAGAGGTGTCCACCAAATAGTTCAAAAACTTGTATCCAAATTCCTAGAGTGCAAAATAACAACACGTCCACCATGGGGGGAAATAAAAATAATCCAAGCTTAGTAACAAAATGTATCCAAATCCCGTGGACCGCAAAATACAAGCACGTCCAAGCGCATCCACAACCAAAATCCAACTTCGATCTTCATAGTCAATAACCAACATCCTGCGCGATACTCCATTAAAACGCCGTCCCTGTAAAAAACCAAAAAAAAAAAAAAAACTATCATTAATATTTATGAACTAATGTATCCCATTGCACAAAGCATGAACATGGTAAATACTAACTAATTAGAACCAGAACGAAAAATTATCTTGACATAATTATGCATACATAATAACTATAAGATTAGAGCCACACAACTTACAACACGTATAATGCAACAATAAAAAAGAAGTATGTCGTACATGTTGATGGCAGCATTTATAGTATATTCAAAGTTCACAAAACATATGCATATTCCATTTGAGCAGAATATGGTGAGGCCAACACCACTCTAGTAATGACATGAACAAAGTGTGCACTTGGTTAGCCAAAAGGTTCATCTGAACTTCACATAGCAAGGGAAGAATACATCTACTGTAACATAAATGAAACCAAAAAGATCCTCTAATGCTTTATCAGTCAGCTTGATGGAAACATAATTCAGACAAAGAATCAATTAACCCATGTGGATGACTTATGAGGCCACCGTGAAACACTATCAGCTCAAATTGGACAATCTGTATTTGTTTATGATAACTCTTACGAGGCTCACTAGTCAAGTAGCTTTGTTTTTTCCACATTGAATATAACAAGAAACCAATCAATGGATAAACACAACTTGGTTTGCATACTTTATCACAATAATAACACCAACAGCATTTTAAATGCAGGCATGTTTCTAATGTTCCTAGCCAGAACATTAGAAAACTAGTTGTCTTTTGATACACAAAGAATGATAGATTAAAAAACCATGTAGCAAAAATAAAGTTTATACCCACTAATATTTGATGAGTGGCATCTCCATTTTCAGCCTCCAAGCTTAACCTCTGTTACATAGGAACTTGGCTCAAAGTTGTACTTTGCAAGAGAATTTAGTGCTCTCTGTGACAACGTTATGCCCAAACCTTCCCTTTGAGTTGCTTCTGCATTGCACATGAAGGAATCCAAGAGAAATCACTATACCAAGAAGATATCAATCTTCTATCCAATCAAAAGTAGAAACAAAAGTACTTAACATCCACAAGAGCTCGCAGGATTAACCAACCAAACAACAAATCAATTACAAATCACTGAAAAACTAACACATGCAAATCAGACAAAATTTCAACAAAACAAAGAAGAAAGCTGGAGGTGGTCCCTTGGTTAAGAGGGAGATCTGTGAGTAGGTGGCGGTCCCTTTGCGGAAAGTAACAAGTGTTACTTCATCTCAATGTAAACAAATAAAAACTAAAGTTGCAAGTACTTGAAAAAATGAGACTATGAGAGAGTAAATAACTTAATACTTAAGTTAAAAAGTAACGGGGTAAATAGAATAAACCTTGGTACATAATCGCCATATGTAATTCTTCTGCGGACATTCGATTTAGTAAGTCTATCCAACTCTTGTCCATCTTTATATACTCTTCCTTCAGGTGTTTCTGTACACATTCACATGATTTATTAAACATCACAAAGTTCAAAAATAATTCACAGCTAAGTGTTGGTGGATCATGATGAAACCCAATGAGTGAAGAGAAGCCCCAACAACATTAGTGAAATTTAACTGACTACCTACTTGGAGTTCTCATCTAGCATTAGCAAGATATCTCAATCGATAATGTTTGTAGGGATTCCCTGAAGTACTACCAAAGAACTATAAGAAAAAGAACATGAAACTAGACTGCAAGTTTAACTTAACAAACCCATAAACGTTAGAAAGACCAGCCCACAATCTATTAAAAGTAAAGATTGGTATAGTCCTAGTTTTTCAAGCATGCAAACTGTGCATCAAATAATCCTCTAATAGCACCAACTCTCATTTAGGAAAAACAAAAACTATGTTAAGTTAAACTAAGTAAACATGCATATTATACCACAACTTCAAATTTTGGCATTTTCCGTAAGTTCTACTTCCACAAAAAGTAAGACAATATAAAAGACATGAATCCTACTTTTACTCTGTAGTCAACAAAATGGAGGGGCAAATTACCCCTTTAATTCCGAAACGAGCCCAGCTTCGACTCCAACATGCGTAGCTTTTTTTTTTCCTTTTAAAATCAGGAAGTTTCTATACGCTTACCGATTGGTAATGCTAGGCGATTTCACTAATTTGGATGAATTTGATCATGCCTTCAAATCAATGGTTTAAGTCAGTTGTTAGATGCGGCATTCTGTGGGATATTAACGAGCAAGCTTCATAAGGGGCAAAATACAAAAATGTAAATGAACAATTGAAACCCTAACTCAAATATACAAAGAATACAAATAGGTAGTATACCTTTAAGGACATCAGGGGGAAAAAAAGGTGATCAACTTTCAATCCCAATTAGCTTGGCCATGATATTGGTGAAATAATTTATTTCCCTCTGAGTTGTACGACTATGAATGAGAATGATGGAAAACTTTAAATCGCACCTACCCAGAAACTTCTCCAG
Source organism: Rhododendron henanense subsp. lingbaoense (assembly GCA_020567845.1). NCBI lineage: Eukaryota > Viridiplantae > Streptophyta > Magnoliopsida > Ericales > Ericaceae > Rhododendron > Rhododendron henanense. Next base: position 52,980,502 of record CM036312.1, read on the forward strand.
TCGTGGGTTAGAAATTGGAGATGATTGCAGCACTAACTTCGACTAGATTGTAGGCTAACTTCAATCGTAGAGGAAGAGCGAAAATCAGACACGATCGGTGACAGCTATTGAGGAATTGCGTGCAGAGGCAACAAGAGCTCGTCTTGGGGACGATTGTCTATGGCCACTCAGAGAGAGAGCGAGCGAGGCGGTTCATGGGGAGAGAGGAAGAGGGGCATGCAGTTCACGGAGAGAGAGAGAGAGAGGAGAGGAGATCGATCGTGGTGTAGGGTTTTTTTTTTATTCGCTAAGTGTGGGAGGGGAAAAAGTGTGGAAGGGGAAAACCCCGGGAAAATAACTCTATATATATTTGCCACAGGGCCCAACCCGTGGCTATTACTTCTTTATTTTGCCACCGCTACTTTTTACCATGGCAGATGGAAGTTTTTCCATTACCAATTGCAACAGGGATTTAAGCCGTAGCAAGGTTAGTATCCGGTCAATAAAATTGAGCTTTTTGCAACTGCAAAACCACCGTAGCAAATATTCTGGTTGCGTATAGCCTAGTTTCTTGTAGTGATAGCAGCAGATTGCTGGACAGCTGTGGACAACAGAATAGAAACTGGTAATTACAAGGAGATACAGACAGTCCAGTTCAGAAATGAAAGTGTCCACAACGGTTAACATCAAATGAATACGCTAACCATAACTAACACTACTGGACTACACAAATGTACTGACCAAAAGCAGACAAATGCCCATCAGTAAGACACTTGAAAACAGTAGAAGCGAACCATAATGCAACTAGCAGAAGCAGTAGCAGAAGCAGAATAGCAACTACAAGAAGTTAATTTCCTTGTCTAAAGCAAAGAGTGCTTATTTCTTCCCAAATGAGAATTCTTTGTTGACTTATTCGTCCCCTTAATGGAGCTATCAGTTGGGCTTACTATTATTGTGAAATTATGTCCACTTAGAATTATTTGTGATACTAGTATTCTCCTACCACATGTAATAAAACAATAAATCATTATTTGAATTCAGTTATCATATCACCAAAACTGACACAAATCTCTAAGCGGAATTTAGTCGAACAGGTGGAATGCGTTATGCAGAAACCACCACATAACAATTTGGACCAAAGAACTGTAACCCATCCCAAGACCTTTGAATAACTGCAGTTCAGGAACAAATATATGTAATGGAATACACTGGGAGAGAGATAAGAAGGCAGTTCCAGGAGTCCTATACTCCTATTCCATAAAGACAGAGACAACTAGTATATAAGGAAAATGGAAGAAAACCCAGATTAAGAGAGCAATAAACCAAATCAGTAATTAATGTGAAAGTAAATTAGGGGATTCAATGTGGTACATTTTTCACCATAAAACAGTCACATGCAAAACCCAGATTATGAGAGAAATCAACCAAATCAGTAGATAATCAGTATATTCAACACATGCAAAACAAAGACTGAGCTTGGATTGTACCCGTTGAGGAGAAGCAGAGCGACCTCAGCCTTGAATAACGAAGACTGGGCTCCGATTTCTGTTGTAGTTCGAGGAGAGAACACGGCTACAACGAGGACGGCGTTGGGGAGACAGAGACAGAGAGCTGTGTTGGGCGTTGGAGAGAGAGAGAACTCCAGATTATGCGCCCATTCTCCTGCAATTTCATTCACGCCAACAACTATATGAAAGCTACGGTTGAGTCCCAGACCGAGTAAACCCAAATTGATTTTTTCGTTTGGAGCACTAAAAACCCAAATCGATTTGTTCATTTGGAGCACTGAAAACCCAGATTGTAGCGGGGAAGAGAGAGAGAGAGAGAGGGAGAGAGAGAGTGAGTACCTAGCAGGAGCAAGCAAGAGAGAGACACAGCGACTCGACCACGGCTGGAGATGCAAAGTCGGAGGAGAGGGGTTTTCGTCGGAGGGTTTGATTGAGAGGAGCAGGAGGATCTGAGACCACAGTCGGAGGAGTGAGGGATTTTCGTCGAGGGTGTGGCAGCGGTGGATGGGTCAGAGGGTCGATTGAGAGGGGGATGGACTGATTGACAATGCGTGAGGGAGATGGGGGAAGGGTATAACCGGATGGGTTTCGATAAGGTGTAACGGTGCCGTTTCATGTTATAAAACACTTGCCGACTAAATAGTTAGTCGGAAATTACCTAAATCCCGCCATTTTTTCCCGCGAAAATTTCAGATTGGTGCAAAAAATGGTTTCATTCCCGACCAAAAATTAATTAGTCAGTGATTTTTTGTCTTGGCCGACTAAATATTTAGTAGGGAATAATTCTTTGAGTCGGAATGACTTTTACTGTGTCCAAAAATATTAAAGTCTTCTAACACACCACCCGAGCTCCACTTGAGATTTTTTTGCTCGATCAGAACCATTTATCTTCTCTAATATTATCAGTTAGATCATTCTTACTAATATTACAGTTGATCTTTTTCCGTTAGACAATTGATCGAACAAAAAATACTATTTTTCTAATGAATTCACGTCTCGATAAAGGGATATTCTAAACCTGATCGAGCCGCAAATTTACGGGAATGAATAATTCAACAAGTGCAAGAAAATCAACGATCTTGATCGTCAAGATTGTCTCGCGATCTTGTGGCTCCTGTAATAACAAGTACAACATAAGAATTAGTTAACTATCAAATACATCAAACATCTATATAGTTAAGGTAACTGCTAAGTAATTTTTTATAATGATCGATCTGAATCGTTAGGATTTCACGTCTTACTTATTATAGCATTGTCACTAAAATCGAAGATCATTTGGTATTGGTGACCACATTATCGAAAGACATTTAATGCGTTTGAAGACGTTTAACTGTTATAATGAACTAACCGAGTCCCGCCTGAGGTATTTTTTCACGATCGAAATCATTTATCTTTGACGTAATACGAATTTAAACATTCGTACCAAGAATGAAGTTAACCTCATATGGACAGGCACTTAATCAGACAACAAAATTCTTTACATTTAAGAATTTCTGTGCCGATAAAAGGGGGTTCCTTGGCTCGATCGAGCCAAAATTTTATGAGAATCTTATGATTAAGAAGGAAAAAAATGAGAGGTAGTGATCGGAAAGGTTGCATCGTGCAATGTTATTGGAACAAATATTTCCTTTCTTTGAAATTTTTAAAAAGGGGGAAAAGTTAATATTACATGACTAAATCTATTAGTTGGGAAATGTATTTGATTTTTTAATTCGGATTACATGATATTACCCGACTAAAATATATTTGGTCGGAAAGTGTAATTTCGTTTCTCTATTTTATTAAATTCAAAAAATGATATTTCCTGGCTAAATATAAATTTAGTCGTCAAAAAAAATAATTACCGACTAAATTTAGTTTAGTCGGAATTAATTTTCGATTTTATTAAATTCAAAAAAATGATATTTCACGACTAAATTTAAATTTAGTCGGAAAAAAAAGAAATTACCGACTAAACTAAATTTAGTCGGAATTAATTTTCGATTTTATTAAATTCAAAAAAATGATATTCCACGACTAAATTTAAATTTAGTCGGAAAAAAAAGAAATTACCGACTAATTTAGTTTAGTCGGAATTAATTTTCTATTATATTAAATTCAAAAAATGATATTTCACGACTAAATTTATTTTTAGTCGGCAAAATATATGTTTTGGCCGACTAAAGTCATTTAGTCGGCAACTATTTTTTATTTTACCGACTACAAATTATTTAGTCGGTGATTGGCTAATATATGCCGACTAAACATGTTTTAGTCGGGAAATTTTAGTCGGGAATTGTGTATTTTGTTGTAGTGTTATTTGGGGCGAGTGTTGCGAGTCCATTCGGAGCTTTGCTTGAATTTTAATTAGGCCCGCAGAATTATATGAGGTGCGTATAAGCTGGCCTGGACTCCTGAGTTTTAAAAAGGATATAGGGATAATGAGTAATTAATCAATGCCTTTTGAGTCACAACCACGTGGTGACCTAGGTCCTTAATTTCTCTACCCTACATTGTAATGAGATCCACACAATTTGTCATCGATCCCACCAAAATGTGTGGCAGAGAAGGGGCTGAGGCACCCCGTCGCGTTGAACCAATTCGAGGATCGTACTGCTGAGAAGGAAAGGGAAAGGAAAAGGAAATTAGTAGATAGTGCTTGTCAATCACTCAGTGTGAAATTAATGGTGCGTCTTGGTCAATGTTTCCGTCTTCGTCAAAGTCGTAAATGATTTCAATCGTGGTTCAAAACTAGGCATCAGTTACTTAGAAATCTCAATATTGCCATTGTCACACCCCAAAATGAGAAGTGACCGGCCATGAATCACAAGACTAAAGCTCGTAGGACATGTAGCCTAAAAAGAAATTTCATAAAAACTCCCAAGCAAAGATCTACCAAATTGTCAACCATTTTTTTTTCAAAACATCCCCAACCAATAAATTCCACAAAAAGAATGGGGCACAAACATCCCATAAACCAAATAATATCCAGTGATCCAACAGTAATAAAAGAATCTGGATGTCTGACAAAATGTTTCAATGCGGAAGCGATAAAATAAAACAATAAGCTAGGATGAGACACCCTAAGGAGCTCAACAAACGAAATCCCCAATATGCCACAAGAGTCCTTGCCTATATCCCCAACTTTCTTGAAAAAGAAGTTGGAATAAATCCGTCAGCTGACGAGCTCAGTGAGTAGTAAAGCATGTATAATAATACAGTTCTAAAACATGGCTAAAAATAGATTATCACGTTAACATATTTTGGCATACGAAGGTGTGCATCAAACCAACAAATAAGGCCATAAATCATTTACCAAATAGTCTCAATGGTGATCACAATCCAAACTCCAACAACAATGGGGAACCACAATCAATATCGATAGAACCAAGTGCCAGTGAATAAATGTCTCATAATTGGATCCAATATTGTATCTTAGAGTCACCACGAGTAGGCAGCCCGTGGAAGAACGACCCGGCAAAAGAAAGCCGTTGAGCACTAGAGTCACCGACCTAACCCGATCTCTTCTCTAATGGCCAGAGTCACCCGCACCCAGAGGATTAATTTCCCTGGACTTTCCAAAATATGTTCCCAACAATATCCACAAAGTTCTCACCAAAAAGATTATCAGAACAATAAAGGATTTCACCAAATGTTTTACCGCATGCCGATTTAAGTAACCAAATAAACAGTTATAGGTTTCCAATTCCAATCATAAAATCTTCTAAACAATAATTTAAGGGATACGGGGAAGTTCGAAAATACGTAACATGCTTAACCACTCACCTGAGACGTCCAAACGTACTGCAATGGAACAATGCGAAATAAGACTAATCTGTGATAAACGAATTACACAATTACTAGCTATATCAAGTACATAGGTAACTACATAAGCTAATTAGGTCTACCAATAAAGAAATAACTAAATAACTCTAGAACTAAAACCCAACCTCAGATTGTAACCAAACCAAATTCAAAATTTCCAACGTACACCACCTGATTCTCATCCAATACATCTAAATCACATAATTTTCTATATTATATAATCCTATAAGCAAAAGATGCCCTCACTCGATCATCACAACACTAGATCACACCTCAATTCAATTTCTTGCACCACCTCCACCAACCAAATCACCACTTCGGCCATCACAACACACGCACAAACTACGCACAGTACAACTCTAACTCTCTCTCTCTCTCTCATCACGCCACACCCACAAATAAAACCCATTGCACTATCTCAATACCAGTGCTCGATCCATGTACCCGATTGTGTTTCAAAAGAAGACATGAGAGATGAATAATATTACCTCAAGTGAAACCCAAAGAAAATCTCCTTCAATTCCAAGTTTTGGCTGCCGTGTCCCTCTTGTCAGTCTCAATTGCTGTGTCTCTCCCAACGTCATATGTTACCTAATTATTATAACGTCTCATATTACTGACCCACATTCTCCTCCAAATAATAAGTAACCACTTAATAGAAGTATTTAATACGGTACAACACCAAATCCTAAAACTATTTAGGCCTATACCCCAGTACTATAATAGTGCTGACAACAGATATACTATGTGGAGAGAGAAAATATCAATTAGGATCCAAACCATAAAATCCTCTCTTTTTTATTACAGAAATATACTAATTAGTTGGAATATGAAAAGACAAGGTGTAACATCCTTCCCCCCTTAAAATAAATTTCGTCCTCGAAATTGCATACTAGCCTTTTTTTTTTTTTTTTTGAAAACGTGCATACTAGCCTCAAACATACAAATGTGGGTATTTCTTTTTCCATTTTCTCTTCACGCTCAAAAGTCACTACAACAAAAAACACATTCGGTGACATGTAAAAATGTCACAAAATGTCCAAATTTTGTCACCAATTATCTTTGGTGACACAAGAAGAGGTGTCATTGTATCCATGACACTGAAAGTCAAGGGTGACAAAATTGTGAAGTTGTCACGGAATGTTGTCAACAGTGACAAGAATTTGATGTCAACGAAAAATTTTCCGTGACACAGTTGTCACCGAAAGTAACAGTGACAACCTTATGGTGTCACGAAAGAGAGATTTTCTGTGACAAAGGTGATTATGTCACAGATAGTAACAGTGACAACACCATGTTGTCACGGAAGAGAGATTATTCTGTGACAAAGGTTGTCACTAAAAGTACTAACCATGACAACCGATTGTGTGTCACCAATAACCTTTTGTAGTAGAAGACACACAACATTGACAATCTCTTTTGTCACCAAAAAGAGGACTTTAGCAGCTTACAAATTAAATTTCAGATTTTTATTTATCTTATAATTCAACTTAGCAAAACTTAAATTGCGAAGAAGCAAAATATCATTCAAATCAAATATCCATTAAGTCAACATTCATCATCCAACTTCAAAACGTTTCAAAACATTCATCCTCCAACAATAACCACTTCAAACTTAAAATTACCGAAACTACAAAAACATCTATATCCAAAAAGAACTCAAAACAAGTGTTCCATTTACTCCATCTTGGTTAGCTTCCAAAAATAACTACCAAAAAGTCTTCAACTCCATCTTGGTTAGCTTCCAAAAATAACTATCAAAAAGTCTTCAACTCTATCTTGGTTAGCTTCCAAAAAGCAACTCCATCTCCTTACTTACCTGTACAAAATTGCAAAAAAAAAGAAGTAATTATATATGTAACAAAGTTCGACACATGGACATGCTCCGGACACACTTCAGACACGTGTCCGACACATGAACAACATTAATTCAAGCTTTATCACACTTTTAAAGCTTGATTCCAAAAAGCACAATAATTAGATTGTACATAAAAAACAAATTCAATTAAACCACGTAAATCACTTCTTTTCAGGCACAAATGCTATGTTTTACACAACAGACCGCGTTGGTGAATGTTTATGAAGACATGACATTCAATGTTTTTAGATTGATTGAGACGTGAAAGAGAGCAAAGATGTTTGTTCAGCAGAATTTTGCTTCTAGATATGTTCAACAATGGAAAGGGAAAACTAAACAAAAACAAGTGAATGCTTCATTAGACACAAGGAACATAAAACTCCTCTGATGTGTCAGACATGCCAAAAAATGCCCATGTTTCGCATAAGTACATAACTGATATTCCAGCGATATCAACCTGACAGAGGACAAAAAACTTGGGAGTGTATATACATTTATACAGTTCATAATGCTTAGCATAGCTGATTATACCTACTAGGTAATGCAACTGACTATGGAGATGCACATAAGTTGACAAAAGCTCATTTGTCCTAGAAATAGAGTTTGCCAAGGACAAATTATAACAATTAGTCTCACAAATTCTCCTCTATTTGTGGGCTAATAAGTCCTGCCAAAAAGTAGCATTGCCTAGTCTTGGCAATCCCATTGTTGCCACCTCGTCATCAGTGGCTATGATTAAGCAAGATGTGATCCAAATGGGGGAAGGAAGAAGGGAATAGCACTTGTGCCAAAATGGCATCTCATGTGACCATTGCAGTGACGAAGACAAAAAAAGGGTGACTTTTGGCACATGCAAGAACTGGCAATTAGCATTGCTATCTTGCACAAACCAATGGAGATGCTCTAAATGACGTAATATAGTTCAGGTCATGTTACATGTGAATATCGGTGGTTCCATGTCTCTGTCAATGCTATATATTGTAGTTGAATACATTTGCACAAAATGGTTTGCTACTGAAGAATCTCGGCCATTGCTTAATCAAGGTTTAAACTTCAAACAATGCTATCTTTAGTCATAACAGAACTGGACAAATTACTTCATATTAAGGCATTGATATACTCACAGTGGTTGCTAGAATTTATATGCGTTTCGGCTTGTGGGTAAGCTTTCACGGCCTCAATTCAAGTCCTATGAATTTACCAAGATACAAACAATGGTCAACAAGCTATATCCAGTATCACCATGCTCTATCAAGAAACATAATTTCAAGCAAACTGCAGTCAAGAATAATACAACCTCCCCTTTTGTAGACACCTCCCAAACGGGGCATCGCCATACAGATTAATCACGCTTGTTTGGTTCCACTTCATAAACCAAGATCGTGGACATTCCCATGGCTAGGAACATCGCCACACGATAACGGTTATCATCAAAATAGAGTCGCCACCTAGTTTATTAAAACTAGGAAAAATGGACAGAGATTCCGGGTATGGGAGCCAAGAGTACAATAAGGGGAAGGTGTTAGGCACCCCTCTTTGCCCAGTCGTGAGACTGGCCCATAATCGTTCGACATACAATGTATATTTGCTTTATTTAATTCTAACACATAATCTGGTTTTTAGCCTTTAACAGTTGATAAGGTGAGCCAGTACGATAAATGAAAGCACGCATCAGAATAAACATAAAACAAATATGTCCCAGCAAATAGATCCCTCGGCCGGTGAATTGATGTCACGGCCGAGGAATCCCACTGGATCTATATATCGGCCGAAGGATTGATTCCCCAGCCGATGTTCTTCCTCACACCAGAATACGAACAGTTAATAGAAAGAACTAATTAAAAGCGAGAGACGGAAATTAAATCAAACCGTAGGCCGTTGGGCCTCACCACCTTGATCTCTCAGTAATTGATTGCTTGGATTGCGATTGATTGTAGATAATAGTGGTTGATTGTAGTAGTCAACTTCACAAAACCCTAGAACAAAGTGAGTTCTTTGGGGGTTTTTACTCTCGGATGCGCCTACTCACGGGAGGTTAGGGCTTTTGTAGAGGATTGATAGGAGATGATTTCTGTAGAGTTTGGGGACGGATCATGGAGTGGAGAGATGTGTATTTCGTGGTCCTTATTTCGGAAACCCTAAGGCCCTTTATATAGGCAATTGGTAACTCACTCCGGCCAATCAAATGGGAGTGAATCAAAGTGGAGTTCTAGGGCAATAAGACCTCTATGGTAAGTGTATTCGTAGCCCCGAAGTAATGGTTCGTGGCTGCTAGGGTTTGGGCGAACGGATTGAAAAGCTGCTGAACATTCCAGAATATGGAAAACATCGATCTACCGGCCGCCCAAAGGATTTCACGGCCGAAGAAAGGATTTCACGGCCGCGGAAAGGATTTTCCAGCAAAAGGCCAAACTTTGCGGGCTCGCTCCGGACACTCCCGAACTCGGTTTTGCGCGTTCTTTGGACCGTTGGAAAGCTTGTTGAGTCTACTTTCTAACCCAAGTGGTTTGGATCAAATAAATTTAGTACATCAAAAGATATGACAATTTTACCCTTAGTGGGTCAGAAAATGGATTGTTTTGGTAAGATTCTCGTATCTCCCTCGTTTCAAATTGGTTTAAGGCTTATTATATATCAATAAAGAGGGTTTTGAAAGTACTACATGATGGTGGAATCCAACCACCAAAATAAGGAACTTTAGTTCATGAAAAATGGGCTGAAAGCAGACTTAATTGAAGATCGACGATGCTTCTAAGGCTATCCACTCTAAGTATCGCTTGGCACTCCTATCACCTATTTCAAAGTGTTCCTTAATCCCTTAAGAGTTCCACAAAGTTCCTAAGGTTTTCATGAAGTCAACCACAACAACCACATATCATATTCATCATCGGGATGGTCCCCAAGGTGGGACTTGAAATAATCGTTGAGCCAAATTGGGGTGTCTACAGATGCCCCTCTTTGACTGAACTTGGATAGACCGCGAGGTGTATTCAAGTAAAAGTCAAAGCTGTAAAAAAGCAACTCAATTTGGTCCAACCACTATTCCAACGGTTTTTTGAAAAAGGTTTTAGTTATGGTCGGGCCGGGAGGCTGCCTACGTATTCCACAGGGGAAATTCAGACCAATCGTAGTTCGGGACAACCAAAAACAAAAGCGCAGAGCTTTAGAGGAGGAATTTGCCATCGGGCCATACCAAGCCTTCGAGCGATATACCTGAGCTATGCCAGGATTTTGGCGGAGAGTAGTTGAAGGAGCGCGGGGCTACCTGGGGAGTTTTTGCGAAGAGCTTCCTTAGTATTTTGGGGTAGATCAGTACACGGCAGGTGCGTTTGTTTTTCTTGATCATCCTTACTTTGACTGAGAGGGGCTCGGTAGAGTAGCCTATCCTTGCGAATGAGCTGGAAGGAATTGATGTAGTGGGGTGGAATCCAAACCATCTGCTGGGGTGAGTTGGACGCCGGTTTGTTTTTGAGATGGGGGGCGCAGGGCCAGTATCTAGAGCACGGAGCTTTTTGGAGATGAGGGAACCGAGGCACGGAGCCGGTTGTAGTCATGAGGCGAAAGCCTGGAGAGTGATGGAATCGAGGCGTGGAGCCTGTTGCAATCTTGAGGTGAAGGCATGAGGTGAGCTTAGATCTTGAGGGAACCGAAGCGCGGAGCTGGTGTTGAATACAAGGCGAGAGCCTGAAGTGTCTGAGCTTTTGAGCTTGATAGGACCGAAGCGCGGAGCTGGTATTGATCGCAAGGCGAGATCCTGAGGTGATTAGATTGAGGCATGGAGCCTGTTGCAGTTATGAGGCGAGGACCTGAGGTGAGCTTAGAGCTTTGATAGGGCCGAAGCGCGAAGCTGGTGTTGATCATAAGGCGAGAGCCTGAGGTGTAGGAACTGAGGCGTGGAGCCTGAGGTGATTTAGATTGAGGCATGGAGCCTGTTGCAGTTATGAGGCAAGGGCCTGAGGAGTTGGAACTTAGAGCTTGAAGTGATGGAACCGAGGCGTAGAGCCGGTTGTAGTTGTAAGGCGAGAGCCTGTGGAGTCGGAGCTTGGAGCTTGAAGTGATAGAACCGAGGCATAGAGCCGGTTGTAACCTGTTTCAAATGCAAACACAGGGTATATTTGATAGCAAAATGCATTCAACTAGTGAATCCTATGAGTGTAGCATCATGTTTCATTCAAGAGAATGTTCAGGCAAAATAAATCTAGTGACTCACAAACATCATCATAATGCATCAAGAGATACAACGCCATGAGGCGTACAAGACGAGAGACGTAATTTTGATATATGTGCACTCTATTTGGAATTTAGAATGTAACACTCATTATGCTTCGAATCGTTGGACATGTGATTTGCTTACGTCAAGTGACATGCAACAAAGATATCAACCACTGCAAGCCACATTATTCAAGACAATGGTGTGAGAGATATGTGCACATTATTTTGTTAATAGAATGCTTAGAGTAAAATAGTTCATACCACATTAAAGGATGCCAATGGGCAAAATATGTCAAGAGACATAGTATACCACAATACCACATCATTTAGGGGCCAAGAGACGCAACATGTCGAGAGACATAACATATCAAGAGATGCAAGGTCATGAGGCATTTAGGTCAAGAGACTCAGGCGTCAAGGGACATAACACCGAGAGATGTATAAGTCAAGAGACCTAATACATCGAGAGATGTAATGCCAAGAGGAATAGTGGTCGAGAGACCTAATACATCGAGAGATGCAATGCCAAGAGGAATAGTGGTCGAGAGACCTAATACATCGAGAGATGCAATGCCAAGAGGCATAGTGGTCGAGAGACCTAATACATCGAGAGATGCAATGCCAAGAGGCATAGTGGTCGAGAGACCTAATACATCGAGAGATGCAATGCCAAGAGTTATAGTGGTCGAGAGACCTAATATATCAAGAGATAGCGCCTATTTTTTCCTCTAGCCAAGAGGCGTCATACCAACAGATAATCAAACATATTCATAATGCAAGCAACATGTAGTAGTGAAGACAAAAATCAAGTATTAGATCAAGAGACCAATGCAAGACCAAATAACCACAACAGCCACAAAGACATGAAAGCGAATCAAATGCGCGGGCCAAAGAGGCCTAGGAAAATGTCTAGATAAGACTAAACAGTGAGGTGCTCATGTAGACAAATCAACTGTACGGGCCAAGAGGCCAATGCAACCGCCTAAACTACACATCAAGCAACCATGTGATTGTGGTGACATGCAAGCAAGTGTTTTGGGACATCTCAACTTTCACGTACTCAAGCTAGTGCTTCTCCTACACCATAAAATGGCAACAAACTTTGTACTAGCCAAATGGCTACGACAAAGAAGGCGATGAGATCCAAGAGGCTTAAAAGATTACAACACTCTAGTAATGCTGCTAACACACTATATGGCCCAGGGACCTTCTAGTTACACTCTTCATGAAATGGGAAACCCATGTTATCTCCGTGAAAATTTGCAAAATAAGTAATTGTGCTTGTATTGCTGTGTCAAAAATGCTTAGGATAAAATCAATTTTGAAAGTCTCTCCTTGAGGATTTCAAAATCACATCATTTTACCTACATGATTCACATTCAAACCACTCAGTCGTCATGAGACGCAAAACTGTTCCACGAACCCATGACCCTAGCGAGTTTATTGCTTCAGGGTGAATTGACTACTTTGAGTTGGATTGATAAGTGACCACCGCGTGCCTCATGAGAGATTGTGCGCTTCTAAAAGGGGGATGTAGTTGTGCCCCTTTGCTTTACACCACTTTTCCTTCCACATTGGTTATGCCCCTAGTATCTAGGATTTTGTTGCTAAGTCGCGTTCTTCAATCCGAGAGGACTTTATTATGGACCATATTGTAGGTTAGGGTGTTGGCTTAAGAAAGGAAGGGATATAACAGCTCAAACCTACTTTCTACTCATGCTTGGGTTTCAAAAGCTAGCAGCCATCTAATCGCTCTATTTTGTATGAGAGGAAGATGTTTCTTCAAAATGCCCCCTGTTTTTGGATTGGAAGGGATGATATTTTTCTTCTTTCAAAACCCCCTTGTGTGACGGGATGCTTACTTTAAGTTTTGTAGTCATCTCTCATTGCATTTTTATCTACCACAGTGTGGGGGATGGCTGTCTAGCAGGTTTTATTTGAAAGAATATATCCAGAGGCTCAATGTGGCTAGCAAGGGATAAGTGTTTGGATAGAGAAATGATGGCCTTTCTTCATTTTGAATCATGCAACAGAGCAACTAGAATCCTAAGAGAGGCTTTGATGTTTTACCAAGTGGTTCCTCAGAATCAAGGACGAGTCTTGAGACTCAAAGTGGGTGCATGGAGACATGGCTAAGTTTTCATTTTGTTTTTATGCTCTAACTTTTGCCTAGACCGCCCTTGAGGGTTTTCCAATCTAGCGAGCTCATTTTTTTCTTTCCTTTTATTTTCTATCTTCAACAGCTTGCTCCTCTTACAAGTGGCTCCATGAAAGTGCACAAGTATTTTCAACTCCCCCTCAACTCAACAGAAATGACATGGGTCACAGTTCGTTTTGAAAACTCTTTTGGTGATTTTGATAACTCAAGTGATCCTGAAGTGTTTCAAGCGATATCATGAGATTACTTTGAAATCCTTGAGGATTGTTTTCAACACTTAATGTTATCATAAGTATTCTGTGGCAGCAAATTAGCACAAGAGAAAACATTTTAAAAAATGTGGCCGACCCTAAGGTGCCTACGTATCTCTAAAGAGAATCAGGCCATTCGTAGTTCAGGTTTAAGGAGATTCAGATTCACATTTCATGTTGAGTGCAAAGAGTTGATCCAAAATCAAGATGAACAAAATAACTTTAATTTCAAGAGAAAATAAACTCAAGACTCAAACTCCTAAGGGAGAACAAATTCGAGATTCAAACCCTAAAAAGAAGCAAATAAGGGTCAAAAGAAAGACCCAAAGATTGACTCAAAACATATGACAGAATTTGGCCGCCGCTTCTCAATCATCCAGCTTGGTTGGATCAACTATCCCTTGATCGATGAGATCTTGGACTGCATTCTTGAGAGCCCCACATTGTTCAATGGAATGACCAGTCACTTGGTGATACTTGCAATACTCCCCATCCTTCTGTGCAAGACTACTAGGAAATTTTGGTTGCAATGATTTCAGATCGCCTGTTGCTTCTAAGATGTGGAATACATCTTCTAACTTCATTCCAAGAGGAACAAATTCCCTCTTACATTTGTGATGGGATCTCACCATATTAATACCACTATCAGTGTTGGTATTTGTGCTTGTCTCTACTTTGTGGTTGACTTCTCCATTGTCGAGTAATCCTTGATTAAGGCCGTCTTCAACTTGCAATCCAGTAGCATAGAGGCATTTAAAAGTAGAAATTGCTTGGGAATACATGTGCCTCAGGAACTGCGGCTGTAAATTTCTTACCACCATTCTGATTTGGTCTTCTTCTAAGGGAAAAGTTTTCATCTGTGCGGCTTTCTTTCTCCACCTAGTAAGAAAATTGACAAAGCTCTCATTTGGCTTTTGTTTGAGCATCTCCAAATCTCGGGTGGTTACCTCAATCTGGACATTGTAGGCATATTGATTGATGAAAGTATTGGCAATTTCTTGCCACCCGTTGTACTTTGTGAAGTCCAGAGTGAGAAACCAGTCGAGAGCACTGCCTGTGAGAGTCCTTTGAAAAAGTTGGGCAATGAGTTCATCATTCAGGCCCATAGGTTTCAGGGTATTGATGATATGGCGGACATGGCTGGTGGGATTGCCGGTGCCATTGAACTTTTCAATATCAGGCATCTTGAACTTCTCTGGCAGTTTGGCATTTGGAAAAAGGCAGAGTCCATCAAAATCAAGGATTTGATCTCCTTTTAAGCGAGCCAAGACAGCTTTGATGTCCTTGACTTGTTGGGCAAGCTCATGGTTTTCCATTATGATCACGACGCTATCAACCTCTGGAGGAAAGGGCTTCTGAGAGATTGGCGGCCACAACTGTCACAGCTAAGTCCAAAAGCAAATCTAAAAGAAGCAAAAGCTCAATTACGTGTATGTTGAGACATCCCAAATCAAGTGATTGTGCAGTGCACCAACACCTATTGCCCCCTAGAATGTAAGCTGCCCCTAATATGATGACCCATTTACCATGCATGTAACCAAGTGGTTGAACAACATATTAGTACTATGAAGTGATGTGATCAGGTAGTAATGCAATACAGCAAGCAATCATGCGACAATTATACAATCAAGTGATCATATATACAATGTACCATGCAAGGTAAAAGATTGATGAAATCCCCACATTTTCTTTTTTCTTTTAAAGATCCTAGAAAAAAACAAAGAAAGAAAGAAATTTATGAAAACCTAAAGAATAAGAAAATATATATATATATATTTTTTGTTCTTTTGACAAGATCCTAGCAAAGATTGAAAGAGAAAGAAATAAAAAGAAAGATTCGTTTCTTTTTGTTTTTTTGAAAGAATCCTAGCAATAAATAAATAAAACCTAGAGATAAAAGAAGACCTTTTTTTTTTCTTTTTTCTTTTTTCGAAACTCCTAACGGTATAAGACTATGACAACCTTTCACAAGTCAAAACTTATCTCAAAGAGAGACAGAGTTATGCAAGGACTATTCTTTATCTCAAGAGAGATAGACTTCATCACAAACTCTTGATAAGATGAGCATGAATTCATCTTCTACAACAATTAAAACTCTAAAAAGTACTAATCATTGAATCAAACAAGAGTTTCAGATATAATGCAACACATAGTCCTAACCTGCTTGGGATTTCCTGTCCTAGTTTGGAAAGAGTTCTATGGCTTTCTACAATATGCAAGGTTTCGGGTAGTCTCAAAGGGTGCCCCGTTAGGAGTTTGCTGGAACCTCTAACATAGCCCGTGTCATGCCGGGATATCAGGTGAACTCAACGTGGGTTGCCCGCTCGATGCACATGAAAAAGAATTAAATAAAGCAAATATTAATTCCATGTTGAACTTTCTGGTTATGGCTCTCAAATCCCCAGCAGAGTCGCCAAAAACTGTAGACACCTCCCAAGCGGGGCATCGCCATACAGATTAATCACGCTTGTTTGGTTCCACTTCATAAACCAAGATCGTGGACATTCCCATGGCTAGGAACATCGCCACACGATAACGGTTATCATCAAAATAGAGTCGCCACCTAGTTTATTAAAACTAGGAAAAATGGACAGAGATTCCGGGTACGGGAGCCAAGAGTACAATAAGGGGAAGGTGTTAGGCACCCCTCTTTGCCCAGTCGTGAGACTGGCCCATAATCGTTCGACATACAATGTATATTTGCTTTATTTAATTCTAACACATAATCTGGTTTTTAGCCTTTAACAGTTGATAAGGTGAGCCAGTACGATAAATGAAAGCACGCATCAGAATAAACATAAAACAAATATGTCCCAGCAAATAGATCCCTCGGCCGGTGAATTGATGTCACGGCCGAGGAATCCCACTGGATCTATATATCGGCCGAAGGATTGATTCCCCAGCCGATGTTCTTCCTCACACCAGAATACGAACAGTTAATAGAAAGAACTAATTAAAAGCGAGAGACGGAAATTAAATCAAACCGTAGGCCGTTGGGCCTCACCACCTTGATCCCTCAGTAATTGATTGCTTGGATTGCGATTGATTGTAGATAATAGTGGTTGATTGTAGTAGTCAACTTCACAAAACCCTAGAACAAAGTGAGTTCTTTGGGGGTTTTTACTCTCGGATGCGCCTACTCACGGGAGTTTAGGGCTTTTGTAGAGGATTGATAGGAGATGATTTCTGTAGAGTTTGGGGACGGATCATGGAGTGGAGAGATGTGTATTTCGTGGTCCTTATTTCGGAAACCCTAAGGCCCTTTATATAGGCAATTGGTAACTCACTCCGGCCAATCAAATGGGAGTGAATCAAAGTGGAGTTCTAGGGCAATAAGACCTCTATGGTAAGTGTATTCGTAGCCCCGAAGTAATGGTTCGTGGCTGCTAGGGTTTGGGCGAACGGATTGAAAAGCTGCTGAACATTCCAGAATATGGAAAACATCGATCTACCGGCCGCCCAAAGGATTTCACGGCCGAAGAAAGGATTTCGCGGCCGCGGAAAGGATTTTCCAGCAAAAGGCCAAACTTTGCGGGCTCGCTCCGGACACTCCCGAACTCGGTTTTGCGCGTTCTTTGGACCGTTGGAAAGCTTGTTGAGTCTACTTTCTAACCCAAGTGGTTTGGATCAAATAAATTTAGTACATCAAAAGATATGACAATTTTACCCTTAGTGGGTCAGAAAATGGATTGTTTTGGTAAGATTCTCGTATCTCCCTCGTTTCAAATTGGTTTAAGGCTTATTATATATCAATAAAGAGGGTTTTGAAAGTACTACATGATGGTGGAATCCAACCACCAAAATAAGGAACTTTAGTTCATGAAAAATGGGCTGAAAGCAGACTTAATTGAAGATCGACGATGCTTCTAAGGCTATCCACTCTAAGTATCGCTTGGCACTCCTATCACCTATTTCAAAGTGTTCCTTAATCCCTTAAGAGTTCCACAAAGTTCCTAAGGTTTTCATGAAGTCAACCACAACAACCACATATCATATTCATCATCGGGATGGTCCCCAAGGTGGGACTTGAAATAATCGTTGAGCCAAATTGGGGTGTCTACACCTTTATAAAAACATTTAGACCAAAATCTTGATTTTCAAAGCATTGAAATCAATCCTAAAGATGATAAAATGAAACAATTAGGTGCAGAAAGTGACTGACTGTTACACATCATAAAACAGCTGTTTGCTCAGCACTACAGAAAACAGCAGATCATTGAAAGCAGTAGCAGACACATCCAAAGCAGCAGAGTATTCAAAGCAGCTCAATAGCTGTCATAGCAATTTCAGAACCAGAAGTATACAATTTCAGAACCAGCATTATCAGTTTTAAGCTTGTACAAAGTTACAACTGCTGATAACTTTGTGTAGTTTAGGCAACCTTAGTATAATCAAGCTATATTTGTTGTAGTGTGTATGTTTCATAATCACCCCTAGCTAAGTTTTTTTCCTCGATTCAGCAAAAGAAGATATACTAAGAGGAGAGCAAGAGTATAGATAAGATGATAATGAGGCCACCCCAAAGATAGGTAAAACCCAAAACAGAAACAAACAGAACCAAGCCTAGAACAAATTAGTCCCAGACCCAAACGTGCACAAGCTAGGGCTTAGATCAACATATACAAATAGAGAGAGAGAGAGGAACAAACCTGGTGTGCACGATTGAAGCCCTAGGACACAAGAAATTGATCCATTCACGAGCAAAACCAGTTCGCAATGCTTGAGATATCAAGCTCCAGTTCGTGCGAAGTGATTGGGAGATCTGGCGCCTCTGATTTTGACGAAGCGATTGGAATTTTTGGTGACCTAGGGCGGCAAGGATTGGCGCCTAAAGATTTCGCGGAACGCTGATCCGCGGGAGTGGAGACTGGAGAGAGGCAGAGGAAGTGGTGAGAGGCAGAGAGTAAAGTTGGAGTAAAATTAGGGCTAGTATTTCAGTAATGATTCCACACAAATGTTTTTACACATATCATGCACATATATTTTTGTGGGGCCCATATCGGCGTCTCAAAAAATAATCCGAACCGCTCATTTTTTTTAAAATATTTTTTGGAAGGTTTTTGTAAAAAATAAACTCCAACAGATATTGATAAGGGCTTTATCAAAAATTGTAAAGCAAAACAGAATGATTCGTCCTACGATTTCTGAAAAAGCCCTCACCGTTATCTGTTGGAACTGATTTCTTATACCAACCCTCCTACAAATATTTTCAAAAAGATTAGCGGTTCAGATCATTTTGTGAGACCCCGATATGGGCCCACAAAAATATATGTGCGTAATATGTGAAAAATATATGTACAAGTAGCATGGTTGCTTGTTTTTGGTGACAAGAAAAACTGATGTCGTTTTGAATGGAAAAAAAATTATTTAACTTTTTATAAGCGCGCAGGTGCCAAAATTTGGACCTTTCAGTGACAACCTTACAATTGTCACCGAAACTTGTCATCCGTGACAAATTTTCAGACCTTTCAGTGACAACCTTACGCTTGTCACCGAAACTTGTCTTCAGTGACAAATTTTCTGTCACCAAATCCCCTCATTATTTGGCGCCCTAGGGCCTGGTTACCCAAAGGTTTTCAGTGACAAACAATCAAATTTTTTGTCACCATTGAGTATATTCCGTGACAACACCATTTTTTTGTCACCAAATGGTGTCAAAGGGTGTCACCATTGGTGTTTTTTGTTGTAGTGAGTAGCTTCATAAACCGAGTGCACACCACAACACTTTAACCAAATGCTCCCCCCCCCACCCCCCCTCCCCCCAAAATGCCTTTCTCTTCATATCAAGTAACTCAATGGGTTGCCCATCATAGGTTAAATCATTCCAAACATCTACAAAGTCTGACACATTATACCAGCATCGCCACCATTATAATATGTCAGGGTCACCAAAGGTAACACCATGAGCTACAAGAGCTCAGCCGAATAATCCTATACCCGCTAACCCATAACTTACACATAACACGTCTTAGATAATCAACGACGTCTAGCTAGCACATGCGTATTCAACAACAATCAACAATGACACATCCACATTCCTTATTCTATAGTTGGTGTCTTGTGTTATCTGCGTTTCTCTTACGCGACATTTCGTAGTCCGTGTCACCATTTTCACTTTTCATTTGCCAAATCAACATTTCGAAAATCGTTTTACACATCCAACCTCGGTTCTGCTGCTCCGGGTTCCCGAGTATCCTCACAATGTTCCGCCGCTCCGGGTTCCCATTGGCATACAACTTGCATTGGCTCCTCTCCGCGGATAACCAAGCCATAATTCAAACCTCGGTTCCGCCGCTCCGGGTTCCCATTGGAACACACACACATACACCACACAATGGGCAAGTCCGACCACATTGCGGTTTTCAAAACACTTTCCTTTTTCAAAACACACCTTGTCTTTAACACACCTTAGGTATCATGTTTCTACTTTCTTAATTTCCGTGTCTCGTTACATGTATGGACTCCACGGTAGGACTATTCATAAATCATTCATTGTAATCTTGAAACTAAACTAGCAAGATCATCCAACTCTATATCTTTGATACCATGTCATAACTTTCTATTTTCACGTAGTCATGCTCCAACATTTAGCACAAAATAATAAGCATAGTGTCACATGAACAGACACCTTTGGATTGGAAAACCACTTATGCTTTATCACACATCTTACAAGTAATTCAAGTAATCACATATATATGCTCATAACCATCCTAAGATCAAAATACGAATACTTTCATTCAAGTTTATGTTTCCAAATCCGTTCTCTCTTCCTTTTTGGAAAGTTCAAAACAACATATGTTTTTTCGGATAATAAAGTCGAGTTATTTAAAATAGTCATATCTCTTTTCAAGCCTTTAGAAAAATACTTTTCAAGTTCTCATACATTTCAAACAATACAAACAAAATACACGTTTCTATTTATACTTAAAGATAATGGTTAAGATTAATCTACCGTTCTTCTTGGCGGTAGGGCAGCTACGGAAAGTAAGTCGGCAATTGAACGGAGTAACTTCCTACGGAAAGTTTACGGTAGCTTCAAAAGAGAAGGGTTTCTCTCGAAACTAATTCTTGACTAAAATACTAAATTTTTTGGATCGGGAGGGTGGTCGAGTGGCGGTTAGTGGCGGTCTTGGATGAGTTTCTTGAAGAACTCAAGAACACCAAGAATATTAAGAAAGAACAAAACACAAGCTTTCTAGAGAGAGAAGTTGAAGGGTTGGAAGGTGTGAGTTGAATGACAAGTGAATGGTGCTATTTATAGCAAAACATTGAGCTCTCTCCCTCTCCTCACACATGGCCGGCCCTCTCTCTCTCCAATTCTCCCATGGATTTGCTCCATGGTCTTGTCAAATCATGCTTGAAAGCATGCCAAGCCTTCCATGACTTGTCTTGTCCAATTTTTAGGCTTTAAGGCTAATAAACTAGGTAGGATCTTATGCTTTCTAGGGTAAGTCTTGGTGATTATGATCTAGGGTGCAAGACTTACAAGTCTAATGTAGGGTTTGATTAGGCTAAAATATAGTCTTCCATGTTTAGTCATTCCTAGGCTAGGTTTGTAGTCAAAATCTAGGGTAATAAGGGCTAGGTTCTAGGATGATTTGGTGCTTCAAGTAGTCTAGGAATGGGTTATAAAGTAGTTCTAGGCTTGAGTGTGAAGTTGGCTAAGAGGTAGCTTGCTTGAGTGACCAAACACATGCACACACATCACTCTCTCTCTTCTCTCTCTTCTCTCTCTCTCTCTCTCTCTCCCATGTGACTTTATAGGCGTATATATATATATGGATGTGTAAGACTAAGCATGGCTAGGCTTGAGTAACCTTGTAAGGCTAGGAGTACTACTTATGGAAGCAAAATGATGGGATTTGGTCTTGACTTGACTAGTCAAGTTTGGGTACTCATTGGATAAAGGCTAACCGTACTTTTATTACTCAAAAGATAAAGATTTCCATACGAGATATTGTCCAATGGTTAGAGAGGAAATGATGAAAAGGAATATTCTTGGAAGAGATATCTTTTTGAAAGTGACATTTCAATGGAGAGAAAGAATAATGTACTTTCTAGGAAAGTGATTTAAGAAAGCATAATGATTGCTATCTTTGTCCAATGGTTCTTAAATGCTAGGGAAAGGTAACTAAGTTATTTGGTACTTAGGTTTGCCCAACTAAATGGTTGGAAACTAATTCTATTATTCAAAGGATAAGAATTTCCCTACAAACTATTGTTTAATGGGTAAAGGATGAGAAAAGATATATTTGGAAGAAGTAATGATGAGGAATAAAGTCTTGAAATGACTAGTCAATGAAAGTGCAATGATTTTCTAGTCTAGGGTTGGAAAGGTTCAACTAGGGTGTAGAAAGGTTCATAAGGTTCAAAGTGGGTGAAAATGTTCACCTAGGAATTAGGAGGATTCATAAGGTTCAACTAGATGAAACTAGCCTTGAAAGGTAATTTGGATTGGCCAAACTAGTTAGTTAGGAAAATAACTAGACTTGCCAAGTAGGGTTTCTAGCCAAGAAATATAATATAAGGATTTTATTTTACTCACTAGAAAAATATACAAGTGCTTCTACCAGCATGCTTGTTTTAGAAAAAGGACTAGATTGTCCGAGGCAAAAAGATATAATTTTATAAGTCTTAAATCTAATTATGACGGATTATTAAAGTTAAAAGAAATTTTTAGAAGCAATCTAAGTAATTAAAATAAAATTCAAATATTTAACGAAATTTTTATTTACCAAAAATCAGGGTTGTTACATAACTAAATTTCACTAATTTCACTCTGATTTTAAATTTCACTAAATCTCAATGGGTTTGGATTTCACTTAGTGAAGACCACCTCTGGCCGACGACTTTTTCCGGCAAAATTTCACTTCTTCAAAAAATTAGAGAAATTTCACTAACTTGAAGCTGCTTGTGAATTTCACTACCTTTTGAACTTGTGAATTTCACGAGTTTCAACCTTGTGAATTTCACTAACTTGGAGGTCGTGAATTTCACTAGTTTTTGAAATCGTAAATTTCATTAACTTTGAGGTCGTGAATTTCACCAACTTGGAGCCCATGAATTTCACTAGCTTTGAGCTCATGACTTTCACTAATTTTGAAATTTTGAACTCATGAATTTTACTAGCTTTGAGCTCATGAATTTTATTAGTTTGAGCTTGTGACTTTCACTTGAAATTTTGAACTCATGAATTTTAGGGAAAATGACAGCTAAGGACGTGTTTTGATAATTAACTAGCGGATGTCCGTGCCTAAATGCACGTCGGAATGTATCATAATCTCAACTTAAATAAATTGTCTGAACTATCGGATTGCTAGCTCTACGAAATAGTTGTAATTTCGCACAAAGCGATCATATAAGGCAACATTATTTTACATAAAGATGCATTGCCTAAAAGTGAGGATAGAAAGGGATAAATTTATTAGGAGAATATTCTCCATATCTTTTTAAAAAAAAATGATCCGATGGCTATAAATTTAACATTAAAGTGATCTAACGGTTATAGAAGTTGCTCCCATTTATATGCCTAGACAATTTTAATAGAAAATCGCTTTGTTTTATAATATAGATATCCGCTAAGAATATTTTCAGCATTAACAAATATTCTTAGCATGTCCTTGACGGATATTAATTATTAAAATACATCCTGGGCCGTTATTTTCCCTGAAATTTACTAGCTTTGAGCTCATGAATTTTATTAGTTTGAGCTCGTGACTTTCACTGGATTTCAAAACACAGCATGCGGAGTAAAAGTTCGGGATTTTGAAACAAACAATTGTATAAATTGGATACATCAATCAAACAAGTAGTCTGAAATTGTGAATTTCACTTTCTAAAGGGAGTACTAAAAGCTTTCGTTTTCCATGGTGGGTGGACTGGGTGTGGGTTCCTTCCTTCGATTAAGCGGGAGAGAAAGAGTAGTTGCAACTTTCAAAGCCCCCAAAGCCCCCTTTGAAGAACAAGAACAAGAAGAAGGAGATGCGGAGTGGGAGCAACTATCTTGCTCGCGTGCACTGGACTCGCCCCTGTACGTCGTTCATTATCTCCTCTGAAGAAAAACAAAATCATGAGCGAGCTCACCAACGCGACTCGTCGCAAGTCGCCACCACCGTGATCAACGCACCGCCGCTCTACATCTCCATCGTCGACAGCGTAAACTTCTGCCAGAGCTCTTTTCGACGTCTCCGGCTCAGGCGCCGGGGCCTTCGACGTCTCCTTCGCGAGCACCGGCTGGTTCTGCTCCGGGTCCGGGTTCGGTATGCACAGAGAGATCTTGGAGTTTCATTCTTGACGGAGAAGACGTGAGTGCGGGGGTAATCTCGTTAGAAAGTCGACCTCAATCCTTATGCGTATATTTTCTTTTTCCAGTTGGAGTGTGCGGGAATTGGGGGTCCTGATTTGGACCGGCCGGTAATTTGCCCGTGTTCATTCAAATTGCAAGGAGACACTCAGGAAGAAAAAATTTCCAATAACAGTACAAGTACTGTTGATTTCCATAGGATTTCGAAAAAACATAAAATCAGACTTCTGTACCTTGAACAACCCGTCAAATTGAAAACTCGAGAACAAAGCGAAGTCAAATACATCACAAAGCTAGAACGATTTATTCCGTACAAACCACAATCCAAATGAAACTGCGTAGAATACATTAACCACACCACATGCTGAGAGAGAGATAGAGATGGCTGTTTATTTCCAAAGAAAACCACGCCTGCGCCCCATGAGATTGTCCACAATGAAATAGTAGCAGGAGGTGATGGAAACCTCGATAAGTTGAAACCATGCCCTTCGCCAATACGGATTTATCAACAAAATCGCTACAATTGCCAAGACTACAGTTACGTAAGACCCTGCAAAGCTCATATAAAACACATTCATGTCCATGAAACCAGAATCTTCTTCTGTATCATTGACAATTGCTCTTGGTGTCGATGGAGATGAATCAGTTGCATTGCACTTTGGCAGTGGTTCTCCGCAAAGAAGTGGATTTCCAACGTAGCTACTCGAGTCAAAAGTTCCGAATTGTTTTACTCTCGGAGGCATCCTTCCACTCAAGTTATTATAGGACAGATTGAAAACAGCTAAGGAGTATAGCTCTGTAAGCTGAGAGGGGATTTTCCCATTTAGGTGGTTGTAGGAAAGATCCAAGCTTTCTATGCCTGTCAAGTTTGAAAATGTCACAGGGATTGTACCGATGAAGTTATTGTGGGACAAGTTCAACACTTTGAGATTGGTAAGGTTTCCGATCTCAGGTGGTATGTGGCCAGTCAATCTGTTGTGGGAGAGATTGATTCCTGAGAAAAGCCGTAAAACGATTCCCCTGTAGACTAAGGAAATTCCCTTTGTTGTAAACTTTGCCTCTTGTCTTGTAGGCTCTATCAAAAAATGCTCATCTCCACCAGTTTCACTCTTGGCTAATTCCATCCCCAGATCATGCAACAATAATGTGAATGTTTGTGGTGAATCAATAAGGTTGAATTCGTAACCTTCTCCCTCGACATGTATTCCGTTGAATTCGATTTCACTAATACAAGGGGGAATGCTGCCAAAGAGATTATTGGATGAAAGATCAATAATGCTTAAGCTGGAAAGGTTGCATAACTGCTTTGGGATGTTGCCTTCAAAATTATTATTTTGCAAGAGAAGAACCGTAAGCTCAGAAAGGCTGCCTATCCAAGTTGGAATAGTACCACTGAATTGGTTATAAGAGATATCAAGCTCCATTAAACTGGTACTGTAATTTTTGAAGGCCATTGGAAAAGGTCCATCTAGCCTATTTTTGGACAACCGAATATTGAACATAGCTGATGAACTAAAGCAAGATGGCACAGTTCCGGTGATATTATTTTCTGAAAGATCTAACAACATGAGGTCTTTCAGTTGACAAAATTCAATTGGAATAGGACCTTCAAGATGATTACCGGCCATGGCTAGGAAAGCTATTGATGTATTATTCCCAATGAACCCAGCTGGAATCTTTCCTACCAGTTGATTAGCACTAACATCCAAATAGATCAAATTGCTCCGAGACAAGTTAGGCGGAATTTCTGTGAAGGAATTGTTGGCGGAATATAAGACTTCCAATAGGGTCAAATTGTTTTGATGGGGTAGTACTGGGCCTTTCAAGAAGTTGTTTGATAGTCTCAAGAATTTCAAGAGGCGGCAACCTTTGGCCAAATGAACCGGTATTTCTCCAGATAAATTGTTATTGGATAAATCTAGCGTTTTCAGAGCAGTCATATCCCCGAATGAAGAGGGAATGTTTCCTTTAAAGTTGTTTGTAGACATGTTGAGGAATTCTAAACTCGGGAAAGAACTGGCTAATTTGAAAGGAAGGAAGCCTTCAAGATGATTGTTAGTGGTATCCAACATTATAAGATTTCCCATAGGATGCGAAGGAAACAATAATTGTCCACCAAATGAATTGTACGATAGAAAAAGTATTTCCATTCTTGTATTGTTGTCCAACAACCAATATGGAAACTTATCCGTAAAATCAGAGAGCTTAACCACTATAAGGTCATGTTGATGGTAGAGAAAGCGAGGAAATGATCGGGGAATATGACCATGTTCAGAAGATGACAAACAAAGTCCGATTAGTTGGAAACTTGGGGATGTGGCAAGAAAGTCCTCATCTTCCAACAACATGTTGTTCAGGCTCTCAATGAACACGAGTTTGGAATGGTTAAAAAATGACTTGAATGAGATTGGAACTTCAAAGTCATTATCTGAAATTGCAAGGTATTCGAGAGATGTCAAATTGATAAGCGGAGACCGTGCAATGTTTCCAGTAAAATGATTGGAAGTTAAATCCAGTAGTCGAAGGGATGTCAAGTTCGCCAGGCACCATGGTAAGGTTTCCCCAAAGTCACTCCCTGTAACGTCAAGCTCTCGGAGCTTCTTCAACTCGCACAACCCTTATAACACATGGAACGAAACACATTGAAAATCTTAGATTGATATATATTTGATACACAAAACAGATAATGACTAGTAATATCCTTCTATTTGTGGGAGCGGGAGTAGAAGAACAATTCAGAGTTATACCTGCAATCGAAGGAATACGCTTGCTGTCACGATATGTCAAGGACAAGACTTGAATTGAAGTCATTACTCTAATGTATGGAAGAACGTCGTCGAGTATAACATCTTCCATGAGCAAATTTTCAAAGTTGCTGAGGTTTCTCAAGTCTGTATTAAATGGTTGAATAAAATTAAGCATGGAAGAAATCTGTAAGAATTATGAGAGAGGAAGGTGCTAATGATGTTATAAGGAAATTTCTCAAATAAGAGGTACCCTTATTGTGAACAGCTCCATGCACGGAGCCTCCATTGAGACTCATATCCAGTGTCTTGATTGATGAAAGCCTTTCCAAAAATGACCAAACACTATTATTGAGGGCTTCATTACCACTCAGATCAAGGACCTCTAACTTTTTCAATATTCCTGATTCATCTTGTGAACCTGTGCAAAATAGTAGTGGTAGATTTATTTGGAAATATTTTTCTAGAAAAGAAAACGTTTCCTGTTGTTAATTGGATTGTGATATGAAAACATTTTATATTGTTTGGTTGACAAGGAAAATCTCACTAAGGTTCTTAAAAATAAGTATTTATTGGCAATTTTTAAAGTTAAAAATAATATATTTTTGAAAATAATTTTTTGATTTTTTTGCACAGTTCAAAAGATCTCATTGAGATCTATCAAACAAAATCTATATTGCACAAAAAATTATTTCAATAAATCCATTATTTTTAAGCTTTAAAATTGCAAATAAGTTTAAGGACCCTTAGCGGAAATGACCAAATTATATGGTTTTCCAATAAACTATATAGTTCATCAACATTCACAAATCGAAATCCATCAAAACACCTATCGCATCAAAGAAAGTCTAAATTGTTAAATTTGAATAATATTTTGATTCTGGATAACGTTACCGTTTTCTCCGAAAAAAGTTCTTCTCATCCAAAACTAGATTAACGCCGCTTTTGTTTTGGATTTGGGGTAGTAAATCTACTGAGTTTGTTTTTTAGACTACATGGCGTTTAGCTCATTTCCATATACATATTCTGATTTCATTTTGGTGAAAAAAAAAAAAAAACTTGAAAAGTTTATAGAAATCATATTTTATTGTGCAAACACTTGAAATGTTTTAATTCCATACCGTTGAGAGCACTGATACTGGCAATCGTATTATAGCTCAAGTCTAGCTCCTTCAAGTTGTTCAAACCATCAAATTCTGCATTAAAAATGAAAAACTACGTAACACTTTAGCGAGGACAACAATAAATTATATATGAATAAAGAAAAAAAAGGAGCAGGAGACGGATGCTTGGATTCATATCCTTATACATATGTGTTTTGAGCCATTCAAAACATTTGCATGCAACTGATCACCCATATCCGACAAGTGCAGTACTTACATATATATGTGAGAACATGCATCTTTGAGGGGAAAAAGGACTATTTTGACTTATGGTTTGTGTTTCACACCGAATTACCTTTGACATAAATTGACCCATTCAATTTGGTACCGGCCAAATTTAATGCCTTGTTCTCTTCCATTTTCAAAAAGAATTTTTCAAAAAATCCTCCCTAGATTCCCTCTATTTCCAACATTTCTCTTTCTATATCTCTCCACTTATTACCCCTACTATTTTTTAATTTTTTTTTCAAAACACAATCCAAACAAAGCATAATGCCATTTCCCTAGATTCTTCAAGTTTGAAAAGTCATTCAAAGACGGTAGAATGCCATTTCCAAGATTATTCTGGCTGAGATCAAGCTCCTCCAAATTAGTCAAATTTGACAAAATTTCAATACCTGCAAGAGAAACACATGATTTTGATACGTATCGTAGTTAGCACAAATTTTTTAATCATGTTAGGAGACCCCAAAGCAAAGAGAAAAGAAAAAAAAAGTAGTATAACTAAAAGAAAAATCTTCTTATTCGGCCTCCGCATGTGAGGGCATTTATTAATGGTTTAACCTTAACGGCTTGTTTTTCAGCGGCCAAAATAATACATTTTTTTAAAGGGGAGATTAATTATATGTGGTTTGTTTGGGTAATTCTTTCTTTCTTTCTTTTTTTAGGTCAAGCTGAAAGTACGTTTGGGTAATTCTATGGGGATACGAGTAGGTGGATGTCATTTATGTAATTGATAAAGACATTTTTCGTGTAGAATAATGTCATTTTTGTTAATATAGGTTAATTGTAGAACGTGGACAAAGTATGAATTGGGGGTAAGAGTGGGAAGTTTGAATCCTCATCCAAGGGAATATAAGGAATCCCCAGATTTCATATCCCCGATAAAGACTATAAACACAGAATGCACCCATTTTTTAAGCAATTAGATGATTAAGTTTTAATTTGAACCCTTCAGTAATTAGGGAGTAATACCTGCTACCTGTACATATAGACCGTCACCCTTTCTATTAGGGCTGTCCACCAAACTGACCTGCCAGACCACCCGACCCAACCCGTAAACAGGCACAACGGACGGTTCAGATCGGATGGATCGGTCGGATTCGGGTCCAAAATCTGGAAAATTTTGGTTGTCGGTCGGGTGTCGGATGCGTAGGATAAAATCCTATTCCACCCGACCCGACCGAATTATTATATATAAAAGAAAAAAAAACCCTACTTTCATTTCATTTCAACTTTCCCTTTCCCAGTCGGCAGCTCCACATCCCCAAAGCGGCAACTCTCTCTCTTCCTCTAGATCTAGCGGCAACCCTACTTTAAAATCGAAAGTAGAAGAAGAGAAGAAGTTACCACTACAGCAAGGAGAGACTTTGATGCATTTGGTGGTATCTCTCTCTCTTCCTCTAGATCTAGCGATATCTCTCTCCGTTGACAGTGGCTCTCCTCTCTCTCTCCGATGATCCGGTTGTGTGTATTGTGTAATATTGTGCATGTAGCTTTTGTCGATCATTGTAATCGGTTGGGTCATTTGTGTGACAGATTATTACACGATTGTGTGTAATGGGTTTTTTGCAACTATTTGTTAATTTTGTTGCACCACCCCACTGTGTAATGGGTTTTCAGTTGTGTGTGATTTGTGGCTCTCTCTCTCCCTCTCTCTCTCCATTTTTTCTTTTTTGATCTGATGATTTTGATCACCGGACTGAGTATTTTTCGATCCGCGAACCCAACCGATCCGATCCGACCACCCCGAAATACTCTGTCGGTCAAAACCGACCACCCATTCGGTCGGGCTCGGGTGAGCATTTAGCCATCGGGTCGGGTCCAACCCGACCCAATCCGACCGATGGACAGCCCTACTACTCATTTAAAAAAAAGTACTTATTTATGTCTAATTAGGGAAAACATTTTCTATTGTTTGACTGACAAGGAAAATCTCTAATATAATAAAGTGACCAAATTATATGATTTTCCAATAAACTATACACCCTGTCAACATTCACAAATCGAATTCCATCAAAACCCGTCGCGTCAAAGAAAGTCTAAACTGTTAAAGATTATGCTAAAAATGGGGTTTGATCAGAGATGTGTTCGATGGATTATGGAGTGTGTATCCTTTGTCACTTATTCAGTTATTATTAATGGGGAAGCAAAGGGATATATTAGGCCTTCTCGGGGCATTCGGCAGGGCGATCCATTGTTGCCGTATCTGTTCTTGATATGTGGTGAGGGGTTTTCAAGGTTGATTCAAGAAGCTGAGATGTCCGGCAAGATCACGGAGTCAAGGTTTGCCGAGGTAGCCCGTCGGTTAGCCACCTATTTTTTGCAGACGATACTTTGGTTTTCAATAGGGGTAGTGAGGGGGAGCCGGGGAGGTGAGGAACGTTCTTGATATTCTTCAGAAATACTGCAAGGCATCGGGTCAGCTGCTTAATTTTAGCAAGTCCGTTTGTTTTTTCAGTAAGAACACTCCTACCACTGAGAGAAACCGTTTGAATCAAGAATATGGGCATTCAGAGTGATGTTAACTTGGGTAATTACCTGGAGTTACCTACGGAGATTGGGGGTTCTAGGTACAATGTTTTCTCATTTCTCAAGGATAGATTGCGCATTATTCTAGAAGGATGTAACGAGAAATTTTTGAACCAAGCTGGGAAAGAGGTACTATTAAAATCTGTTGCTTTAATGTTGCCAAACCATATTATGTCTTACGTTAAGCTTCCGGATAAAATGTGTAAGGAACTGAATGGGTTGATGGCACCTTTTTGGTGGGGATAAAAAAACAAGGAAAGGAAAACACACTGGTTATTGTGGGATAAACTGTGCGAAAAAAAAAGGAGGTGGTGGTCTTGGCTTTCGGGACCTTCGCTGCTTTAACTTGGCTCTTTTGGCTAAGCAAGGGTGGTGGCTGCTGAAGGGAGGACGTTGTCTTCTACACAGAATTCTCAAGGCCAAGTACTTTTCGAATGGCTCTTTTCTTACGGCAAGAGCAGGTTCGAATCCATCTTGGACTTGGAGAAGCATATTGGAAGGGAGAAAGATTATTAATGCGGGTTTGCGATGGAGGATTGGAATGGGGGATAGGGACAAATGGCTCCCAAAATATGAACCCACGGCTCCGGCTAGTGTTAAAGAAAAAGGGGAGAGGGAGGAAAGTCCAGTTTCTCATAGACCCCCACACTTGGGGTTCGAAGGAAGATCTGGTCAAGGAGGTTTTCAGCGCGGAGCAGAGCTAGCTAATTCTTTCCATTCCCCTGCTGAAATATCCAGTAGACGACAAGATTATTTGGCATTTTTCGGCAGATGGGAACTATACGGTCAAATGGGGGTATGAATCGGCTATGATGCTTCAAAGATATTGATGTTTGGGTAGAAGGGCTGTGGGTGAAAGTAGCAATAGACAACAAATGAAGAAAGTGTGGAATGGCGTATGGTCGCTTCTGACACAAGGGAAGGTTCAACATTTTATATGGAAAGGCGCTCAGAGATATCGTGCCAGTCAAGGAGACTCTCCATAAACGCAGGTTAACCTTTGATATCCTTTGCCCTTTGTGTAAATTGGAGAAGGAGTCTATTGTTCATTTATTGGTGAGGCACGATTTTGCTCAAATGGTCTGGTATATATATTTCTCCTTTTCGGTTAGATATGAGATCAATTTCTGGAGAATCTCTGATTGATTGGTGGATTTGTACGTTAGAACGGTTGAAGGATAGAGAGGACGCAAAGAGTTAATTTCTTGACTGGAGTGTGTTACATTATTTGGAGAATATGGCTAAGACGAAATGAAGCAATCTTTAATGACCATTTTGATAGGCTTGATACGGTTAATTTGCCAAGCAGCAATCAGAGATGCAATAGAATTCTTGGCTGCGCAAGATGAGAGAGGTCGACGTGAGGATGGGATTCGATAGGACCAAACGCGCAACTCGTTCAATCAGTGTGGTCACGACCAAGATATGGGTGTTACAAACTCAATTTCGATGGTGGCATGGATAAGCACAGGGGGCAATGTGGTATGGGAATGGGAAATTCATTGCAGCAAAGGCAATGGCAGCAAGGGATGGGCTTCTGTTGAAGGGGATTCACAACATTTGGTACAGTTGGTGCAAAGGCGTAAGGAAGACCATCAGGGAGATTGGGTGATTGTAGCAGATATCTTACGGCTTCTAGATGGGTTTTCTGGTGCAGACTTTTCCTTTGTCAGGAGGAGTGGTAATGGGGTTCCCCATAGTATCGCTCAAAAAGCAGTGAGAGGTCTTGTCTTTTCTACGTGGGAGTTTAGGTCTCCGGTGTGGCTTCTTTTCTCTCTTCAAGGGGATGCATGCACCCTATTTGATGTATTTTTTTCACTTCTTTTGTTCTATCTATAAAATCGTAACCCTATCGATTGACAAAAAAAAAAACTTACCTTTGACATAAATTGACCCATTCAAATTGTTACCAACCAAATTTAGATTCTTCAGGTTTGAAAGCCTATTCAAAGACAGTAGAATGCCATTTCCAAGATTATTGCTGCTGAGATCAAGCTCCTCCAAATTAGTCAAATTTGACAAAATTCCAGTACCTGCGAGAAAAACACATGATTTTGATACGTATCGCAGTTAGAAAAGGAAAAAGAAAGTAATATAACTAAAAGAAAAATCTTATAAATTCGGCCTCCGCATGCGAGGGCATTTATTGGTTTAACCTTAACGGCTAGTTTGTCGGCGGCCAAAATAATACATTTTTTTGATGGGGAGATTAATTATACGTGGTATGTCTGGGTAATTCTTTCTTCATTTTTTTTTTAGGTCAAGCAGAAATTATGTTTGGGTAATTTTATAACGACCCGGGTTTTTCTTAAATAAACTCCAAAATACCCCGTATTTTACAAACTTCTAGGCCCCTATTTGTCTATATACAAAATTTTACACTTTCAAAATAATACAAAAATCTACATTTTATTGAAACCAATGTCAGAGCCGACTCTAGTCTTGTTATGAATCTCAAGCAATACTGGCCCAATTTTCACCTCTAGTGCCTCTCCTGGAAGTTACTTGTCTGCTACGGCCTACGAGGCCTGTCCACTAATTTATCTGCAAAAGAAATCTGGCCGATGCGGGGGCAGGGTACTCCGTACCGTGAGTGATGAGATTCACTCAATAGATACCCTAACCCATTAATTCATGCAATACAAGTAATAACATGTCGAGTAACAATAAAAGAAACAATTAATAGATCGTAACAACAATTAACTTCTTATAAATTCTTCGTTTTTAGTGAATTCTCGATTTCTCCACCATGAGAAATATTCCTCTCAAAGAATCTCTGAACTTTGACAACTCTGCAGATTTATCCTCTCCTTACTTGCCCATCCAGGGGGTTCCAAACGAATAAAACCAAACTATATATCGGGTCAAACTTAGTTGTACCATCTCAAGGAGCGAAAGATAAACCAATCAATCGCAAGAAATGATACCCATACTTCGGTTTCAACCAATAAAACCCATCCCCGGAAGATAAATCCAACAGTGCCATTTCAGTGTTCGATACGAATATCCACTGATCTTTAATCACAAGTGCCGATTCCGCCGACCATACTTTCAGGACCTACCATGCTCTTGGCGACTTTGGTTTTCTCCTGACCGAAACTGTCACCATTGTGACTTCTCATCATTTCACTTTCCATAATTTTAACGTCTAATCAAATTTAAATACAAACACGAGTACCACCCAGTGTACCTATTGTCCAATTCTACATTTGCATAAGCGTGCCAAGTAATGCCGAATCAAATAACAATTTAATGGTCTTAATCACATCATCTCATTTTTACAGCTAACAAAGTTGCCCGTTTCCTTGTTGAAATCGTAATATTTTATTCCGATGTGATTAAATAACTATTTTATTAACTATGCTGATAGCTTAACAATTAAACATTTTACACCATAATCAAATTGTTATTGAAAATAATTTTAATATATCAAATTTCTTTTTTTAAACTAGTTTCATAATTTTTTGTTTTCTTCCTAGTGATTCCTTTTTAATACTAATTATTATTGTATTTCTTGATAATACTAATTTTCTTAAATTTATATAATACGCACTAAAATATTTTCCTTATTAACTTTATATACATAAAAATGATCTTGAATTACTTGTTTGTAACTAGTGAGATAAAAAACCTATTATTATTATTAAGTCTCCATTTCCTTTATTTCTCAAACTTAGGATTCTAAAATCTAAATTCGTAGTTCTACTAAAATAACCTACTAGCAGTTATTGACATAATATTTTCCATATAACATTTTACTAACTTATATTTTTCTTATAAGTTGGCTTTTATTTACTCATAAGATTTATTTATTATCCAAATTTTACTAATAATAATATTTTGTGTTGTCTAAAAAAATATACTAGATTTCGTACGTTTAATCCGATGAAATCATTGATTTGTCTCATACATCACAATGACAACTTTCTCAATTTTCCAATTTTTAATGAGCAAAAAATACCATATCTAAACAATAATGCTAATTTAATAAACGGAACAGAAGTAAACTAAATTGAAAATACCAGGATTTAAATACAACAAAAATGAATATTTTCTTTTTAGTTCGCGGCCACGAGGTTCAAGGTTCGGGATTGCGGCCGCAAGGTCAGCTTTGGAGCTATTGGTTCAGTGAGTTTTGGCGATAGGGGTCGATTCAGACCCTCTCCTAAAGCCAAAACTAGTACAATATACTTAGAATTAATGTAGGAAGGAATATCTACCCTTTTTTTTTTTTTTTAATTTGGTGGGAATTTGAGACGGTGGTTGTGGAGGTGAAGATGGAGGTGAGGAGATGGGCCGGAGAAAGTGGTGGCGCAGGAGTGGAGACCAGTGGAAGGCAGTGGTACTGAGGTGGTGGCAGCAGTTGGAGGAGGTGGAGGTGCACGGCAGGTGGTGGTGATGGCAACCGAGGGAGGTGGTACAGGTGGTGGTGATGGCAACCGAGGGAGGTGGTGTGGGGTGCGGCGGTTATGTTGGTGAACCGGAGGGAGGTGAACCAGGTGGTTATGGACGAGGAATCCGAGAGTGGAGGTGCCCATGGTGGTCTCTCTCTCTCTAAACTTTGCACAGTGGTGTGTGTGGGAGTGGTGGTGATATGGATGCATATATGTATATAGGAGAAGGAATAAATGTGGGCGAGTGGGGTGGGCGTGGGATGGCAGGGGAGGGAGTAATTGGCGTGGGGATAAGGGTGTGGTGGGATCATTGGGATGGTGTGTGATTAATGATATATATTTCTCACTCCGTCCAAATTGCTCATCTCCTTTGGGAATTAGACTTATTAAGGAATGTAAAAACTTTATATTGTCTTTTCTGTTTTACCCCTACGTCCCAATCAATATTACTGAGGTCAATTTTTTGGGTCAAGATTTTTATATGAAACTTAAAATATTTGTTATATGGATATTGTTTGATGGATATCAATTAGTTTTACTAGACAAAATTTTCAAAATCATGAAAACCGTTATAAAATAAAAGATAATGGACATGCCAATTGAGATGGAAAAGTACTTTTTAACGGTAAAACTAGAAAGTGACTTTGTTTTGATGGATGTTTTTAGAAATGGGACATTCATTTTGAGACATCCAAAATGAAAAGAGAGATCAGCAATTTAGGACGAAGAGAGTGTGTGTGTATATATATATGTGTGCGCGCCCGCGCTCGCTGTATTCTTTTTTTTTATTAAAAAAAAAACTGTCGGTGGGGGTTAAAATAGAAGTGCTGCTGCAACTACTGTGCAAGTAGGAATAAAGTGAAGGAATTAATTCTCGCGGTTGCGGAAACTTACCCTGCGGTGTTTAGTGGTCCGATTTTTTATTTCGGAAGAATTTTATAATATTACCATAGACTAACAAAAATATTTCTAGTCCAACCGTGATCTCGGTTTACGAAAGAAAATATATCGTAAGTTTAAAAGAAATATTTACACAAACTATTAACATACAAGAAAAGAATTTAAATACATAGTAATTAATTAATGCCGGATAATAAGAACATGAATATTGAAATAATATTACGGAATATTAGAAATTCTATGGGGATACGAGTAGGTGGATGTCATTTATGTAATTGATAATGACATTTTCCGTGTAGAATAATGTCATTTTTGTTAATATAGGTCAAGTGTAGAACGTGGACAAAGTATGCATTGGGGGGGTAAGAGTGGAAACTTTGAATCCTCATCCATGGGAATAAAACGAATCACCATATTTCATATCCCGGATAAAGAAGAGTGTTAACAAACACCAAATGCACCCATGCACCCATGTTTTAAGCCTTTAGATGATTATGTTTTAATCTGAACCCTTCAATAATTAGGGATTAATACCTACTACATGTGTGTATAGACCGTCACCCTCTCTATTATAAAAAGACTAATTTGCACTTTTAACCCCTTAACTACTTATTTATGTGGTTTAAAAAAGAGTACTTATTTATATCTAATTAGGGAAAACATTTTCTGTTGTTGTTGTTTGATTGACAAGAAAAATCTCTAATATAATAAAATGACCAAAATAGATTATATGATTTTCCAATAAACTACATACTTTGACGACAGTCACAAATCGAATTCCATCAAAACCCGTCGTGTCAAAGAAAGTCTAAACTGTTAAATTTCAATAATATTTGATTCTGGATAAATATTTCTCAAAAACATAGTCCAATTGAGTTGAAAATTTAAAAAGTTTAAAGAACGTTACAGTTTTCTCCAGAAAAAAATCTTCTAAAATGATTTTTCTGCCCGAAATAAAAGGAGCGTTAATCAAGTTTTGGAATAGTAAATCTACTGAGTTTGTTTTTTAGACTACCTGTCTTACATGGTGTTTAGCTCATTTCCATATACTCCCTCCGTTCCAAATTAATAGTCCGGTTCGGTCTCCAATGCATTTTTTAAATTGTTAATATCTTTCAATCTATAATGAATTTTATGTGCAATATGGATCTCATATGATAGATCTCAATTAGTTCTATTATACAAAGTTTTTAAAATCTTTAAATACATTATAGATTGAAAGATATTAACAATTTAAAAGTTGCATTGGAGACCGAACCGGAATATTAATTTGGAACGGAGGGAGTATAATCTTATTTCATTTTGGTGAAAGAACACAATTGAAAAGTTTTTAGAAATCATACTTTATTGTGCAAACTCTTCTAAAGTTTCAAATTCCCTACCGTTGAGAGCACTGATATTGTCAACCGCATTTCGGCTCAAGTCTAGCTCGTTCAAGTTGTTCAAACCATTGGGATCCGAGTTTGGGTTAAGTGTGTGTGTGTTTAAAAGGGTCGTCATCATACTCATTCCTAGTCAGCAATTACCTAGTGGATGCTAGGTGGTAAGTGGAATTACTTTCTTACCCATGATAAAAAAAAAAGTCCTAATTCTGCGTTCAAATGAAAAACTACGTAACACTTCAAATGAACAAATGAAGAAAGTGTGGAACGGCGTATGGTCGCTTCTAACACAAGGGAAGGTTCAACATTTTATATGGAAGGTGTTCAGAGATATCGTGCCAGTCAAGGAGACTCTCCATAAACGCAGGTTAACCTCTGATATCCTTTGCCCTTTGTGTAAACTGGAGAAGGAGTCTATTGTTCATTTATTGGTGAGGCGCGATTTTGCTCAAATGGTCTGGTATATTTCTCCTTTTCGGTAAGATAAGAGATCAATTTTTGGAGAATCTCTGATTGATTTGTGGATTTGTACGTTAGAACGGTGGAAGGATAGAGAAGACGCAAAGAGTTTCTTGATTGGAGTGTGTTATTGGAAAATATGGATAAGATGAAATGAAACAGTCTTTAATGACCATTTTGATAGGCTTGATACGGTTTGCCAAGCACCAATCAGAGATGCAATATAATTCTTGGCCGCGCAAGATGAGAGAGGTCGACGTGAGGATGGGATTCGATAAGACCAAACGCACGACTCGTTCGATCAGTGTGGTTGCAACCAAGATATGGGTGTTACAAACTCAATTTCGATGGTGGCATGGATAAGCACAGGGGGCGATGTGGTATGGGAATGGTCATTCGCGAAGCGACTGGAATGGGAAATTCGTTGCAGCAAAGGGCAATTGGGAGGCAGCATTTGACAGATCCGTTAGTGGTGGAGGCAATGGCAGCAAGGGATGGGCTTCTATTTGCAAGGGAGCTTGGGCTGGATGCAATTCTTGTTGAAGGGGATTCACAACATTTGGTACAGTTGGTGCAAAGGCGTAAGGAAGACCATCAGGGTGATTGGGTGATTGCCGCAGATATCTTACAGCTTCTAGATGGGTTTTCTGGTGTAGAGTTTTCCTTTGTCAGGAGGAGTGGTAATGGGGTTCGATCCCCATAGTATCGTTCAAACAGCAGTGAGAGATCTTGTGTATTCTACGTGGGAGTTTAGGCCTCCGATGTGGCTTCTTTCCTCTCTTCAAGGGGATGGATGCGCCCTATTTGATGTATTTTTTTTCACTTCTTATGTTCTATCTATAAAATCGTAACCCTATCGATTGACAAAAAAAAAACTTACCTTTGACACCATTCAAATTGGTATCAGCCAAATTTAGATTCTTCATGTTTGAAAAGTTATTCAAAGACGGTAGAATGCCATTGCCAAGATTATTGCCGCTGAGATCAAGCTCCTCCAAATTAGTCAAATTTGACAAAATTCCAGTACCTGCAAGAGAAACACATGATTTTGATACGTTTTGCAGTCAGAAAAGTAAAAAGAAAGTAATATAACTAAAAGAAAAATCTTCTTATTCGGCCTCCGCATGAGAGGGCATTTATTGGTTTAACCTTAACGGCTTGTTTGTTAGCAGCCAAAATAATACATTTTTTTGAAGGGGTGATTTATTATACGTGGTATGTCTGGGTAATTCTTTCTTCTTCTTTTCTTTAAGGTCAAGCGGAAATTATGTTTGGGAGATTTTGTAACGACACGGCTTTTCCTTAAATAAACACCAAAATATCCCATATTTTACAAACTTCTAGGTCCCTATTTGTCTTTATGCAAAGTTTTACACTTTCAAAATAATACAAAAATCTACATTTTATTGAAAACGATGTCAGAGCCGACTCTAGTCTTGTTACGAATCTCAAGCAATACTGGCCCAATTTTCACCTCTGGTGCCTCTCTTGGAAGATACTTGTCTGTTACGGCCTACGGGGCCTGGCCACTAATTTATCTGCAAAAGAAATTTGGCCGGTGCGGGGCCAGGGTACTCTGTACCGTGAGTGATGAGATTCACTCAATAGATACCCTAACCCATTAATTCATACAATACAAGTAATAACATGTTGAGTAACAATAAAAGAAACAGTTAATAGATCGTTACAACAATTAACTTCTTATGAATTTCTAGATTTCTCCACCATGAGAAATACTTCTCCCAAAGAACCACTGAACTATGACAACTCTGTAGATTTATCCTCTCCTTACTTGCCCAGCTAGGGGGTCCCAAACGAATAAGACCAAACTATATATCGGGTCAAACTTAGTTGTACCATCTCAATGAGTGAATGATAAACCAACCAACCGTGAGAAATGAAACCCATACTCTGGTTTCAATCAATAAAACCCATCGCCGGTAAATACCCAGAAGATAAATCCAACAGTGCCATATTCAGGGTTTGATACATATGTCTACTGGTCTTTAATCACAAGTGCCGATTCTGCACCATACTTTCAGGACCTACCGTGCTCTCGTCCACTTTGGTTTTCTCCTGACCGAAACTGTTACCACTAACAATTCAATGGTCTTAAATCACATCATCTCATTTTTACAGCTAACAAAGTTGACCATTTCCATGTTAAAATCATAATATTTTATTCCGATGTGATTAAATAACTATTTTATTAACTATGGTGGTAACTTAACAATTAACCATTTTACATCATAATCAAATTGTTATTGAAAATAATCTTAATTAATCAAAAAAAAATTGAAACTAGTTTCATAATTTGTTGTTTTCTTCCTAGAGATTCCTTGATACTAATTATTTTCGTATTTCTTGGTAATACTAATTTTCTTAAATTTATATATTACGCACTAAAATATTTTTCTTAACAACTTTATGTACGTAAAAATGATCTTGAATTACTTGTTTGTAACTAGTGAGATGAAAAACCTATTATTATTATTAAGTCTCCATTTCCTTTATTTCTCAAACTTAGGTTTCTAAATTCTAAATTCGTAGTTCTACTAAAATAACCTACTAGCAGATATTGACATAATATTTTCCATATAACATTATACTAACTTATATTTTTCTTATAAGTTGGCTTTTATTTACTCATAAGATTTATTTCTTATCCAAATTTTACTAATAATAATATTTTATGTTGTCTAAAAAAAATACTAGATTCGTACTTTTAATCTGATGAAATCATTGATTCGTCTCATACATCACAATGACAACTTTCACAATTCTCCAATTTTTAATCAGCAACGAATACCATATCTAAACAATAATGCTAATTTAATAAACAAAACAGAAGTAAACTAAACTGAAAATACTAGGATTGCGGCCGCAAGGTCAGTTTTGGACCTTTTGGCTCAGTGAGTTTTGGCGATAGGGGTCGATTCAGACCCTCTCCTAAAGCCAAAACTAGTACAATATACTTAGTATTAATGTAGGAAGGAATATCTACCTCTCTTTTTTTTTTTAATTTGGTGGAATTTTGAGATGGTGGTTGTGGAGGTGGAGATGGAGGTGAGGAGATGGGCCGGAGAAAGTGGTGGCGCAGGAGTGGAGACCAGTGGAAAGCAGTGGTAGTGAGGTGGTGGCAGCAGTT
Organism: Rhododendron henanense subsp. lingbaoense; assembly: GCA_020567845.1. Lineage (NCBI taxonomy): Eukaryota > Viridiplantae > Streptophyta > Magnoliopsida > Ericales > Ericaceae > Rhododendron > Rhododendron henanense. The sequence continues at coordinate 53,021,516 of CM036312.1, forward strand.
GGAGGAGGTGGAGGTGCACGGCAGGTGGTGGTGATGGCAACGGAGGGAGGTGGTGTGGGGTGCGGCGGTTATGTTGGTGAACCGGAGGGAGGTGAACCAGGTGGTTATGGACAAGGAAGCCGAGAGTGGAGGTGCCCATGGTGGTCTCTCTCTCTCAAAACTTTGCACAGTGGTGTGTGTGGGAGTGGTGGTGATATGGATGCATATATGTATATAGGAGAAGGAATAAATGTGGGCGAGTGGGGTGGACGTGGGATGGCAGGGGAGGGAGTAATTGGCGTGGGGATAAGGGTGTGGTGGGATCATTGGGATGGTGTGTGATTAATGATATATATTTCTCACTCCGTCCAAATTTCTCGTCTCCTTTGGGAATTAGACTTATTAAGGAATGTGAAAACTTTATATTATCTTTTCTGTTTTACCCCTATGTCCCAATCAATATTACTAAGGTCAATTTTGTGGGTCAAGATTTTTATATGAAACTCAAAATATTTGTTATATGGATATTGTTTGATGGATATCAATTAGTTTTACTATACAAAATTTTCAAAATCATGAAAACCGTAATAAAATAAAAGATAATGGACATGCCAATTGAGATGGAAAAGTACTTTTTAACGGTAAAACTAGAAAGTGACCTTGTTTTCATGGATGTTTTTAGAAATGGGACAATCATTTTGGGACATCCAAAAATGAAAAGAGAGATCAGCAATTTAGGACGAAGGGAGTGTGTGTGTGTATATATATATGTGTGCGCGCGCGCACTCGCTGTATTCGTTTTTTTTATTAAAAAAAAAACTGTCGGTGGGGGTTAAAATAGAAGTGCTGCTGCAACTACTGTGCAAGTAGGAATAAAGTGAAGGAATTAATTCTCGCGGTTGCAGAAACTTACCCTGCGTTGTTTAGCGGTCCGATTTTTTATTTCGGAAGAATTTTATAATATTACCATAGACTAACAAAAATATTTCTAGTCCAACCGCGATCTTGGTTTACGAAAGAAAATATATCGTAAGTTTAAAAGAAATATTTACACAAACTATTAACATACAAGAAAAGAATTTAAATACATTGTAATTAATTAATGCCGGATAATAAGAACATGAATATTGAAATAATATTACGGAATTTTTTTTAAAAAAAATTCGGAATATTAGAAATTCTATGGGGATACGAGTAGGTGGATGTCATTTATGTAATTGATAATGACATTTTCCGTGTACAATAATGTCATTTTTGTTAATATAGGTCAAGTATAGAACGTGGACAAAGTATGCATTGGGGGGTAAGAGTGGGAACTTTGAATCCTCATCCATGGGAATATAACGAATCCCCATATTTCATATCCCGGATAAAGAAGAGTGTTAACAAACACCAAATGCACCCATGCACCCATGTTTTAAGCCTTTAGATGATTATGTTTTAATCTGAACCCTTCAATAATTAGGGAGTAATACCCACTACATGTGTGTATAGACCGTCACCCTCTCTATTATAAAAAGACTAATTTGCACTTTTAACGCCTTAACTACTTATTTATGTGGTTTAAAAAAGAGTACTTATTTATATCTAAGTAGGGAAAACATTTTCTGTTGTTTGATTGACAAGAAAAATCTCTAATATAATAAAATGACCAAATTAGATTATATGGTTTTCCAATAAACTATATACTTTGACGACAGTCACAAATCGAATTCCATCAAAACCCGTCGTGTCAAAGAAAGTCTAAACTGTTAAATTTCAATAATATTTGATTCTGGATAAATATTTCTCAAAAACATAGTCCAATTGAGTTGAAAATTTAAAAAGTTTAAAGAACGTTACCGTTTTCTCCAGAAAAAAATCTTCTAAAATGATTTTTCTGCCCGAAATAAAAAGAGCGTTAATCAAGTTTTGGAATAGTAAATCTACTGAGTTTGTTTTTTAGACTACCTGTCTTACATGGTGTTTAGCATATTTCCATATATAATCTTATTTCATTTTGGTGAAAGAACACAATTGAAAAGTTTTTAGAAATCACACTTTATTGTGCAAACTCTTCTAAAGTTTCAAATTCCCTACCGTTGAGAGCACTTATATTGTCAACCGCATTTCGGCTCAAGTCTAGCTCGTTCAAGTTGTTCAAACCATTGGGAGTTTGGGTTAAGTGTGTGTGTGTTTAAAAGGGTCGTCATCATACTCATTCCTAGTCAGCAATTACCTAGTGGATGCTAGGTGGTAAGTGGAATTACTTTCTTACCCATGATAAAAAAAAAGTCCTAATTCTGCGTTCAAATGAAAAACTACGTAACACTTCAAATGAACAAATGAAGAAAGTGTGGAACGGCGTATGGTCGCTTCTAACACAAGGGAAGGTTCAACATTTTATATGGAAGGTGCTCAGAGATATCGTGCCAGTCAAGGAGACTCTCCATAAACGCAGGTTAACCTCTGATATCCTTTGCCCTTTGTGTAAACTGGAGAAGGAGTCTATTGTTCATTTATTGGTGAGGCGCGATTTTGCTCAAATGGTCTGGTATATTTCTCCTTTTCGGTAAGATAAGAGATCAATTTTTGGAGAATCTCTGATTGATTTGTGGATTTGTACGTTAGAACGGTGGAAGGATAGAGAAGACGCAAAGAGTTTCTTGATTGGAGTGTGTTATTGGAAAATATGGATAAGATGAAATGAAACAGTCTTTAATGACCATTTTGATAGGCTTGATACGGTTTGCCAAGCACCAATCAGAGATGCAATATAATTCTTGGCCGCGCAAGATGAGAGAGGTCGACGTGAGGATGGGATTCGATAAGACCAAACGCACGACTCGTTCGATCAGTGTGGTTGCAACCAAGATATGGGTGTTACAAACTCAATTTCGATGGTGGCATGGATAAGCACAGGGGGCGATGTGGTATGGGAATGGTCATTCGCGAAGCGACTGGAATGGGAAATTCGTTGCAGCAAAGGGCAATTGGGAGGCAGCATTTGACAGATCCGTTAGTGGTGGAGGCAATGGCAGCAAGGGATGGGCTTCTATTTGCAAGGGAGCTTGGGCTGGATGCAATTCTTGTTGAAGGGGATTCACAACATTTGGTACAGTTGGTGCAAAGGCGTAAGGAAGACCATCAGGGTGATTGGGTGATTGCCGCAGATATCTTACAGCTTCTAGATGGGTTTTCTGGTGTAGAGTTTTCCTTTGTCAGGAGGAGTGGTAATGGGGTTCGATCCCCATAGTATCGTTCAAACAGCAGTGAGAGATCTTGTGTATTCTACGTGGGAGTTTAGGCCTCCGATGTGGCTTCTTTCCTCTCTTCAAGGGGATGGATGCGCCCTATTTGATGTATTTTTTTTCACTTCTTATGTTCTATCTATAAAATCGTAACCCTATCGATTGACAAAAAAAAAACTTACCTTCGACACCATTCAAATTGGTATCAGCCAAATTTAGATTCTTCATGTTTGAAAAGTTATTCAAAGATGGTAGAATGCCATTGCAAAGATTATTGCCGCTGAGATCAAGCTCCTCCAAATTAGTCAAATTTGACAAAATTCCAGTACCTGCAAGAAAAACACATGATTTTGATACGTTTTGCAGTCAGAAAAGAAAAAAGAAAGTAATATAACTAAAAGAAAAATCTTCTTATTCGGCCTCCGCATGAGAGGGCATTTATTGGTTTAACCTTAACGGCTTGTTTGTTAGCAGCCAAAATAATACATTTTTTTGAAGGGGTGATTTATTATACGTGGTATGTCTGGGTAATTCTTTCTTCTTCTTTATTTTTAAGGTCAAGCGGAAATTATGTTTGGGAAATTTTGTAACGACATGGTTTTCCTTAAATAAACTCCAAAATATCCCATATTTTACAAACTTCTAGGTCCCTATTTGTCTTTATACAAAGTTTTACACTTTCAAAATAATACAAAAATCTACATTTTATTGAAAACGATGTCAGAGCCGACTCTAGTCTTGTTACGAATCTCAAGCAATACTGCCCAATTTTCACCTCTGGTGCCTCTCTTGGAAGATACTTGTCTGTTACGGCCTACGGGGCCTGGCCACTAATTTATCTGCAAAAGAAATTTGGCCGGTGCGGGGCCAGGGTACACTGTACCGTAAGTGATGAGATTCACTCAATAGATACCCTAACCCATTAATTCATACAATACAAGTAATAACATGTCGAGTAACAATAAAAGAAACAGTTAATAGATCGTAACAACAATTAACTTCTTATGAATTTCTAGATTTCTCCACCATGAGAAATACTCCTCCCAAAGAACCACTGAACTATGACAACTCTGTAGATTTATCCTCTCCTTACTTGCCCAGCTAGGGGGTCCCAAACGAATAAGACCAAACTATATATCGGGTCAAACTTAGTTGTACCATCTCAATGAGTGAACGATAAACCAACCAACCGTGAGAAATGATACCCATACTCTGGTTTCAATCAATAAAACCCATCGCCGGTAAATACCCAGAAGATAAATCCAACAGTGCCATATTCAGGGTTCGATACATATGTCCACTGGTCTTTAATCACAAGTGCCGATTCTGCACCATACTTTCAGGACCTACCGTGCTCTCGTCCACTTTGGTTTTCTCCTGACCGAAACTGTTACCACTGTGACTTCTCATCATTTCACTTTCCATAATGTTAAAGTCTAATCAAATTTAAACCCAAACACGAGTACCACCCAGTGTACCTATTGTCCAATTCTACATTTGCGTAATATGCCAAGTAATGCCGAATCAAATAACAATTCAATGGTCTTAAATCACATCATCTCATTTTTACAGCTAACAAAGTTGACCATTTCCATGTTAAAATCATAATATTTTATTCCGATGTGATTAAATAACTATTTTATTAACTATGGTGATAACTTAACAATTAACCATTTTACATCATAATCAAATTGTTATTGAAAATAATCTTAATTAATCAAAAAAAAAATTGAAACTAGTTTCATAATTTGTTGTTTTCTTCCTAGAGATTCCTTGATACTAATTATTTTCGTATTTCTTGGTAATACTAATTTTCTTAAATTTATATATTACGCACTAAAATATTTTCCTTAATAACTTTATGTACGTAAAAATGATCTTGAATTACTTGTTTGTAACTAATGAGATGAAAAACCTATTATTATTATTAAGTCTCCATTTCCTTTATTTCTCAAACTTAGGTTTCTAAATTCTAAATTCGTAGTTCTACTAAAATAACCTACTAGCAGATATTGACATAATATTTTCCATATAACATTATACTAACTTATATTTTTCTTATAAGTTGGCTTTTATTTACTCATAAGATTTATTTATTATCCAAATTTTACTAATAATAATATTTTATGTTGTCTAAAAAGAATACTAGATTCGTACTTTTAATCTGATGAAATCATTGATTCGTCTCATACATCACAATGACAACTTTCACAATTCTCCAATTTTTAATCAGCAACGAATACCATATCTAAACAATAATGCTAATTTAATAAACAAAACAGAAGTAAACTAAACTGAAAATACTAGGATTGCGGCCGCAAGGTCAGTTTTGGACCTTTTGGCTCAGTGAGTTTTGGCGATAGGGGTCGATTCAGACCCTCTCCTAAAGCCAAAACTAGTACAATATACTTAGTATTAATGTAGGAAGGAATATCTACCTCTCTTTTTTTTTTTAATTTGGTGGAATTTTGAGATGGTGGTTGTGGAGGTGGAGATGGAGGTGAGGAGATGGGCCGGAGAAAGTGGTGGCGCACGAGTGGAGACCAGTGGAAAGCAGTGGTAGTGGGGTGGTGGCAGCAGTTGGAGGAGGTGGAGGTGCACGGCAGGTGGTGGTGATGGCAACCGAGGGAGGTGGTGTGGGGTGCGGCAGTTATGTTGGTGAACCGGAGGGAGGTGAACCAGGTGGTTATGGACAAGGAAGCCGAGAGTGGAGGTGCCCATGGTGGTCTCTCTCTCTCTAAACTTTGCACAGTGGTGTGTGTGGGAGTGGTGGTGATATGGATGCATATATGTATATAGGAGAAGGAATAAATGTGGGCGAGTGGGGTGGACGTGGGATGGCAGGGGAGGGAGTAATTGGCGTGGGGATAAGGGTGTGGTGGGATCATTGGGATGGTGTGTGATTAATGATATATATTTCTCACTCCGTCCAAATTTCTCGTCTCCTTTGGGAATTAGACTTATTAAGGAATGTGAAAACTTTATATTGTCTTTTCTGTTTTACCCCTATGTCCCAATCAATATTACTGAGGTCAATTTTGTGGGTCAAGATTTTTATATGAAACTCAAAATATTTGTTATATGGATATTGTTTGATGGATATCAATTAGTTTTACTATACAAAATTTTCAAAATCATGAAAACCGTAATAAAATAAAAGATAATGGACATGCCAATTGAGATGGAAAAGTACTTTTTAACGGTAAAACTAGAAAGTGACCTTGTTTTGATGGATGTTTTTAGAAATGGGACATTCATTTTGGGACATCCAAAAATGAAAAGAGAGATCAGCAATTTAGGACGAAGGGAGTGTGTGTTTATATATATATGTGTGCGCGCGCGCGCTCGCTGTATTCGTTTTTTTTATTAAAAAAAAAACTGTCGGTGGGGGTTAAAATAGAAGTGCTGCTGCAACTACTGTGCAAGTAGGAATAAAGTGAAGGAATTAATTCTCGCGGTTGCAGAAACTTACCCTGCGGTGTTTAGCGGTCCGATTTTTTATTTCGGAAGAATTTTATAATATTACCATAGACTAACAAAAATATTTCTAGTCCAACCGCGATCTTGCTTTACGAAAGAAAATATATCGTAAGTTTAAAAGAAATATTTACACAAACTATTAACATACAAGAAAAGAATTTAAATACATAGTAATTAATTAATGCCGGATAATAAGAACATGAATATTGAAATAATATTACGGAATTTTTTTAAAAAAAAATTCGGAATATTAGAAATTCTATGGGGATACAAGTAGGTGGATGTCATTTATGTAATTGATAATGACATTTTCCGTGTAGAATAATGTCATTTTTGTTAATATAGGTCAAGTATAGAACGTGGACAAAGTATGCATTGGGGGGTAAGAGTGGGAACTTTGAATCCTCATCCATGGGAATATAACGAATCCCCATATTTCATATCCCGGATAAAGAAGAGTGTTAACAAACACCAAATGCACCCATGCACCCATGTTTTAAGCCTTTAGATGATTATGTTTTAATCTGAACCCTTCAATAATTAGGGAGTAATACCCACTACATGTGTGTATAGACCGTCACCCTCTCTATTATAAAAAGACTAATTTGCACTTTTAACGCCTTAACTACTTATTTATGTGGTTTAAAAAAGAGTACTTATTTATATCTAATTAGGGAAAACATTTTCTGTTGTTTGATTGACAAGAAAAATCTCTAATATAATAAAATGCCCAAATTAGATTATATGGTTTTCCAATAAACTATATACTTTGACGACAGTCACAAATCGAATTCCATCAAAATCCTTCGTGTCAAAGAAAGTCTAAACTGTTAAATTTCAATAATATTTGATTCTGGATAAATATTTCTCAAAAACATAGTCCAATTGAGTTGAAAATTTAAAAAGTTTAAAGAACGTTACCGTTTTCTCCAGAAAAAAATCTTCTAAAATGTTTTTTCTGCCCGAAATAAAAAGAGCGTTAATCAAGTTTTGGAATAGTAAATCTACTGAGTTTGTTTTTTAGACTACCTGTCTTACATGGTGTTTAGCTCATTTCCATATATAATCTTATTTCATTTTGGTGAAAGAACACAATTGAAAAGTTTTTAGAAATCACACTTTATTGTGCAAACTCTTCTAAAGATTCAAATTCCCTACCGTTGAGAGCACTGATACTGTCAACCGCATTTCGGCTCAAGTCTAGCTCGTTCAAGTTGTTCAAACCATTGGGAGTTTGGGTTAAGTGTGTGTGTGTTTAAAAGGGTCGTCATCATACTCATTCCTAGTCAGCAATTACCTAGTGGATGCTAGGTGGTAAGTGGAATTACTTTCTTACCCATGATAAAAAAAAGTCCTAATTCTGCGTTCAAATGAAAAACTACGTAACACTTCAAATAAACAAATGAAGAAAGTGTGGAACGGCGTATGGTCGCTTCTAACACAAGGGAAGGTTCAACATTTTATATGGAAGGCGCTCAGAGATATCGTGCCAGTCAAGGAGACTCTCCATAAACACAGGTTAACCTCTGATATCCTTTGCCCTTTGTGTAAATTGGAGAAGGAGTCTATTGTTCATTTATTGGTGAGGCGCGATTTTGCTCAAATGGTCTGGTATATTTCTCCTTTTCGGTAAGATAAGAGATCAATTTTTGGAGAATATCTGATTGATTGGTGGATTTGTACGTTAGAACGGTGGAAGGATAGAGAAGACGCAAAGAGTTTCTTGACTGGAGTGTGTTATTGGAAAATATGGCTAAGACGAAATGAAACAGTCTTTAATGACCATTTTGATAGGCTTGATACGGTTTGCCAAGCACCAATCAGAGGTGCAATAGAATTCTTGGCCGCGCAAGATGAGAGAGGTCGACGTGAGGATGGGATTCGATAAGACCAAATGCACGGCTCGTTCGATCAGTGTGGTTGCAACCAAGATATGGGTGTTACAAACTCAATTTCGATGGTGGCATGGATAAGCACAGGGGGCGATGTGGTATGGGAATGGTCATTCGCGAAGTGACTGGAATGGGAAATTCGTTGCAGGAAAGGGCAATTGGGAGGCAGCATTTGACAGATCCATTAGTGGTGGAGGCAATGGCAGCAAGGGATGGGCTTCTATTTGCAAGGGAGCTTGGGCTGGATGCAATTCTTGTTGAAGGGGATTCACAACATTTGGTACAGTTGGTGCAAAGGCGTAAGGAAGACCATCAGGGTGATTGGGTGATTGCAGCAGATATCTTACAGCTTCTAGATGGGTTTTCTGGTGTAGAGTTTTCCTTTGTCAGGAGGAGTGGTAATGGGGTTCCCCGTAGTATCGTTCAAACAGCAGTGAGAGATCTTGTCTTTTCCACGTGGGAGTTTAGGCCTCCGATGTGGCTTCTTTCCTCTCTTCAAGGGGATGGATGCGCCCTATTTGATGTATTTTTTTCACTTCTTATGTTCTATCTATAAAATCGTAACCCTATCGATTGACAAAAAAAAAACTTACCTTTAACATAAATTGACCCATTCAAATTGGTACCAGCCAAATTTAGATTCTTCAGGTTTGAAAAGTTATTCAAAGACGGTAGAATGCCATTGCCAAGATTATTGCCGCTGAGATCAAGCTCCTCCAAATTAGTCAAATTTGACAAAATTCCAATACCTGCAAGAGAAACACATGATTTTGATACGTTTCGCAGTCAGAAAAGAAAAAAGAAAGTAATATAACTAAAAGAAAAATCTTCTTATTCGGCCTCCGCATGCGAGGGCATTTATTGGTTTAACCTTAACGGCTTGTTTGTTAGCGGCCAAAATAATACATTTTTTTGAAGGGGTGATTAATTATACGTGGTATGTCTGGGTAATTCTTTCTTCTATTTTTTTTTTAAGGTCAAGTGGAAATTATGTTTGGGAAATTTTGTAACGACACGGCTTTTTCTTAAATAAACTCCAAAATATCCCATATTTTACAAACTTCTAGGTCCCTATTTGTCTTTATACAAAGTTTTACACTTTCAAAATAATACAAAAATCTACATTTTATTGAAAACGATGTCAGAGCCGACTCTAGTCTTGTTACGAATCTCAAGCAATACTGGCCCAATTTTCACCTCTGGTGCCTCTCTTGGAAGATACTTGTCTGTTACGGCCTACGGGGCCTGGCCACTAATTTATCTGCAAAAGAAATTTGGCCGGTGCGGGGCCAGGGTACTCTGTACCGTGAGTGATGAGATTCACTCAATAGATACCCTAACCCATTAATTCATACAATACAAGTAATAACATGTCGAGTAACAATAAAAGAAACAGTTAATAGATCGTAACAACAATTAACTTCTTATGAATTTCTAGATTTCTCCACCATGAGAAATACTCCTCCCAAAGAACCACTGAACTATGACAACTCTGTAGATTTATCCTCTCCTTACTTGCCCAGCTAGGGGGTCCCAAACGAATAAGACCAAACTATATATCGGGTCAAACTTAGTTGTACCATCTCAATGAGTGAATGATAAACCAACCAACCGTGAGAAATGATACCCATACTCTGGTTTCAATCAATAAAACCCATCGCCGGTAAATACCCAGAAGATAAATCCAACAGTGCCATATTCAGGGTTCGATACATATGTCCACTGGTCTTTAATCACAAGTGCCGATTCTGCACCATACTTTCAGGACCTACCGTGCTCTCGTTCACTTTGGTTTTCTCCTGACCGAAACTGTTACCACTGTGACTTCTCATCATTTCACTTTCCATAATGTTAACGTCTAATCAAATTTAAACCCAAACACGAGTACCACCCAGTGTACCTATTGTCCAATTCTACATTTGCGTAATATGCCAAGTAATGCCGAATCAAATAACAATTCAATGGTCTTAAATCACATCATCTCATTTTTACAGCTAACAAAGTTGACCATTTCCATGTTAAAATCATAATATTTTATTCCGATGTGATTAAATAACTATTTTATTAACTATGGTGATAACTTAACAATTAACCATTTTACATCATAATCAAATTGTTATTGAAAATAATCTTAATTAATCAAAAAAAAAATTGAAACTAGTTTCATAATTTGTTGTTTTCTTCCTAGAGATTCCTTGATACTAATTATTTTCGTATTTCTTGGTAATACTAATTTTCTTAAATTTATATATTACGCACTAAAATATTTTCCTTAATAACTTTATGTACGTAAAAATGATCTTGAATTACTTGTTTGTAACTAGTGAGATGAAAAACCTATTATTATTATTAAGTCTCCATTTCCTTTATTTCTCAAACTTAGGTTTCTAAATTCTAAATTCGTAGTTCTACTAAAATAACCTACTAGCAAATATTGACATAATATTTTCCATATAACATTATACTAACTTATATTTTTCTTATAAGTTGGCTTTTATTTACTCATAAGATTTATTTATTATCCAAATTTTACAAATAATAATATTTTATGTTGTCTAAAAAAAATACTAGATTCGTACTTTTAATCTGATGAAATCATTGATTCGTCTCATACATCACAATGACAACTTTCACAATTCTCCAATTTTTAATCAGCAACGAATACCATATCTAAACAATAATGCTAATTTAATAAACAAAACAGAAGTAAACTAAACTGAAAATACTAGGATTGCGGCCGCAAGGTCAGTTTTGGACCTTTTGGCTCAGTGAGTTTTGGCGATAGGGGTCGATTCAGACCCTCTCCTAAAGCCAAAACTAGTACAATATACTTAGTATTAATGTAGGAAGGAATATCTACCTCTCTTTTTTTTTTTAATTTGGTGGGATTTTGAGATGGTGGTTGTGGAGGTGGAGATGGAGGTGAGGAGATGGGCCGGAGAAAGTGGTGGCGCACGAGTGGAGACCAGTGGAAAGCAGTGGTAGTGGGGTGGTGGCAGCAGTTGGAGGAGGTGGAGGTGCACGGCAGGTGGTGGTGATGGCAACCGAGGGAGGTGGTGTGGGGTGCGGCAGTTATGTTGGTGAACCGGAGGGAGGTGAACCAGGTGGTTATGGACAAGGAAGCCGAGAGTGGAGGTGCCCATGGTGGTCTCTCTCTCTCTAAACTTTGCACAGTGGTGTGTGTGGGAGTGGTGGTGATATGGATGCATATATGTATATAGGAGAAGGAATAAATGTGGGCGAGTGGGGTGGACGTGGGATGGCAGGGGAGGGAGTAATTGGCGTGGGGATAAGGGTGTGGTGGGATCATTGGGATGGTGTGTGATTAATGATATATATTTCTCACTCCGTCCAAATTTCTCGTCTCCTTTGGGAATTAGACTTATTAAGGAATGTGAAAACTTTATATTGTCTTTTCTGTTTTACCCCTATGTCCCAATCAATATTACTGAGGTCAATTTTGTGGGTCAAGATTTTTATATGAAACTCAAAATATTTGTTATATGGATATTGTTTGATGGATATCAATTAGTTTTACTATACAAAATTTTCAAAATCATGAAAACCGTAATAAAATAAAAGATAATGGACATGCCAATTGAGATGGAAAAGTACTTTTTAACGGTAAAACTAGAAAGTGACCTTGTTTTGATGGATGTTTTTAGGAATGGGACATTCATTTTGGGACATCCAAAAATGAAAAGAGAGATCAGCAATTTAGGACGAAGGGAGTGTGTGTGTATATATATATGTGTGTGCGCGCGCGCGCTCGCTGTATTCGTTTTTTTTATTAAAAAAAAAACTGTCGGTGGGGGTTAAAATAGAAGTGCTGCTGCAACTACTGTGCAAGTAGGAATAAAGTGAAGGAATTAATTCTCGCGGTTGCAGAAACTTACCCTGCGGTGTTTAGCGGTCCAATTTTTTATTTCGGAAGAATTTTATAATATTACCATAGACTAACAAAAATATTTCTAGTCCAACCGCGATCTTGCTTTACGAAAGAAAATATATCGTAAGTTTAAAAGAAATATTTACACAAACTATTAACATACAAGAAAAGAATTTAAATACATTGTAATTAATTAATGCCGGATAATAAGAACATGAATATTGAAATAATATTACGGAATTTTTTTAAAAAAAAATTCGGAATATTAGAAATTCTATGGGGATACGAGTAGGTGGATGTCATTTATGTAATTGATAATGACATTTTCCGTGTAGAATAATGTCATTTTTGTTAATATAGGTCAAGTATAGAACGTGGACAAAGTATGCATTGGGGGGTAAGAGTGGGAACTTTGAATCCTCATCCATGGGAATATAACGAATCCCCATATTTCATATCCCGGATAAAGAAGAGTGTTAACAAACACCAAATGCACCCATGCACCCATGTTTTAAGCCTTTAGATGATTATGTTTTAATCTGAACCCTTCAATAATTAGGGAGTAATACCCACTACATGTGTGTATAGACCGTCACCCTCTCTATTATAAAAAGACTAATTTGCACTTTTAACGCCTTAACTACTTATTTATGTGGTTTAAAAAAGAGTACTTATTTATATCTAATTAGGGAAAACATTTTCTGTTGTTTGATTGACAAGAAAAATCTCTAATATAATAAAATGACCAAATTAGATTATATGGTTTTCCAATAAACTATATACTTTGACGACAGTCACAAATCGAATTCCATCAAAACCCGTCGTGTCAAAGAAAGTCTAAACTGTTAAATTTCAATAATATTTGATTCTGGATAAATATTTCTCAAAAACATAGTCCAATTGAGTTGAAAATTTAAAAAGTTTAAAGAACGTTACCGTTTTCTCCAGAAAAAAATCTTCTAAAATGATTTTTCTGCCCGAAATAAAAAGAGCGTTAGTCAAGTTTTGGAATAGTAAATCTACTGAGTTTGTTTTTTAGACTACCTGTCCTACATGGTGTTTAGCTCATTTCCATATATAATCTTATTTCATTTTGGTGAAAGAACACAATTGAAAAGTTTTTAGAAATCACACTTTATTGTGCAAACTCTTCTAAAGTTTCAAATTCCCTACCGTTGAGAGCACTGATACTGTCAACCGCATTTCGGCTCAAGTCTAGCTCGTTCAAGTTGTTCAAACCATTGGGAGTTTGGGTTAAGTGTGTGTGTGTTTAAAAGGGTCGTCATCATACTCATTCCTAGTCAGCAATTACCTAGTGGATGCTAGGTGGTAAGTGGAATTACTTTCTTACCCATGATAAAAAAAAAGTCCTAATTCTGCGTTCAAATGAAAAACTACGTAACACTTCAAATAAACAAATGAAGAAAGTGTGGAACGGCGTATGGTCGCTTCTAACACAAGGGAAGGTTCAACATTTTATATGGAAGGCGCTCAGAGATATCGTGCCAGTCAAGGAGACTCTCCATAAACACAGGTTAACCTCTGATATCCTTTGCCCTTTGTGTAAACTGGAGAAGGAGTCTATTGTTCATTTATTGGTGAGGCGCGATTTTGCTCAAATGGTCTGGTATATTTCTCCTTTTCGGTAAGATAAGAGATCAATTTTTGGAGAATATCTGATTGATTGGTGGATTTGTACGTTAGAACGGTGGAAGGATAGAGAAGACGCAAAGAGTTTCTTGACTGGAGTGTGTTATTGGAAAATATGGCTAAGACGAAATGAAACAGTCTTTAATGACCATTTTGATAGGCTTGATACGGTTTGCCAAGCACCAATCAGAGGTGCAATAGAATTCTTGGCCGCGCAAGATGAGAGAGGTCGACGTGAGGATGGGATTCGATAAGACCAAATGCACGGCTCGTTCGATCAGTGTGGTTGCAACCAAGATATGGGTGTTACAAACTCAATTTCGATGGTGGCATGGATAAGCACAGGGGGCGATGTGGTATGGGAATGGTCATTCGCGAAGTGACTGGAATGGGAAATTCGTTGCAGGAAAGGGCAATTGGGAGGCAGCATTTGACAGATCCATTAGTGGTGGAGGCAATGGCAGCAAGGGATGGGCTTCTATTTGCAAGGGAGCTTGGGCTGGATGCAATTCTTGTTGAAGGGGATTCACAACATTTGGTACAGTTGGTGCAAAGGCGTAAGGAAGACCATCAGGGTGATTGGGTGATTGCAGCAGATATCTTACAGCTTCTAGATGGGTTTTCTGGTGTAGAGTTTTCCTTTGTCAGGAGGAGTGGTAATGGGGTTCCCCGTAGTATCGTTCAAACAGCAGTGAGAGATCTTGTCTTTTCCACGTGGGAGTTTAGGCCTCCGATGTGGCTTCTTTCCTCTCTTCAAGGGGATGGATGCGCCCTATTTGATGTATTTTTTTCACTTCTTATGTTCTATCTATAAAATCGTAACCCTATCGATTGACAAAAAAAAAACTTACCTTTAACATAAATTGACCCATTCAAATTGGTACCAGCCAAATTTAGATTCTTCAGGTTTGAAAAGTTATTCAAAGACGGTAGAATGCCATTGCCAAGATTATTGCCGCTGAGATCAAGCTCCTCCAAATTAGTCAAATTTGACAAAATTCCAATACCTGCAAGAGAAACACATGATTTTGATACGTTTCGCAGTCAGAAAAGAAAAAAGAAAGTAATATAACTAAAAGAAAAATCTTCTTATTCGGCCTCCGCATGTGAGGGCATTTATTGGTTTAACCTTAACGGCTTGTTTGTTAGCGGCCAAAATAATACATTTTTTTGAAGGGATGATTAATTATACGTGGTATGTCTGGGTAATTCTTTCTTCTATTTTTTTTTTAAGGTCAAGTGGAAATTATGTTTGGGAAATTTTGTAACGACACGGCTTTTTCTTAAATAAACTCCAAAATATCCCATATTTTACAAACTTCTAGGTCCCTATTTGTCTTTATACAAAGTTTTACACTTTCAAAATAATACAAAAATCTACATTTTATTGAAAACGATGTCAGAGCCGACTCTAGTCTTGTTACGAATCTCAAGCAATACTGGCCCAATTTTCACCTCTGGTGCCTCTCTTGGAAGATACTTGTCTGTTACGGCCTACGGGGCCTAGCCACTAATTTATCTGCAAAAGAAATTTGGCCGGTGCGGGGCCAGGTTACTCCGTACCGTGAGTGATGAGATTCACTCAATAGATACCCTAACCCATTAATTCATACAATACAAGTAATAACATGTCGAGTAACAATAAAAGAAACAGTTAATAGATCGTAACAACAATTAACTTCTTATGAATTTCTAGATTTCTCCACCATGAGAAATACTCCTCCCAAAGAACCATTGAACTATGACAACTCTGCAGATTTATCCTCTCCTTACTTGCCCAGCTAGGGGGTCCCAAACGAATAAGACCAAACTATATATCGGGTCAAACTTAGTTGTACCATCTCAATGAGTGAATGATAAACCAACCAACCGTGAGAAATGATACCCATACTCTGGTTTCAATCAATAAAACCCATCGCTGGTAAATACCCAGAAGATAAATCCAACAGTGCCATATTCAGGGTTCGATACAAATATCCACTGGTCTTTAATCACAAGTGCCGATTCTGCACCATACTTTCAGGACCTACCGTGCTCTCGTCCACTTTGGTTTTCTCCTGACCGAAACTGTCACCACTGTGACTTCTCATCATTTCACTTTCCATAATGTTAACGTCTAATCAAACTTAAATCCAAACACGAGTACCACCCAGTGTACCTATTGTCCAATTCTACATTTGCGTAATATGCCAAGTAATGCCGAATCAAATAACAATTCAATGGTCTTAAATCACATCATCTCATTTTTACAGCTAACAAAGTTGACCATTTCCATGTTAAAATCATAATATTTTATTCCGATGTGATTAAATAATTATTTTATTAACTGTGGTGATAACTTAACAATTAACCATTTTACATCATAATCGAATTGTTATTGAAAATAATCTTAATTAATAAAAAAAAAAATTGAAACTAGTTTCATAATTTGTTGTTTTCTTCCTAGAGATTCCTTGATACTAATTATTTCCGTATTTCTTGGTAATACTAATTTTCTTAAATTTATATATTACGCACTAAAATATTTTCCTTAATAACTTTATGTACGTAAAAATGATCTTGAATTACTTGTTTGTAACTAGTGAGATGAAAAACCTATTATTATTATTAAGTCTCCATTTCCATTATTTCTCAAACTTAGGTTTCTAAATTCTAAATTCGTAGTTCTACTAAAATAACCTACTAGCAGATATTGACATAATATTTTCCATATAACATTATACTAACTTATATTTTTCTTATAAGTTGGCTTTTATTTACTCATAAGATTTATTTATTATCCAAATTTTACTAATAATAATATTTTATGTTGTCTAAAAAAAATACTAGATTCGTACTTTTAATCTGATGAAATCATTGATTCGTCTCATACATCACAATGACAACTTTCACAATTCTCCAATTTTTAATCAGCAACGAATACCATATCTAAACAATAATGCTAATTTAATAAACAAAACAGAAGTAAACTAAACTGAAAATACTAGGATTGCGGCCGCAAGGTCAGTTTTGGACCTTTTGGCTCAGTGAGTTTTGGCGATAGGGGTCGATTCAGACCCTCTCCTAAAGCCAAAACTAGTACAATATACTTAGTATTAATGTAGGAAGGAATATCTACCTCTTTTGTTTTTTTTAATTTGGTGGGATTTTGAGACGGTGGTTGTGGAGGTGGAGATGGAGGTGAGGAGATGGGCCGGAGAAAGTGGTGGCGCACGAGTGGAGACCAGTGGAAAGCAGTGGTAGTGAGGTGGTGGCAGCAGTTGGAGGAGGTGGAGGTGCACGGCAGGTGGTGGTGATGGCAACGGAGGGAGGTGGTGTGGGGTGCGGCAGTTATGTTGGTGAACCGGAGGGAGGTGAACCAGGTGGTTATGGACAAGGAAGCCGAGAGTGGAGGTGCCCATGGTGGTCTCTCTCTCTAAACTTTGCACAGTGGTGTGTGTGGGAGTGGTGGTGATATGTATGCATATATGTATATAGGAGAAGGAATAAATGTGGGCGAGCGGGGTGGACGTGGGATGGCAGGGGAGGGAGTAATTGGCGTGGGGATAAGGGTGTGGTGGTATCGCTGGGATGGTGTGTGATTAATGATATATATTACTCCCTCCGTCCAAATTGTTTGTCTCTTTTGGGAATCCAACTTATTAAGGAATGTGAAAACTTTGTATTGTCTTTTGTGCTTTGCCCCTACATTCCAATCAATTTTGCCGAGGTTAATTTTGTGGGTCTAGCTTTTTATATGAAACTCAAAATATTTGTAATATAAATCTTGTTTAATAGATATCAATTAATTTTACTATACAAAATTTTCTAAATCATGAAAGCCGTTATAAAATAAAAGATAATGAATATGCCAATTGGGATGGAAAAGTACTTTTTAACAGTAAAACTAGAAAGTGACCTTGTTTTGATAGATGTTTTTAGAAATGGGACATTCATTTTGGGACATTCCAAAATGGAAAGAGAGACCGGCAATTTAGGACAAATGGAGTGTGTGCGCGCACGCGCGCATTGTATTGGTTTTTTTTAAAAAAAAGAAAAAACTGTCGGTGGGGGTTAAAATATAAGTGCTGCTGCAACTACTGTGCAAGTAGGAATTTAGTGAAGGAATTAATTCTCATGGTCGCGGAAGACCGGCAATTTAGGACAAATGGAGTGTGTGCGCGTACGCGCGCATTGTATTGGTTTTTTTTTAAAAAAAGAAAAAACTGTCGGTGGGGGTTAAAATATAAGTGCTGCTGCAACTACTGTGCAAGTAGGAATTTAGTGAAGGAATTAATTCTCATGGTCGCGGAAACTTAGGGGGTGTTTGGGAGTCAACTTTTTGGCTTTTCATTTTCAACTTTTTGCCTTTTTGGCTTTTGGGATTATGATCAAAATATATTTTGTATTTGGTAGACTGTTTGGATGATATGTACAGAATGCATTTTGCAGTAGAAGTAGTGTTTGGAAGATATGGAATGAAAATGAATTATGGATTGATTTTTTACTATGTTGCCCCCGGTTATTAATAATGGTGTATAATGTATATAAATAAAGTTTTAATCAATTTTTTAAAATTTACTTCCGAAATTGGTTATGTACATGAACTGATAGTGTCCCCCCCTTTTTTTTAATTATATATTTTTTATTTCAATTATTGTTTGCTGTTATGTGAAGAACTGGTGTGAGGTGAAGGAAAATCAGTTGATAAATAACGTTCCAAAACGGACCCGGGGCTCTGCTGCATCCATGTCACAGCAACCCCTACAACCCCCTACAACGACTAAAAACTGCAACATTTTGATTATAAAAAAAAAATCTTACCATCAATTTGCAATCCTATGGAGCAAATACGTGATTATGAGAGCCTTAGAGACAAAATTTGATTATGTCTTTTTAGAATAATATGATCAGAATAATAAGATCTTCATACCCGTTCAAACGGATTAAAAATTGGAGCATTTAATTTTTTAACCATATTTTTTAATATGTAAATGTTCTCAAAAAATTAAGTACTCATATTTTCACTCCGTTTGAATCAGTGCAAAGATCTTGTTATTTTTATCATATTATTCTAAAGGGTCATAATTAATTTTTGTTTATAAGACTCTCATAATCACATTTTTGCTCTACAGAGTCCTAAATAAAGAACATTTACTTAATATGAGAGCCCTAGAGATAAAAATGAATTACGACGCTTTAGAATAATATGATCAGAATAAACAAGATATTTGCACCGATTCAAACGTAGTGAAAATTTGAGCACTTAATTTTTTTGAAACTGTTTATATGTTAAAAAAATATGGTTAAAAAATTAAGTACTCCAATTTTTAATCCGTTTGAACGGGTGTGAAAATCTTATTATTCTGATCATATTATTCTAAAGAGACATAATCAAATTTTGTCTCTAAGGCTCTCATAATTACGTTTCTGCTCCATAAGATTGCAAATTGGTGGTAAGATTTTTGCTGGATTCCAAAATGGGAAAATGGGAATTTAAAAAGCTCCTTTTTGCAGATTTTCCGTTAACGTCTAGAAACAAGGAAATGAAAAATCCATTTTCTCTCTTCCTATCAAACACCCAAAATCCAAAAATGGAAATTGGAAAATGTAAAACCATGCCATCCAAACACCCCCTTACCCTGCTGTGTTTGGCGGTCCGATTTTTGATTTCGGAAGAATATTATAATATTACCATAGACTAACAAAAATATTTCTAGTCCAACCGCAATCTTGGTTTACGAAAGAAAATATCTCGTAAGTTTAAAAGAAATATTTACACAAACTATTAACATACAAGAAAAGAATTTAAATGCATAGTAATTAATTAAAGCCGGATAATAAGAACATGAATATTGAAATAATATTACGGAATTTTTTTTAAAATAATTTCGGAATATTAGAAATTCTATGGGGATATGAGTATGTCATTTATGCAATTGATAATGACATTTTTTGTGTAGAATAATGTCATTTTTGTTAATATAGGCCAAGTATAGAACGTGAACAAAGTATGCATTGGGGGTAAGAGTGGGAACTTTGAATCCTCATCCATGGGAATATAATAAATCCCCATATTTCATATCCCGGATAAAGAAGAGAGTTAACAAACACCGAATGTACGTACCACACCCAAATTGCTATATTCGGTGCCCTTTCATCCATTGCATGCAGGCCAAGAATTTTTAAATATAGGAATTTTAGTTTATTATTTTGAAATAATATTTTATTAAAAAACTATTATATTTGATTTCAATATTTTGCTAAGAATCTTCAAATTGGGAAAATAGATACATAGCATGTATTTTAAGTCAAACTCGTGTCACTAGCTACACATAGCAGCAATTTTCTCTTTCATTTTTTTAAGAAACACAGAGCATCACTTGAGGGCTGAAAAATTGAAATAAAGAAAAAAAGGGCAATAAATAGAATGAGTTTACTGATATATGAAACTTAATTTTCAAAAGAAATTTTAGAGAAATGGAAAACTTAACTAATTGATTTATTAATTAAATACAAATAGCAATGGATTGATAGTTGAGTCATATTTAGCTATAGTCTGTCCTGCAATAGACTTTGAAAATAATAAACTTAATTTTTGGAGCGGTTCACTTTGTTTAAAATATGTTTTTTTTTAAAGTTTCCGTAAAAGATCAACTCATTCGTATATCGGTAAAGGCTATTGATTGGTATTTGTCCCAGAATTTGACAGGTTAAAAACTGAATACCGATATCCGAATGAGTTGATCTTTTATAGAAACTCCTGTATACAGACATGTTTTAAACAAATAATTGAATGGCTACGATTATTATTGTCTCGAAAGTTAATGTTTTATCCACTGAATTATCCCCACATATATTTATACGTATATATACATACATTTATACTTTTGAGAGCGAATTTTGCTAAGGGACTACATTTATGTACCGAAGATGTACACCACAAGATGAGGTGTAAAGTCTGGCCCAGCAATACCCCATTTCCCGTTTAAATTAATTACTCCAAAAAATTTGACCGCCAGTTGTGAAGGACTATTTTCCCAAACTTTTTGACCAGCAATTTGGACGAATCGCAATGGAGAAAGAAGAAAATCAAAACCCACAACAAAACTACCCATGGGAGAAAGAATCCACAATTTCTTTCAAGGTTTCACATCTCTCTCTCCCCCATTACCGCTGATGCCACTACTGGGTTGCTCTCTCTGGAACAATACTTGAAGAATTAGGAAATATGCTTGATGGATTGCGCATCTTTTTTTCTCTCAAATTGTGGCACATAATGTTTACTCCCTTTCCCCGCCCTCTTTTTGTCCGAATGCACAAAAACATCGGAGTTCGAATAAGTAATGAGCAAAATCATATGTTTTCAAAGGGTTTTTTCCCTAAGTTCAGTTCATTTTTTTCCCGGAGTGCTACGTTTGGATCGAATGCCCTTTCATATTAAAAAAACAGAGATCTTCATCATTCAGATTCATCATGTTCGTATTCCAAAAATAGAGGTTTTCCATCATTCAGATTCATCATGTTATTAGGATTAAAACAGAGGTCTTCATCCTACTTCGTGGAAGATACATCATGTCAGATTTCATGTCTCCATTTTTGGGCTTAAACTACATCCGAGTTAGTACATAACTAAGAACCAAGTAAATCAAAAATCTTGCAACAAAGATCAAGGGATCGACCTACCCCAGTTAATAGATCAAAGGGATTTCCATGGCCCCCTCTGAAGTGCGAAAAGGGAATCCGATTCGGAGTAAGATGGGTGATTCAAAGATCGATCAAAAACTGAAAGTTTTTGCACATCGAAGAGAGAGAGAGAGAGAGAGAGAGGGGCAACGATTGTATTCCGTCAAATTTCCGTCATTACTAATTCATCCAAATTGCTGGTCTCGATCTTGGAGAGAGAGAGAGAGAAGTAATGGTAGTAAAGCTTTGAAAAAATTGGGGATCTCAAAATTTGGGAAAATAGGAGTATTCCTTTGGAGTAATTTGAACGGGAAATGTGGTAGGTGGGCCAGACTTTTACACCTCAGCTGGTGTTGTACATCTTCGGTACATAAATGTAGTACCAATAGCAAAATTGCAAGATTAATTCTGTAGCTTCAAATTCTTTGAATTTGCGCTTCATAGAATTTTATTATGAAATTCATCACAAACTTCACAACCGATTATTGATGTGTAGAATATACGTTAAATTGATTTTGGAATTGACTGAAGAAAAAAATAATAAATTGCATTTTGAGGTTAGGTTTCATTTAATCATGTAAAAGATGTCAGAAGCCATACCTTAATTCCCAACGAAACTACGCAATTGGTTTTGAGACAAGTCTAGGCTTTGGAGTGATTCAAAGGGGAGAAGAATAGAGGCATTTAGATGCCACTCTGCGCCCCAATATCCTCTTGTACGATTGAGTTTAAGTTTGATAACTCAACGTGTAGTGAAATATAACACTCAACACATTCCCAATGGCAACAGTCCATGTAATCGTCTTCCTCCCAAGATGGCAACGAAGTGCCGTTTGGGAAATTGATGGAGTCTTTGAGTTGCAAGAGAGCAATTCTTTCTTTTTCTAAACACCCATTAATTGCATCCATTTTCTAGTACAGCTAACATGATCACCACTACCCATAGTGAGCTCATGAGTAAATGTTGTAAATAGTTCATCTTCATCCCTACCCAGATCGAGAAATATGACTTTACAGATTAAAGTGTTCTATTGAAGTGCTTAGTAGAATAGGATTGCAGCTTACCACATCACTACCATACTGCTATTAATTTCTTAATAGTACTGCTTGACAAATCGCTCAATCTCAAATTCTTAAGGGGAATTCCCAAGCAGAATAGTCGTAAAATTGATAATAGTAATTGTTCAATTGGACAGACTCCGTAGTCTTCGTCTTCGTCAAAGTAATCTATTAGCGATTTATGACCGGTCATAAATGAAATGAATCCTAACCACTAATTACAATAATTAATGGACGGTTAGAGATTGGTTGTGTGGGGGATTTTGCATAATGGTTGTGCGTGTAGCACTTTTGAAGAAAAAAAAAAGAACAGTACTACGGACAAATATGTCTGGACACATATCCAGATACATATGTGTTTCGAGCCATTTGAAGCATGGGGGACAAATATCGGATGGTTGTGGTTACATTTGCATCCGAATTTCTGTGCAATTAAATCATTTGTCAGGGAAAAAAAAGATTGTGTTCTGACTTATGGTTTTCGTTCGACAAAATTGATGTATATATTTCAAACTTACCTTTAGCCAAAATTGACCCAATCAATTCGTTTCCAGCCAAATTTAGAATCTTCAGGTTTGAAAGCTTATTCAAAGACGGTAGGATGCTATTATCGAGATAATTATCGGCAAGATCAAGCTCCTCCAAATAATGTAAATTGGACAAAGTTCCAATACCTGCGAGAGAAACAAATGGGTATAAGGAAATTGATTTCTGAATTGAGATTCGACGTATTTTTCTTGTTTTGGCCTTCCCATGGGAGGTCATTTGTTGGTTTAACTTTAACAGCTAGTTTGTTAGAGGTCAAAAAATTTAGAGGGAATATTGGGGAGGGGATAAGGTAAAACGACGGATTATCCTAACAACGACAGATAATCTTTTGTTCATTCATGTTCTAACAACTTAAAATAAGCACATAAAAAAGCTTCAAATTGGAGTTTAAAATAATCTAATTTTTTGGGGATCAAACAAGCTAGTAAAGCCAAATACAAGTGATTATTCATAATTGTATACAAACACCCTTAATAAACTTTTTTCAAGCAAATAAGCTAAATAAGTTAGATTATAAGTGCTAGCAAACATGGCCATAGTAGGACAACAAAGGTCGTTACTCATGGTTGCTTTTGTTTAAATAGGGGTTGCAGCGTACCACAACATCATACTGCTATTTCTTAATAGTCCTGCTTGACAAATCGCTCAATCGCTTGGTCGGACTCCGTAGTCTTCGTCTTCGTCAAATTGTAGTTGACGTTAATTGTTCCATCTCATCTCCGACTCTCATAACGGAGTAGTATGTATGGACCAAAAACTAAATGGACAACACGGCACACCATCTCTTTCAATTATGTTCCAAAACTAGGCGTCAAATTATTTGTAATTTGACTATTGCCACCGTGTTTGTTTGGGCCCCTAAAACTCCAATTGTGCCAGTTTTATACGTAGATAGTCAATCAGGAGTTTGGGTTGAGTTATCGTCTTCCTGATCCCAAGATGGCAACGAAGTGCTGTTTGGGAAGTTGATGGAATGTTTGAGTTGCAAGAGAGCAATTCTTTCTTTTTCCAAACACTCATTGCATCCATTTTCTACTGCTAACATGATCACCAATAGCCATAGTATTAGTGACCTCTCAACTCATCAGTAAATGTTGAATGTACTCCATCGATCCATCCCTACACTTCAAAAATACTACTACTAAGACATGACCTTTTTGCTTTGCTTAGATAAACTCACTTTTGTATTTTAGCTAGTCACTTTTACATAATTACACTGAATCAGGCTCCTTAATGTTACTGTCTACTCAATTAAATATTCAAACTCACCCCAAGAGAGAGAGAGAGAAAAGTAATAAAATAAGGAGAAGCGAGAGTGAATAGTGGCTAGTCAGTCTAATTAGACTAGTCACTTCCTGGAGGAAATTAGTGATTTCGAGGAAGATGACTCTCTTTCTCTGGAATTTTTAGTCCATCGTTTTGGTTTTTTGGTTTCTTTTTCTTTCGGATTGTTCTTTGCCTTATTGGTATTTGGTCGCTTTGGGCTTTTTGGTTGTTTGGTTTGTTTTAGGTAGTTTGGCTCTTTGTTGTGGTGTCTTTGGTTGGCTTTCTTGCTTTCTTTGGGTGTTGGTTCTCGTGTGGCGTTTCTTCAGCCGGTGTGCCCGTTGATCCTTTTAATCTTTGCAATCTCTTCAAATATTAATAAAATCTTTTTGCCTAGCAAAAAAAAATTCAGAATAGTAAGGGAGGAGGTGAGCCTGATTTTGAGATATTTTGTAGTGTTTTTTCTGTTTTGGCTCAGCAATTTAGTTTAAAGGTGGCTTTGATGAGCCTGATATGTGTTTTCAGCCATTTGAAGCATGGGGGACAAATATCGGATGGCTATGGTTACATTTGCATCCGAATTTCTTTGCAATTAAATCATTTTTCAGGGGAAAAAAGAGATTGTGAGAAGACTAATGGTTTTCGTTCGACAAAATTGATGTATATATTTCAAACTTACCTTTAGCAGAGATTAATAAAATGTTTCCTTTGCCGAGCAAAAAAAAAAAAACTTACCTTTAGCAGAAATTGACCCATTCAATTCGTTCCGGACCAAATTTAGAATCTTCAGGTTTGAAAGCTTATTCAAAGACGGTAGGATGCTATTATCCAGATAATTATCGGAAAGATCAAGCTCCTCCAAATAATGTAAATTGGACAAAGTTCCAATACCTGCGAGAGAAACAAATGGGTATAAGGAAATTGATTTCTGAATTGAGATTCGACTTATTTTTCTTGTTTTGGCCTCCGCATGGGAGGTCATTTATTGGTTTAATTTTAACAGCTAGTTTGTTAGTGGTCAAAAAATTTGGAGGGAATATTGGGGAGGGGATAAGGTAAAACGACGGATTATTCTAACAACGACAAATAATCTTTCGTTCATTCATGTTCTAACAACTTAAAATAAGCACGCCGTTCAAAAAAAACTTAAAATAAGCACATAAAAAGCTAAATTTTTTTGGAATCAAACAAGCTAGTAAAGCCAAATACAAGTGATTATTCATAATTAGATACAAACACCCATAATTAACTTTTTTCAGGCAAATAAGATAAATAAGTTAGATTATAAGTGCTAGCAAATATGGCCATAGTAGGACAACATAAGGTCTGGTTTCTTGAAATTCGTGGACCAAATCGTTATTCATGGTTGCTTTTTTTTAAATAGGGGTTGTTGCTTACCACAACATCATACTGCTACTTCTTAATAGTCCTGCTTGACAAATCGCTCAATCGCTTGGTCGGACTCCGTAGTATGTATGGACCAAAAACTAAATGGACAACACGGCACACTGGCCATCTCTTTCAATCATGTTCCAAAACTAGGCGTCAAATTATTTGTAATTTGACTATTGCCACTGTGTTTGTTTGGGCCCGTAAAATTCCGATTGTGCCAGTTTTAGGTAGATAGTCAATCGGGAGTTTGGGTTGAGTTATCGTCTTCCTGATCCCAAGATGGCAACGAAGTGCCGTTTGGGAAGTCGATGGAATGTTTGAGTTGTAAGAGTGCAATTCTTTCTTTTTCCAAACACTCATTGCATCCATTTTCTACAGCTAACATGATCACCAATAGCCACAGTATTAGTGACCTCTCAGCTCATCAGTAAATGTTGAACGTACTCGATGGATCCATCCCTACACTTCAAAAATACTACTACTAAGACATGACCTTTTTGCTTTGTTTAGATAAGCTATAGGTTACTTAGAGCATCTTTATTTGACTCAGCAGATTTTGGTCCAAATTAATTCTCAAAACTCACTTTTTTATTTTAGCTAATCACTTTTACATAATTACACAGAATCAGGCTCCTTACTCTTACTGTCTACTCAATTAAATATTCAAACCCACCCCAAGAGAGAGAGAGAGAAAAGTAATAAATTAAGGAGAAGTGAGTGAATTGTGGTATCTTTGGTTGGCTTTCTTGCCTTCTTTAGGTGTTGGTTCCCGGGTGGCGTTTCTTCAGCCGGTGTGCCCGTTAATCCTTTTAATCTTTGCAATCTCTTCAAAGATTAGTAAAATCTTTTTGCCGAGCAAAAAAAAATTCAGAATAGTAAGGGAGGAGGTGAGCCTGATTTTGAAATATTTTGTAGTGTTTTTTTCTGTTTTGGCTCAGCAATTTAGTTTAAAGGTGGCTTTGATGAGCCTGATATATTGATGCTCCTACACAGCTAAATACAAGACAAGATCATACAGAGTACTGATTCGTCTCAACAGTGCTTGTCTGTCACTCACTGTGAATTCACACATGCACGCAGTATTAATTCTTTCCAAAAAATTGAAAACACGACAAGGAAAATTAATGGTTGAAAACACGACAAGGAAAACTAATTAATTGTTTCTTTCAATGGTTCAGACTCCGTAGTCTTCGTCTTCATCAAAGTCGTCTATTTTTAATTAATTGTTTCTTTCTCAGTTCCTTTCCATCTCGCTCTCTCGTAAGGATCACATCACGAAAACCAAATTGAACGACTCGGCACACCATCTCTTTTCTTTTCAATCATACTCCTCAAAGCTAGGTGTCAAGTTATTAGAAATTTTTCTATTGCCACCACATTTGTTTCAATCAAAGGATTCCTTATTCGGATTTACCGGATACCATCATGGTTCGTGGGTCTATGCGGTTTCTTCTAAAAAAATCATATATCGTCAGGCGGCATAGATTATTTTTCGCCTAGCACGAATCGTCTTACTAGTAAGATTCGTCTATTACATTCAATTACCACAAATTCAATTAACAATTGTCGTATGAAAAGTGTTTGAAAACGTACCGCGGATAACAAACATACAATTATTGGGGGAAAACAGTTGAAACCAATTTCACAAACATGAAATATATCGTCTAATTCATTCAACCAAATCTGAATATTAAATCCAACAAAAGCAATAAAATCTTAGTAACTCGGACTACAATCTTCATCTACGCCCTAAGACACGAGTTTAACCCGCCGTGAGGAGTTGGTCTCCTCTCCCCTTCTGCAAAACCCTCATTTTCCTTAATAGTACAACGAAGACAATTCTTTCGTTGTCGAACTCCTTCCTCTTTTTTCCTTCTTTCACATTACTCCTACAAGGGTACTGGCCCACCAGTTGAATTACCAACCATAAAACTGATAACGCAAATATTTCTTTTTTTTTTAGGGTTGCAAAAAAAATCGGTGAACAGTGAAATCGGTCCGGACAGAACCGATCCGTACGTTTTGGATTTTGTCCATTGATTAATGGTTCAAACATGGATTCGAAAATTAAAAAACCGTGAGATAGAGATTAGGATTTGATTTTGTTACAAAATCACAAAGATTTGTGACTATCAAGGCATCTAATTTCTCTCCCAATTTCTTTCCATATTTCTCTCAATTGTATCAATTAGTGATTGTATAGAATCCTATAAATATTCTTTCCTATATTAGTTCTTTTGTACGTTGGCTATTTATGCCCATTGATCGAATGAGAAAAAAAAGTGCATTTGAATCCTAAAACACATATTCTCTGTAATTTCCTTCTTTTTATGGTACGAGCCAATGATGTTTTCCACTAATTAATTAATTATTACGTTTTGGGCTGTTTGCAACTCACAGAAAGAGGGATGGGGAGTTTAGTCTCATGTCTGAGACAGATGGGGAAATGAATTCGCTTATTCCAATTGAAGCAATTCATCAGACACGTGGAAACATAGGGTCCGTTAAAAATCAAATGGTTTTAAAAAAGGATCTCTCGCTTCTTTTTGGTTGTGTTTTTTGATATGATCAATACATTAGAGGTTGGAGTGTTAGAGGAACAGAAACAGTTTTCAATCCATCAAACCGTATGAAAACAAGTTCGAGGAATAGAAACGTACTGGGCCAATTTCAGGGGTCCACGAATTAACAATCGATGCTAGTATTGGATACTATATCCTTAAAGCAATTTCGTCCCCCAAACTGGTGCTCTTGAAACACTCAATTATTACCGACAAACAGAAGTAGCACTCCAATCTATCTAACTGACAAGTGAACGAATAATCTGCGTTTTTACTGTCAAGAATTCATTATGTGGTATGCGGTTGTGGCAAAACAACGTGAATGAAAAGGGAAGACAAAGAGCCTATTTATAGGTAAGGGGTGACCATACGAAAGGGAAGCAACTGTACGTAACGGACACGAAAGTTAAAGGCGAACAGACATGAAGGTCCAGCATTTTTTCAATTTTTTTGGAGATCAGATTTGAATTGAATGGGAGTGTATAGTTTTTTTCTGTTTCTTTGTAGGAATTGCGTCCTACAACTTACACCGTTTATGTTTACGGTCGATCTAGGCACCAGTTAAGATTATATTCTATTGTTAGATTTCAGTGTGAGATGTGCCGTTTGGGAGCCAGGGAAGGCCGTTGTTGGTTTGTAATCATTTTCGTTAGAGCGGTTGTGTTGTGTTGGTTTGGAAGAGGCATAGGATAGGACCGGTATTAGTTGCAAATGCTTAGGGCATTTGTGAAAAGTAAAAAGGAGAAAACATCTTCATACATTTAAAAGTAGTGTAGTGTAGATAGGGGCATTTGTGGAATACAAAAAAGAGGAAACACTTTCGTACATTTAAAAGAAGTAGTGCAGATCAGATATTGTTATTATTGTGTCGAAAGTTGTGTCAATTGTTTTATCCTTTGAATTCTCCCCACATATATTTATACGTATATATACATACACATATACTTTTAAAAGCCTCTTTGTGACTAATAATGAATGTCTCAGAAGAATTAAAACATCTACTATTTTCACTACACGTGCAGGACTTAAGAGTACATAATGCTTGTTTAGAGGTAACGACATTGGAACCAAGTAGAGACGAACTTTGAATAATAGTCAAACAATCAAGGTGCTTGTTCGATTCTTTGACCTAAATTGCACAATAGATTCATAGTCAAAATGCTCCATCACAAACAATTCGGTCATACAAAAAAGTTTCAGCACAATTGTTTTCAGAATTGACTATCCAGACGCAATCAATTTATGAATCGATTTGTTAATTTATTCATAGTAAGTTTAATGATACTTGTTTTCAAAATGAAAAATATTACACAAAACAAATTGGTTTTACTTCTCTATTAGACAAACACAAGCACATGATTAATTATGTAGAGTTTTATTATGAAATTCATCACAAACTTCTCAACCGATTATTGATGTGTAGAATATATGTTAAATCGATTTTGGAATTGACTGAAAAAAAAAGAAGAAATTGAATTTTGAGGTTGGGTTTCATTTCATCACGTAAAAGAGGTCAGAGCCATACCTTCATTCCCGACAAAACTCCGCAATTGGTTCAAAGACAAGTTTAGGCTTCGGAGTGATTCAAAAGGGAGAAGAATAGAGGCATTTAGATGCCAATAATCATCATCTCTCTGATAAAATCTTGCGCCATAGAGTTCAAGTTTGATAACTCGATGTGTAGTGGAATTACACTCAACACATTCCCATTGGCAACAGTCCATGTTATCGTCTTCCTCCCAAGATGGCAACTGATCAATACGGTTTGGGAAATTGATGGAGTCTTTGAGTTGCAAGAGAGCGATTCTTTCTTTTTCCAAACACCCATTGCATCCATTTTCTACGGCCAACATAACCACGAGTACTGCCCATAGTGACCTCATCAACAAATGTTGCAAGTACTCCATCCCTACTCTTCAAAAATACTATGACAAGGCCTCTGCTTTGCTTTGTTTAAATAAGCAGCTAGGTTACTTACTTACACAGCTAACCACAAGTTTTTTCCTTAATTATTAATATCATTCCTCTTTCTATGTCTCTCCACTCATTACTCAAAAAATCTCTCTCAAAATCTAAACCAAACAAATCATTAGATTCCGACGTTCAAAAAAAAAAAATCATTAGGAAGGTAATGAGCGTAGAAAGAAATAGAGGTAATGATTTGAGAGTGATAGAGAGATAAATGAAAGTAATGATTAGAGAGAAGTAGGATAATGATTATAATCCAAAATTCAAAACCCTTAACCGAACAAGGTCTAAATTCCCAAACTTTGAAATTTTGAAATCTTGTTATTCATAGTTTGGCCCTCGCGTTTACGAAATTCTAGTTCTGTCTTTGCACAAGATCATACAGTATTGATATTTCTCAATGGCGCTTGTCAGCCACTCAATGTGACAAGCAAACAAACAGATAGATAGCCTTTCAAAATCAATTTGGGAAACACGGCAGGAAAGCCAAATTGAACGACACGGCACACCATCTCTTTTTAATCATATTTCTCAAAACTAGGCCTCATATTATTACATATTTCGCTATTGCCACGACATTTGTTCGGCTCCAAAAACTTGGATTGGGCCTATCTTATATAATGTAGATTGGGCAGCCTTAAACTAAAAAGTAATGGAGCATTAACATATATAAGGGGGCTTTATATGTTCAATCAAAGGATTTCTTATTCGGATTTACCGGATACCGTCAACGTTCGCAGGCCCTCACGATTTCTACTAAGGATTATTTTCACCTAGGACGAATCGTCTTACTAGTAAGATCCATCTACCACGATTTCAATTAACAATCGCTCTTTTCAAAAAAAAAAAATTAACAATCGCTGTATGAAAAGTATTTGAAACCGCGGATAACAAACAAACAATTATATGGAAAAAAATAAAATCAATTTCATAAACATGAAATCATCTAATTCATTCAACCAAATCCGAATATTAAATCCAACACAAGCTATAAAATCTATGTTACTTGGAGTACAAACTTCCTCTACGCCCTAGAAGACGGGTTTAGCCCGCCATGAGGAGTTGGTCTCCTCTCCCCTCCTGTAAAACCCTCATTTTCCTTTATGTAAGAAGACAATTCTTTCCTTCTCGAACTCCTTCCCCTTTTTTCCTTCTTTCACATTAATATTCCTACCAGGGTAATGGCCCACCACTTGAATTGCCAACAATAACAGTGACAACACAAATAATCGACTTCAACGGCCACAGGCTTTGCTTCCACACCGAATGAAATTCTACTTCGCACTGTTTTCCCATAATGCTAAGGGAACCGACAATCCCCATCCCCAATGGGGTACTAGCGGACATACAGGGTCCACTCCGGATTCTGAAAAGATGATCCGAGTTGTTCAATATTTTTTTTGAAAAAAACCGAGTGTACCCGTGAAAAATCAGCTCAATCCGATATAGGAATGATTTGGATTAAAAAGTAGAACAGTAACTTTTTTTTTATCTTTATTCAAAAAAAATTTGCATTCGTTAGTTTTGCATTAAACTTTTGTAACTTAATGATTCATCTCAGTGAGAGGAATCGAAAAAGTAAAAAAAATTTCAACGAAACTCATAATTTTTAAAAAAAAGACAAAGATAAGTAAAAAAAAGTTGTCATATGGACTTATTTTTGTCTTTATTCAAAAATTATTATGAGTTTCAATCAAAATTTTTTACTTTTCCGATTTCTCTTGTCGAGATGGATCAATAAGTCACAAAAGTTTGACGCCAAACAAATAAATGCAAAATTTTTTTGAATAAGAACAAAAAATTAAGTCACTCAACTTTTAATCCAAACCCACCCATATATGTGTAGGTGCTCGAACCAATGTTCCATTTTTTCATTCAGATTATAGATTTTTTACAAGCCCACTCATTTTTTTTTCATAATTATTGAACGGTTCGGATCTTCCGTGCAATTTGCTTGGCCTTTGCTTCGTTTAAAGAGGGTTACAACTATTTCAAAAAAGAATGATGTGATCTCACTTTCCACGAACGAAAGGAAAAGCAAAAGGAAAAATAATGCTTGTCAATGTAATCCATAATACACATCAATACTGTTGTGCAAAAGCGTTAACAAACACACTAGGCATCGAATAATGTTTCATAACAGACTCCGTAGTCTTCGTCTTCGTCAAAGTAGTTGATACTGTATTAATTAATTGTTCCATCTCATCTCAGCCTCTCATAAGTATGCATGGACCAAAAACTAATTGGACAACACGGCACATCATCTCTTTCAATCATGTTTCAAAACTAGACATCAAATTATTATTATTTTTTTGGGTATTGCAGGGTGTCCCGGACCAGTTTACGTGCACCTCGGATTAATCCCTACAACCCCTCCCACAGCCGTTTCACACGCTTACGCGTGAAGTGAGGTGGCCCCAAGAATTGTTGACAATAAGAATCGAACCTGAGACTTTAGGATGAAACAAACATCTAAGTACCAGGCCAAGACCACTAGACCAACCCCTTGGGGTTACCACCGAATTTGTTTGGGCAGCTAAAACTCCGATTGTGCCAATTTTATGCTGATAGTTCGGCAGTCTTAAACTACTACTCCTAAAAGGTAGGCTCGTTTACTACAATATGCTCAACCGTTTGGGACATAACCATTTCTTCCCAACTCGGATATCATATAAGTACCATACACTTATAAGACCAGTACTCAAAAACCTTTCTACTTTTCCTTAAAAATAGATTTTAGTGTCAAATATACAAAACAAATAGGTGTACCTTTCATGAAATGTCTAGATTAGTAAATATTAAGCTTTTACATCTTCCATAGCCAAAGGCGTGAATTTTAAATCAGGCATGTATTCTATAAATACAACCATGGTCACCTAGCTATATGGGTAGATATGATGTAATAATAAAAATATGTCGATCAAATAATATTTACTTAAACCTACAAGGTTAGAATGTAGTAATATTTACAAAGATATGGGTTGAATCATGTTTTTCTGAAACTTTAAGGATATAAGTGTAATAAAATGAATAAAATTCCCAACTTCATTCCTACAGGTTGTGGAAAACATGGAGTCAAAAAAATCCTACTAAATAGTCAATTTCCAGCCATAAACGCTCATAAAGAAAAATGGATCTGAACACTGTATTCTCTGAGATTATGCGAATTAACCAGGAAAATAATAGACATTGACAATGATGTACTAACTAATTTAGTCTTGTCAATATTTTGAGGTGGAATATTAAGCAACAAATAAAAACCAACGAATCATTCTAATCATGATTAATTGATAATGCTAAAATTTATGGAGAGATATAGTATAAATAAATAAATAAATTGGTTAGCATATGCTTAACACTGGGGTTAGCTCAGTGGCCAAACTCGTAATTTCCCTTAAGGTTGTCACAGGGCTCAAGATGGCGTGGTAGATTCAGAACTGAAGACCCACCAACTATCGTTACTATTTTCATAAATTTTTACTAAGAATATTTACCTTGATTCTTATTTGAACATGCACAAAATGAAACAAACTACTCCCAAACTGCTCAGCCTATCTTCTGACATCTTCAAGATCAACCACATCAAGTCCAGCCGGATCACGCATCTCCTTGTTAAAATCTTCACCGACTGTTGAGAATCCCCTTCCATAGCTATATATATTTTGCAATCCCAGTTCCTTTGCGAACTCAATGCCCGCCCGCCCACCCGCCACGCACCAATTTCGGCTCCCAATGCTATCGCTGTAATCCCCAAATTATAACAATGTTGTATACGTCTAAAAATAACATTATTGCTGCACCGATTTGATGGCGTTGCATATGTCTAATTATAATTTGTTCCTAATTCTCCCTTTTGTTTCTTCAAAATTTTGTTCAGTTCGAAGCACTGCACTGTTGGAAATTACACCCCTAATTGTACATCTTCGTCTGGTAAGTAAGTACCCATGAAAGTTCTTGAAAACCAGATTTCATGAGTCAAATTTGTTCTGGGTGCTACCCACCACCAAATTCATTCCAACACCCATTGGATGGAAGCAAAATTTATATTTTATATTTTATAATATTTATATTCGTAACTAAAATATGGGTAGTAGATTTAAATAAAATATTGTCCAAATAATTGGTAACTATTCATGAAAAAGTTTGGTGACTATTCATGAATAGATATAGTGATTATATATGAATGAGTTTAGCGACCATTCATGTATAAGGTTGAAACTATTAACGAATAGGTGTCTTATTACTTCTTTGATGGAAGGAAGTATAAATGGTTGTGTCCATTGAGAAAGAGTCCCGATCTATCTATATAAAAGCCTGTGATCACCATCAAATATGTGTGAAAATCATTTATATAGATTCAAAATATATTTACTATGACAAAGTTACTTACTTACACAGCTAACCACAAGATCATACAGTACTGATATTTCTCAATATTGATTGTCAGCCACTCAATGTGAAACTCGACTAGGGGTCACACTCCGTAGTCTTCGTCTTCGTCAAAGTCGTCGATTTTTAACTGTTTCTTTCTCAGTTTCCAATTTCCATCTCAGTCTCTCTCATAAGGATCACATCAACAAGAAAACCAAATTGAACGACACGACACGGCACACCATCTCTTTTCAATCATATTTCTCAAAACTAGGCCTCAAATTATTAAATATTTCGCTATTGCCACGACATTTGTTTGGCTCCTAAAACTTACAAATTTAATTCCGAAAAAAGAATTGATTGTTAATTTTGAGAAAACTAAATTAAGACTAATTAAAAGCAAATGAATGTTAAGAGATTCGATGAGAGAAAAGGTCTAGGGTTTAGAATCCACCTGTCCATTTGTAACTTAGATTTATTTCAATAAAAGGATATCTTATTCGGATTTACCGGATACCGTCGTTGTTCGCGTGCCCTCGCGATTACTCCTAAGAATTTTCAAAAATCATCAAGCGGCATAGATTATTTTTGCCTCCCACGAATCGTCTTACTAGTACTATCCGTCTATCACGTTCAATTACCACGATTTCAATTAACAATCGCTGTATGAAAAGTATTTGAAACCGTGGATAACAAACACGTACAATTCTATGGAAAAAATAAAATCAATTTCATAAACATGAAATCATCTAATTCATTCAATCAAATCCAATTATTAAATCCAACAAAAGCAATAAAATCTGCGTTACTCAGAGTACAAACTTCATCTACGCTCTAGAAGACGGGTTTAGCCTGCCACGAAGAGTCTTTGAGTTGGAAGAGAGCAACTCTTTCTTTTTCCAAACACCCATTGCATCCATTTTCTACAGCTAATAACATGAGCACCAATACCCATATTAACCTCATCAGTAAATGTTGAAAGTACTCCATCCCTACACTTCAAAAATACCACTACTGTGACATGGCCTTTTTGCTTCGTTTAAATAAGCTACCGTACGTGTTCCACTAGGTCCATTAAAAAAAATACTTATTTGTAATTTTTGAGCTTAAAAATAATAGGCATACTGAAATTTAAAAATATGCAATATAGATCTTGTTTGATAGATCTCGATGAGATCTTTTGAATGATAATAAAAAAATAAAAACATTATTTTTGTAAGCCAATTATTTTTAAGTAGGTACTTATTTTTTAAGTACTTATCCGGCTTAACAAAACTTTTTTTTAAGCCTTGACTGATCTGGATCAGTGCTTGTCTGCCTATCAATGTGAATTCACAAGCAATATTCTTTCCAAAAATTTGGAAAAGACAATGAAAATGGGCGAAACTTTTTTTTTATGTCGGGGATATCAAGGGTGGTGGTATCTCCTCCAGTCCGTTTTAAATTTTTTGGCCATCTTTCAATTTGACTTGGATGATTGGCTCTGTTTATTTTGTAGAGTTCGGCGAGAATTTTAATCATACCAAAAATTGTGTTCATCAGACTTGAATAGATACATGATCAGCACACATGAAAATTACAAGAAAAACAAAATTGGATTCTGATTCAGTATTGTTTTAGATCTAGTTTTGATTTTCTTCAATTTTCACTTGTAGTGTTGGTCATCGTCAAAGTCGTCGATTTTAACTGTTTCTTTCTCAGTTCCTTTCCATCCCTTTTCGACCATATTTCGAAACTAGGCATCAAATTGAAAACACGATAAGGAAAATTAATGGTGCTTCTCGCTCAATGGGTCAGACTCCATAGTCTTCGTCTTCGTCAAAGTCGTCGATTTTTAACTGTTTCTTCCTCAGTTCCTAATTTCCATCTCGGACTCTCTCATAAGGATCACATCATCAAGAAAACCAAATTGAACGACACGACACGACACGGCACACCATCTCTTTTCAATCATATTTCTCAAAACTAGGCCTCAAATTATTAAATATTTCACTATTGCCACAACATTTGTTTGGCTCCTAAAACTTGGATTGGGCCTATCTTATGTAATGTAGATGGGCAGCCTTAAACTAAAAAGTAATGAAGCATTAATATACAGCATAGTAGTCTAAAGTCCAAATGAAACAACCCCATAGGAGCTTTAGTCCAGCCTAAGTTTCTGTGATGTGTAGAGTCCAATAATAAAAATATTTTAGAGTCTAAAGTCTGGATACCGTCATGGTTCGCGGGCCCTCGTGATTTCTCCTAAGAATTTTCAAATATCATGCAACGACATAGATTATTTCCGCCTAGCACAAATCATCTTACTAGTAAGATCCATCTCTCACGTTCAATTACCACGATTTCAATTAACAATCGCTACATGAAAAGTATTTGAAACTGCGGATAACAAACAAACAATTATATGAAAAAAAATAAAATCAATTTCATAAACAAGAAATCATCTAATTCATTCAACCAAATCCGAATATTAAATCCAACACAAGTTATAAAATCTACGTTACTCGGAGTACAAACTTCCTCTACGCCCTAGAAGACGAGTTTAGCCCGCCATGAGGAGTTGGTCTCCTCTCCCCTCTCCTGCAAAACCCTCATTTTCCTTTACGTAAGAAGACAATTCTTTCCTTCTCGAACTCCTTCCCCTTTTTTCCTTCTTTCACATTACTCCTACTAGGGTAATGGCCCACCACTTGAATTGCAAACCATGATAGTGACAACACAAATAATCGATCGCCAATGCTAAAGAAACCGACCACGGCCACAGACGGCACGCGGGGCCCACTCTAGGCACGGATGATCCGAGCCGTTCAAAAATTTCAAAAAAATTCCGAGTGGGCCCGCAAGTGCTCAACTCCATCCGATATGTGTAAGTGCTCTATCCAATCATCCCATTTTTCGGTGCTCATTCTAATTTTTGAAAAATGAGATGATTGGATCAAGCATCTACACACATCGGATGGAATTGAGATCTCGTATGCCCACTTGGATTTTTTTTTTTATAATTTTTGAACGGTTCGAATCATCCGTGCAAGCCCGGAGTTGGCCCCGCATGCCGTCTGTGTGTATGATCGGTGTGTGTGGTCGCCTGGTCGGTGTGTGTAGCAGGCTCCATTTTTCTATAATGCTATGGGGACCGACAATCCCCATCCCCAATGGGGGACCGACGGACACACTAGATCCTGAAAGGATGATCCGAGCTGTTCGATAATTTTTTAAAAAAATTTGAGTGTACCGTGAAAAATTAGCTCAATCCGATGTATATGTGTAGGGCCTCGAACCAATGTTCCATTTTTCATTCAGATTTCAGATTTTTCATAGGCCCACTCAATTTTTTAATATTTTTTTATTTATATCAAACCCTCCAAATAACTACAACACAAAAGTAAGGCATAAACTCCAAGTAATAATATAAATAGACTTAGTAATTGGACAAATTAAGGGCGCTTATGTAAACATTTACGTGCCTATCAATACAGATAAATTTGTGAAAGATATGAATATGTTGGGGCACTATGTGATGGTGTCCCACCACAACTGATTAATTACTCATCGAGCAAAACCAAATTGAACAACACGGTACACCATCTCTTTCAACCCATGTTTCAAAACTAGGCGTCAAATTATAAAAAATTTAAACATTTGCCACCGCAGTTTTTTGGCCCGCCTAAGCTTTTGAGCTGGGCCAATTTTATGTAGATAGGCCAGTGGTGGAGCCAATTTAGGGCCACTGGGAGCACGAGCCCCACTACTGCATTTTATTTTTTCCTTGAATCGAATTAGCTATTACTAGTACTTTTTATATAGTTCAATCAACTCACTTAAATACGTACAAATAAAGGATACTCTATTTGACAACTCAAAAATAAGGTGAACATGATAGCATTATCTACTCTATTGAGGATTCACAATAGGTGAGTGAACAAAATATTGCTTCAAAATAAGAAAGCCCATATTTGTTTCTTGTGATGCATATAACACGCAAGCTACCGTCGTATTGTCAAAAAACATCAAGTTGTGGGTTGGTGGGATGTGAGAGATTGGTGACACCGGAATTTTTATTTCATAGTGCATGCCCCCACTAATGCATATTTCTAGCTACGCGCTAGATAGGCACAGACAGGCACTCTCAAATTAACACACAATTGTGCACAACAGTCAACGACATATGTATAAGAAGCTTAAATATTTACGGCCCCCTATTAGAAACATTTCTCCAGGGCCTGAAGCTGCGTCCGCCCAGAGCTACCTCTGGGTGCATTACTTAGTATGTTTCCCAGTACAAAAAAGAGGGGAGGAACGCATGCGCAAAGGGGTTAGCCAATTGTCACCTTAGCATTGCCGAGCAAAAAAAAATTGTCACCTTAGCATTTAGGAGCCTTCGGAAACCTTACTCCCTCCGTCCCCTTTTTAAAGTCCAGTATTTCATTTTGGGTTGTCCCTTAATAAGTGTCCATTTTGTAAAGTTAGTGGGTAAAAATTGGTATATTTTCTATTTTGCCCTAAAAGTAGATTCCATTTTGAAAAGTTAGTGAGTAAAAGTGTAATGATGATGTCTCCATAGAGGGTAAATAGGGAAAGTGGAGATAAAAATTGATGTGAAGGTGTAACGATGATATTTTCTTAACAAGTTGAAGTTACGAAGTGGGACATTTAAAAAGGGACGGAGGGAGTAATTCATATGGTGTCGTGTCTTCGATTCGTGCACAATCACAATATTGTTCTGATATCAAGAACGATAGATACACATTTTTCTTATACTACACACATGAAGCGACACAGAGTAGCCCGAGGAATGGAAAACTGTTATTGTTCAACAGAAGTTACCGAACAAGCTACTAAAAGAAATACATAATATGTACATACATAAAGCAGTAACCAACTGTACAATCTCATTTCTGCAGAAAAAATCTAACGTAATAACACATACAGGTCAACACCTTTTGCCTACCAATCTGCACATAAACAGGAAACGAAAAATGCAGCTCATAAGTGATTAACTAGCCTGCTTCGTTATTTAATACCTTCATCATGAACTAGCCACAATCACAAGCAGTTCCGCGGCACTTCCGCCGACTGCCTCCTAGTAGAAAACAGTCTAGATATTCTTCTCTACAAATGCTATCGAGCCTCCAAAGTACAAAGCCAGGTACATCCTTTTGTCCGCTTAAAGTATCATCATCCACCAGTGATAAAGAAAATCTAATGTAGCATCTTTGAATAAGAGCAGTTATTTGTGCAGTCCATCAAACAAGACATAAAACCCATGAAGCCTGTCGTCTCCCTTGGTAGTGACATGCCCCTTTCCCGTCTTTGTAATACTCTCAGGAACTCATCGGTGCTCAAACTCCCATCACGATTCGTGTCAAACACGTAAAATATCATATCAACCACATTATCTGTGAGAGAGATGCCACAAACCTTGTGCCGAAGAAGATTACTTGATTAGTATGAAGGGCTCAATTGTTGGAAGAAAAGGGAAAAAAAAACTTGAGATAAAGAAATCCCTTTGTCCGAATTTGTTTGTGCTTTCACTATTCTGGACATCTAAATTAATCGTCCAAATTTTTTATTTCATAATTTTATGATTTTAATCAACTTTTCCCTCAAGAACTAATTGATATCTTTTGATTGGAATCTTGAATTATTTGATATCTGTTGACCTGATTAGAGAGCATGACTGCCCAAACGGAACAAAATAAATAGGGATGGAGGGAGTACTAGGAGTCCAAGGATAGAAAAAATACTTGGTATGCAGCTCTTTGGAAATCTGGCTTTGTCAGTTGCCCAGTAACTTTTCCATGACTGAAGATTGCCATAGACAAAGGCCGTAATCTCTGCCTTTGCTCGGCGAAATTCTTGAATTCTTCAAATGTAATGCGTACTTCTCTGATATAAGGTTCATCGTTTAATTCTTCTACACGATCAAGAAACTTGTTTATATGGCTCATGTCAGCAGACGCAACCATAGACAACGCAAAATCTTTGGCTGATATGGTTCCTTGTGACTTGTAGTCATAATGGGCAAACTCTAGCCGCAATATCTACATAATTGGATAAAAATTATGATTACTCTACCGATTGGGTACCACAATAAATCGAGTTGAGTAAAACATTCCAATTCATCATGTAGTTTTGAATTAGAATTTCAAGCACAATTGAACTTGGGGAAGTTCATTCCTCTCTAGAAGCATTCTTCATCTTTAATGCATTCCTAAAGGATAAAATGCAAATCATGGAAGTACTGATTGCTTTGGAAGAGTTCCAAGAACAAAGATGGCGTATATGGATTTCTATTTTCCTGATTTCTAATACGGAAACTCTGCTAAAACTACCACGATAGAACCACACATCATGTAACTTCGGACAGTTTGTTCCTTACACCAAATTTGAGGGCTATAATGTGATGACAATAGCAATATCGTCAGGAAGCGGAACAAATTCAGGGTCTAGGAAAGTGCAAAAACACGGTTGTGAGTGCAGCTTACTGATCTTGCAACTTGAAATTTAAGTTTTAAGAGCTATTTCAAACCAGTTCAAGATGGATGCTAAACCCACAGTATTGCACTATAAAAGACACCTTGACTTGCACTTGTTATGCACACTGAAAATGACCCGTAATGGAATGCAATGCAAATAGACTTGTTATGCATAAAAAGCCAGAAAACACAAAATACAACCACCAAAAAACATAGTGTTTCCTGGTTAGAAGAGATCATAACACAAACTATAGTCACTTCAAAAAAATTAGAGAGGGAGAGAGAGAGTGACCAACTAACTTCATCATGCAAGTCTCTGAGAAACTGCTCAAATTTCTCATGCTCAAGGCATTCGTTGCCGTCTTTCCCAAAGAAGTACTCTAGGAGACCACCATTTTCTACAAAACCAGTAACATTTAGTCCAATACGCAGTCCATCTCTGTGGTGAGCCCCCTGTCTGTTATAAGTTCGCATCAATGCCATCACCTTCTTAAATTCCTCCTTGTCTATCTGTCTGTTCATTCAGGCCAGAGGTTGAAAACTTGAGAGTGCATACAAGATATAAGTAGATTCATAGTTTGAGTTTCAGTAAACGGAGAACTATTTTACTAGCTATTAGCAATAATAAAGACTATATATCTTGAAGAAGGAAAAATCTATGATGTACTCGGGGAGACCATAAAAGTTACAAAATATCTTTTGCCATATTTTGGGTAAAATTTACATAAAGTTATGTCATCCTGTGGTTACTGTTATAGTTGGAAAATGTTATGCATCATTGTGGTAAATTTTGTGCCATTTGTGAAGAAAATATGTTGGTACAAACTATGCGGTGAATGTTATTTTTATAATTGTTTTTTCAAGCTTACACCATTTTTGTTGTGAATGTTATCCTTGGTACACCATAGAAGCTCCCCTTGAAGAATCCTCAAACATCTAGAAAGCTAGACGAAATGTCATGAAATGTGTGCCACAGACTACATGGTAGACCTACCCATTATTATTAAGGTCAAACATTTTAAATGCTACAGAAAAGCTCGACTCCGGTATGCTGAGAATTGTTACAAAGAATATATACCTGTTACAGCAACAACAACAAAAAAACAAAAAGAAATGACTTTAGACATACTGTCTTTTTATAACTTAAGAGGTTTGGATAATGTAGTGAACCCCAATTGTAGACATTTCGTACAAGTTGCCACTCACTCTGCAAATGATATAAGTCCATCGCCGTTTGTATCAAATAGCATAAAAAAATCCGAAGGAGCACAATGCAACTCGCCAGGGACCAACTCTCCTTTTAGAAATCCCTCTCTAACACGATTGGATTCAGATGGAGAAAAAACAGGGACAACCGCCCTCATCAAATCAGCTGGTGTCATAAGTACCTCTCCACTTGGGGTTCGAATCGATGCAAAGTACTCAAAAACCTGAAACAACAAAACCACAAAATATATCGAACACAAAATAAATATTTGGTCATGGAAGCAAAACCTGCTTTTGGAATTAACTTCCTGTGACTTACAATCTTGTGTAACTTGAGGCTCTAGGATTGTGACGACATATTCAAATGCAGAGCTCAGGACTGGTGTAATCTAATTAGTTTGGAATCTAAAGAATGCTGTCATCAACCAAACAACCACGTGTATAATAGCTAGAGACAATAACACAGGCATTATAGAGTCTCAATGCACACTTAAATGGTGATTAAATCATCCCTTTCCTAGATTAAAGGCACCAAAGCGACACATTCTTAAGAACCAAAAAAGCATTTCGTACACTATGTTTTCAATACATTATTGGAGAGGTAAGAAATCTAAAAGTGATTTTACTTGTTCTAATATCCAACATATTCAGGCAATCATCATAATATATCTCTTGATGACATACAAGCTTTGGTTAGTATTAAAGAAGAGATAGTAACGCGAATATAGATAAACTAAATTCTTTTATTGTAGGATTTGCATTGATTTATCATCTGACATCTCACAACATCCAATTTAAAGTGATCGAGATAGCTCCACTGAGTAACTGACAATATATAGCTATAATATTTATATTTGTCAGATCAGGATTTCAACCGAATTACGTACAACAACAGTGGCAACCATATGCCTTGCTTGGGTTGATAGTTGTAATAATAGAATATCTTCAGTGAAGTTGCATACCTTTTCTGGAGGACTTTGCATCCTCATGCGTTTTTCGTACTTAAAGAAAACCTTTCTTCTGTATGCATCTGAAAATACAAATATGACAGTATACCGAAGAGTTACCTGTTGTAAATAGAAAGCATGACAGAATGGATAACTATTAGCTAAACAAAATGAACAATGTCCAGATAAGTAAGTGACCACTTTTTCCAACTGTAGACATGAACACCAAACCCTTTGAAACTACAATGGAACTTCTAAGTCAAAATAAAGGTAAATAAATGGGATGTCATCTTGCCAATTGCCATCGACACTCCATTCGCAAAGCATATATGATCTTTCACACGTAAATGACTTAACTTTAAAACTCACACTGAATCTACTATGAATGCAACTTAGGTCACCCAACCATGATTGCAAACCCTAACAGTTTAACCTATGAAGAGAATCAACAACTTAACAAGGTATCAAAGCTCAGGTTGGGAGCGGTCTTGGGTTCAAGCTTCATTTGTTCCTCACTTGCATTCTGCCTCTTCACTTCATACTTTCTATCTTTCTAGTGATCTACCGATGAATATTTGTATCTCCGTGTGCAAGACGAGATTGC
Source organism: Rhododendron henanense subsp. lingbaoense (assembly GCA_020567845.1). Lineage (NCBI taxonomy): Eukaryota > Viridiplantae > Streptophyta > Magnoliopsida > Ericales > Ericaceae > Rhododendron > Rhododendron henanense. The sequence continues at coordinate 53,065,697 of CM036312.1, forward strand.
AAGTGAAGAAAGGCGTTGAATGACGTGATATACATTCTTCAGCTCATTTCCTACTTGCTTCAGTTTTCAGGACAACTAGAACTTAATATGTGCCACCAAGGCATTTCACATAATGATGCTTTTACTTTTCTAACCAATTTTGTAGCCAGTTATACACTACAGTGACAGGGAAACTCCTGTCCCTGCTTTGCATTCTTCCTTCATTATAGCGAAAGAACTTCAACGAGAAAAAAATTGCACTGACCTCGGGATGTTCACATCGATCTGTGATGTTCCCCTATGTCTAAAATTCAGTTGGACTCCTAAAATAATTGTTCTCGCTTTGTCCTATCTTTTGTTTCATTTCTCTAGCCGAGCGATCCCAATCAGCGGTTACGGATCTACTATCTTAAATTCGATGCATAATCTCAGGATTCAAAAGTGTGTTCCTAAACAGTCTCATTCTTATCAATAATGCAACCATTTCATTTACCATGTTCCATTAGCCACATTAGTCATCATTTGTATTCTTCGATGTAAAAACAAGATTTTACTTGTAACAATTAGCCACATTTTGATTACAGACAACGTTAGGGTACACACCCCTAAAATATGGTGTACAGTATTCACTTTTGTATTTGGAGCCAAAAAAGTCGTATCCCACAACAAAATCACGTAATTGTACAGTAACAGATTTGTATCTTGCGCCATAAAAATTAATGAACACCACAAAAATTAATGACCAACCCCATAAAAATTCATAATTTTGCATTGTATGTTTTGGCATTGGCCATTTTCTTTTAATTCATGGATTGGACCACAAAAATTCGTAAAAGTAACAACAAAAACTTATGAAATAAATCACAAAATTCATATCTTGGCTACAAAAATTCGAAAGGCGTGCACCGTATATCCCAAAAAGGAGTGTGTACCTAATACTTTTCTGAATACTTACGGTAAGTATGTCATGTTCTTTCCTACTTACCAAAAAAAAAAAAAAGAATGATGTTCTTGTCATCTTGTGCATATGTGCTTTCAATTTTCGCATTCAATTCTCATAATCGTATAATTCAATGTTATTGATTAGTACCTCCAAATAGGAACTTGGGTTTCTTCTCAGGCTCCATGCTCTCTCCCCCTGAATCCGCCAAAGCCCAAAACGAACTCGAATCAGAAACAGAGGAGGACCAATAACAGAGCCCTAAGCCCGGCCCAACAACGACGGCCCACGACAACACCGATTTGAGAACCGACTCCAAATTTGTGCAGCCACTGCTCTTGTTCTCACCATAGCTGGTCGACCCACCACAAGATGATCTGGACGACGATGATGGGCCGTTCGATTGGGTGGAGATCGGGCGGCGGATGGGGCGTTGAGCTGATACGCCACGGCGGATCGACGGCCAGGATGGTCTCAGCAGTGCCCGAGAATAATGCATAGTATATGTGTTTTAATCTTTTGATTCTTTGAAGTTTAGCTACAAGGAGAAGGAAAGTGATAGGGATTTGTGGAGAAAGGGGTGTTTGCATGTGAATGGATGGATATATACACATTTTAGAGAGAGAGAGAGAGAGAGAGAGCGGAGGCGCAGGGGCAGGGGCAGGGTTGGCTGAGATTTGTTCTCGAAACGGGCTGTTTCCTAGAAGTTAGTTTTGTTCGTTAATCGAAAAGACGGGGATGGGTTTTGTACTGATTCTGGCGCATTATGTTGCGTGTCTGGAGCGTAGAATTAGAAATGCCTTTTTTTTTTTCCCCTTTATTTTGGTCTTTGATAATAATAAACAAATAGAAAAATCATAGACAATTATGCGAATTAACCGACTCCTGTGATTCACACGGTATTTTTAAAACGAATTTGCCGGCTTTTCGTAGAGTGTTGAAGGATTCTGCCGACGTCTGTCTCCCAAGAATGAAAGATTTCAGACAGTCGCAACTTTAAACTCTTTCAGCTAAGAGCAAGTAAATCAGAGTAGCAAAACAAACATTTGTAGCTATTTTACCTAATTAAGGCACCAAAATAAGCTTGCAGCAAGTTTGGCAAACATGGCTGTATTTTCCCTTTGTGAACAGTTGATAGTTACTTCTAACGAACAACTATTCACAAGGTAATGATTAAAATATTAATTTCTTTTCTCTCCTTCCTACCACCCTCTCGTTCTTCTCTGCAACTCACCCAGTTTGGGGGGAAAAATAAACGATAAAGATAATAGGAAAAAAGTGAAAAAATGTATATTTTAATTAGTATTAATTAGTGTAGTTGTGAAAGAAAAAAAAGTTGATAGCTGGAATAAAATTGTGAACTGTTCACAAGGTAGTATACCATCCACTGGTAAACTTGCTCTAATAGAATTATGTTTGTAACATTTCACCACAAAAATTAAGGTATTTTATGATATTATGGAAATGTTTTTGGGTCAACTACTGTACTGACTGAGGAAAAAATTATATAAATAAGTTTTTAGTGCTCATAGTCATAGCCATAGTGAAATTTTGACCATAAACTTGAAGGGATGAAAAGTAAGAAAAAGCATATGTATTTGCATGGAGGAAATACGTGTTCGTTTGTACGTGTTTGCACAAGAAAGAGATATACGCTGGTGTGGTGTACATGTACAAGTATGTGGGTGTGTTGTGGAATAATAGACACAAGGAAAGCAAAAATGGAAAGAAAGGAAAGCTCGACATGAATCAAGAGGTTGGATTGGACAAGTGTCCTATTTTACGGTGAGCCAAACAACATCGTCTACAACCAACTGAAACTAGCTCAATTAGTCAAAATTCTTGCATCTTTTCTTTCGATGAGCAATTTTCTTTTCTTTCTTTGTTTCTTCTATGGTGGGCTTATTTCCATCTACTCTACCGGATATGTCTTTGTGTCGTACTTATTTCTTAATTCCTTGGATAGTATCGTAAAAGACTTGTAGAGGATTACAGGTCGTCATGACATATGTTGTACTCTCTCCGGGGTGGAGGGATGGAGGAATGAAATGAGCTTAATTGTAGAAGCTCTTGAGTTGTGAATATTTGGTTAGTCAAAATTGAGATGGAGGATGCCAATTTTGACTATGATAACAAAATTGGTGAGGGGAAACAGAAATCAAGACAAAAATAGAAAAACCATAAGCAAACCGATGCTCATTTTTCATACGGTATCCTAAAATAAATTCGCCGGCATATAACCGAAAGTGTCAAAGAATTCTGTCAACATCTGTCTCTCAGAATTCAATATATTATTTCAGACAGTCGCAGTCGTACTACACTGAACTCCGAGAAATAGAACTACGTTGTTAACGAAACAAAACTTATAGAAGCTCTAAACCGAGTTGTGAATATTCGCTGTGTCAAAATTGAGGTGGAGGGTGCCAATTTAAGTGCGCATAAAGGAGACCATCCAGTGTAGCCCCAGTGCAAAACATTAGGCCATCTCCAATAATGGAGTTAAAAATGTGTTGCTATATGACACCAAAAAAAAAGTGAAAAAGTGGGGTCCAATTATGTGAGTTAAGTTAGTTAGTTTATGTGTTTGACTGTTTGTGTTACGGTAGTATAACTAGCATTGTGTTAAATTAAATGTGAACTCAACCAAAAGGTTTTTCATCCCAGAATTTTCATATTAGTTTATGATTGTACTTTTCAATTTGTCTCCCCTTTGGTATCTTTTCATCCCCAACTAGAAAGAGAGAGAGATAGAGAGAGAAGCGTCCAACCGGATTACTTTACTCGTGGTTCACATTCAAGTAATTGGACCCACTTAGTTGCAATTTCTGCACCTCTCACAGTTATGTTCTGACTTTATTTTTTTGGACTTCTTACACACTTTAACAACAAGCTAATTACATTTCTGGAGACACACAAAACATTAATATCAACTAGCTAACCTAATTTCTGAACTAATTTGGTCTTAACTCCATTATTGGAGATGGCCTTGAGCGTAAGTGTCACTCTTCAGCTCTTGCAAACCAAAAAACTAGGGAAAATAACGGCAAATGACATGTTTTGATAATTAATGCTCCCTCCGTTCCAAATTGAGAGTCCATTATTCCATTTTGGGTTGTTCCAAAATGATGGTCCTTTTCCAAAAATGGAAGGAAAAATTTGATGATTTTCCAAAAGTGCCCCTCATAGGTGAATATAAGTGTTATAAAGTGGGTAGAATATAGAGGTAATTGTGGAAATGATAGGTATTGTAGGTATAATTATTACATGTCCCCTTAAATATTTGGAATCCCTAAAAGGGACTCTCAATTTGGAACGGAGAGAGTACATGCTAAGAACATTTTTAGCGTTAACAAATATTCTTAGCATGTCTTTGACAGGTATTAATTATCAAAACACGTCCTAGACCGTCATTTTCCCAAAAAACTATAGAGCAAATTAAACACAAACGGGCTTGGATATAGCCCAAGTCCAAGTCCAGAAGGCCTAAAGCCCCAAACCATTTAAGGTTCTAGGGAGTTAAGAGATAAGGTTAATAGGCTCAAGGACCAATACCATGAGCCCAGTCCAGTCTTGGCTGCAGTACTGCACGTCTGCAAGCATGTGTTCAACGGGCCACGAAGCCCACATAAAACTAGGATACTCCTTCGGGCCCAAACCTATCTACAAATTTTGGACTTAAATACCCACCAATGTTTACATCTACAACCAACGTAGGCTGGAGGCAATCCTTCACATTGTCGACCATGCCTATCTTTTCTTTTCCTTTCTGGGTGGGGGTGTGTGTCCCGGCCATGGCTTACACGCACCTCGACTGTTCTCCTTTTCGGTCTGGTCAAAAACAGGTCACAATGTCATACACGTCGGGACTAGGTGATTCATATATAAGAGATTTCTGTCATGTGGCCTAGCTCCGAAAGGTAGCCAAGTAGCTTGGCCTACTTTAAGAAAATTTTTTATTCAAGCCTCTTGTACTCCTCTAGGTCATGTTTGTTGGATCATTAATCCCTTCCCTCAGTTTTTTGGCTGCAATCTGCATGTGCCTCAATAGCAGCGGGTGAATGCTAGACTCTGTAGTCCTTTGACTTTTATGAACTTTGGTGGGGTTTTACTTCTCAGCCGATAATAATTAAGTAATAAATAGACAAGTAGTAGTACTAATAATCCATTCATGGGTTGTTAACATGGTAAGGGTGAATCTACGTTTGCAACATAGCAGGGTTCGACTCCTCCTGAAGGCAAATCATGATTTAAGTGGAGGCCCATGACGGTAGGTTATTGTGCTAGTCTTCTCTGAGGTTTGGATTACACAATTGGATCTAATAGTGGTTCGGCTGCAGGATTATTCCTCGGTTACCAAAAAAAATAGTAGGACTAATAAGCCTCCAGTACCCCCTCCAATCAAGTTTAAATACACTTAGCTACCTGATATTTCTTCAATTACTCCAATATTTCGTGATTTATCAAAATCAAATTCACTAATATCGGTCGATTTTCATGGGCCTTCCGATCTCCTGACTTCTGACTTTCCCACTTTTTTTCTTTTTCCCCAATTAGAAGATTTGATAATCAAGTTTTCTAAGAAAATACTAGGGGTACCGATCCTTGGGATATTGATAATGTACGGACGACGTGTGAGGCTCATTTTTTAGTCCAACACGAATAATTCAAACCATTCATCTAAATGAAGATTTAGAAAATTGGATCATTTTTTTTGCTAAGTCTTGTGAGCTTGGATCAACTCAAATAAATTATTTTAAAATGAATGAACAGTGCAGATTATTCGTGTGGACTCAAAAATGAGCCCCACACGTCGTTTGTACGTACGTTTCGGTACGCATAGTCTACCTCACTTCTCTAGGACTATGGCCTAGATTTTCTAGGACCAATCTATGAAATTAGTTGGAGATTTTAAAACCAAGGTCGATGCATAGTTACAAAATGATTAATTACACACCTAACATTTCCCACATAGTACTAATCCATTTCAGTGAGGCACATGAGCTAGGCCTGTAAGTTTTCAACGTTGATGATCCACAATCATGAACCATTTTAACCCCTCTTAGCTACCAGTTCTATTTTCCATAAAGAGGGGAAGTAAAAGTAATAGCTCTTAGCTACCAATTCTATTTTCCTCCTCATCTACTTCTTTGTATATTAACAGAGAAGGAGTTACCTCCAAAACTGTAGACATCAAAGTATCAACCAAAGGCACACTCTAGACATGGACTACTGGTTCTCCTGGTTGTCCAAAACCGCCCTCGACCGCCCTTCTGTTTACGAGTACGCGCTCATGTTCTCTCGCAACGAGCTCGAAGAGGAGGACGTGATGTCCTTCAACCACGAATTGCTGCAGAGCATGGGGATCTTTGTCGCCAAACACCGCCTAGAGATCCTCAAGCTCGCCCAGAAGGAGGTCGAAAAACGCAGCCCGCGTCGCGTTCCGAGGCTCGTCTCGGCCATCAACAAGGCAAAGAGGTCCATTACCAAGGGTTTGGGAAAGTGGGCTTTTTCGAGAGACTCGGCCCACGGAGCCGGGCTGGACCTGACCCCTTTCCGGGTTGGACCGGAGCGTTGAGGAAGCGAAACAGTTCAAAGGAGTTCAACCATGAGAAGGTGATGGCCACAAATGGGAGAAGAATTATGAGGTCTGGGCCTTTGGACAGGAGATTGCAAGAAAACTTGATGGTTACAAGTAGGTGTATGAGTGTCTCTGGGCCTATTGATGGAAAACTACAAGAGAAGTTGATGTCCATAAACAGGAGCCCAACGATATCCGGCCCGGTGGATCGAAGATTGGAGGAGAGGCTTTTTATTTGTAACAAAAGCCCAGATGCGTCTTGTGCTTTTGATGCTAGGGATTCAAGCCCAAGTGTGAATGGTGACCATGGCAAGAAGAAGATGGTTGGTTGTGATGAAGATCACTCACTATGGTCTCTAATGTTTCAAGATATGAAACCCACATGAAATTTGTGTGTGTTAGGTGGTGAAGCCTATTGCTGGGGAGAGCCGGAACCGGCTATTGCCGGGCACCAGGCCGGCGTTTGACCTAAGGCCGTTCTTTTCGCGTGTATGTACAGAGGCTTGTTTCTGTAGAGGTCCAGACCAATTTATGCAGAAAGTCAGTCCAACAGTTTGCGGAAAAAATAAAATAAAGAAGTCAGGACGCGGACAAAGCCTATAAATATGTTTCTAAAACGTTTTTAGGATTTGAACCTCCTAATATTGAGTGAAAAGTTGTTGCAATAACTCTATAGAGAGAAGTTTTGGTTGTTTTTCCATAAATCAATAGTGAACTGGTGTGGCCCCCGAGAAATAGGCAGTTGCCGAACCTCGTATATCTTGTGTCTTGCTTTCCTTTTTGCATTCGATAATTTTCAATTGTGTGTTTGTAATTGAGGTTGTTGCATATAGTACTCCCTCCTTCGGAAATGGTATTCCACCACGAAAAGACAGTGGCAGCCGTCATTTTCCCTAATAAAGAGAAAATGATGGCCCAAGACGTGTTTTGATAATTAATACCGGCCAAGAACATTTTCAGCATTAACAAATGTTCTTAGTTTGTCTTTGGCGGGTATTAATTATTAAAACACGTCATGGGCCGTCATTTTCTCATACTTTTTTAGGGGGATTGATCTCCTTATCAAGAAGAACAAAAAACAGAGAATTTTGTTACGCAGCAGCCCAATATACTGGATGAATCCACTGTTGGATTTTATTAATTCCATTGGACTTTAAAAAAAAAAGAAAAAGGAATTCAACCAAATGTTTTGGGGTTGCTTTTTCCTTAGGTCAAGTTTTCAATTCATGACAAGGGTGTGATCTTCTTTTATTAAAGCCAAAGAAAAACTGAAAATAATTAAAGGGTTTGTTTATGAAATCTGATAGAGTTTGTTCACTTGCTTTTGGAAAGGTACTTTTCGGTTGGGTGGTTAGATAGTTTTTTTGGTAAGGATTGGGAAAGTGGTGAGACTTGTGGCCTAGGGCTGTAAATGAACCAAGCAGCTCGCGAGCTCGGCTTGTTGATGTTCGATTCGGCTCGGCTCATTTATATAGTAAATGAGCTGAGATAGAGCTCGAATTATTAAACGAGCCAAGCTCAGCTTAGCTTGTTTAACAAAAGCTCGGTTCGTTAAGGGTAGCTCGGTTCGATTAAAGAGGCTCGTTTAGCAAATGACTCAGCTCAGCACAATAAGGGCTCGGTTCGTTACAACTCGAGCCGAGCTCAAGCTCAAATTTTGGACTCGTTTAGTAAACGAGCCGAATTCGAGCTCGACAAAGCTCGGCTCGACTTGGCTCATTTACAGCCCTACTTGTGGGTATTGTGATTGAGGGGGGTTAATTTTTCATTAGATCGGATATTTTCTTTTTCTTTTTCTTTTTGAACGGTGTTAAGTTTTCATTAGATCGAGTTATCAAAAAACAAAAAATAGAGAGAAGAGAGCGGGCGATTTACATCATAAGTATTACTTGTCTGGTGGTTGCTCTGTACAAAGTGAGGGTAAATAACGACTCATTAATAATGATCGAGCACATTATGCTCCATAAACATACATACATGTGTATTTTATAGGAATGAGATCCTCTCTAGTCTTTAGAAGGTATTCGAAGGTGTTGTTGGACTCCTTCCGTGGTCAACCTTGACAACCGAGATCGTTCATTTATTACAAACTTGTTGCTAAGAACAATCAGATAATAAGTTATGTATGTATGATATTGAGCAATTTCAAAACACATATAAAAAAAGATTGGCACACTTGACTAAAGGTCATTTATATGTTAAAGATAAATGTGTTCGATTAGCCACCCAATAAGGGTTGGTTAACGACCTTGACATTATTTGAGATTAGGGCCGTAAATGAACTGAGTCATTCGCGAACTGTTCAAGGCTCAGTTCGGTAAGAGCTCGTTCGATTCGTCTGCTAAACGAACTGAACCTGAACCTCAATTCTAGGCTCGTTCCGTAAATGAACCGAACCTGAGCCTAACGGTATTCGGCTCGATTAGGCTCGCGAAACTATACTTAAATTTAATTAATAATTCAATAGGGGTCTATATGTAAATATAAAAAATTTTAAGGTTGTATATATAATTCAATATTTAATTTTCTCCCAAATTCTATACGATTAATTAGAGAGTTTGGGTTCGCTTGAGTTTAATGAGCCGAGCCGAACCAAACCCAAGTCTTGACAAGCTCAATTTGAGCTTAGATTCGGCTCGGCTCGATTCGTCTGAGTTTAACGAGCCAAACTCGAGCCAAGATGTTCAGGTTCGAATCGAACTCGAGCCGAACTTGAGTCAGACTAGTACCTTAACAAACCCAACCGAGCCGAAGCCGAGCCTTGAAAGTTTTTAACGAGCTGAACTAGAGCCAAGGTATTCAGACTCGAATCGAACTCGAGCCAGACTAGAACCTGAACGAACCCGAGCCGAACTTAACAAGGTTCGGCTCGATTCGGTTCGTTTACAGCTCTATTTGAGATGATACCATTCGTGCACGGCATAATAATAATAATAATAATAATAATAATTGTATTCAATTAAGAATTGATTGATGTTCGATTATTATGATTTTTGGCATTATGCAAAGGAAAATTCTAAAATCAGCCCAACAATAGTAAGTATGTGAATGTGTATTAAAATGTGTAAAAATACATAGAAATACGTATTTTTCTTGTCTTCTAATGTGCTTATCGTCAACCAAGTGGGCTGACAATAGCAAGACCGTTTTTTAATCAAGTTTGATAAATAAATATATATATATATATATATATATATGTTTATGTTTATAACCAAGTTGACGTTTAAGACATCTCATTAGGTGGCCCACTGATCATGAGATTGTTCAATATTGGGGTTATAATTACTTAGTGAGGGAGTAATTTTTTATTGCAACTTGTATTTCCAAAAGTTCAAACCTCAATTAGATACCATTATCTTGAAAATATCTTGATCAAAAAAGGACACCATTATCTTGAAAATATCTTGATCAAAAAAGGACACCATTATCTTGAAAATATCTTGATCAAATTGAAAAGCTTGAATTATCCAAAGACTAAGGATGATATACATGATGATTGAAATCTTTCAAGGTTTTCATTTTCCTAAAGACTTGAAAATTGGCAATTCAAAAAGTTGTTTTTAAATTAATAAACAACTAAAATCATTTTTTTGGCAACTCAAAAAGTTATTTTTAAACTCAAAAAGTTATTTTTAAACGATGGTATAACAGCAGGTTTCTTCCAGCGATATTGGGAGATAGTCGGGGTTGATGTTTGCCGAGCAGTGCGCAGTTTTTTCCATGATGGCAGAATGCTTGGAAGTGTGAATCGCACTCAGATTGTTCTTATTCCGAAGGTGCATACACCAACCAAGGTCAGCCAATTCCGTCCTATCAGTTTATGCACCACAGTTTACAAGCTTATTGCTAAGGTTCTAGCCAATCGGCTTAGACCTTTTCTCTTTGCTATTATCTCGGAAAATCAAAGTGCGTTTGTAGGGGGTCGTCAGATCACGGATAATGTGTTGATCGCTCATGAACTTACACACTATATCAAGCAAAAACGTTCAGGCTCTCAAGGCGTGGCCGCGTTTAAATTGGATATGGCGAAAGCATACGACCGGGTGGAATGGAGTTACTTGGAGAGAGTAATGGCTCAATTGGGTTTCCATAAAAAATGGATTGGATGGGTCATGGAGTGCATTAGGACCGTCTCATTTTCAATCACTGTCAATGGGGAAGCGGGTGAAACTTTCTTACCTAGTCGAGGGATTCGGCAAGGATGCCCTCTCTCCCCGTATCTTTTTCTTTTATGTGGGGAGGGGTTCTCTGCCCTTTTCAATGACTTTCTACGTAAAAAGGTTTTGCGGGGTTTTCGGATTAATAATCATTGTCCTGTCATTTCTCACCTCTTATTTGCGGATGATTCTATTATATTCTGTCGTGCAACAGATCAAGATTGTGAAGCTCTGTATCGGATTCTTGAGATGTATGAAGCTGCCTCAGGTCAGAAAGTGAACAAGGAGAAATCATCAATTTTTTTCAGTCCCAATACTCCAACTCAACATAGAAACCTCTTAGCTGCAAAGGTGGGGATCACAATGGAAGCAAATGGGGCTAGATATCTGGGACTTCCAGTTTTTCATGGTAATTCCAAACGTGATCTTTTTTCATATGTTAAGGATAATACTATTAAACGGTTGAGGAGATGGAAAGACAACCAGGTTAATCATGCGGGCCGTGAAGTTTTATTAAAATCTGTGGTATTGCCTCTTCCAAACTATGCTATGTCTTGTTTCCGTCTGCCAAAAACTCTTTTGCAACAGATTTCTTCCGAGGTTTCGAGGTTTTGGTGGGGGTTCAAAGGAAGGTGAGCAGAAAATTCATTGGGTTAAATGGGACAAGTTGAGTTTATGCAAAGGGGATGGTGGCTTGGGTTTGCGGGATATGGAATCCTTCAATAAGGCTTTACTAGCCAAGCAGGGTTGGAAACTTATCTCAGGAGAATCATCTTTGTTCCGACAGATCTTTAAAGGACGCTACTTTCACAGTACATCTTTTTGGCATGCAAAGGTTACCAGTCAGTCTTCTTGGGCATGGAGGAGTATTTTATGGGCACGGGAATTAATTGACAAGGGTTGGAGGTGGCAAGTTCATTCTGGAAACGAGATTCGTGTGTGGGAAGATCCTTGGCTCCCAAGACATACGAATTGCAAAATTGACAGGCACACGCTGAGGAGGAATGATATAGAGAAAGTGGCTGACTTGATCGATTCTAATACTAAATCTTGGAAGGTTGCTTTGGTTCGTGAGGTTTTTAGTAAAGAAGATGCCGACCATATTCTCTCAATTCCGATTAGCTATACAAATCGACGGGACCGCAAGATTTGGCACCCATCACCAAATGGTTCTTTCTCTGTCAAGTCGGCTTACCGACTTGCTAGGGAGGGGACTGATATTCGTGGGAACATTCACATGGGTCAAACGAGTTCTTCCGGTGTCCTTCCTACTGTTTGGAAGAAGTTGTGGGGACTACAAATCCATCCGAAGGTGAAACTGTTTATGTGGAAGTGTCTTAATAATGCAGTGGCAACAAATGTGGCTCTAGTTGCGCGAAAAATCAGATTCGATCCAGTATGCTCTCATTGTGGTAAGGCAGAGGAATCAATCTCACATGTATTGTTTCGGTGTGAGGTTGCAATCAAAGTCTGGATTCATTCTCCGTTTCGTTTAAGACCTGAAGAGCTTCTTGATTGCAGAAACATGACAGATTGGTGGGATTGTATTCAAGAACGTATCAGTCAAAGTCATATGCCTCCTTTCTCGTTAGGTATGGCTCTTCTTTATTGTTGGTGGATTTGGCGAGCTAGAAATGATTTTATTTTTAATGGTAAATGTTGGGATACGAAAGCGGTTAGTGGTAAAGCGCAAGGAGATTTCTTTGAGTTTCAGGATGCTAACTCTAAGGGTCCATCACCTTTGTCGAGATCTACTCGTAATGGGACCTTAGTGTGGCAGCGCCCTGGGGTGAATGTAACCAAGATTAATGTGGATGCTGCTGTCTCTAGGAGTTTAAATTCTATTGGTACAGGAGCAATAGCTCGAGGTCATGATGGCAAGGTCTTTGGTATATTCCTGAGTATTCACACTGGTATTACTTCGTCAAGAATTGCTGAGGCTTTGGCTATTCGAGATGGTTTGAAGATGGGGATTGATCTAAATCTTTCTAAAGTGGTTATTGAATCGGATGCGGAGGCGATAGTGAGGAATTGTTCTACCTCTTTAGATTCTCCTATTGATATAGCGGCTATTATTTTTGATTGTTTAGCTCTGAAAGAATCATTTTCTTCCTGTGAGTTTGGTTCTGTTAAACATGATTGTAATCGGGCTGCACATTGTTGTGCTCAAAAGGCTCTTTTGAATGGTTGGTCCGGTCTGTGGACTTCCATTTTGCCCTCATGGGGTTCCCAACTGTCTGATGTTTAGGCTTTTACGCCTTTCAGATTTATAACACTTCTCTCCTTTTGCCAAAAAAAAAAACACTAATAAACAACTCAAATCATTTACGTGGGTCGCTCAAGTGAGCCGCACAAATCCATCGGTACCCTTATGGTCAGTGTCCGTGGTAGTCTTGGAACTTAACCATGAGAAAGTCTCTGTGCATAGACATCGGTTAGTCTGTGCAGATGATGAAGCTTGTGGAGCCCCCCAAAATCATAAGAGTCTCATGTGCAAAGCAGGATCACATCTAGTGACTATATTTAAGATATCACGTAAGTTGTCATTTTTGTATCCGTTAGAAACATAACAGTTTATTTTGCCAATGCACTAATGACAACTCATGTGGTACCGAAAATATGGTCACAATAGAATAATTGGTGCATTAAACGGTGACAAACTGAACAGATATATCTATGCATGTTTCATTGCTTCAAACCAATACACTATCCTTTTTTTAAGGAGGGCAAGAGAGTAATTTCACATACCAACTCACTTAAGCAATTGCTGACTAAGGAGAGGCATAATGGACCCATTAAACACACACACACAATACCCAAACTCCCGATGTGGGAGCCAGCCCAGCTGACAATACACTACCTTTTTGTTTGCACTAAGGCTCCGTTTATTTGGACGTAAAATATTTTTCGGTAAAATATTTTTCCTATTTTCCGGTGTTTGGTTGTATAAAAAATGAGGAAAATATTTTACATGTAAAACATTTTTCATCAATTGGATGAAAAATGATTTGCCCTTAAATCTTCCGTAAGTTATTTTCCGAAACAAACTCGTTGCCTTCTACTATAATTCTAACTGCTCAGTTTCCTCGATCGTCAGTCCTGACCCACATTCAATTCCAATAATCTCATATCTCTCCATTGTTTAAACTCCCATCTCCCTCACTACACTATTGTGTTGATTTTCGAAAATATTTTCAAGTGCCAACCAAATACCGAAAAATAAAATTTTAAAATTTATTTTCTAAAAAAATATTTTACATAAAAAACATTTTACATCGAAACAAATGTAGCTTAAATATTGGAACGGAAGCCCCTGTGACAAGGAGAAACATTATCCTTATCCAATACAATCCTACGTGGCATATACTTGCACTGCCTCGATCACATGGGTTGTCACAAAAAAAGATAGGATGATATTTCAATTCCAAGTACAATTTCGGTTTAAAAGCTATTCAAAAGTACAACGGCTCTGTTTATTGATTGAGAGATGCTACATACACTATCATCCATTCACTATATCATCCATTATATTTTTTTGTAGGGCTCATTCCGGGTTCCAAAAAAAATACAGAAAAATGTCCATAAATTTTAGAATAATATTTTATGTGGCCCTGTAAAAAATCTTCTCCAACGGATATTGGTAAGTATTATTTCTTAATTTGTAGGGGCGAAACTGCTTAACCGCACTGTTTCACCCCTACGAATTAAGAAATAATACTTACCGATATTTGTTGGAGCTGATTTTTTACAGGGTCCCATAATATATTATTTTAAAATTTATGAACATTTTTTTGTATTTTTTTTGGATCCGGAGTGGGTCCTACAAAACATGTAGTGGATGGTGTAGTGGTTGGATATAGTGTACCTTGACTTATTGTTATTGATAATAAGATTTTTTCAATTGAACAAATAAATGGCGACCGACAGTTTTACAAGAGGATTGTGTGGGCTTAACTTTTGTCATTTATTCCGAGGTTTGCTTCCACCTAAAGTTTGTGGCTCGAAATCTCTCAGGGGGTTATTACTACTTCTTTTAGGGTTAATTCACACAGAGTTTTGCTCTGATTTTAACTCGAACACTAGCAAGTGGATAGTGAACTAGTCCAACATGATTAGCCAAGGTCCATGTAAGTTGATCCGAAAACTTGAGTTATAAAAAAAAAAATATACAAAGTATTTCTCCTGGACTTAATTTGTAAAGACCAATGAGGGCTAAATTATGATTAAAAAATCTGTCACCCAAAAATAGACTTTAAAAATGCCCTTAGAATCGTCTAGATTCAATTTAACTGCATGTCAGATCGCATAATATTATTATTTTTCACACATTTCCCATAATACTTTTTAATCAGAACCCAAGAGGTTCAGCCAAGTGGTTGGAACAAAGTAATAAGTGCTCCTCTATGATGTCACAGATTCCATTCCAACGAAAGCCGAACATTCCAAACCTTGGGGCTACTGGGGGTTATGCCCGGTCGATACCTTCAGGGTCCTAGAATCAGACAAGGTGCATGTAAGCTGGCCCAGACATCCCGTTTTTAAAATAAATAAAAAAATATTCCCTCCATCCCGATTTGTTTGTCCCCTTTTTGACTTATACATGTCTCAAATTGACTGTCTAATTTCAAAATCAAATGCTCGGATTATGTAAATTTTCAAATCAATGGATTCAATTTGGCTTCCTTAATAAATTGGAAAACCGAGATTGGACAAACAAATCGGGACGGAGAAAGTACAATTTAATCAAGCCAAGTTCAACTGGGAGTGAAATAGTACTATATAGTATGTGTAATCCGATGTTTTATTAATCAGGTGAAGTTCACTCCAGATTCCCGTAGTACTCTTTTTAATGTTTCAGCTGGGTGCATAGTTTGGCGTAATCTGGATGGTTTAATCAGGCCAAGTTCACGGAACTGAAGGGAACAGTCTCATGTCCAGTTTTTTTTTTTGATCCATCTTTTTCGCAGTTGACTGCAAAGAAGGTGGGGAGAATCGAATACCTGACTTTCTAATGAAATGCAAGAGTTTTGACCTATAGTCTCAATTTATTGAAGTTTGTGTAAGTTCACGCGATAGGAGAATGACAAGTTTACAGGGTATTAGAACTCTACAATCGGCATACTGGAGCCCACAACCCGACTAAAAGACGTGTTTTCTTTATTAGGAAGAGACTAGGCCCCGTTTTCACTAACAAGGTTGACCGGTCCAACCTTGCGGCAGGTACAGTTTTGGTTCAAAACGACTTTTCGACATCCCGAACAATGTTTTCGACCCCCGATCTACTTTTTCTAGACTTTTAACACCTCAAAGATCATAACTTGTTAATGTCATATTTTTTTAATTTTATTATCTATTTATTAATTATTTATTTGATTTCATATAAAATTTTGCAAACGAAAAATCCTTGCGACCTTATAAACCACTCTATTAATTCCCGGACTATTTTTCCTAGACTCCCCACACCTCAAAGATCATATCTTGTTAAGTTCATAAATTTCTTTTTATTTATTTCTTAATTATGAATTATTTATTCGTTATCTTTCAAGATTTTGCGAACGAAAAATCCCTACGACCTTTTAAACCATTTTATTAATTCCCGGATTATTTTTTTTTAGATTCTTTACATTCTAAAGATGATATGTTGTTAACCTCAACATATTTTATTTATTAAATAATTTATTATCCATTTATTTTACCTTAGACAACTTTAAATATTACCTTTATTTTAAAAATGATTCCGCGACCCTCCGGACCCACTTTTTGGTATTGAACTTGATTTGTTGGACCTTTAGGACTCTTATTGAGGTCATGATAATCATTCTAATACTTCCACCTATTTAATGTATGTAATTAGTCTTTAATCAATTTAATTTCTTAAAAATAACTAATACGAACCTGTTTTTTTTTTAATCTTATTTAAAACTTTTAATTAATAAAAGTTTATTGTTTATTTAATAACTTATTGGTCATACAAGATTAAGGGGCAACGGCCCATTCATAAAAGGTTACGTGATTCTTATGCTTATTATTTATTTCATTTATTATTCTGATTGTTTATCTATTATTTCAACCTTTGATTGATCTGTTAGATTGGACCCTAGAGACATGGGTTGGTATGCGAAATAGAAATCACCTAGACGATGCTAGATAATGGATGAATGGAAAGTTTTATTCTTAGTTGCCTGCAGGTGTGATTTTTGAGATGTGATGAGTTAGATGTGGTGATTTGAAACTGGCAAAGTAAGCTCAGTGTTGAGTGATGATTTAAAATTGGCAAAGTAAGCCCAGTGTTGAGTGATGTTTTGATACTAGCAAAGTAAGCCCAGTGATGATTGTGAAGTGGTTTATAAGATAGGCGAACCCTAGTTATGATTCAGGCATAGTAAGGTTTCTTTTGTTGTAATGAGAGGGATACACGCTTGGTACATAACTTAGGTGCAATCTGCGACAGCAAAAGAAAGTGATCCCATGGGACCGAGCATGACTTGTTTTATGTGTACATGTGAGCATTAATAGTTTGGTTTTGTCTACTTCTTAGGTGTGGTAATTTAAATTGTAAATGTGGAAATCTGATTTGCTGGTTCTGTTTGAAGATATTGGAGTGATACTTCAAGGTGCAGTCTACTCATATCCTTTTCTGCTGTAACTTCTATGGAAACTATTACTGAAATTTGCAGCTAGTGTTTTCTGTTCATGTTTGTTGCTGCTCTTTGTTATTGTTATTGTTCAAGTCTGTTCCAACAATCTTCCATTTTCGCCACTTTTCCGAGCCTCCTGCCACCACCATCAGCTCTCTACACTCCCGTCAACTCTCCCCGGGTCTCCACTCTGCCACTCGTCCATTCCCGTTCCAGTTCCTGGCTTCCCAGCATCTCCAAATCGATCTATTACTTATAGCAAGCGCCTGTGTCAGTTACCAGACGAGCACACCCGCTCGAATGTAAAGTCTCCTCACTTACTAGCTCATAACAGATCACCTCGCTGCTTCCAAGCCATTTCCAACCCTAAACCAGCCTTCAAACACCTGATTTCTGCTCAACTAGCGCAATCGCACCTGCCTAGGAGCCTCCAATCAGAAAACAGAGCGCACTATTGGATCCGGAACGTCGAGATACTCAGAATGGACTACTCACACGCGTAAAACGGAGTCCAAACGGCTCCGAAATCGCGAAAAACAAATCTAACGTGGCATTGACCTTGCTGACGTGGCATGATCCAAATGGCACCTGGTACACTGAATCATTTCCCTTGCAGCTTTTCCAATCCACTGATCGCTTCACGGGCTGCCTCCTCTTTTTCTTTTCCCTTTTTTTTTTTCTTTCTTTTTCCTTTTCTCCGAGAAAAAAGGAAAAACTCCCAGCACGTGCTGCACACTCGCGCGACTAGATCTGACGCGCCCAACATGCTCCACCTTTGACCGGCGCGTGTGGCCTCCTCCGGCCACCTCCGGCGACTTTCCAAGCACCCCCGAGATCGTCTCTTCAAGAAGCATCTAACCCTGTGCTCCAAACACCAATCCAAGGAAGAACGAGTATGGGCTTTTCAAAAACGTACCTCGCCGCGTTGCCGCCGCCTTTGACGGGCCATTGCCGTCACCTCCGAGCTCCTCAGGTGACGTGCTACCCATATCCGTACTCGTCTCGACGAGACGAACACAACCCCGTGCTCCAATCTCGCACCCGACCACTCCTTGAACAAGCCGCCCTTGGACCGCCTCTCCGCCGCGCGCCTCTGCCGTTCGAACGGCTCCCGAGCCCTCCTCCGGTGTCCAAACTCAACTCCGACACCTCCTATGGACTTGTCTCAGTGAGGTGCACAACCCTTACTGGTCCGATTGAGTTTTCATACGGCTCAATCGAGAACCCAGCAAAGGTTATGCTCCGTGCTTCTTCCAAACAGTGTTGTGCTTCTCCGGTGACCTTCCGATCTGCAACCATAGCTCTATTACCACTGTTGGGTCGAGACCCCGACCCGGAACCCGCACCCCTAAGCACAAGCACGCAAACACAACCAAACACAAACACGAGAGATGCGAGGAAAAACTCCGTATATGTATTAATCACAAAACAAATACAATATACATGAAAGAACCTCTCCGGCACGCCACAACCCGACTGCCATCACTCCTCACTCTCTCTCCCTCACTCCGGTGCTCTCCTGACAGTATCTCCGAGTAATAAATTAGGGGGCGCGTATGTGAATATTAATACACCAAGTAATAAAATAAAAAGATTTAGCAATGATAAATTAGGGGGTGCGTATTTGAACATTTACGCGCCTATCAATTAGTGTACTTGATTCTCTGCTGGGCTTGGAGAGTTTTTGAGTACGTATGCTGGGTAAAACACTGTGATGTGTGTGTGTGTGTGAGAGAGTACTTTTGTCTTTACGAGCCAAGGTTCTAAGGTAATCTCTCACACTTGGCTAAGGAAGAAGTTAGAAAAATGATAATGACGCTCATAGTATAAGAGAGTTGATGTCATGAAATTCATACAGTTGAAACTAATCAAATGCACAGTTAGTATAAGGGATGATTGGTTCGCGTCCTGCAATAATTATACATTCACACTTCGGACCTTTTAGTAAATTAGTATTGCAAGCGAGAATGTTCCATGTAAAGAAAATCTGCGGAATGAGATGGTTGGCGTAGTGCATGATTACATTTTCAGGAAAGTAGAATTACATTAGTTATTTTTCAATGAGTCCAATTAGTCGGGCTTTTTTATGCAGTTTTTGTTGGGAAATTGTTTCCCAAGCTAATGTAATGAATCTTTATTCAATGGTTGAATTGTTTATTGTATATTGACATTTGGGTATAGTTGGTGTTGAATGGAATAAATCATATTTGTTTCTTAAATGAAATTATTATGATTTTATTTGAAAATGCTAATATATTGGTTGGTATTAATTTATAGAATTTTTTTTAAAAATACAAAAAATTGGCTAATATAGCGTTCTTAAAACGTTGTAGAAACTTTACATTCTATGTCATTGTAAGCACCCTGTACGATCGTTTTCACATGAAATATACGACACGCGGAGTAAACACACATACGAGTGTTTAGTTTTATATGATACGTATTGGTAACTATACTCTTTTTTTTATTAGTAAACTTTTCTAAAGATAAAAAAGTTCAGGAGCAATTAAGGGAATGTCACATGTGTACTCTACTCGTAGAGCTTTAAATGTGCAGGGTAACAATATTTAAGATTAACAAACTCATAATGTGATGACTTGAACACCACTAGATCGTACACAGTACTTGCATTTTATCACCAAAAATCAAACAAACCATGTCTTTTCTGGGGGACTTTGTCCCTTAAGCTTGACATCATAGGTGTCTTTCATAATTCAATACCTGAATTCCTACAATCAAGCCTGACATCGTATTAACTTTCTAATTGTATCTCTAATCATTATTTCAGTAACTTATAATGTGTTTCATCTATGTCTTAGTTATTTCATGCATGTCACCACTAGTCTAAGCTCCAAAAGTACTGAAGTAATCCTGCTGCGGATTAGTGTCCGACTCCTCTTGGAGTTCCAACTTTTTAGATGTGTTAGGGGCTTCTCACTTAAACACCATGAGAAACATAATCCTGCTGCGGTACTTGTATATTAGTATATGTTATTGTTTTCTCTGTTACGGCCATACATATGGTCAATGTGCCTCTCTCTCCAACTAAGTAACCAACCTCTGGCTGTTAAACAGAATCACAACGATGTCTTGGTTGTGGTTGATTCAAAAGACTATCCTGAACTCCTAGGATTTCTTCAATGCAATCAGGATGACCAGCAGTTTCGAAGGAAGCTCGCTGCCAAGGCTTTTCAACATGTTGCTTCTTATGATTCTGCGGTTTCAGAGTGGCTGCGGAAGCAGACTGTTGGAGGTACAAACTTCAACTCTGTTTTTGCTTCACACTGCAACTATTGAATGAGAAACTTGCATGTTGATGAAATGATGCCAGTTATCGGTTGAAATTCTATGTCATTCAAATAAAAAAAATTTCTTGTGGTTTCCTAATGCCTTAATCCTTGAATTGCTGTTGTTCGTTCTCTATGTTGGAAGACGATTTCCCTTCCAGCTTAACGGTGCCTCTCTCGCCCAAATGTTCCCTGCGTTTTGGTGAAAATCCTCATCAAAAGGCAGCATTTTATGTTGATAAAAGTCTATTTGAGGTTAATGGCGATGGGATTGCAACTGCTATTCAACACCATGGGAAGGTGCGTGAGCAATACCAATAGAATTTATCATCTAAAGATTTCCAGGCCACACATCTACATTGTCAATAAATTTTATGGCCAAAGATATGTTTGTTTGAGGTTCCAACAGAGGATATAATCTGCAAGATTCTTTTTAAGTGTACGGGTGTGTTAAGGGCTTAACTCCATTTCTCGATTGTGGGTAAGCCATAAGCATACCTTCAACTTTGTTTCAAACAGGATCGTGTAGTTGCTGTTATTGATCTGTACGTGTGCCTTGTTTATTAGTATAATGCTGGTTAAAATGTGTCTCTCCTAGCTTCTTTTATAAATGCTGGACTGACTATGGTGGTTTGTTTCTTTTGAACAGAATAGAAAAAATGGATTTTGATACACATATAGATTTGAGTAAACGTAATTTAGTTTACTATTTAAATTATATCTATATATTTAATATCGGTTAACTATACTCTGAAATATTGTTGCAAAGTTTTCTTTTCTATATGACCAATTCAGCAGCTGCTACAAAAGTATATCTAACTCTGACTTGTAAGTTGTAACTAAATGTCAAGTTTGCGAACTATATGCGTTATGTGATTCTCCCATCACCTTCGCTTTAGGCTCTGCCTATGGCTTAAGCTCATTTGTCAGATTTACTGCTGCTATCATGAGGGGCAAAGTTTCAATATTCTTGTAAATTGTAATTGCTCAGAGGCATTACTCCCTACTCCATAATAATGTTAGTTGTAAAAGAAAATAAAGGATTAGCTCTTTTGTTGTTTGCTCCTCAGTAGTTGTCCCAGTACCTGCAACTCTCCATGTATGGAATTTCTTCGGTGTTGGATTAAAGAGGATCACTCACATTTTCCTATTCTTGGTGCAGGAGATGTCATACAATAACTATTTAGATGCTGATGCAGCTTGGAATTGTGTGTGCGAGTTTAATAAACCTACTTGCGTAATTGTAAAACACACAAATCCCTGTGGTGTAGCTTCACGTGATGATATCATTGAAGCCTAAAAATTATCTGTAAAAGCAGACCCAGTCAGTGCATTTGGTGGGATTGTTGCCTTCAACATTGAAGTTGATGAGGTAAACTGATTCTGTTTTTTGTTGATTTATATTTGTATTTTGTTCTTGTTGTCGAGCTACATCCAAAGTTCGATCTTCACAATTACGTTAAGCTGGAAATCACTTAGCATCTCATCCAGTTTAAACAACTACTGTCTTCGACGAAAAAGCATGAGCCTAGCATTATTTTCTGTGGAACTTCTTGTTTCATCATTGACCTGTAGAAGCTTTTCCCTATGCCTTATATGATACAATAAATGGTGGACATTGATTTCTTAAGAAGCCGACTCAAGAAGAAGTTTACTCTTTTATCATGGACTCCTTTTCTCGAAAAGAAACTAATTTCCCTTTTGAGATATTTGAAGGATCTTGCAAAGGAAATACGCGAGTTTAGAAGTCCGACAGACGGTGAAACGCGGATGTTCTATGAGATTGTGGTTGCACCTAAGTATTCGAAAAAGGGTCTTGAGATCCTCCGCGGAAAGTCAAAGACTTTGAGAATCCTTGAGGCAAGCAAGAATAAGAAAGGAAAGCTTTCTCTGAGACAAGTTGGTGGAGGTTGGCTAGCTCAGGATTCAGATGATTTAACACCAGAAGATATTGGATTTAATTTAGTTTCTGAGAAGACTCCGCAAGAGAATGAGCTTTCTGATGCGAAGTTTGCATGGCTATGCGTGAAGCACGTCAAGAGCAATGCCATTGTAATTGCTAAGGTAAGCACTTCTCTTGACTCTGCATTATAGAACACTGTTTCATGTGGAATTTGCGGCCCAAGAGCATTTTACAGTAGCCATAACTGTGCAGGGAAAATGTATGTTGGGTATGGGAAGTGGACAACCAAATCGCTTAGAGAGTTTAAGGATTGCTTTGAGGAAAGCAGGAGACGAAGGCAAGGGAGCAGCTTTGGCTAGTGATGCATTCTTCCCATTTGGTATTTATTACTAGTTCATGTCTTAAAGTAGCTATAGTTCTACGTACTATTATGTGCTAATAGAATCACATAATGGTCTCCTTCCATATCTAATTTAGAATTTGTTTGCCCGTCAGCCTGGAAAGATGCAGTAGAAGAAGCATGTGAAAGCAGGATTGGTGTAAGCATTAGGCATTGGAGATGGAGATGCAATAGATTGTTGTAATAAGTATGGGGTTTCACTCCTTTTCACTAATGTGAGGCACTTTAGACATTGAAGCTAAATTACATTCGAAAGAGGTGCTTTTGGCCATTTTGGTTCATCTTGTGCTGCCATGTTGGCATCGCGCTTCAAAGATTGCGGAACTCGTAAGTAGATGATGTGTCACAAAAAATCACAAGTTCATCATAGGTTACGTAGCAGGATCGCGTTTTTGTGTCTGATAGAGAAACCAATTTTAGTTTTCAGTTGTGGTTCTCGTACATGAGAAGAATTTTTGAATTATATGCTTATTTTTGGTCTTTTTGTAACTGCAGGGTTCACTCTTGTAAAATAATTTTGAGTCTGTGGGCGTCTTTCATGTATTTGCTTGAAAAAAACTGTTTCTGGAAAATGACTTTTCTTATAACAATTGTTTGTCTTTCAATTTCTGCACTCAGTAATATAAAGGGCATTTTACAAGAGCTTTTACTTGATCCATGAAATAACTCCGATCAAAAAACAATAGCATGCTAGACAATGACTGATAAACCTGTTGTTCTTGTTGGTTTGGACTCTTGATTTCTTTAGTTTGCTGCATTCATATTTCCACGATCCCGAGTCACTTTTTTTCTAGGAAAAAAGGGCAGAGGAGGGGGCGATTAGGCGTAGCAACCCTCCATTGAGCTTGATCATTAGGGACTCCAGACCCACGGCGCACCCCGACGGGAACCTAAGCGCCATAGCTTCTACCGCCCAATCGAGGGCTTGTGGAACACAGTACCACCAGCAGAGCTTTGCAGGAGGACAAAGTTTGAGAAGACATCGATACATAACTCGAATATTGGACCTCTTGACACCCCAAATCACTTGTACGTCGTGAACCACTAGGCCACACCACCCTTGGTGGTAGTGTTACGACTCTTTGAAGCAATAGTTACGGACCTATGCACACTAATGTTAGGGATACAACAATCAACCACAATCCTATCACATGAATGCCCTTAAATTCAAATTGAACCTATTGAAAAAGTGTTCTTTTTGACATTTATTATACCGAATTTTTGAATATCTTGAAAAAAGATGACACACTATTTAACTATTTATCCATTGGAGTACTCATTTACATATATAATAAGTTAGCAATGCCTCAACACATAAACGTGGGACCCCTTTTTATCCTAATGCACATTTTAACATACAATTTTAGAGAGTCTACTGGAAATGCTATTAAGGAGCAAGGATAAAGCAACAAGTGTCCATCCGAGACCCAGATCCTTGATTGGCAAGATGCAAACCAAAAAGAAACCCATATCGTGGACATAACTTATTGCCGCATATTGTTGTACATCAAATATATCACAAAACTAGAACATATTACAAGGCCTTTGGTCCAAGATATAGAACTGCACCATTACAAAAAAAATTATTCAGTGCATAACAACAATCTAGAAGAAACTTTTCAGGGTAACCACATCACATAGTGAGATGCACACTGCTTATATCCGGAGAAATCCACGCAAGGGGCGCACGAGATTGTCCACAACAAAGTAGGAGGATGTGAGGAAAACCTCAACAAGATGAAACCATGTCCTTCGCCAATAAGGATTTATGAATAAAATTGCAAGAATTGCCAAGACCACAGTTATGTTAGACCCTGCAAAGCTCATATAAAACACATCCATGTCCATGAAACCAGAATCCTCTTCAGTATCATTAATAGCGGCTTTTGGAGTCGATGGAGGTTAATAAGCCGCATTGCACTTCCTTGGCAATGGTTCTCAGCAAAGAAGTGGATTTCCAACATAGCTACTCCATTCAAATGTTGCGAATTGAGCTACTCTCTCTGGTGTCTGTCCACTTAAGTTATTGTAGGACAGATTGAAAACAGCCAAGAAATATAGCTCTGTAAGTTGAGAGGGGATTTTCCCATTTAGGTGGTTGTAGGAAAGATCCAAGCTTTCTACGCTTTTCAAGTTTGAAAATGTTGCAGGGATGGTTCCGATCAAGTAATTGTGGGAGAAGTTCAACACTTTGATCTGGCTAAGGTTTCCGATTTCAGGAGGTATGGGGCCGGTCAATCTATTGTGGGAGAGATTGATTCCTGAGAAAAGGTATAGAATAGTTCCCTTGTAGGATGACGACATTCCCTTTGTTTGAAACTCTACCTCTTCTACTGCAGGACTTATGAAATTCAGATTTTGACTTTGTTCACTCTTTAACACCATCCTCAGATCACGCAACGATATTGTGAATGTGGGCTGCGAGAAATAAAGGTTGTTGGTATCATATACCGTCGGTGTTGGTATTCCCTTGAACTCAAGTTTACTAATGCAATGGGGAATTCTACCAAAGAGATTATTGGAAGAAAGATCAATCAAGGTTAAGCTCGACAGGTGGCATAATTTCTTTGGGATATTGCCTTCGAAATGATTATTTTGCAAGAACCGTAAGCTCGGAAAGGCTGCCTATCCAAGTTGAAAAAGTACCACCAAACTGGTTATAAGAGAGATCAATCTCCAGTAAAGGGAGGTCCTGAAATGCTGTTGGAAAAGGTCCATGTAGTCTATTTTTGGACAATCGAATACTTTTGATAGGTGATGAATTGAAGCAAGACGGTACAGCCCCAGTGATATTATTTTCTGAAAGATCTAACAACCGGAGGTCTATGAGTTGACAAACACTACTACAATAATCGTAAAAGATGACAGTTTAAAAGTGTCATTAAACGTAAAAGATGACAGTTTTGAAACTGTCATCTATGGAGTTGTCATTAAAAGTCTGAATCTTAAAATGACGGTTTGAAACTGTCATTAATATCTATAAAGATGACGCTTTATAAACGTAATTGAAAGTAAAAGATGATAGTTGTGAAATGTCATTAAATCTTAAAATGATGGTTTGAAACTGTCATTAATATTTGTAAAGATGACACTTTATAAACGTAATTGAAAGTAAAAGATAACAGTTGTGAAACGTCATTAAAGTGCTTTAAAGCCGTCATCTTTTGTAACGAACCCTGCTCCCACCCTATATAAACACCAAACCCCATCAAACCTCCCAGTAAGGTCACCCATCCCAGAATTACTCTAGTGCGAGCACGCTTAACTATAAAGTTTCAATTGGCTTTGGTACACTCATAGCTTTAAAAGTCTTTGTACAAGATAGGATGACGATATATTATTTATAGCACACAACTTACACTTCACCAAGCGATGTGGGACTACCCTCGGTTGACCCTTCTGGTCACTGATCCGACAGCCCCTCGCACGGGTCCTAACTGCCCTCAGGCCGGTTGACCACTACTTGCAACTCCCCAAGGGCAGGGCGTCACAATCTCCCCCACTTAGGAACACACGTCCTCTTATGGGGTCGAGATTCTGTCTCACATTTTCGGTTGGTACAGGCTCTGATACCATATGTAACGATCAGCTCCCGATTTGAGACTTCAAAGCAACGACACTCATAGATGGCACCGTTTTCTCGAAAAATAAATTTTTGTTCTTCAATATCACTTATATGGAGAAACCAACATTAAAAAGAATAGTTATGTCACTATTTTATAAAGTGACATTATAAATATATTAGATTACAGTTTAGGAGAAACTGACATTAAAAAGAAAGAATAGTTATATCACTATTTTACAAAGTGGCATCATAAATATATTAGATCACAGTTTAGGAGAAATTGACATTAAAAAGAAAGAATAGTTATGTCACTATTTTACAAAGTGACATCATAAGTATATTAGATCGCAGTTTAGGAGAAACTGACATTAAAAAGAACGAATAGTTATGTCACTATTTTAAAAAGTGACATCATAAATATATTAGATCACAGTTTTTTAGATGACTGACATTATTTATCTATTGCAATCTTTTTAATTACGGTTTTTTCAAAAACTAACATCTTTTCACTTTTTGAAGCGTCATCTTTAACAATATTGTAGTAGTGAAAATTCAATCGGAATAAGACCTTCAAGATGATTATCGGCCATGTATAGCACCATTAATGACATATTCCCCATGAACGCTGGAATCTTTCCGACCAGTTGATTAGCACTAACATTTAATACTATCAACGGGCTCTGAGACAAGTCAGGCGGAATTTCTATGAAGCCATTGTTATCAGAATATAAGTATTCCAATTGGTGTTGAGATTGTTTTGCTAGGGTAGTACTGGGCCTTTCAAGAAGTTGTTTGATAGTATCAAGAAATTCAAGAGGCGGCAACCTTTGGCCAAATGCACGGGTATTTCACCTGATAGTCTGTTATTGGATAAGTCTAGCATACTCAGAGTAGTCATGTACCCGAACGAAGAAGGAATATATGTTCCCTTCAAAGTTGTTTGTAGACAAATTCAAGAATTCTAAACTCGGGAAAGATTTGGCTATTTCGTAAGGAATGAATCCCTCTAGATTATTGTTAGAGATATCTAGTTCTAGAAGATTTCTCATATGACGCGAAGGTAGCAACAATGGTCCACTGAATGAATTGTACGATAGAAGAAGTGATTTCATTTTCGTGTTGTTGTCCAACAACCATTGTGGAAACTTTCCTGTAAAATCAGTTCTAAAGAGCTCAACCAGTGTAAGGTCATGTTGATGGTAGAGAAAGTGGGGAAATGATCTGGTGATTCTGCCATGTTCAGAATTAGACAAACGAAGTCCGATGAGTTGGAATCTTGGGGATGTGGCAAAAATGTCCTCCTCTTCCAACAACTTGTTGTTCAGACTCTCAATGAACTTAAGTTTGGAGTGGTTAAAAAATGACTTGAATGAGATTGGAATTTCAAAGTCATTATTTGAAAGTGCTAGGTATTCGATAAGAGGAGATCGAGCGATATTTCCCGTAAAGTGAATGGAAGTGATTTCCAGTAGTCGAAGGGATGTCAAGTTCAGCAGGCACCATGGTAAGGTGCCCCCAAAACCAATTACTGTGATTCCAAGCTCTCGGAGATTCTTCAACTCACAAAGCCCTTAGAACACATGGAACACACTGAAATTCTTAGCTTGATATATTGTTGACAATCAAAATTCATAAAAAACATGTTCCTTTTTTATCCTTCTATTTGGGTTAGTGGGAGTAGAATAACAGTTCTGTGATCTACATACCTTTGATCGGAAGAATACGAGTGAGTTCACAATCTCTCAAGGAAAACACTTGAATGGAAGTCATGACTCTAATTTTCAGAAGAAAGTCATCGTCGAGTATGACATTATTCATGAACAGATTTTCAATGCTGTTCAGGTTTGTCAAGTCTGTATTAATTCAAAAACAAAAACATGGATGTAAATACTCTGAGAGAGGAAGGTGCTAATAATGCTATACTGAAATTTCATATAAGAGGTTCCCTTACAGGGTACAGCTCCATGCAAGCCATGATTGCCACTCAAATCCAGTGTCTTGATTGATGAAAGCTCTCACAAAAATGACCAAATAGTGTCATCCAAGAAATTAGAACTCAGATAAAGGACCTCTAAGTTGTTCAATATTCTTGATTCTTCTTGTGAACCTGTACAAAATGTTAGATTTAGGCCACATTGACATATAGAACATTCGAGCACTTCAAAGGGCGAGTATGTATACTCATAGACTGATAGTTGGCCACTGTCTGCCTTTCTTCGAATCTTTCAGAAGTAAGAACTTCAGTCCTCAACAGATTACACGACGAAAGAAAACAGATTACATGGCTGAATAATGTAAACTCAAACCAAGCAATGAGGAGCTTTTAAATTTAACCTTCTTCATTTGCTTGCTTAGGCTTAGCTATTGGTACTGTAAATCAAATCAAACTGTCAGCATACCAAAGGAAGATGAGAACAACTGATATAACATACTGTTGGGAGCTGTGATATTGGCAATTGCGTTTTTCTCAAGTCCAGCTCCTTCAAGTTACTCAAACCATCATATTCTGTGTGAAAAAAAAAAAAAAAACCCCCCACGAAACAAGACAACATTAAATGAAGAATTAAGAAAAAAAAAATAGTGCTATGGACAAAGATGTTCGGATAAATTAAAGATCTGATTTATGGTTTTGAGTTTGACGACACATTGGAGTAAAATTAAAGCTTACCTTTTATAAAAATTGACCCATTCAATGCATTTCCCGCCAAATTTAGAATCTTCAGGTTCGAAAGCTTATTCAAAGACGGTAGAATGCTGTTATCAAGTCCATTGTATCTAAGATCAATGTTACCCAAATTACTCAAATTTGACAATATTCCAAGACCTGCAAATAAAATGCGTTATACATATCACAATGAATCAACACAATTTTTTGATATTTATCGAGATCCCAAAGCAAAGAAAAAAAATGGGTGAGTGCCAATGCATAATGTTTCATTTCTCACGCTCTGTAAAGGATAGGTTCTCGGATTAAGCCTGCTAATTCTTGTGTGCAAGACATAGAAACTACATGTACTTTAAAAATAGTTAAGAAAAAAGTCTCAAATACCATACCATGGTCACTGGCATAGTCAGGTTATCGCGTCAGCAAGGGCGACTATAACCGCAGCCTCAACAAAAAGTATCGTAGTAAACAATGAAGAGATGATGTAAATTTTACTCCCTCCGTCCCATAATATTTGTCCGGTCCGCAAAACAAGGACGTAAAAATAATATGTTTTTTGCAAGAAAAATTCAAATTTTTTTCAACAATTCATTAGACATCGATGAGTTCTTGTAATTTATGAAAAAAGTTTGAATTTTTTATTGAAAGAAATGCATTATTTTTACGTCCTTGTTTTGCGGACCGGACAAATATTATGGGACGGAGGGAGTATCTATCAAGAGTAAGAACAAAACTGATATGTTTATAACGAGGTTAGGTTTCGTTTCATCACGTAAAAGAGGCCAAAAACCATACCTTCATTCCCAACGGAACTATGCAACTGGTTTTGGGACAAGTCTAAGCTTCGGAGCGATTCCAAGGGGAGAAGAATCGAGGCATTCAGATGCCAATGACCATCTAATCCCCAATCTCTTGTGTTATCGAGTTCAAGTTTGATAACTCGACGTGTCGTGGAATTACACCCGACAGCTTCCCATTGGCAACAGTCCGAGTGATCATCTTCCTCCCAAGATGGCAATGAGTTTCCGTTTGGGAAGTTGACGGAATCTTTGAGCTGCAACAGAGCAATTCTTTCTTTTTCCCAACACCCATTGCCTCCATGTTCTACAGCCAACATAACCACCACCACCACTACCCATAATAACCTCATCAAAAGTGTTTAAAATTGAAATGCTTATGGATAAGCAATCGCAGGGCCCTTTGCGCTCTTTGTTTAAATAGGGATAAAGCTTAACCCCAAGGGGTTGGCCTAGTGTCAAGACTTTTGATTGCCTCTCAGGTTCGATACCTCTAAGGTGCTGGGATCCGCACACTTGATCGTGTGTCCCACCCCAACGTGTGATTGAGAAGGGAGCTAGGGCACCACGTGGCTCCCCTGGTGCGACGGCCCCGAGTACAATTTCTTTGATGAGCTCCCTTCCCCTGCTCCCTTGTTAGGCGGTGCAACAATTCCAGGATCAATACTGTTCAGAAGCAAAGGGAAAGACAATTAGATAGTGCTTGTCATCAATCACTCAAGTGTGAAATGGTGCGTCTAGGTCAATGTTTCCGTCTTCGTCAAAGTGGAAATTGAATTCAATTGTGTCCTATTTCCACTGTCTCTCCTAAGTAGGAGTATCTAGCAAAGCCAGAGTAAACGACACGGCACACCATCTCTTTCAATCGTGGTTCAAAAAAAGGCATCAAGTTATTGGAAATCTCAATATTGCCATAGCATTTGTTTGGCTTTCCTAAAGCTTGGATAGGGCCTATTTTTATGTAGAGAGGCAGATTTAACCCAAAAAAAAAAAAAAGGCCTAATAAATGTTGCAGGGGCCCTGATTTTTAACATTTTTTTTAGGGGCCTGAAGCTACGTTTTTCTAGGTTTCCGCCCAGAGCCGACTCTAGGTACACTACATGTCGCACTGCTCCTACAACACAGGGCCCGACCCTTCTCATTCGCCAATGTGTGGTGGAGCAAGGCTTGGGCGACTATTATTTTTCCCAAGTACAAAGAGGAGGGGAGAAAGTGAGAAACCAAAGAATTAAGTTACCCGGGGTATTTGCTCTCACCAACTTCTTCTTCACGTAGAAATGTAATTTAGCTTAAAGGCACGCCTCAAAGGTTTCCGTATTCAAGGACTTCAAGTGTCCCTAGCAAGGTGTGAGGGCAAAAAAACGAATTGAGGCTACAAAAAATGCACAAATGTCACAGACGAGTGGTTTAACTTGTGCTTTCCATATTTAAATGGCACAAAAAATACATCATCTGTATGACAATAGGCATTTTACAACAAACAAATTGCATTCGTAAATAAAGGGCAACCCCAACAATTGGGAGACTACTTAAAGAATCCGAACAAAGAAGAAGACTGCATTCGAAGTTAAAATGCTAGGCCACGCACTCACAAGCAAGGGAATGTCGCCTGTGCTCTGATTAATTCACAATAAATATTTCTCTATCCATTGTTGCTAAAACTCTTCAAAATAGCCAAAAAAGAACAATTTTGTCAAACAGGTGGTGTTCATTCAAGTAACAAAGCTTTGATATCCAAGTTTGTTCCTCCCATTCTTTTTATTTTTTAAATTTTTACATCAACTGTTCCATTGAGGCCTTTTGTCAAAACCAGGTGGTGTTCATTCACATTGCAAGGAGACATTCAGAAAGAAAAAATTCCCAATAAAGAGTACAAGTAAGGTGTGATTTTCGTAGGATTTCGGAAAAAAATTAAAATCAGACTTTTGCACCTTTAACAACCTGTCAAATTGAAAACTCGTGAACAACGCGAAGTCAAATACATCACAAAGCAAGCT
Source organism: Rhododendron henanense subsp. lingbaoense (assembly GCA_020567845.1). NCBI lineage: Eukaryota > Viridiplantae > Streptophyta > Magnoliopsida > Ericales > Ericaceae > Rhododendron > Rhododendron henanense. Next base: position 53,097,603 of record CM036312.1, read on the forward strand.
AGAATGATAGTTACAAGGATATAAAACTGAACCTTAACAAAGCACAACTAAAAGAGCTTTATTCCGTACAAACGACAACCCAAATGAAGCTGTGTAGTACATTAACCACACCAAACGATGAGAGAGAGAGATGGCAGCTTATTTCCAAAGAAAACCACGCCTGCGCCTGACGAGATTGTCCACAAAAATATAATAGCAGGAGGTGATGAAAACCTCGACAAGATGAAACCATGCCCTTCGCCAGTAAGGGTTTATCAACAAAATCGCCACAATTGTCAAGACCACAGTTACGTAAGACCCTGCAAAGCTCATGTAGAACACATACATGTCCAAGAAACTAGAATCTTCTTCGGTATCATTGAGAGCGGCTCTTGGTGTCGATGGTGGTGAATCAATTGCATTGCACTTTGGCAGTGGTTCTCCACAAAGAAGTGGATTTCCAACGAAGCTATTCGGTTCAAAAGTACCGAATTGGTTTACTCTTGGAGGCATCCTTCCACTCAAGTTATTGTAAGACAGATTGAACACAACCAAGAACTTTAGAACTATAAGCTGAGAGGGGATTTTCCCATTGAGGCGGTTGTAGGAAAGATCCAAGCTTTCTACGCTTTTCAAGTTTGAAAATGTCACAGGGATTGTACCGGTGAAGTTATTGTGGGACAAGTTCAACGCTTTGATATGGCTAAGGTTTCCAATTTCAGGTGGAATCGGGCCGGTCAATCTGTTGTGGGAGAGATTGATACCTGAGAAAAGGTGTAGAGGGATTCCCTTGTAGGATAAGGACATTCCCTTTGTTTCAAAGTCTATCGTTTCTCGGTTTTTGAGTCCAGCCAAACTCTGATTTCGACTTTCCCTCCGGTTCGATAACACCATCCTCAGACCAGGTAACCCTGATTTGGATTGAAATGGGGAATATCTGCTGTCCACATCAGGTCCCATTCCATCGAAGGTTATTTTACTAACACAAGCGGGAATGTTGCCAGAAAGATTATTGAAAGAAAGATCAATCAAGTTTAACCTAGACAGGTGGCACAATTCCTTCGGGATATTGCCTTGGAAGTAATTATGTTGCAAGAAAAGAACCGTAAGCTCAGAAAGATTGCCTATCCAAGTTGGAATATTACCTCTGAATTGGTTATGAGAGAGATCAAGAACGCTTAAATAGGTGTAATATTGAAAGGCCATTGGAAAAGGTCCATGTAGCCTATTCTTGGACAACCGAATACTTATGAGATCTGATGAATTGAAGCAGGATGGTACAACCCCAGTTATATTATTTTCTGAAAGATCTAACGCTATGAGGTTTTTGAGTTGACAAAATTCAATTGGAATAGGACCTTCAAGATGATTACTGGCCATGGCTAGTACCTGTAACGATATATTACTAATGAACACTGGAATCTTTCCTGCCAGTTGATTACCACTAACATTTAACACAAACAAAGGGCTCTTAGACAAGTTGAGAGGAATTTCTGTGAAGCCATTGTTGTCAGAAAATAACACGCCCAAGCGATTCAGATTGTTTTGAAGGGGTAGTATTGGGCCTTTCAAGGAGTTATTTGATAGTTTCAAGAAAAACAAGTTGCGGCAACCTATGGCCACATGCACCGGTATTTCACCAGATAGTATGTTATTGGATAAGTCTAGCTTAGACAAAGCAGTCATGTCCCCGAACGAAGAGGGAATGTTGCCTTTAAAGTTGTTTGTAGACATGTTCAAGCAGTCTAAACTCGGGAAAGAAATGGCTATTCTGTAAGGAATCAATCCCTCCAGATGATTGTTAGAGATATCCAATACTAAAAGATTTCTCATAGGATGCGAAGGCAACAGTAATGGGCCACCCAATGAATTGTAAGATAGAATAAGTGTTTCCAACCTTGCATTGTTGTCCAACAACCAATTTGGAAAATTCTCACCGACACCGATTTGAGAGAGCTTAACCATTCTAAGATCATGTTGATGGTAGAGAAAGTGGGGAAATGATCTGATGAGTGTTCCATGATCAGAATTTGACAAACGAATAACCATTAGTTGGAAAGCTGGGGATGTGGTAAGAAAGTTCTCCTCTGCCAACAACTTGTTATTCAAGCTCTCAATGAACTTAAGTTTGGAGTGGTTAAAAAATGACTTGAATGAGATTGGAATTTCAAAGTCATTATCTGAAATTGCAAGGTACTCGAGGGATGTCATATTGATAAGTGGAGACCGAGCAATATTTCCAGTAAACCGATTGGAACTGATATCCAGTAGCTGAAGGAATGTTAAGTTCACCATGCACCATGGTAAGGTGCCCCCAAAACCAGTTCCTGCAATGTCAAGCTCCCGGAGAGTCTTCAACTCGCACAGCCCTTAAAACACATGGAACACATATAAAAGATAAGCTTGATATTTAACAGAAAAAGTACATACAGAATCATCTATCTGCTTCTTTTTTCTATTGTTCTTTTTGGAGAAGGGGAGTAGAATAACAATTTTCCATTCTGAACAAAATTAGCATGGAAGAAATTTGTGAAAAAAGGGAGACGAAGGTGCTAATAATATTATAAGGAAATTTCATATAAGAGGTACCCTTACTGTGAACATCTCCGTGCAATCCATAATTATCTCTCAAATCCAGTGCCTTGATCGATGAAAGCTCTCCCAAAAATGACCAAATAGTGTTACTGAGGTTGTTAGAACTCAGATAAAGGGCCTCTAACTTGTTCAATATTCCTGAATCTTCATGTGGACCTGCGCAAAACAGTAAGATCGATCACACTGCTATTCGGGATGTCTATCAAAAATGACCAAATAGTGTTACTGAGGTTGACAGAATGTTTCGCCACAGATATTCTATTTCTTGCACAAACATTAATTAAGATCATACTGCTATTCAGGATGTCTATCAACACAAAGATCGATAGAGAAAAGTAGGATCTTGTTAACATTTTTTTTTTTTTTGAATATGATCTTGTTAACATTTCAGTTCCATACCATTGACCGTTATGATACTGACAACCTGGTTTGAGCTCAAGTCCAGCTCCTTCAAGTTGTTCAAGCTACCAAATTCTGTGGTAAAGAAATGAGAAACAAACCACAAAACACATGAAAAAGGGACAGCATGCAAAAATTATGAATCAAGAAAAAAAGAGCAGTACTACGGACAAATATGTTTGGACACATAACCATATACATGTGTGTTTCGAGCAATTTGATGCATGGGGGACAAATATCGGACAGCTGCGGTTACATTTGTGTCCGAATTTTTGTGTAGAGCATATTTTTCAAGGGAAAAAAAAAAGAGATTGTGTTCTAAATTATGGTTTTCCATTTGACAAAATTGATGTATATATTTCAAACATACTTTTAGCAAAAATTGACCCATTCAATGCGTTTTTGGCCAAATTTAGAAACTTCAGGTTTGAAAGCTTATTCAAAGACAGTAGAATGCTATTATCAAGATAATTATAGCTGACATCAAGCTCCTCCAAATTACCCAAATCCGCCAATATTCCAATACTTGCAAGAGAAACAAATGGGTATAGGGAAATTGATCGTGATTCAACTTATTTTTCTTGTTTTGGCCTCCGCATGGGAGGTCATTTATTGGTTTAACTTTAACAGCTCATTTGTTAGTGGTCAAAAAGTTGGTGGGAATATTGTGAAGGGTATAAGGTAAACAACGGATAATCCTATAGGGAATATTAGAGAGGAAATAAAAATAACTTATTCACTTTAAGATTTTTTTTTCAGTCACGTTCTAACTTAAAATAAGCAAGAAAAACTTCAAATTGAAGTTTAAAATAATCTAGCTAGTTTTTTGGGGTCAAATAAGCTATAAAATTAAGCCAAATAAGTGATTATTCATAATTGGTAATAAACGTACCTTTCATTAACTTTTTTTAAGCAAACAAACTAAATAAGTTAGATTATAAGTGCTAGCAAATAGAGTCATAGTAGGACAACATGCATAAGGTCTAGTTTCTTGGAATTTGCCGACCAAATTCCACGTAACACATGAAAAAGGACAACATGCAGAAAATTATGAATCAAGAAAAAGAGCTAGGAGTACTACGGACAAAAATGTTTGGACACATATTTAGATACATATGTGTTTCGACCCATTTGATGCATGGGTACAAATATCGGACAGCTGCGGTATGAGCATAATTTCCGTACAATTAAAGCATTTTTCAGGGGAAAAAAGAAAAAGAGATTACGTCAACACTTATGGTTTTCCGTTCGACAAAATTGATATATATATATATATATATTTTAAACTTACCTTTAGCAGAAATTGACCCATTCAATTTGTTTCTGGCCAAATTTAGAATCTTCAGGTTTGAAAGCTTATTCAAAGACGGTAGAATGCTATTATCCAGATAATTATCGCCAAGATCGAGCTCCTCCAAATAACGTAAATTTGACAAAGTTCCAATACCTGCGAGAGGAACAAATGGGTATAGGGAAATTCATTTCTGAATTGAGATTTCACTTATTTTTCATGTTTTGGCCTCCGCATGGGAGGTCATTTATTGGTTTAACTTTAACAGCTCGTTTGTTAGTGCTCAAAAACTTGGAGGGAATATTGGGAGTGGTCAAAAAATTGGAGGGAATATTGGGAAGGGGATAAGCTAAACAACGGATAATCCTATAGGGAATATTAGAGAGGAAATAAAAATAACTTATTCACTTTAAGATTTTTTTGTTCAGTCATGTTCTAACTTAAAATAAGCAAGAAAAACTTCAAATTGAAGTTTAAAATAATCTAGCTAGTTTTTTGGGCTCAAATAAGCTAGAAAATTAAGCCAGATAAGTGATTATTCATAATTGGTAATAAACACCTTTCATTAATGTTTTTTTAAGTGTGATCGTATGTCACTTTAGATCACAGTCTATAACCGTGATTGAAAGTTCAAAATGATCACACCATAAATTGAGATGGAAAATCATTACGCGTGATCTTTTCTTTGTATCTACTAGATCCTCTTTTCTTGTCATTGTCAAGTTTCGAACCCACACGCCCTTGGTTGATTTTCCAAGCCTTTACCACTATGCTAGCCAAGAACTTCTGTTACATCAGGAAAACAAAAATATTTATACTTACTTCCTAAAGTGAGAAAACTTTTTTTTCCTTTAAAATTTGCTAAATTTTTTGAAATGCACTTACCATGATATTAAAATATATAAAAATACATATATAAACATTGATTAAAAAATTTTAAAAATATGACAACAGATCTTTTGCCAATCAAAATTAGTTGTTGGTCACCAAATGAATTTCTTGGGGCGAAAATTTTAGTTTTAGCCAGTAAATTTAGTAGACAATAGTGTTTTTTTTGTTGTAGTGTGCGCTTTGTATTTTTATGAAAATTATCACAATCTGCAGATTGTAACATTATGGACAAACTTTAGATTTTTTTTTATAAACTAAACATTTCACATGAATTTTGTGTTTATATTGAATTTTAATTTCAATGGTGGCTTCCCAATTGGATTTTAATCCTTTTCAGACAAAGCTAAGCCATAATAATATAATTGCTTTTTTACCTAATGTGTCGTCAAACACTTGGAAGACATCCGAAATAATTAAGTTTCCCTACTATAATAAACCATAAAGATCACAACTCGCTCACGTGAAAATCGGGCACTAGTGGAACAGCCCGCCCGTCGTCGAAGAAATAATTGGGCACTGGTGGAACCCAGTCGTGGGATTTACCTTCTCTCTCTCTCTCTCTCTCTCTCTCTCTTTGGGTGTGAAGATGAAGATGGAACGTACAAATTTTTTGGGGTGAGTGTAATTAGGGCTTATCTTCTTACATTTTGTAAAAAAAACAAAAAAGAACTTTTCAAAGTCCTTAAACGATATCGTTTTCCTCACATAACTTTTCAAAGCCCGCCTAAATGAGTACCAACCCGCCCACGTGAAAATTTATACCGCGCGCCTAAATGGGTAGACTTTTTTTATCTCGCCGCAAGAATGAGATCATTTATCTCTCTTTTTTCTGCGCTAAAGTTTTTTATCATGCCACAAGAGTGGGGTCTTTTATCTTTTATCTCGCCACAAGAGTAAGATCTTTTATCTCAATCTTTTTCGCCATAATTTTTTTTATCACGCCACAAAGGTGAGGTTTTTTCATTTTTTTTTATCACGCCATAAGGGTGAGGTCTTTTCTCTTTTATCTCGCCACAAGAACGAGATCTTTTATCTCATTCTTTTCTACCCTAAAATCTTTTATCACGCCACAAGGGTGAGGTCTTTTCTCTTTTATCTCGCCACAAGAGCGAGATCTTTTATCTCATTTTTTTCCGTCCTAAAATCTTTTATCACGCCGCAAGGGTGCGATTGTTTTTCTTTTATCTCGCCGCAAGAGCGAGGTCTTTTATTTTGCACTAAAACCCACTTTTTATCTCAGCTTTGGACTTAAACTGAGATAAAAAAATTTAGGCACCACTTTTTATCACGCTTTCACTGAAAACCGTGATATTTGTTAATCTCCTTAGTGTGATGCATATCTATTATTGTAGTAGTGACTTATTTTTCTTGTTTTGGCCTCCTCATGGGAGGTCATTTGTTGGTTTAACTTAGGGGTGGCAAATGGGCGGGCTTGGGTTAAATCGGGTAAGATGTAAGTGAGTTGGATCTTTAATAGGTCATTGACCCATTTAGAACCCATTAGAGCATCCCCAGCCTTGACTCATTTTTCCAACGGCTACTTTCCCACTATGTACGGCGATCCCTTCAGCTCCTTCCCCACTCCTGCCGGTGCCGCCGATCGGGATTGGATGTACCTCTCGTTTCTGGGCCCACGTGCCGTTCGTAATCGAGGAGGAATCACCATGAACAAGTCACCCAAATCGCTCAAGCACGAGGCGTTTCATAGCCTCTTCGATGCTAGCAATCTCCAACGGCGGGGGAGGTGAGAGGAGGGCAGATTCGCTACGGACGAGTTTTCAGACAAGGGAGTCCAAGGAAGAAGAAATGAGGTGAGGGAGTCCAAGGAAGAAGAAATGAAGCCACTGACGGTTCAAGGTTTGGTTCCTTCTATGGCGTCGTGTTTGTCTTCTTCCTTGTAGTCCAACTGCTCATTCTGTTGCTGCTCATTCCATTTCTCTCTTTTATTTACATAAATGCCATTGGATATTTTAAAAATAATAAATTTGGGTCAAAATAGGGTTTTGCCATTGGAGAGGCTCCTACCCAAAATGAGTTTTTGCTCAAATTTTGACCCAAATTTGAGGAAGGAAAAGGATAAGAACTGGAGATGCTCTTAGTAATGAGCCTAAGTACCCATAACCAACCCGACCCATTTATCTAAAACCCAACCCAACCCGCCCATTAACCCAATTTTTATTTTTTTTGCTGAATGGAATTAACCCAATTACATGAGTCATGTTCACTGAAATGACTATATTACCACTATACATCTAAATGACTAAAATGATCAAATTAAATATTTTTTTTTCCACCCCAGAACCCCTGCGAAAATGGAACCTATGTCATGAGGGCCCGAACGAAAAAGAAATCAATTCATCTTGTCAATTTCCAAATTATGAAGAGTGTTATTGAGATAGATCACGAAGTCTCACTCCTTACTACTAGTAGTTTCATGAATTTCGCAAGAAAACAAAGTTTTGTGTGTCCTTCACGAGCTTCCAATTTTTCTTTTCCTTTCATTAATTGTTTGTTTTGGGTTTCGACCTCTTAGTCTTGGAAAATCTTGTGAAGTTCTCAGCAAAGGGTTTCATCACACCATCAAATCATTTGAACAAGGGATTTCACCGCTTTTGAAATGGGTTTGTTTTTATGGATATGGTGTGGTTGAGAGGATATAAAATATAGAAAGCAACTCAGATAAGCAACTCAGGAGAGAGAGAGAGAGAGAGAATTTGGTTCAGTGTTTATTTCATAAGGGAGAGAGTGGGGGCTGGCAGGGGTTGACCGCTAGATTATCTGGAGTGTACAGGATTTTTTGCGAGAGAGGTACGGACGAGACTCGAGAGAGAGAGGGGGGGGGGGGGGGGGGGGGGGGGTGTTTTGCTTAGTGGGTTATGTTGATGACTCATTGGATCATTTAAGTTGACCCAAAAGATGCCCATTTGAGACCCGTTAATAGATAGGTTAGATGAGTTGAGACTCATTTTAACCCAACTTATAAATGAGTTGGGTTGGGTCTAATTTTTAGTAAGTGAGTTTGGATTTATTAATGGGTTTGGGCTCAATTTTCCATACTTAGTTTAACTTTAACAGCTAGTTATTTAGTGGTCAAAAAATTGGAGGGAATATTGGGGAGGGGATAAGGTAAAACGACGGAGTATCTTTTGTTTACTACTCATATTCTATAAAGCCAAATAAGTGATTATTTATAATTGGATACAAACACCCTTAATTAACTTTTTCTTAGGCAAATAAGCTAAATAAGTTAGATTATAAGTGCTAGTAAATATGGCCATTGTAGGACAGCATAAGGTTTGGTTTCTTGGAATTCGCGGACCGAATCGTTACTCGTGGTTCTTAAAAAGTCGGAACCGTGTCAAAAACCAAAAATCCACTTTCCTTTCAAATCAAATTCAAATTTTGAATTTGGGAAGGAGAAATGAGGGGTAAAATGAAAATATAGAGATCCAAAATTGGATAGTTTTAAAACAAGCACATCATTTTGGGACATTCCAAAAAGAAATAAGGGCACAACAAAGTAGGACGGAGGGAGTATTAGTTTGCATTAATTGATTCGGTGAATTGGGTTGAGCCTGCTAATTCTTTTATGTAGGACATATATGCACCTTAAGATTAGTCAAGACAAAGTTCCAAATAGCATACTACAGTACGCCAAAATAGCTACAATTAATAACTTGAAGTTTAGGACTTGGGAGTTTGGTCCATCCTAGGTATCTGGTTGAAAACACTGTGCTATGAACTCTTAATTAATGTGACCAATCCATACGAATCTTAAATTGGCCCCATTAGTGGACGGTGGGGTTAGTTACTCAGGATTTAGTCGCAGTTCACGTAAACCAACTTGAACACCGAGTTATCGAGAAGAAAGAAAAGAAAGAATTGAATTTTGCGGTTAGGTTTCATTTCATCATGTAAAAGAGGTCAGAAGCCATACCTTCATTCCTGATGAAACTACCCAATTGGTTTCCAGACAAGTCTAGGCTTTGGAGGGATTCAAAGGGAAGAATAGAAGCATTTAGATGCCAATAACCAACCGTGCTCTGGTGTTCTCTTATATAATCAAGTTCAAGTTTGATAACTCGACGTGTAGTGGAATTACACTCAACACCTTCCCAATGGCAACCGTCCATGTTATCATCTCCTTCCTCCCAAGCTTACCACAACATCATATCGGACAGGTGCATGTTACATATTTGTGTGAATCCGCACAATGGTATCGAAAGCATTTTTCAGGGAAAAGACATTGTGTTGTGACTTATGGTTTGGGTTTCACAACGAATTATACATTTTAAACTTACCTTCGACATAAATTGAACCATTCAAGTCGTTCGCAGCCAGACGTAGAGACTTCAAGTAAGAAAGCTCCTCCAAGTTACTGAAATTTGGCAAAATTCCAATACCTGCAAGAGAAATGGAAAATTTAACTAATTGATTTATAAATTAAACGCAAATGGCAATTATGGATGAATAGTTGAGTCATATTTAGTAATAGTCTGTCCTGCAATAGACTTGGAAAATAATACGTTCATTTTGTTTAAAACATATTTTTTTAGAGTACGTTTTTGTAAAAGATCAACCCATTTGGATATCGGTAAAGGCTCTTGATCTGTATTTGTCCTCAAATTTGACAGGTTAAAAACTAAATACCAATATCCGAATGACTTGATCTTTTACAGAAACACCTACAGACATGTTTTAAGCAAATAATTGAATGGCTCCGATTATTATTGTGTCGAAATTTGTGTCAATTGTTTTATCCTTTGAATTCTCCCCACATATTTATACGGGCAAAGTACGGATTACCTCCCTGAGGTTTGGCTCTTTGACAGATAATCTCCCTGTGTTTCATTAATGACCAATTCGCCTCCCTATGGTTTTGAACTTTTTTGCAACTCTAACTCTGTTAACGGAAAATATCAAATTACTTTAATGCCCTTGTATCCTTTTTTTGGTTCTGGGTCAATTATGCTTCATATATTTATATGTGCATATGCATATATCCTCCAAATATATCAGACACACATGCACGCATGAAAATAAATTATGCATTATCATTTTTCTAATTTGTTGTCCAATAATTCTTAGATCCAATTGAATTACGTAAAAATGGTAGTTCAATTTTTGAAAAACCCAAAATTCTTCTGTTCAAGAAACAATAAATCAACCCTTTCAAAATAATTAAAAAAAAAGGGAAGAAGGAAACATACTATATCAGAACACCAAGTCGGGAAACCATGAACAATGTAGTTCATAAACGAAAAAAAAAATGTAATTCATAAATTGGGGAAATAGAGAAACCCTTCACTGGTCAATAGTGGTTATGGTGGCGGTTCCTCTTTATTTGACAATTAGACTACGATTTTGAATTAAGAACACATTCTTTAACCCACGAAGAGGTCGATTGAGAAATAGCCGGTTCTCTTCTCACCGGGATCGAAGTTGTAGAAAAAATGAGAGAGAGAGAGAGAGAGAGAGAGAGAGAGAGAGAGAGAGAGAGTTCGTGTTGGCGGATCTAGTACCATTGCAATCATCATCGCTGCCATCATCACCAGCGTCCGATACCTTTACCGTCGTAGAGTCTTCGTCTCCATTGTCGAATCCGGTGATGTGTGTGTGTGAGTGAGAGAGAAAGAGAGAGGGATGGGGCTTCTGGTTATCAGAAAGAAGAAAGGATGGGTTGTCGGAATTGATTGAGCACCGGTGAGGTGCAACACGTTGGTGGCTGGTGTGAGAACTTTATGGGTTAGGGTAAATGTATGTGGTTCTGTGTTTGTTTAGGGGAGAAGATGAAGAGGAGGGTACTACAGTCCTTTTACAGTCCATTTAGCATTTACCTATTAATGTTTTTGCTTTTCACTCTCAAATAATGCACGTGTAGTATACTTTCTGTTAAATTAAACGGAAAAAGTAATGGTTGCACTTTAATCTAAAACCATAGGGAGGCGAATTGATCATTAGTGAAATACAGTGGGGTTATCTGCCAAACGGTCAAACCTCAGAGAGGTAATTCGTACTTTGACCTATTTATACGTATATGTATGCGCGCACATACATATATACTTTTAGAAGCCACTCTGTTTTTACAATTCAAGTTTGAACAACTCAATGCTTGACGTGCCTACATTTGTGACTAATAATGAATGTCACAGAAGAATTAAAATGACATTGGAACCAAGGAATATTAATGTCACTTTTAAGAGTACATAATGCTTGTTTAGAGGTAAAATGACATTGGAACCAAGTAGAGACCAACATGCCTCTCGGAGATATATCCCATATTCGAGATGTCAACGAACTTTGAATAATAGTCAAACAATCGTGAGGTGGTAATTCGATTCTTTGACCTAAATTGCACAATAGATTCGTAGTCAAAATTCTCCATCACAAACAATTCGGTCATACAAATAAGTTTTAGCAAAGGGGAGTTCTCTCAATCTCTATCTCTATCTCTATCTCTATCTCTCTCTCTAACCCTAAAGAAACCGCCGCCTCCATCTCTCTCCTTCCCCTCCCCCCAGGGTTTTATGCCCCAATGGGTGACGGGAGGGGAGGGATTTCGCCACCTCGTGGGATTTTTCAATCTCTCGATTATAGATCTTGAAGGTTTTCTCTCTTTCCCTCTTCACCCCCATCCTCCTCCTCTCCAAAATACCATCCGCCGGCCTTCCTCCGCCGTGCAGTCCGGCAGCTTTTGGATGTAGTGGCTTGCAAATCATGGTTGCCGGAGGCATACTCCTCCCGCCGGAGTGGGAGATCTAGGTGGGTGGATGATGTCTGCTCCGGTACGACGGACTCCGTCCGATTCCGTTACCGATTTTTCTCTTTTTTCTGGTTCTTTTCTTTGGTGTCCCCTGTGTGGGATTTCTCCCTGTTTGTGGGGCTTCTATCACCCCTATGTGGGCATTTTTGGTTGTTTTCTGCAATGCTCCGTCTGTTTGGAGCGATTGGTTTAGTTGGAGTTGGGTATAGTCTTTGAACTGAGTCCCCTCCTATTTGGTTTCTTGATCCCTTGTTTAGGGATAGAATTTCCTCTTGATGTACTATTTCTTGGATTTATAATATCACCAGTTATCGTTGTGGCAAAAAAAAAAAAAAAAGTTTTAGCACAATTGTTTTCACAATTGACTATCCAGACGCAATCAATTTATGAGTCGATTTGTTAATTTATGAGACCAACATGCCTCTCGAAGATATACTTGTTTTCAGAATGAAAAATATTACACAAAACGAATTGGTTTTACTTCTCTACTAGACAAACACAAGCACATGATTAATTATGTAGCTTCAAATTCTGTGAATTTGCGCTGCATAGAATTTTATAATGAAATTCATCACAAACTTCACAACCGATTATTGATGTGTAGATATACGTAAAATCGCTTTTGGAATTGACTGAAGGGAAAAGAAAAAAAAAATTGAATCTTGAGGTTAGGTTTCATTTCATCATGTAAAATATGTCAGAAGTCATACCTTCATTCCCGACGAAACTACACAATTGGTTTTGAGACAAGTTCAGACTTCGGAGTGATTCAAAAGGGAGAAGAATAGAGGCATTTAGATGCCAATAACCATCTGATAGAAAGTATCCTGTTATACCACCAAGTTCAAGTTTGATAACTCGATGCGTAGTGGAATTACACTCAACACGTTCCCAATGGCAGCAATCCACGTTATCGTCTTCCTCCCAAGATGGCAATTGATCGATGCGGTTTGGGAAGTTGATGGAATGTTTGAGTTGCAAGAGAGCAATTCTTTCTTTTTCCAAACACCCATTGCATCCAATTTCTACCGCCAACATAATCGCCAATACCCATATTGACCTCATCAATAAACGTTGCAAGTACTCCATCCCTACACTTAAAAAATATGACTTGATGACAAAGTGTTCTATTAAAGTGCTTAATAGAATACTAGCAATTGTATGGCGTTTGCTTTTTTGCTTAAATAGAGGTTGCAGCGTACCACAACATCATACTGCTATTTCTTAAGAGCATCCGCAATGGTAATAATTAAAACCAATAACCAAAATATGTCACACCAGCATTTAATTATCCATTTAGTCCATAATCAAACTTAACAACATTTACCTCCACATTGGTTATTTTTGCATCCCTAACCAAAAAAACCCCCCACAATGCACATTTGTCCAAATCGCAAACGAGTTACAATTACGCACCCGACCACACCAAATTATTGGTCTCGATGAGACCATTCCAATGCATGTGGGGTGTTTTTGAGTTATTGAGTTTGGCTATTGAGTTTTGGTTATTGGTAAAATTTGTTAAGTTTGGTTATGGAATGGGTGAAATTTGATTTTTTGCTAAAAGATTCGTAACTTTTCTTATTAAAATGTTGGGTGTTTTTGAGCATTGTCGTTAAATTTGTTTATCCGCACTCATTTGCTTATTACAAGTTGAACATAAAATTTGCACAAAGTGAAGTAACAATATAAATAGACTTAGCGGATCAAAAAAAGTATAAATAGACTTAGTAATTAGATAAATATAAATTAAGGGATGCTTATGTACGTGAAATTCATTATACAAGTATATAAATAGTCAAAGTCATTTGTTGACGTTGAAACGTCTTTCACATAATTATACAAGTATATAATAACATTAGCGGTCAGAAAACGAAGTTATGAGTTAAGCATCTCCAAGACTCCAACCCCACTCTTCCATTTTTTTTGAATTATCAAAAGTAGAGTTTGTTTACCTGTGTGGCATTTTGAAGATTCTATTTTTGTAGTTTTCACATTTGTGACTAACACCCACTCTTCAAAATATAATGTTTCACTATTTAAAATTTAGACCCAATTTGCATCTCCGGTTCTTAATTTAGACCCAATTTGCTATGCTGTTGATGATTTTTTTAAACTCAAATTCATGATTTTTGCCGCTTAAGTTATTTCATATCAGCAATAAAAACTTTTACTTAATTAAATGCTGGAGATGTTAAATTGTCGCAGTGATCTTTAAAAACGTGTCGTACTAGTTTATCTGGTTTTTGAAGGTTTTGTTGAAAACACGGCCTGCTCAAACCAGCTAGCTTACAACAACAACAACAGAACCCATGTAGTCCCTAATCATTGGGGGTATGGGCGGGGGAGGATTAGAGACAGATCTAACCTTTGACAATATACACAAAGTGGTTGCTCTCAGAATACCACTGAAACAGTGGCCCCCTATACCTGTTTTGTTGCGGAACCATGCCCCCAAATCAAAGCCAAATAACATCAGAGAGGGCTAGCTTATTGGACCAATTCAAACCAGCTAGCTTAAAAAATAAAAACCAATGCTCCATTATTGGCGCCATAAGATGAATCAGCTGCAAGGTAACTACATAATCCAATCAAAATGTTGGAAACCCTCGCAATTCAACTCACTCGTTTATTCAATTCATTATCAACATCTTATCTGACCCGCGTCCTATGAAACGGTCACATATATATATAGAGTGTTTAACTCATTTTCAAGAGATCAATTATTGCTAGTTTTGCTATGGATAAAGACAAAAAAAAAAAGTGTGAATTGTAAAAAGGAAAGTGTGAAGGTTAGGCGGGCTTTTTTTTTTTTTGATAGGCAACAAAAGTTTTATTAAGAACACTTGACAAAGGGTACATCAAGTGGGGGAGAGGGGAAGAGGAATCCAACCAAAGGTTGAAAAAGAAAAAAGAAAAAGATGGGTCAAAGCCCACCGACACCCAAAGGACCAGACCCCAAAATATAAAAACCAAGAAGCTACATGGGCCTGGCCCAAATCAAGAGCCAAAACAAACCCTAAGTCCAAACCAATTCAACACCGGCAGAAATCAAAACACAGCCGCCGCCACACTCAACCGCCTCCACCAGCCCAAGCCATACCCAACTACCAACACCCCAGCCTCCTCCTCCGCACCCACCACCGAAACCCAACCACCTCCATCAGCCCGAACCGCCAACACCCATCTCTGCCCCAACGCCACCACCACCAACCAAACTGCCACCAAACCGTCGACCAGCAAGTAATCCAACAGTCGACGCGAACCCCGCGAGCAACTGGAATCCGAGAAAAACCGCCGAGGAGACGGCGATTCGGTCCTCACAAACGGTTAAGGAAACCAGAGGCTGAGCACTTCCATACGCCAACGCTGAACCACCGCCGCGCCGCCAGTCGGAGCACAAACCAAACCGCCATCTCCGCAAGCTTCCACGGCCAAACAAACTAACTGATGCTCCTCTGTTCTTCCGCCACACCTTGCGACCGCCGCCTCTAAGCATCCACTAACCTGCTGCCGTCAAATGGGCCGACCAGAAGCCCCAAACGCCTAACCCCACCTCGTCCACCTCTGCACTGTATCATCACCTCTGGTACTCCTCCGCTACTTGCCGCCGCTACCGCACCACATCATCACCGCTGCAACCCTCTGCATCATCGCCGCTACAACTCCTCCGCCACATGCCGCCGCCACTGTTCCTCCGGATCAAAACCCCACTGCTGCTCCTCCGCTACGACACCGCTGCCCGTTCTTCTCCACTGCTCCTTTGCTTCCAAACCGCCACGACACCGCTGCCCGTTCTTCTCCACTGCTCCTTTGCTTCCAAACCGCCACCCATTGGTTCCCCTCGCCTCCTCAGTCTGCATCTCCGCTACAAGCCGCTGCTTCTCCTCCGCATCAACACCGCTGCTACTCCTCCTCTATTTCACCATTGCTGATCCTCCGCTTCCATAGGCTTTCACTTTGCCTCTTCCGACGACAGACTTGGCGGCCGCGTCCCTACCGTCGTTGAGATTAATAAGAGAGAGAGAGAGAGAGAGAGAGAGAGAGAGAGAGAGAGGGGGGGAGAAGGAGAGGGGACGCCTAAATCAGATCAGAGACGCCCGGGGGAGGAGGAGAGGAGGTGGCGCCTCCCCCCAGGCGGGAACCCTAGAAATTTGAGGGCAGAGAGAAAGTCTAGGTTAGGCGGGCTTTTTAGTCTCCGAAGTGGACCCAATAACGCTCAAGATCACTTGACTTCGTAAGGGTAATGACCCAATCAATAGGGATTGATATGAGACATGAAAGTGTTCCATGAAAAGAACATCTATGAAAGAGAAATGAACGGTTCATATTCACAACACTGTCTCAACTGTTCATTTCACTTTCATGGAACACTTTCAAGTAACCTAACATTTCCCCAATCAATTTTGGACTAATCTTCTTTTTCTTTTAACTAACTTGATACAAGAGGAAGGGAAAAGAAATTTTGGACTAATCGACTTCAATGGCCACAGGCTTTGCTTCCACACCGAATGAAATTCTACTTTACGCGCCTATCATCGAGCAAAACCAAATTGAACAACACGGTACACCATCTCTTTCAACCATGTTTCAAAACTAGGCGTCAAATTATAAAAAAATTTGAACATTGCCACCACATTTTTTTGGGCCCCCTAAGCTTTTGAACTGGGCCAATTTTATTTAGATAGGCAGGCATTGCACTCTCAAATGAACACATAACTGTGCACCACAGTCAACAACGTATAAGAGGCTTAAATATTTACGGCCCCAATTTGAAACATTTCTCTGGGGCCTAATGCTGCTTGGGCTTCTCTTTTGCCAATGTGTGTTGGAGAATGGTCTGGAGCACTTAGTAGTTCTCCGAATTACAAAAACGGGGGGAGAGACGAAGGGGTTGGCCGATTGTCACCTAGCATCTAGGAGCCTACGGAAATCTTTGGTTGGCGTTCGAGTTTTGACTCTCATTCTCTTTCTATCGATTCCTGTGTCTCTTTCTATTGATTCCTGTGTTGGGCAATCTACACGGGAATTTGCTGAAGTATAAGTTGGCCCCTTTCTTGTAGACGGTGAGATTAATTAATCGATCTATCAGGCTAGATTGTGGTGGATTAAGTGTTCCCGATTGGAAATTTTCAATAATTTAGTTTTACCTTTTAATTTAGTAAATTATGACAAGTTTCCCTCAAAATACGTTTGCATTTTCTACCCAAAATCATTTGTAGCACTTAACGTTGTCTACCTTTATAGTACTTCACAAAAGGCTCCTTTTACAAATATAGAACAAACCTATTCACAATTTCTTGAGGGAATGTCACATTTTCCAAGATAAAATGTTAGGCCATGCACTGATAAGCAAGGGAATGTCACTTGTGGCCTTATTCACTTTTTTTTTTTTTCCTTTCCATTGGTGCTAAAAACTTTTACAAATTGCCACAATAAAATGATTTTGTCAAAGGGTGGTGTTCATTCAAGCGAGAAAGCTTTGAGACAATGAGATCAAAGTTTGATGCTCCCATTCTTTTTGTTTTTTTCACATAAATTTTCCATTGAGAAGTTTTGCGAAACAGGCCAGGTGGTGTTCCTTCAAATTGCAAGGAGACATTCAGAAAGAAAAAAAACAATCCCCAATGAAGAGTATAAGTAGTGTATGATTTTCATACGATTTCGAAAACCATAAAATTTGACTTTTTTGCACCTAAAAACTCGAGAACAACGTTAACACGAAGTCAAATATACCCCAAAGCTAGAACGATTGTTACAAGGCATTCCGCCATTCTGTCCAAGATATAGAACTGAACCTTAACAAAATACAACTAAAAGAGCTTTAAGAGATTTATTCCGCACAAACCACAATCCACAATCCAAACGAAAATTCGTAGAATAAATTAACCACACCACGCGACGAGAGAGAGAGAGATGGCTACTTATTTCCAAAGAAAACCACGCCTGCGTCCAAGCTTTGATATCCAAGTTTGTTGCTCCCATTCTTTCTTAGTTTTTGAATTTTTACATCAATTGTTCCATTGAGGGTTTTTGTCAAAAACAGGTGGTGTTCATTCAAATTGCTAGGTGACATTGAGGAAGAAAAAATTTCCCAATAAAGAGTATAAGAACTGTATGATTTTCGTAGGATTTCGAAAAAATAAAATAAGACTTTTGCACCTTGAACAACCCGTTGAAAAGAAAACTCGAGAACAACGCGAAGTCAAATAAATCACAAAGCTAGAATGATAGTTACAAGGCATTCCGTCTAAGATATAAAACTGAACCTTAACAAAACACAACTGAAAGAGCTTTAAAGAGATTTATTCCTTACAAACCACAATCCAAACGAAACTGTGTAGAATACATTAACCACACCACATGCAGAGAGAGAGAGAGAGAGAGAGAGAGAGATGGCTGCTTATTTCCAAAGAAAACCACGCCTGCGCCCCACGAGATTGTCCACAACGAAATAGTAGCAGGAGGTGATGAAAACCTCGACAAGATGAAACCATGCCCTTCGCCAGTAAGGATTTATCAATAAAATCGCTACCATTGCCAAGACCACAGTTACGTAAGATTCTGCAAAGCTCATGTAGAACACATCCATGTCCATGAAACCAGAATCTTCTTCTGTGTTATTGACAGCGGTTCTTGGCGTCGATGGAGGTAAATCAGTTGCACTGCACTTCCTTGGCAGTGGTTCCCCGCAAAGAAGGGGATTTCCAACGTAGCTACTCGATTCGAAAGTACTGAATTGGTTTACTCTTGGAGGCATCCTTCCACTCAAGTTATCGAAGGAAGATTGAAGACTACCAAGAAGTTTAGAACTGTAAGCTCAGAGGGTATTTTCCCACTCTGGTGGTTGTAGGAAAGATCCAATCTTTCTATGTTTTTCAAGTTTGAAAATGTCACAGGGATTGTACGGGTGAAGTTATTGTGGGACAAGTTCAACACTTTGATATGGCTAAGGTTTTCGATTTCAGGTGGTATGGGGCCGGTCAATCTGTTGTGGGAGAGATTGATTCCTGGGAAAAGGTCTAGAACGATTCACGTGCAGGATAAGGACATTCCCTTTGTTGCAAACTCTACAAATTCTGGTTTAGTCCAATGACATCTCTTGATCTATATATTTCAATTTCGCTCTTGTGTAACATCATCCTCAGATCATGTAACAATAACTTGAATATATGCCGTGAATCTGCAACCCCGGTTCCCAAACCAACAAACATACTGTGTATTCGGTTGAATTCAATCTTACTAATACAAGGGGGAATGCTGCCAAAGAGATTATTGAAAGAAAGATCAATGATGCTTAAGTTGGAACGGTAGCACAATTTCTTTGCGATGTTGCCTTCAAAATGATTATGTTGCAAGAGGAGAACCACAAGGTTGGAAAAGCTGCCTATCCAAGTTGGAATATTACCACTGAATTGGTTATAAGAGAGATCGATCAAGCTCCACTAAATTGGTGTAATATCGAAAGGCCATTGGAAAAGGTCTGTAGCCTATTTTTGGGCAACCGAATACTCTCAATGTCTGATGAGTTGAAGCAAGATGGTACAGCCCCAGTGATACTATTTTCTAAAAGATCTAATAGATAGAGGTCTTTGAGTTGACAAAATTCAATTGGAATAGAACCTTCAAGATGATTACCGGCCATTGCTTGAAACCATAACCATGTATAATTCCCAATGAACCCTGGAATCTTTCCAACCAGTTGATTAGCACTAACATCCAATATAATTAACTTTGTGCTCTGAGACAAGCTAGATGAAATTTCTGTGAAGCCATTATTGTCAGAATATAAGACTCCCAAATCGGTCAGATTGTTTTGATGGGGGAGTACTGGGTCTGTCAAGTTATTATTTGATAAGCTCAAGAAACTCAAGGAGGGGCAACCTTTGGCTAAATGAACCGGTATTTTACCAGATAGTCTGTTATTCGATAAATCTAGCACTTGCAGAGCAGTCATATCCCTGAATGAAGAGGGAATGTTGCCTTCAAAGTTGTTTGTAGACATGTTGAATTCTAAACTCAGGAAAGAACTAGATATTTGGTATGGAAGGAAGCCTTCAAGATGATTGTTAGAGATATCCAGTACTAAAAGATTTCTCATATGACGCGTAGGCAACAATAATGGTCCACCAAATGAATTGTACGATAAGGATAAGTGTCTCCATTCTCGTATTGTTGTCCAACAACCAATAGGAAAACTTACCTGTAAAATCAGTTCTAGAGAGCTCAACCAGTGTAAGGTCATGTTGATGGTAGAGAAAGCGAGGAAATGATCGGGTAATATGACCATGTTTAGAATTTGATAAACAAAGTCCGATTAGTTGGAAACTTTGGGATGTGGCAGGAAAGTCCTCCTCTTCCAACAAAATGTTGTTCAGGTTCTCAATGAAAACGAGTTTGGAATGGTTAAAAAATGACTTGAATGAGATTGGAACTTCAAAGTCATTATCTGATATTGCAAGGTATTCGAGGGATGTCAGATTGATAAGAGGAGATCGTCCAATGTTTCCAGTAAAATGATTGGAAGTTAAATCCAGTAGTCGAAGCGATGTCAAGTTCGCCAGGCACCATGGTAAGGTTTTCCCAAAGTCACTCCGTGTGACGTCAAGCTCTCGAAGCTTCTTCAACTGGCACAAACCCTTATAACACATGGAACGGAACACATTGAAAATCTTAGATTGATATATATATTTGATAGACAAAATAGATAGTGACCAGTAATATCCTTCTATTTGTGGGAGGGTGGAGTAGAAGAACAATTCAGAGTTATACCTTCAATCGTAGGAATACGCTTGCTGCCGCAATTCGTTAAGGACAAGACTTGAATTGAAGTCATGACTCTAATGTATGGAAGAACGTCGTCGAGTGCAACTCCATCCATGAGCAAAGTTTCAATGTTGCTAAGGTTTCTCAAGTCTGTATTAAGTGGTTGATTACAAATTTACAATCATGGAAGAAATCTGTAAGTATTCTGAGAGAGGAATTAAGGTGCTAATAATGTTATCATATAAGAGATACCCTTATTGTGAACAGCTCTGAGCAAGCCTCTATTGAAACTCAAATCTAGTGTCTTGATTGATGAAAGCCCACCCAAAAATGACCAAACACTATTATTGAAGACATTTTCTAGTAGATGAAGGACCTCTAACTTTTTCAATATTCTTGATTCTTCTTGTGAACCTGTGCAAAATAGTATGTAGATTTATTTGGAAAACCTTTTCTGGAAAAGAAAAAGTTTTCAGTTGTTTGAGATTGTGATATGAAAACATTTTTTTATTGTCAACATTCACAAATTGAATTCCATAAAAACCAGTTGCGCCAAAGAAAGTCTAAATTTTTAAATTTCTTGGATGTTGGATTAAAGAGGATCACTCAACATTTTCCTATTGTTAGTGCAGGAGATGTCGTACAATAACTATTTAGATGCTGATGCAGCTTGGAATTGTGTGTGCGAGTTTAATAAACCTACTTGCGTAATTGTAAAAGCCCACAAATCCCTGTGGTGTAGCTTCACGTGATGATATCATTGAAGCCTACAAATTATCTGTAAAAGCAAACCCTGTCAGTGCATTTGGTGGGATGGTTTGCCTTCAACATTGAAGTTGATGAGGTAAACTGGTTCTGTTTTTCATTGATCCCTGTGGTGGAGTTTTGATCTTCACAAGTATGTTAAGCTGGAAATCACTTTGCATTTCATCCGGTTTAAATAACTACTGTCTTCGACGAAAAAGCATGAGCCTAGCATTATTTCTGTGGAACTTCTTATTTCATCATTGACCTGTAGAAGCATGAGCCTAGCTTTTCCCTATGCCTTAATATGACACAATAAATGGTGGACTTTGATTTCTTAAAGAAGCCAATAAATAATGAAAGCGTATTCCTAAACAATCTCATTCAAATCAATAATGCAACCATTTCATTTACCGTGTTCAATGTTAGCCACATCAGTGATCATGCACATTTTGATTACAGACAAGGTCAGGGTACACACTACACACCCATAAAATAGGGTGTACGGTATCCACTTTTGTACTTGGAGCCAAAAAAAATCATATCCCACAACAAAATTTCAAAATCGAACTGTTACAGGTTTGTATCTTGCCTATAAAAAAAAAATAACAGGTTTGTATCTTGGGCCACAAAAATTAATAAACAGCACCACAAACATTCATAATTTTGCACCGTCTTTTTTGACATTGGCCATCTTCTTTTACTACAAAATTCATGGATTGCACCACAAAAATTCCTAAAAGTAACAACAAAAATTTGTGAAATAAATCACAAAATTCATATATTGGCCACAAAAATTCGCAAGGAGTGCACCGTATAACAAAAAAAGGAGTGTCTACCGAATACTCATGGTAAGTAAAAATCTCGAGTTCATCATAGGTTACATAGTGGGATCATATTTTGTGTCTGATAGAGAAACCAATTTAGTTTTCAATCGTGGTTCTTGTACATGAGAATAATTTTTGGATTGGGTGGTTATTTTTGGTCTTTTTGTAACTGAGGGGTTCACTGTTGTAAGATAATTTAGAGTTTGTGGGCGTGTCTTTCTTGTATTTGTTTGAAAAAACTGTTTCTGGAAAATGACTTTCTTATGACAATTGTTTGTCTTGCATTCGATCCATGTCACTTTCATGATAACACCACCAATGAGATGAAATATGTGATTTTTGTAGTTTAAGAACGAAGTAGACAAACGGAGCACAGTTTAAGGGAAAAACACACACACACACACATATATTTATATATATATATATATATATTAAAAAAAAAAACTCTATATGTAAACACGTAACCTAGCTATCAACGCTCTGCTTTTATGATTTTTCATCAACGTGTTGTGATTCTATGGTTTTTCATCATCGTGCAAATAGCTGCATCAACCATGGATGTATCCCAGATTGAGTTACCGCTTAAATCTGTCTTTCTTGGTTGGACTTTTGATTTCTTTAGTTTGCTGCATTCATATTTCCAAGATCCTGAGTCACTTAATTTTCTAGGAAAAAAGGGCGGAGGATGTGGCGACAAGGCGTAGCAGCCTTCCCTTGAGCTTGATCATTAGGACTCCAATCTAGACCTGCGGCGCACCCCGACAGGAACCTAAGAGCCAAAGCACTACCGCCCAACCAAGGGCTCGTGGAACACAGTACCACCAGCCTGGACCTCTTGACCGCGCAAATCACAAGGTTACCACCCTTGGTTAGGGGTGGGCATGCCTGACACGAAAAACAAAATAAATTCATATAATTGAGCTAAAAATAAACATTTTTATGGGAAATTTTATACATTGGACATTAGTTTTATGAACTGTCAACTAAAAAAACTAAAAATTTAGCAAAAAGTAGGACTTTTGACATGACTACACGACCTGAAAATGACACGACCCGAACATGACACGAAAGATTTGATGAGTTGAAAAATGTTTTGGGATTTGATACATAACACGAAATTACATGTTGCCCACCCCAGGTGGTAGTGTTACAACTCTTTGAAGCAATAGTTATGGACCTATGCACACTAATGATAGGAACATAACAATCAATCACAATCCACTCACGTGCATGCCCTTAAATTCAAAACGAACTTATTGAAAAAGTGATCTTTTTGACATTTATTGTACCGTGTTTTTGAATATCTTGAAAAAAGATAATGCTCTCTTTAACGATTATCCATTGGAGTACTCTTTTACATATATAATAAGTCAGCAATGACTCAACATACAAACGTAAGACCTATTTTTATCCTAACGTACATTTTAACATACAATTTTGGAGAGTCTATTGGAGATGCTATTAAGGTGCTACACAATTCGTGGACATAACTTATTGCCACATATTGTTGTACATCAAATATATCACAAAACTAGAATATTATTACAAGGCCTTTGGTCCAAGATATAAAAAAATCTATTCAGTACATAACATCACATTGTGAGATGCACGCTGCTTATATCCGAAGAAATACACGCACGGGGCTCACGAGATTGTCGACAACAAAATAGAAGGAGGATGTGAGGAAAACCTCAAGAAGATGAAACCATGCCCTTCGCCAATAAGAATTTATGAACAAAATCGCTAGAATTGTCAAGACCACAGTTACGTAAGAACCTACAAAGCTCATATAGAACACGTCCATGTCCATGAAACCAGAATCCTCTTCAGCATCATTAATACCGGCTCTTGGCGTCGATGGAGGTGAATGCACTTCCTTGGCAGTGGTTCTCCGCAAGGGAGTGGATTTCCAACGTAGCTACTCCATTCAAAAGTTGCAAATTGAGCTACTCTCTGAGGTGTCCTTCCACTTAAGTTATTAGTTATTGAAGGACAGATTGAAAACAGCCAAGAAGTTTAGATCTGTAAGCTGAGAGGAGATTTTCCCATTCAAGTGGTAGTAGGAAAGATCCAAGCTTTCTATGCTTTTCAAGTTTGAAAACGTTGCAGGGATTGTTCTGGTCAAGTAATTGTGGAAGAAGCTCAACACTTTGATTCGGCTAAGGTTTCTGATTTCAGGAGGTATTGGGCCAGTCAATCTATTGTGGGAGAGATTGATTCTTGAGAAAAGGTATAGAACAGTTCCCTTGTAGGATAATGACATTCCCTTTGTTTGAAACTCTACCTCTTCTACTGCAGGACTTACGAAATTCAGATCTTGACTTTGTTCACTCCTTAACACCTTCTTCAGATCACGTAACGATATTGTGAATATGGGTTGCGAGAATAAAGGTTGTCGGTATCATATTCCGTCGGTGTTGGTATTCCTTTGAACTCAAGTTTACTAATGCAATGGGGAATTCTGCTGAAGAGATTATTGGAAGAAAGATCAATCAAGGTTAAGCTCGAGAGGTGGCATAATTTCTTTGGAATATTGCCTTCAAAATGATTATTTTGCAAGAGAAGAACCGTAAGCTCAGAAAGGCTGCCTATCCAAGTTGGAATAGTACCACTGAACTGGTTATAAGAGAGATCAAGCTTCAGTAAAGGGAGTTACTAAAAGGCCATTGGAAAAGGTCCATGTAGCCTATTTTTGGACAACCGAATACTTTTGATGGGTGATGAATTGAAGCAAGATGTTACAGTCCCAGTGATATTATTTTCTGAAAGATCTAACAAACGGAGGACTATGAGTTGACAAAATTCAATTGGAATAAGACCTTCAAGATGATTATCGGCCATGTATAGCACCATTAACAACATATTCCCAATATGCTGGAATCTTTCCGACCAGTTGATTAGCACTAACATTTAATACTATCAAAGGGCTCTGAGACAAGTAAGGAGGAATTTCTAAGAAGCCATTGTTATCGGAATATAAGTATTCCAATTGGTTGAGATTGCTTTGCTGGGGTAGTACTGGGCCTTTCAAGAAGTTGTTTGATAGTCTCAAGAAATTCAAGAGGCAGCAACCTTTGGCCAAATGCACTGGTATTTCACCTCATAGTCTATTATTGGATAAGTCTAGCATACTTAGAGCAGTCATGTACCCAAACGAAGAAGGAATGTTGCCTTCAAAGTTGTTTGTAGACATATCCAAAAATTCTAAACTCGGGAAATATGGCTGTTTTGTAAGGAATGAATCCCTCTAGATTACAGTTAGAGATATCCAGTTCTACAAGATTTCTCATATGACGCAAAGGCAGCAACAATGGTCCACCGAAAGAATTGTACGATAGAAGAAGTGATTCCATTCTCGGTATTGTTGTCCAACAACAAATATGGAAACTTTCCTGTGAAATCAGTTCTAGAGAGCTCAACCAGTATAATAAGGTCATGTTGATGGTAGAGAAAGTGGGGAAATGATCTGGTGATTCTGCCATGTTCGAAATTGGACAAATGAAGTCCGATGAGTTGGAATCTTGGGGATCTGGCAAAATGTCCTCCTCTTCCAACAACTTGTTGTTCAGACTCTCAATGAACTTAAGTTTGGAGTAGTTAAAAAATGACTTGAATGAGATTGGAATTTCAAAGTCATTATCGAAAAGAGATAGGTATTCAAGAGATGTCAGATTGATAAGGGAAGATCGAGCTATATTTCCAGTAAAGTGATTGGAAGCAATATCCAGTAGTCGAAGGGATGTCAAGTTCAACAGGCACCATGGTAAGGTGTCCCCAAAACTAGTTCTTGTGATTCCAAGCTCTCAAAGATTCTTCAACTCACAAAGCCCTTAAAACAAATGGAACACACTGAAAATCTTAGCTTGATATATAATTGACAAAAAACCAAAAAAAGTTCCCTTTTTATCCTTCTATCTCGGTTAGAGGGAGTAGAATAACAGTTATGCGATCTACCTTTCATCGGAAGAACACGAGTGAGTTCACAATCTCTTAAGGACAATACTGGAATGGAAGTCATGACTCTAATTTTCGGAAGAAAGTCGTCGTCGAGCATGACATCATTCATGAACAGATTTTCAATGCTGCTCAGATTTTTCAAGTCTGCATCAATTCAAAAATTAAAACACGGAAGAAAGTTGTAAGTAATGTGACACCGAAATTTCATATAAGAGGTACCCTTACTGGGAACAGCTCCATGCAAGCCATGATTGCCACTCAAATCCAGTGTCTTGATTGATGAAAGCTCTCTCAAACATGACCAAATAGTGTCATCCAAGAAATTAGAACTTAGATAAAGGACCTCTAACTTGTTCAGTCTTCCTGATTCTTCTTGTGAGCCTGTGCAAAATGGTAGATTTAGGCCACATTGACATATAATGTTTGAGCACTTCAAAGGGAGACTCATAGTTGGCCATTGTCTGCCTCTCGTCGTATCTTTCGGAAGTAAGAACTTCATTCCTTAACAGATTACGACGAAAAAAGCTGATTACTTGACCAAATTATGTAAACTAAAACCAAGCAATGAGGAGCTTTTTACTTTAACCTTCTTCATTTGCTTGCTCAGGCCTAGTATTGGTACAGTTAATAAAATCAAACTGTCAGAACAATTGATATAACATACTGTTGAGAGCTCTGATATTGGCAATTGCGTTTTTGCTCAAGTCCAGCTCCTTCAAGTTACTCAAACCATCAAATTCTGTGTGGAAAGACAAAAAAAAAAACACGAAACACTTGAACAAGGACAACAATAAATCAAGAGAAAAATTCGTGCTTTGGACAAAGATGTTTGGATACAGATATGTTTTGAGGCAGTTGATGCAGTGGGCCTCAAACATATTAGACTGTATGTCTGAATATGCATCCGCCCATGTTTGTCCAAAGCATTTTTTCTCGGAAATAAAGAAGAAGACTGTTCTGATTTATGGTTTTGAGTTTGACAACACATTGGAGTAAAATTTAAGCTTACCTTTTATAAAAATTGACGCATTCAATGCGTTTCCCGCCAAATTTAGAATCTTGAGGTTCGAAAGCTTATTCAAAGACGGTAGAATGCTGTTATCAAGTCCATTGTATCTCAGATCAATACTCTCCAAATTACTTAAATTTGACAATATTCCAAGACCTGCAAATAAAACACGTTACAATCAATACAATTTTTTGATATTTATCGAGATCCCAAAGCAAAGAAAAAATGCGTGTGTGACAATGGATAATGTTTCATTTCACACGCTCTGTAAAGGATAGTTCTCAGATTAAGCTAGCTAATTCTTGTATGCAGGACATAGAAATTATATGCACTTTAAAATTAATAGTGAAGAAATGGTCTCAAATACCATACCATAGTTACAGGCGTAGTCAGGATATTGCATCAGCAAGGGCGACTATAAACGAAACCTCAACAACAAAAAAATACCGTAATAAACAATGAAGAGATGATAATAACTTAATTTACCTATCAAAACTGTTCATTTCATTACGTAAAAGAGGTCACACACCATACATACCTTCATTCCTGATGGAATTATGCCACTGGTTTTGAGACAAGTCTAAGCTTCAGAGCGATTCCAAGGGGAGAAGAATAGACGCGTTTAGATGCCAATGACCATCTAATCCCCAATCTCTTGTGTTATTGAGTGAAAGTTTGATAACTCGACGGGTCATGGAATTACAGTCCAAACCTTCCCATTGGCAACAGTCCAAGTGATCATCTTCCTCCCAAGATGGCAATGAGTTTCCGTTTGGGAAGTTGATGGAATCTTTTATTCTTTCTTTTTTCAAACACCCATTGCATCCATTTTCTGCGGCTAACATGATCACCACTACCCATATAATTGACCTCATCAGTAAATGTTGCACAACGGATGAAGAACACGGTGACTTGTTTAATAAAATGCTCTTTGACACGGTGACTCGAGCAATCGCAGGGCCCCTTGCCCGTTGTTTAAATAAGGAGATACAGCTTAACCCCAAGGGTTGGCCTAGTGTCAACACTTTTGATTGTTTCTTAGGTTCGATACCTCTCAGGTGCTATAAGCTCGTTTGGGTTGAGTGCCACGAAGGGCCGGCCGGGGTAAGCCCCGCAAGCCCTTGGGCTTGGGCAACCCCTGGGCCAGGGCAACCAAAAAAAAAAATTTAAGTTAGGTATAAATATAAAAAAGTTCTCATAAATTGCACAAACCAACTGCTTGGTTGAGCAGCTACTGAATGCCCACAAGCCTCCTGGCGAGCCAAGTTCGATCCCCGGGGATTTCACAGCTTTTTCTTTTTTTCTCCATTTTCTACCGCTTTTTCTTTTCCTCTCCCCAAAATATTAGGATTTTTTTCTCCATTTTCTACCTCTTTTTCTTTTCCTCTCCCCAAAATATTAGGAAAATAATACGTATTACTAAAATACTTTGTTGAAAATTTTTGATTTAACAAACACAATTGTGGAGTAATGTATGATATGTTCTTACATTTGATTAAAGAAAAAGTCACGGTTTTTTTTTTTTACCTGCTAACTACCGTTTTGCAAGAGAGGTTAAGTAGTTTGGCTATGATTTCAATTGAGATTGAGGTGTCATTCCACTAAGAGCAGTTTTGGGCATTTGAAACTTTTTTTTTAACTTTTTACGCTTTTTGAGATAGGCTATTCTCATCGCATATATCAACTAAAAAGCTCGTCAAATATATCAACTAAAAAGCCCCAAAGGCTGAATAACAAAAAATTAGAGGAACAGACCTCAAGTTCTTGAATAAGTAGAGTACGATGACTGAATTGATAAATTTGCTTCAAAAAATGCGAGAAGTTATTTTTTTTGAATCGGATCGTGCTAATCATAAAGCGCTATAACCGGGGTTACATTGCGATGTTGAATTTTTTTTTTTTTATGTTATTCAATTTAAAGGAACATTGAAACTTTGAATTTTTTTTTTTATACTTGTATTTTTTTAATAAAATTTTGGATGACTTAATAGTAAGTGGGCAACAAAGCATGAAATTGGGCTTGGGCAACTCAAATGTCAGGGCCGGCACTATCACAAGATTCCATTCGGAGCTTTGCTAGAACTTTAATTAGGCCCACAGGATTAGACGAGATGCGCATAAGCTGGTCCGGACTCCTAAGTTTTAAAAAGGATATAGGGATCATGAGTAATTAATCAATGCCTTTTGAGTCATAGCCACATGGCGCCCCAGGTCCTTAATTTCTGCACCCCATATTTGTGATGAAATCCACACGATTTGTTGACGGTCCCACCAAAATGTGTAGCGGAGAAGGGGGCTGAGGAACCATTTCGCGTTGCACCAATTCGAGGATCCTACTGCTGAGAAGGAAAGGAAAAGGAAATTAGCAGATAGTGCCTGTCAATCACTCAGTGTGAAATTAATGGTGCGTCTTGGTCAATGTTTCCGTCTTCGTCAAAGTCGTAAAGGATTTCAATCGTGGTTCAAAACTAGGCATCAGTTACTTAGAAATCTCAATATTGCCATAGCATTTGTTTGGCTTTCCTAAAGCGCTTGATAGATCATAGGGCCTGTTTTATGTTGAGAGGCAGGTTTAACTAAAAACGGGGGGAGGGGGGGGGGGGGGGGTTGGTAATAAATGCAAATTAAAAGTCTAAATACACAACAATCCAAATCAACACTAAACACAACCCCTTACATAGTGCGTGTGGGCCCAACATGTTTGTGAGGGGTTGTCTTTGAAAATGCAATTTAGCTTAAAGGCACGCCTCAAAGGCTTCGGTATTCAAGGACTTCAAGTGCTCCTAGTATGGTGTGAGGGAAAATAACGAAATTGAGGTTACAAAAACCGCATAAATGTCACAAATGAGTGGTTTAACTTGTGCTTTCCGTAGCTAAATGACACAAAAAATGCATCATCTATATGACAATAGGCATTTCAATAAGAATAAATTGCATTCATAAGTAATGGGTAATCCCAACAATTGGGAAGAATGTTTCATTCCAAGATAAAATGTTAGGCCACGCACTCATAAGCAAGGCAATGTCGTGTCACAAATATTATTACATTCACAATAATATTTCCTTTCCATTGTTGCTAAAACTCTTTAAAATAGCCACAGAAGAACAATTTTGTCAAACAGGTGGTGTTCATTCAAATTGCAAGAAGACACTCAGGCAGAAAAAATTCCCAATAACAGTACAAGTATTGTTGATTTCCATAGGATTTCGAAAAAACATAAAATCAGACTTCTGTACCTTGAACAACCCGTCAAATTGAAAACTCGAGAACAAAGCGAAGTCAAATACATCACAAAGCTAGAACGATTTATTCCGTACAAACCACAATCCAAATGAAACTGCGTAGAATACAATAACCACACCACATGCTGAGAGAGAGATAGAGATGGCTGTTTATTTCCAAAGAAAACCACGCCTGCGCCCCACGAGATTGTCCACAACGAAATAGTAGCAGGAGGTGATGGAAACCTCGATAAGATGAAACCATGCCCTTCGCCAATACGGATTTATCAACAAAATCGCTACAATTGCCAAGACTACAGTTACGTAAGACCCTGCAAAGCTCATATAAAACACATTCATGTCCATGAAACCAGAATCTTCTTCCGTATCATTGACAGTTGCTCTTGGTGTCGATGGAGATGAATCAGTTGCATTGCACTTTGGCAGTGGTTCTCCGCAAAGAAGTGGATTTCCAACGTAGCTACTCGAGTCAAAAGTTCCGAATTGTTTTACTCTCGGAGGCATCCTTCCACTCAAGTTATTGTAGGACAGATTGAAAACAGCTAAGGAGTATAGCTCTGTAAGCTGAGAGGGGATTTTCCCATTCAGGTGGTTGTAGGAAAGATCCAAGCTTTCTATGCCTATCAAGTTTGAAAATGTCGCAGGGATTGTACCGTTGAAGTTATTGTGGGACAAGTTCAACACTTTGAGATTGGTAAGGTTTCCGATCTCAGGTGGTATGTGGCCAGTCAATCTGTTGTGGGAGAGATTGATTCCTGAGAATAGCCGTAAAACGATTCCCCTGTAGATTAAGGAAATTCCCTTTGTTGTAAACTTTGCCTCTTGTCCTGTAGCCTCTACCTCTATCCAAAAATCCTCATTTCGACCATTTTCACTCTTGGCTAATACCATCCCCAGATCATGCATCAATAATTTGAATGTTTGTGCTGAATCACCAAGGAAGAATCCTCTACCTCCCACGACATTATTTATTCCGTTGAATTCGGCTTCACTAATACAAGGGGGAATGCTGCCAAAGAGATTATTGGAAGAAAGATCAATCAAGGTTAACCAGGAGAGCTGGCACAATTCCTTTGGGATGTTGCCTTCAAAATTATTATTTTGCAAGAGAAGAATCGTAAGCTTGGAAAGGCTGCCTATCCAAGTTGGAATAGTACCACTGAATTGGTTATAAGAGAGATCAAGCTCCATTAAATAATTGGTGCTGTAATTTTTGAAGTCCATTGGAAAAGGTCCATCTAACTTATTTTTGGACAACCGAATATTTTGCATATCAGTTAAATTGATGAAGCAAGATGGTACAGCCCCGGTGATATTATTATCTGAAAGATCTAACAACATGAGACCTTCGAGTTGACAAAATTCAATTGGAATAGGACCGTCAAGCTGATTACCGGCCATGGCTAGGAAAGTTAATGATGTATTACTCCCAATGAACCCAACTGGAATCTTTCCTACCAGTTTATTAGCACTAACATCCAAATAGAACAAATTGCTCCGAGACAAGTTAGGCGGAATTTCTGTGAAGGAATTGTTGTTGGAATATAAGAATTCCAATAGAGTCAAATTGTTTTGATGGGGTAGTACTAGGCCTTTCAAGAAGTTGTTTGATAGTCTCAAGAATTTCAAGAGGTGGCAACTTTTGGCCAAATGAACCGGTATTTCTCCAGATAAATTGTTATTGGATAAATCTAGCACTTTCAGAGCAGTCATATTCCCGAATGAAGAGGGAATGTTTCCTTCAAAGTTGTTTGTAGACATGTTGAGGAATTCTAAACTCGGGAAAGAACTGGCTAATTTGAAAGGAAGGAAGCCTTCAAGATGATTGTTAGTGATATCCAACATTATCAGATTTCTCGTAGGATGCGAAGGAAACAATAATTGTCCACCAAATGAATTGTACGATAGAAAAAGTATTTCCATTCTTGTATTGTTGTCCAACAACCAATATGGAAACTTATCCGTAAAATCAGAGAGCTTAACCACTATAAGGTCATGTTGATGGTAGAGAAAGCGAGGAAATGATCGGGGAATATGACCATGTTCAGAATTTGACAAACGAAGTCCGATTAGTTGGAAACTTGGGGATCGGGCAAGAAAGTCCTCCTCTTCCAACAACGTGTTGTTCAGGCTCTCAATGAACACGAGTTTGGAATGGTTAAAAAATGACTTGAATGAGATTGGAACTTCAAAGTCATTATTTGAAATTGCAAGGTATTCGAGGGATGTCAGATTTGAAAGAGGAGACCGTGCAATATTTCCAGTAAAATGATTGGAAGTGATATCCAGTAGTCGAAGTGATGTCAAGTTCGCCAGGCACCATGGCAAGGTGTCCCCGAAACTACTCCCTGTGACGTCAAGCTCTCGAAGCTTCTTCAACTCGCACAACTCTTATAACACATGGAACAGAACACATTGAAAATCTTAGATTGATATATATTTGATAGACAAAACAGATAATGACCAATAATATCCTTCTATTTGTGGGAGGGGGAGTAGAAGAACAATTCAGAGTTATACCTTCGATCGAAGAAATACGCTTGATGTCACAAGATGTTAAGGACAATACTTGAAGTGAAGTCATTACTCTAATGTACGGAAGAACGTCGTCGAGTATAACATCTTCCATGAGCAAATTTTCAAAGTTGCTGAGGTTTCTCAAGTCTGTATTAAGTGGTTGAATAAAATTAAGCATGGAAGAAATCTGTAAGAATTATGAGAGAGGAAGGTGCTAATAATGTTATAAGGAAATTGCATATAAGAGGTACCCTTATTGTGAACAGCTCCGTGCACGGAGCCTCCATAGAGACTCATATCCAGTGTCTTGATTGATGAAAGCCTTCCCAAAAATGACCAAACACTAATATTGAGGGCTTCATTATAACTCAGATCAAGGAACTCTAACTTTTTCAATATTCCTGATTCTTCATGCGAACCTGTGCAAAATAGTAGTAGTAGATTTATTTGGAAATATTTTTCTAGAAAAGAAAACGTTTCCTGTTGTTAATTGGATTGTGATATGAAAACATTTTCTATTGTTTGGTTGACAAGGAAAATCTCGCTAAGAGTTCTTAAAAAATAAGTATTTATTGGCAATTTTTAAAGTTAAAAATAATATATTTATGAAAATATTTTTTTGATTTTTTTTGCACCGTTCAAAAGATCTCATCGAGATCTATCAAACAAAATCTATATTGCACAAAAAATTATTTCAGTAAGTCCATTATTTTAAAGCTTTAAAATTGCAAATAAGTTGAAGGACCCTTAGCGGAAATGACCAAATTATATGATTTTCCAATAAACTATATATTTTGTCAACATTCACAAATCGAATTCCATC
The DNA here is from genome assembly GCA_020567845.1 of Rhododendron henanense subsp. lingbaoense. NCBI lineage: Eukaryota > Viridiplantae > Streptophyta > Magnoliopsida > Ericales > Ericaceae > Rhododendron > Rhododendron henanense. Next base: position 53,131,407 of record CM036312.1, read on the forward strand.
AAAACATGTTGCGTCAAAGGAAGTCTAAATTGTTAAATTTGAATAATATTTTGATTCTGGATAACGTTACCGTTTTCTCCGAAAAAAGTTTTTCCCATGCAAACCTAGATTAATGCCCCTTTTGTTTTGGATTTGGATTAGTAAATCTACTGAGTTCGTTTTTTAGACTACATGGTGTTTAGCTCATTTCCATAAATATATATATATATATATATATATATATATATATATTCTGATTTCATTTTGGTGAAAAAAAAAACACTTGAAAAGTTTATAGAAATCATATTTTATTGTGCAAACACTTGAAATGTTTCAATTCCATACCGTTGAGAGCACTAATACTGGCAATCGCATTGGTATTCAAGTCTAGCTTCTTCAAGTTGTTCAAACCATCAAATTCTGCATTAAAATGAAAAACTACGTAACACTTTAACAAGGACAACGATAAATTATATATGAATAAAGAAAAAAAGAAGCAGGAGACAGATGCTTGGATTCATATCCCTATATCAATTCAAAGCATTTGACCGTTGGGGATTTGAATGGCGAAACCCTAACCCCCGCCCCTTTCCCTGCGCCGGACGGCCCTTGCCCTCCCTCTCCACCGTTTCTCTCCTACCCTCCCTGGTTCGTCCTTGTTGGTCTAGCCCAGGCGTTTTCGATCTGCTCTTGTACCAGATCTGCTCTGTCTCCGGTTGAGCCCTGTCTCTGTCTGCCGATCTGCTCTGTGCCGCCGCCCTCCTTATTCGACTGTCGGCCCTGTCTCCGATTGCCGTTCTTCTTTGTGCCGCCGTCCTCTTGTGCTTTCGGTGAGGCTTGATCAGTTCTTTCAAGGTATTTCCTTTGATCTACTGTTTAGGCGCCTGGGACATGGTTTTTGCAGTTAATTTTTAGGTTTTGGTTTGTGGTATTTGCTGCTGTTTGCTTTCTTTTGGAATGTAATGGGGAGTGAGATGAGAGAAGGCTTTCGATCTGATGAGGGGGGTTGGATCCCAGTGATTAGTAAACTTAGCAATCAGAATGGAAAGAAAATTTTGGGAGATCAACAAATTTTCACTCTGTATGTTGATAATCTGCCAGAGGATGTTGGTCGTCAATGGCTTCGGAAAACTTTCAATAATTTTGGTGTTGTTAAGGATGTGTATATTCCTTTAAAGCGAAGCAGAGTGTCGGGCAATAGATTCGAGTTTATTCGCTATAACTGCTCTGTCTCAGCTAATGTTGCTATACTTCGAGCAAACGGGCTATGGATCCACGACAAGAAGCTTTTTGTGAAAAGAGCCACATTTGAACAGGGAACCAAAATAAGAACCTGTGTTAAGGAGAATGTTTCACCAAGAGAACTTTCTTGGTGCTAAGTCAAGTAAAAAGGACTTTTCCGATGCCGATAATGGGAAGTATTTCGGTCAGGTGGTTAAAAGTGATAAGAATAATGGGGTGGTCAGGGAGCTAGAGGCAAAAGCTCAAGTGGTTAAAAGTGATAAGAATGATCGGGTGGTCAAGGAGATGGAAGCAAAAGTCCTGAACATTAATCCAGTCGGTAATGAGTGGTTAAATCGAAGTGCGGTTGCAAAGCTTCACAAGGAGACTATAATTGAGGATCTGGAGTTTGAATTCAAGAAAGAAAAGGTGGAAGGAACTTTAGTGAGAGCAATGGGGGGTCATCGTGTTCTCATTACTTTTCGTTACAATGAAATGAGGGACCAAACCATAAAGGAGAAATGGTTATCAAGATGGTTCAGTGAAATCAAAACATGGAGTGATGAAGTTGCGAGTTTTGAGAGAATTGTTTGGGTTAAATGCTTGGGGGTTCCTCTCAACGTTTGGTGTGTTGATACTTTGAAGAAAATTGGTGATATCTATGGGGAAGTTCTATCAGTCGATAAGGATATTATGGAAATGACATCTTTTGCGAATGGAATAATTCTCATTGCAACGGTAAAAGATTCCTGGTGCCTCTCCTGAAAGACACTTGTCTGTTACAGCCTATGGGGCCCGGCCACTAATTTATCTGCAAAAGAAATCTGGCCGGTGCGGGGCCAGGGTACTCCGTTCCGTGAGTGATGAGATTCACTCAATAGATACCCTAACCCATTAATTCATACAATACAAGTAATAACATGTCGAGTAATAATAAAAGAAACAGTTAAGATCATAACAACAATTAACTTCTAATGAATTTCTTGATTTTTAATGAATTCTAGATTTCTCCTGACCGAAACTGTCACCACTGTGACTTCTCATCATTTCACTTTCCATAATGTTAACGTCTAATCAAATTTAAATCCAAACACGAGTACCACCCAGTGTACCTATTGTCCAATTCTACATTTGCGTAACATGCCAAGTAATGCCGAATCAAATAACAATTCAATGGTCATAATCACATCATCTCATTTTTACAGCTAACAAAGTTGCCTGTTTCCTTGTTAAAATCATAATATTTTATTCCGATGTGATTAAATAACTATTTTATTAACTATGGTGATAGCTTAACAATTAACCATTTTACATATAATCAAATTGTTATTGAAAATAATTTTAATTGTCAAATTTTCTTTTTTTGAAACTAGTTTCATAATTTTTTGTTTTCTTCCTAGTGATTCCTTTTTAATACTAATTATTATCGTATTTTTTGATAATACAAATTTTCTTAAATTTATATAATATGCACTAAAAATATTTTCTTTATTAACTTTATATACGTAAAAATGATCTTGAATTACTTGTTTGTAACTAGTGAGATGAATAACCTATTATTATTAAGTCTACATTTCCTTTATTTCTCAAACTTAGGTTTCTAAATTCTAAATTCGTAGTTCTACTAAAATAACCTACTAGCAGATATTGACATAATATTTTCCATATAACATTTTACTAACTTATATTTTTCTTATAAGTTGGCTTTTATTTACTCATAAGATTTATTTATTATCCAAATTTTACTAATAATAATATTTTGTGTTGTCTAAAAAAAATACTAGATTCGTACGTTTAATCCGATGAAATCATTGATTCGTCTCATACATCACGACAACTTTCACAATTCTCCAATTTTTAATCAGCAAAGAATACCATATCTAAACAATAATGCTAATTTAATAAACGGAACAGAAGTAAACTAAACTGAAAATACCAAGATTTAAATACAAAAAAATGAATATTTTCCTTTTAGTTCGCGGCCACGAGGTTTGAGGTTCGGGATTGCGGCCGCAAGGTCAGCTTTGGACCTTTTGGTTCAGTGAGTTTTGGCGATAGGGGTCGATTCAGACCCTCTCCTAAAGCCAGAACTAGTACAATATACTTAGAATTAATGTAGGACGAAGGAATATCTACCTTCTTTTTCTTTTTTTTTTAATTGGTGGGATTTTGAGATGGTGGTTGTGGAGGTGGAGATGGAGGTGAGGAGATGGGCCGGAGAAAGTGGTGGCGCACAAGTGGAGACCAGTGGAAGGCAGTGGTAGTGAGGTGGTGGCAGCAGTTGGAGGAGGCGGAGGTGCACGGCAGGTGGTGGTGATGGCAACCGAGGGAGGTGGTGTGGGGTGCGGCGGTTATGTTGGTGAACCGAGGGAGGTGAACCAGGTGGTTATGGACGAGGAATCCGAGAGTGGAGGTGCCCATGGTGGTCTCTCTCTCTCTCTCTCTAAACTTTGCACAGTGGTGTGTGTGGGAGTGGTGGTGATATGGATGCATATATGTATACAGGAGAAGGAATAAATGTGGGCGAGTGGGGTGGACGTGGGATGGCAGGGGAGGGAGTAATTGGCGTGGGGATAAGTGGGATCACTGGGATGGTGTGTGATTAATGATATATATTACTCCCTCCGTCCAAATTGCTCTTCCCTTTTGGGAATCAACTTATTAAGGAATGTGAAAACTTTGTATTGCCTTTTCTGTTTTGCCCCTACGTTCCAGTCAATATTATCGAGGTCAATTTTGTAGGACTAACTTTTTATATGAAACTCAAAATATTTGTAATGTGGATCTTGTTTGATAGATATCAATTAGTTTTACTATACAAAACTTTCAAAATCATGACAACCGTTATAAAATAAAAGATAATGGACATGCCAATTGAGATGGAAAAGCACTTTTTAAGGGTAAAACTAGAAAGTGACCTTATTTTGATGGATGTTTTTAAAAATGGGACATTCATTTTGGGACATCCCAAAATGGAAAGAGAGACTAGCAATTTAGGACGAAGGGAGTGTGTGTGCGCGCGCGAGCGCTGTATTGGTTTTTTTTTATTTAAAAACTGTCGGTGGGGGTTAAAATAGAAGTGCTGCTTCAACTACTGTGCAAGTAGGAATTAAGTGAAGGAATTATTTCTCGTGGTCGCGGAAACTTACCCTACGGTGTTTGGCGGTCTGATTTTCGATTTCGGAAGAATTTTATAATATTACCATAGACTAATAAAAATATTTCTAGTCCAACCGCGATCTTGGTTTACGAAAGAAAATAGCTCGTAAGTTTAAAAGAAATATTTACACAAACTATTAACATACAAGAAAAGAATTTAAATGCATAGTAATTAATTAAAGCCGGATAATAAGAACATGAATATTGAAATAATATTACGGAATTTTTTTAAACAAAAATTCAGAATATTAGAAATTCTATGGGGATACGAGTAGGTGGATGTCATTTATGTAATTGATAATGACATTTTTCGTGTAGAATAATGTCATTTTTGTTAATATAGGTCAAGTGTAGAACGTGGACAAAGTATGCATTGGGGTTAAGAGTGAGAACTTTGAATCCTCATCAATGGGAATATAACGAATCCCCATATTTCATATCCCGGATAAAGAAGAGAGTTAACAAACACCAAATGCACCCATGCACCCATGTTTTAAGCCGTTAGATGATTATGTTTTAATCTGAACCCTTCAATAATTAGGGAGTAATACCTACTACATGTGTGTATAGACCGTCACCCTCTCTATTATAAAGAGACTAATTTGCACTTTTAACCCCTTAACTACTTATTTATGTGGTTTCAAAAAGAGTACTCCTATTTATATCTAATTAGGGAAAACATTTTTTGTTGTTTGATTGACAATTAAAATCTCTAATATAATAAAATGACCAAATTAAATTATATGGTTTTCCAATAAACCAAGGAAGGAAGCCGAGGCAATCATCCCCAGAGCGTGCTGATCAATGAAGCTCATTTCTTACTGGCTCAGACTAACACTATGATGGGGCATATCCCCCGTTCGGCGAATCAAAGCGCTGATCACCTTGCTAGGTTGGGAGCTGAACACACAGAAGACTTTATGTTTGTTATGGACATGCCTATCGAGATAAGAGAATTTGTAATTAGAGATAGCCTGAATATCAGGCAAGTACTTGACTAGGTTGCGAGCTCATATGCTCAGTTGCCCAAAATTTTGGTTGTACTCTTGATGTGGTACTCTCTTGCTTAAGTTTTAATGAATTTCCGTTTGACCGAAAAAAAAAAAATTCTCGGATAAAGAAGAGAGTTGACAAACACCGGATGTACGTACCACACCCAAATTGCTATATTCGGTGCCCTTTCATTCATTGCACGCAGGCCAAGAATTTATAAATATAGGAATTTTAGTTTATTATTTTGAAATAATATTTTATTAAAAAACTAGTATATTTGATTTCAATATTTTGCTAGGAATATTCAAATTCGTTTTTTAAGTCAAACTCGTGTCACTTGCTACACATAGCAGCATTTTTCTCTTTCGCTTTTTTAAGAAACACAGAGCATCACTTGAGGGCTGAAAAATTGAAATAAAGAAAAACGGCAATAAATAGAATGAGTTTACCGATATATGAAACTTAATTTTCAAAAGAAATTTTAGAGAAATGGAAAATTTAACTAATTGATTTATTAATCAAATACAAATAGCAATGGATGAGTCATATTTAGCAATAGTCTGTCCTGCAATAGACTTTGAAAATAATAAACTTAATTTTTGGAGCAGTTCACTTTGTTTAAAATATGTTTTTTTTTTCAAGTTTCCGTAAAAGATCAACTCATTCGTATATCGGTAAAGGCTATTGATCGGTATTTGTCCTGAAATTTGATAGGTTAAAAACTGAATGCCGATATCCGAATGAGTTGATCTTTTGTAGAAACTCCTACAGACATGTTTTAAGCAAACAATTGAATGGCTTTGATTATTATTGTCTCGAAAGTTAATGTTTTATCCCTTGAATTATCCCCGCATATATTTATATGTATATATACATACATTTATACTTTTTAAAAGCCTCTCTGTTTTTACAATTCAAGTTTGAACAACTCAATGCTCGATGTGCCTACATTTGTGATTAATAATGAATGTCAAAGAAGAATTAAAATATCACCAATAGTGGTACTAATTATTTAGGAGTACATAATGCTTGTTTAGAGGTAACGACATTGGAACCAAGTAGAGACGAAGTTTGAATAATAGTCAAACAATCGAGGTGGTTATTCGATTCTTTGACCTAAATTGCACAATAGATTTGTAGTCAAAATGCTCCATCAAAAATAATTCGGTCATACAAAATGTTTTAGCACAATTGTTTTCAGAATTGACTATCCAGACGCAATCAATTTATGAGTCGATTTGTTAATTATTCATAGCAAGTTTAATTATACTTGTTTTCACAATTGATTAATTCTGTAGCTTCAAATTCTCTGAATTTGCGCTACATAGAATTTTATTATGATATTCATCACAAACTTCTCAACCGATTATTGATGTGTAGAATATACGTTAAATCGATTTTGGAATTGACTGAAGAAAAAAAGAAGAAATTAATTGAATTTTGAGGTTAGGTTTCATTTGATCATGTAAAAGATGTCAGAAGCCATACCTTCATTCCTGACAAAACTACGCAATTGGTTTTGTGACAAGTCTAGGCTTTGGAGTGATTCAAAAGAGAGAAGAATAGAGGCATTTATATGCCACTCTGTGCCCCAATATCGTCTTGTACAATTGAGTTTAAGTTTGATAACTCGACATGTAGTGGAATAACACTCAACACATTCCCAATGGCAACCGTCCATGCTATCGTATTCCTCCCAAGATGGCAACGAAGTGCCATTTGGGATTCGTTGCCATCTTGGGAGATTGATGGAATCTTTGAGTTGCAAGAGAGCAATTCTTTCTTTTTCTAAACACCCATTGCATCCATTTTCTAGTACAGCTAACATGATCACCACTACCCATAGTGAGCTCATGAGTAAATGTTGAAAGTAGTTCATCTTCATCCCTACCCAAATCGAGAAATATGACTTGACAGATTAAAGTGTTCTATTAAATTGCTTAATAGAATACTAGCAATTGTATGGCGTTTTCTTTTGTTTAAATAGGATTGCAGCTTACCACATCACTACCATACTGCTATTTCCTAGCAGAATAGTCATAAAATTGATAATATTAATTGTTCAGTTGGACAGACTCCGTCGTCTTCGTCTTCATCAAAGTCATCTAGTAGCGATTTATGACCGGTCATAAATGAAATGAATCCTGACCATTAATTACAACAATTAATGGACGGTCATAGATTGGTTGTGTGGAGGGGTGTTGCACAACAGTTGTGCGTGTAGCACTTTTGAAGAAAAAAAGAGCAGTACTATGGGCAAATATGTTTGGACACATATCCAAATACATATGTGTTTCGAGCCATTTGAAGCATGGGGGACAAATATCGGATGGCTGTGGTTACATTTGCATCTGAATTTCTGCGCAATTAAATCATTTTTCAGGGGAAAAAAGAGATTGTGTTCTGACTTATGGTTTTCGTTCGACAAAAATATTGATGTATATATATATTTCGAACTTACCTTTAGCCGAAATTGACCCATTCAAACTGTTCGAGGCCAAATTTAGAATCTTCAGGTTTGAAAGCTTATTCAAAGATGGTAGGATGCTATTATCCAGATAATTTTCGGAAAGATCAAGCTCCTCCAAATAATGTAAATTGGACAAAGTTCCAATACCTGCGAGAGAAACAAATGGGTATAAGGAAATTGATTTCTGAATTGAGATTCGACTTATTTTTCTTGTTTTGGCCTCCGTATGCATGAGAGGTCATTTATTGGTTTAACTTTAACAAATAGTTTGATAGTGGTCAAAAAATTTGGAGGGAATATTGGGGAGGGGATAAGGTAAAACGATGGATTATCCTAACAACGACAGATAATCTTTTGTTCATTCATGTTCTAACAACTTAAAATAAGCACATAAAAAAGCTTCAAATTGGAGTTTAAAATAATCTAATTTTTTTGGGATCAAACAAGCTAGTAAAGCCAAATACAAGTGATTATTCATAATTGGATACAAACACCCTTAATTAACTTTTTTCAGGCAAATAAGCGAAATAAGTTAGATTATAAGTGCTAACAAACATGGCCATAGTAGGACAACAAAAGGTCTGGTTTCTTGGAATTCGCGGATCAAATCGGTACTCATGGTTGCTTTTGTTTAAATAGGGGTTGCAGCGTACCACAACATCATACTGCTATTTCTTAATAGTCCTGCTTGACAAATCGCTCAATCGCTTGGTCGGACTCCGTAGTCTTCGTCTTCGTCAAATTGTAGTTGACGTTAATTGTTCCATCTCATCCCCGACTCTCATAACGGAGTAGTATGTATGGACCAAAAACTAAATGGATAGCATGGCACACCATCTCTTTCAATCATGTTCCAAAACTAGGCGTTAAATTATTTGTAATTTGACTATTGCCACCGTGTTCGTTTGGGCCCCTAAAACTCCAATTGTGCCAGTTTTACGTAGATAGTCAATCGGGAGTTTGAGTTGAGTTATCGTCTTCCTGATCCCAAGATGGCAACGAAGTGCTGTTTGGGAAGTTGATGGAATGTTTGAGTTGCAAGAGAGCAATTCTTTCTTTTTCCAAACACTCATTGCATCCATTTTCTACGGCTAACATGATCACCAATAGCCATAGTATTAGTGACCTCTCAGCTCATCAGTAAATGTTGAATGTACTCGATCGATCCATCCCTACACTTCAAAAATACTACTACTAAGACATGACCTTTTTGCTTTGTTCAGATAAACTCACTTTTGTATTTTAGCTAGTCACTTTTACATAATTACATAGAATCTACTCAATTAAATATTCAAACCCACCCTAAGAGAGAGAGAGAGAGAGAGAGAGAGAGAGAGAAAAGTAATAAAATAAGGAGAAGCGAGAGTGAATAGTGACTAGTCAGTCTAATTAGACTAGTCACTTCTTGGAGGAAATTAGTGATTTCGAGGAAGGTGGCTCTCTTTCTTTGGAATTTTGAGTCCATCATTTCGGTTTTTTGGTTTCTTTTTCTTTCGGATTGTTCTTTGCCTTATTGGTATTCGGTCGCTTAGGGCTTTTTCGTTGTTTAGTTTGTTTTAGGTTGTTTGGCTCTTTGTTGAGGTGTCTTTGGTTGGCTTTCTTGCCTTCTTTGGGTGTTGGTTACCGGGTGGCGTTTCTTCAGCCGGTGTACCCGTTGATCCTTTCAATCTTTGCAATCTCTTCAAAGATTAATAAAATATTTTTGCCGAGCAAAAAAAAAATTCAGAATTGTAAGGGAGGAGGCGAGCCTGATTTTGAGATATTTTGTAGTGTTTTTTCTGTTTTGGCGCAGTAATTTAGTTTAAAGGTGGCTTTGATGAGCCTGATATATTGATGCTCCTACACAGCTAAATATAAGACAAGATCATACAGAGTACTGATATTTCTCAACAGTGCTTGAAAACACGACAAGGAAAATTAATGGTGCTTCTCGCTCAATGGGCAGACTCCGTAGTCTTCGTCTTCGTCGAAGTCGTCGATTTTTAATTAACTGTTTCTTCCTCAGTTCCTTTCCATCTTGCTCTCTCGTAAGGATCACATCACGAAAACCAAATTGAACGACACCGCACACCATCTCTTTTCTTTTCAATAATCATACTCCTCAAAACTTGGCGTCAAGTTATTGGAAAATTTTCTATTGTCACCGCATTTGTTTCAATCAAAGGATTTTTTATTCGGATTTACCGGATACCATCATGGTTTGTGGGTCCACGCGGTTTTCTCCTAAAAAATTTCATATATCATCAAGCGGCATAGATTATTTTTCGCCTAGCAAGAATCGTCTTACTAGTATATAAGATTCGTCTATTACATTCAATTACCACAAATTCAATTAACAACTGTCGTATGAAAAGTGTTTGAAAACTGCGGATAACAAACATACAATTATTGGGGGAAAACAGTCGAAACAAATTTCACAAACATGAAATATATCATCTAATTCATTCAACCAAATCCGAATATTAAATCCAACAAAAGCAATAAAATCTAAGTAACTCGGACTACAAACTTCACGTACACCCTAAGACACGATCGTGTTTAGCCCGCCGTGAGGAGTTGGTCTCCTCTCCCCTTCTGCAAAACCCTCATTTTCCTTTATACTACAATGAAGACAATTCTTTCCTTGTCGAACTCCTAGCTTCCTCTTTTTTCCTACTTTCACATTACTCCTACAAGGGTACTGGCCCACCAGTTGAATTACCAACCATAACACTGATAACGCAAATACTCTTTTTTTTAGTGCTGCACAAAAAATCCGGTGAACCGTGAAACCGGTCTGGACCGAACTGTTCCGTACATTTTGGATTTTGTCCATGGACTAGGTCCAGACCCGGATTCGAAAATTAAAAAACCATGTGATAGTGATTAGGATTGGATTTTGTTACTAAATCACAAAGATTTGTGGCTATCAAGGCACCTAATTTCTCTCCCAGTTTATTTCCTTATTTCTCTCCATTATATCAATTAGTGATTGTATAGAATCCTATAAATATTTTTTCCTATATTAGTTCTTTTGTACATTGGCTATTTATGCCCATTGATCGAATGAGAAAAAAAGTGCATTTGAATCCTAAAACACATATTCTCTGTAATTTCCTTCTTTTTATGGTATCAGATATTGTTATTATTGTGTCGAAAGTTGTGTCAATTGTTTTATCCCTTGAATTCTCCCCACATATATTTATACATATATATACATACACATATACTTTTGGAAGCCACTTTGTTTTTACAATTCAAGTTTGAACAACTCAATGCACGGCGTGCCTACATTTGTGACTAAAAATAATGAATGTCACAGAAGGATTAAAATATCACCAATAGTGGCACTAATTATTTAATCAAGGAATATCGTCAATTTAAGAGTACATAATGCTTGTTTAGAGGTATTGACATTGGAACCAAGTAGAGACCAACATGCCTCTTGGAGATATGTACCCCATATTCAAGATGTCAACGAACTTTGAATAATAGTCAAACAATCAAGGTGGTTATTCGATTCTTTGACCTAAATTGCACAATAGATTCGTAGTCAAAATTCTTCATCACAAACAATTCGGTCATACAAATAAATTTTTGCACAATTATTTTCAGAATTGACTATCCAGACGCAATCAATTTATGAGTCGATTTGTTAATTTATTCATAGTAAGTTTAATTATACTTGTTTTCAGAATGAAAAATATTACACAAAACAAATTGGTTTTACTTCTCTACTAGACAAACACAAGCACATGATTAATTCTGCAGCTTCAAATTCTGTGAATTTGCGCTGCATAGAATTTTATTATGAAATTCATCACAAACTTGTCAACCGATTATTGATGTGTAGAATATATGTTAAATCGATTTTGGAATTGACTGAAGAAAAAAGAAGAAATTGAATTTTGAGGTTAGGTTTCATTTCATCATGTAAAAGAGGTCAAAGCCATACCTTCATTTCCGACGAAACTCCACAATTCGTTTGAAGACAAGGTTAGACTTCGGAGTGATTCAAAAGGGAGAAGAATAGAGGCATTTAGATGCCAATAATCATATATTTCCAAATCTCTTTCGCTATAGAGTTCAAGTTTGATAACTCGACGCGTAGTGGAATTACACTCAACAAGTTCCCAATGGCAACAGTCCATGTTATTGTCTTCCTCCCAAGATGGCAACGAAGCGCCGTTTGGGAAATTGATGGAGTCTTTGAGTTGCAAGAGAGCGATTCTTTCTTTTTCCAAACACCCATTGCATCCATTTTCTACGGCCAACATAACCACGAGTACTACCCATAGTGACCTCATCAATAAATGTTGCAAGTAATCCGTCCCTACTCTTCAAAAATACTATGACATGGCCTCTGCTTTGCTTTGTTTAAATAAGCAGCAAGGTTACTTACTTCTTTTTTTTTTTAGTAACTTAGCTTGAAATAGAAAAAAGGCTAACCGAATATATAGCTTACAAGGGGTAAGGTTACTTACTTACACAACTAACCAGAAGAATCTTGGGTCTCAAAATTCAATCCATTTCTTTACACATGGTCTTCCATAAGTTTTTTCCTCAATTATTAATATAATTTCTCTTTCTACGTCTCTCCATTCATTACTCAAAAAATCTCCCTCAAAATCTAAACAAAACAAATCATTAGATTCCAACGTTCAAAAAAAAATTATTCGGAAGGTAATGAGGGAAGAAAGAAATAGACGTAATAATTTGATAGAGATAGAGAGAGAAATGAGAGTAATAATTGGAGAGAAATAGAATAATGATTATAATCCAAAATTCAAAACTCTTAACCGAACAATGACTAAATTCCCAAACCTTGAAATTTTGAAATCTTGTTGTTCATAATTCGGCCTTCGCGTTTACGAAATTCTAGTTCCGTCTCTGCACAAGATCATACAGTACTAATATTTCTCAATAGCGCTTCTCAGCCACTCAATGTGACAAGCAAACAAACAGATAGCCTTTCAAAATCAATTTGGGAAACACGGCTAAGGGTCACAGTCCGTAGTCTTCGACTTCGTCAAAGTCGTCTATTTTTAACTGTTTCATCCTCAGTCCCTTTCCATCTCGGTCTCTCATAAGGATTACATCAGGAAAACCAAAATGAACGACACGGCACACCATCTATTTTCAATCATATTTCTCAAAACTAGGCCTCAAATTATTAAACTAAAACTTGGATTGGCCTATCATATGTAGATGGGCAGCCTTAAACTAAAAAGTAATGGAGGATTAACATATATAAGGGGCTTTATATTTTCGAATCCGGCCACCTTTCACTTTGTAACCTAGATTTATTTCAATCAAAGGATTTCTTATTCGGATTTACCGGAAAACGTCATCGTTCGCAGGCCCTTGCGATTTCTCCTAAGGATTATTTTCACTTAGCAGGAATCGTCTTACTAGTAAGATCCATCTACCACGATTTCAATTAACAGTCGCTATATGAAAAGTATTTGAAACCACAGATAACAAACAATTATATGGAAAAAAATAAAATCAATTTCATAAACATGAAATCATCTAATTCATTCAACCAAATCCGACTATTAAATCCAACACAAGCTATAAAATCTGCATTTACTTGGTGTACAAACATCTTCTACGCCCTAAAAGACGGATTTAGCCCACCATGAGTAGTTGGTCTCCTCTCCCCTTCTGTAAAACCCTCATTTTCCATAATGTAAGAAGACAATTCTTTTCTTCTCGAACTCCTTCCCTTTTTTTTCCCTTCTTTCACATTACTCCTACTAGGGTAATGGCCCACCACTTGGATTGCCAAACATAACAGTGACAACACAAATAATCGACTTCAACGGCCACAGGCTTTGCTTCCACACCGAATGAAATTCTACTTCACACCATTTTTCCGTAATGCTAAGGGAACCGACAATCCCCATCCCCAATGGGGGACCGACGGACAGAGAGGGTCCACTCCGGATTCTGAAAAGATGATCCGAGTTGTTCGATATTTTTCTTGAAAAAAACCAAGTGTACCCGTGAAAAATCAGCTCGATCCGATATAGGGGTGATTCGGATAAAAAGGTGGAACAATAACTTTTTTTTTTTGTTGTCTTTATTCAAAATAAATTCGCATTCGTTAGTTTTGCATTAAAATTTTTGTAACTTAATGATTCATTTCAGTGAAAGGAATCGAAAAAGTAAAAAAAATTCATCGAAACTCATAATTTTTAAAAAAAAGACAAAGATAAGTTTAAAAAAAAGTTGTCTTAATTATTTATTTTTGTCTTTATTCAAAAATTATGAGTTTCGATCAAAAAGTTTACTTTTCCGATTCCTCTCGTCGATATGGATCAATAAGTTACAAAAGTTTGACGCCAAACAAACAAATGCAAAATTTTTTTGAATAAGAACAAAAAAATAAGTCACTCAACTTTTAATCCAAACCCTCCCATGTATGTGTAGGTGCTTGAACTAATGTTCCATTTTTTCATTCAGATTATAGATTTTTTACTGGCCCACTCATTTTTTTATTATAAATATTGAACGGTTCGGATCATCTGTGCGGGATCCAGAGTGAGCCCACTCCATTCTCTTGTATTATTGAGTAGAAGTTTGATAACTCGACATGTAGTGGAATTACATTCAATGCATTCGCAATGACAACAGTCCATGTTATCGTCTTCCTCCCAAGATTGCAATGATGTGCCGTTTGGGAAATTGATGGAATCTTTGAGTTGCAAGAGAGCAATTCTTTCTTTTTCCAAACACCCATTAATTGCATCCATTTTCTACAGCCAACATAACCACCACCACTACCCATAATAACCTCATCAATGAATGTTGAACGTACTTCATGGAGTTTTCAATTAAAATGCTTATAGATAAGCAATTCCATGGCCTTTGCTTCGTTTAAATAGGGTTATAGCTTACCACAAGATTGTACTGCTATTTTTCCAAAAGAAAAAGAAAAGAAAAAAAGAAGAGAGATTTGAAGAGCTCTCACTTTCTAGGAAAAAGAAATTAAATAGTGCTTGGCAATCAGTTAATTTGAATTCACACGCAATAATTCAGAAAATTGAAAACTACAAGGAAAATAGTGCTAGCAATTTGCTTGGCCTTTGCTTCGTTTAAAGAGGGTTACAACTATTTCAAAAAAGAATGATGTGATCTCACTTTCCACAAACGAAGGGAAAAGCAAAAGGAAAAATAGTGCTTGTCAATGTAATTCATAATACACATCAATACTGTTGCGCGGAAGCGTTAACAAACACACTAGACATCAAATAGTGTTTCATAACAGACTCCGTAGTCTTGGTCTTCGTCAAAGTAGTTGACATTAATTAATTGTTCCATCTCATCTCAGCCTCTCATAAGTATGCTTGGACCAAAAACTAATTGGACAACACGGCACACCATCTCTTTCAATCATGTTTCAAAACTAGGCATCAAATTATTTGTAATTTTACCGAATTATTATTATTATTTTTTTGGTATTGCAAGGTGTCCCGGGACAATTTGCGCACACCTCGGACTAATCCCTACAGCCCCTCCCACAGCCGTTTCACATGCTTACGCGTGGGGTGTGGTGGCCCCAAGAATTGTTGACAATAAGAATCAAACCTGAGATCTTAGAATGGAACAAACATCTAAGTACCAGGTCAAGACCAGTACTTAACCAACCCCTTGGGGTTACCACCGAATTTGTTTGGGCCGCTAAAACTCCGATTGTGCCAATTTTATGCTGATAGTTCGGCAATCTTAAACTACTAAAAGGTAGGCTCGTTTACTACAATACGCTCAACCGTTCGGGACAAAACCATTTATTCCCAACTCGAATATCAAATAGTACCATGTACTTATAAGATCAGTACTCAAAAACTTTTCAACTTTTCCGTAAAAATAGATTTTAGTGTCAAATATACAAAAGAAATAGATGTACCTTTCATGAAATGTCTAGATTAGTAAATATTAAGCGTTTACGTCTTCCATAGCCATAGGCGTGAATTTTAAATCAGGCATGTATTCTATAAATACAACCATGGTCACCTATATGGGTAGATATGATGTAATAATAAAAAATATGTCGATCAAATAATATTTACTTAAACCTACAAGGTTAGAATGTAGTAATATTTACAAAGATATGGGTTGAATCATGTTTTTTTGAAACTTTAAGGATATAAGTGTAATAAAATGAATAAAATCCCCAACTTCATTCCTACAGGTTGTGGAAAACAAAAGGTCAAAAAAATCCTACTAAATAGTCAATTTCCAGCCAAAAACACTCATAAAGAAAAATGGACCTGAACACTGTATTAACCAGGAAAATAATAGGCATTGACAATGATGTAATAACTAATTTAGTCTTGTCAATATTTTGAGGTGGAATATTAAGCAGCAAATAAAAACCAACGAATCATTCTAATTCTAGAATAGAGTTTGATCTTTTTTCCAACTTTTTTTTTTATGTCACTTATAACAAGATTGATGTCTATATCTTTCAATGTTTATCATGATTAATTGGTAATGCTAAAATTTATGAAGAGATATAGTATAAATAAATAAATAAATTGGTTAGCTTATGCTTAACCATAGGGGTTAGCTTAGTAGCCAAACTCGTAATTTCCCTTAAGGATGTAACGGGGTTCGGGATGACATGGTAGATTCAGAACTGAAGACCCATTAACTATCGTTACTATTTTCATAAGTTTTTACTGAGAATATTTACCTTGATCCTTATTTAAACATGCACAAAATGAAACAAACAAGTCCAGCCGGATCACGCATCTCCTTGTTAAAATCTTCACCGACTGTTGAGAATCCCCTTCCATAGCAGTATTTTGCAATCCCAGTTCCTTTGCGAACTCAATGCCCGCCCGCCTGCCACGCACCAATTTCGGCTCCCAATGCTGTCGCTGTAATCCCCAAATTATGACAATGTTGTATATGTCTAAAAATAACATTATTGCTGCACCGATTTGATGGCGTTGTATATGTCTAATTATAATTTGTTACTAATTCTCCCTTTTGTTTCTTCAAGATTTTGTTCAGTTCGAAGCACTGCACTGTTGGAAATTGCACCCCTAATTGTACATCTTCCTCTGGTAAGTAAAAGTACCCATGAAAGTTCTTGAAAACCAGATTTCATGAGTCAAATTTGTTCTGGGTGCTACGTACTCTTTAGTTGGAAGCAAAATTCTGCCAAATTTTTTTCAGAGGGAAGAAAAGTGTAACATGTTGGAATTTATTTATGTGGCTCACATGCCACATCAATCTTATTTATATTTTATAGTATTTATATTCGTAACTAAAATATGGGTAGTATATTTAAATAAAATATTGTCCAAATAATTGGTAACTATTCCTGAAAAAGTTTGGTGACTATTCATTAATAGATACGGTGATTATCTAAGAATGGGTTTAGTGACCATTCATGTATAAGGTTGCAACTATTAATGAATAGGTGACTTAATATTACTTTTTGATGGAAGGAAGTATAAATGGTTGTGTCTATTGAAAAAGGGTCACAATCTATCTATATAAAAGTCTGTGATCACCATCAAACATGTGTGAAAATCATTTATATAGATTCAAAAATACTTACTATGACAAGGTTACTTATTTACACAGCTAACCAAAAGATCATACAGTACTGATATTTCTCAATAGCGCTTGTCAGCCACTCAATGTGACAAGCAAACAAACAGATAGCCTTTCAAAATCAATTTGGGAAACTCGGCTAAGGGTCACACTCCGCAGTTTTCGTCATCGTCAAAGTCGTCGATTTTTAACTGTTTCTTACTCAGTTTCCAATTTCCATCTCGGTCTCTCTCATAAGGATCACATCATCAAGAAAACCAAACTGAACTAACACGACACGGCACACCATCTCTTTTCAATCATATTTCTCAAAACTAGGCCTCAAATTATTAAATATTTCGCTATTGCCACGACATTTGTTTGGCTCCTAAAACTTACAAATTTAATTCTGAAAAAAGAATTGATTGTTAATTTTGAGAAAACTAAATTAAGACTAATTAAAAGCAAATGAATGTTAAGAGATTCGATGAGAGAAAAGGTCTAGGGTTTAGAATCCACCTGTCCATTTGTAACTTAGGTTTATTTCAATCAAAGGATATCTTATTCGGATTTACCGGATACCGTCGTTGTTCGCGTGCCCTCGCGATTACTCCTATGAATTTTCAAATATCATCAAGCGGCATAGATTATTTTTGCCTCGCATGAATTGTCTTACTAGTAAGATCCGTCTATCACGTTCAATTACCACGATTTCAATTAACAATCGCTGTATGAAAAGTATTTGAAACCGTGGATAACAAACACGTACAATTCTATGGAAAAAATAAAATCAATTTCATAAACATGAAATCATCTAATTCATTCAATCAAATCCAATTATTAAATTCAACAAAAGCAATAAAATCTACGTTACTCGGAGTACAAACATCATCCACGCTCTGGAAGACGGGTTTAGCCCGCCACGAAGAGTCTTTGAGTTGCAAGAGAGCAATTCTTTCTTTTTCCAAACACCCATTGCATCCATTTTCTACAGCTAATAACATGAGCACCAATACCCATATTAACCTCATCAGTAAATGTTGAAAGTACTCCATCCCTACACTTCAAAAATACTACTACTGTGACATGGCCTTTTTGCTTCGTTTAAATAAGCTACCGTACGTGTTCCACTAGGTCCATTAAAAAAAATACTTATTTGTAATTTTTGAGCTTAAAAATAATAGGCATACTGAAATCTAAAAATATGCAATATAGATCTTGTTTGATAGATCTCGATGAGATCTTTTGTACGATAATAAAAAATAAAAAAATTATTTTTGTAAGCCAATTATTTTTAAGTAGGTACTTATTTTTTAAGTACTTATCCGGCTTAACAAAACTTTTTTTTAAGCCTTGACCGATCTGGATCAGTGCTTGTCTGCCTATCAATGTGAATTCACACATGCAATATTCTTTCCAAAAATTTGGAAAAGACAATGAAAATGGGCGAAACTTTTTTTTTATGTTGGGGATATCAAGGGTGGTGGTATCTCCTCTAGTCCGTTTTTAATTTTTTGGCCATCTTTCAATCGGACTTGGATGATCGGCTCTGTTTATTTTGTAGAGTTCGGCGAGAGTTTTAATCATACCAAAAATTGTGTTCATCAGACTTGAATAGATACATGATCAGCACACATGAAAATTACAAAAAAAACAAAATTGGATTCTGATTCAGTATTGTTTTAGATCTAGTTTTGATTTTCTTCAATTTTCACTTGTAGTGTTGGTCATCGTCAAAGTCGTCGATTTTAACAGTTTCTTTCTCAGTTCCTTTCCATCCCTTTTCGATCATATTTCGAAACTAGGCATCAAATTGAAAACACGACAAGGAAAATTAATGGTGCGTGCTTCTCACTCAATGGGTCAGACTCCGTAGTCTTCGTCTTCGTCTTCGTCAAAGTCGTCGATTTTTAACTGTTCCTAATTTCCATCTCTGACTCTCTCATAAGGATCACATCATCAAGAAAACCAAATTGAACGACACGACACGGCACACCATCTCTTTTCAATCATATTTCTCAAAACTAGGCCTCAAATTATTAAATATTTCAATATTGCCACGACATTTGTTTGGCTCCTAAAACTTGGATTGGGCATATCTTATGTAATGTAGATGGGCAGCCTTAAACTAAAAAGTAATGAAGCATTAATACACAACATAGTAGTCTAAAGTCCAAATGAAACAACCCCATAGGAGCTTTAGTTCAGCCTAAGTTTCTGTGATGTGTAGAGTCTATTAATAAAAATATTTTAGAGTCTAAAGTCAGGATACCGTCATGGTTCGCGGGCCCTCGTGATTTCTCCTAAGAATTTTCAAATATCATGCAACGACATAGATTATTTCCGCCTAGCATGAATCATCTTACTAGTAAGATCCGTCTATCACGTTCAATTACCACGATTTCAATTAACAATCGCTGCATGAAAAGTATTTGAAATTGCAGATAACAAACAAACAATTTTATGAAAAAAAATAAAATCAATTTCATAAGCAAGAAATCATCTAATTCATTAATCCAAATCCGACTATTAAATCCAACACAAGTTATAAAATCTACGTTACTCGGAGTACAAACTTCCTCTACGCCCCTAGAAGACGGGTTTAGCCCGCCATGAGGAGTTGGTCTCCTCTTCCCTCCTGCAAAACCCTCATTTTCCTTTATGTAAGAAGACAATTCTTTCCTTCTCGAACTCCTTCCCCTTTTTTCCTTCTTTCACATTACTCCTACTAGGGTAATGGCCCACCACTTGAATTGCAAACCATGATAGTGACAACACAAATAATTGATCGCAAATGCTAAAGAAACCGGCCACCGACCACGGCCACAGATGGCACGCGGGGCCCACTCTAGGCACGGATGATCCGAGCTGTTCAAAAATTTCAAAAAAAATCCGAGTGGGCCCACAAGTGCTCAACTCCATCCGATATGTGTAAGTGCTCTATCCAATCATCCCATTTTTCTGTGCTCATTCTAATTTTTGAAAAATGAGATGATTGGATCGAGCATCTACACACATCGGATGGAATTGAGATCTCATATGCCCACTTGGATTTTTTTTTTAATAATTTTTGAACGGCTTTGAATCATCCGTGCAAGCCCGGAGTTGGCCCCGCATGCCGTCTGTGTGTATGGTCGGTGTGTGTGGTCGGTGTGTGTAGCAGGCTCCATTTTTCTATAATGCTATGGGGACCGACAATCCCCATCACCAATGGGGGATCGACGGACACACAGGATTTACTTTGGATCCTGAAAAGATGATCCGAGCTATTCGATAATTTTTTAAAAAAAATTGAGTGTACAGGGAAAAATTAGCTCAATCCGATATATATGTGTAGGGCCACGAACCAATGTTCTATTTTTCATTCAAATTTCAGATTTTTCACAGGCCCACTCAATTTTTTAATATTTTTTTATTTATATCAAACCCTCCAAATAACTGCAACACAAAAGTAAGGCATAAAACTCCAAGTAATAATATAAATAGACTTAGTACGTAATTGGTCAAATTAAGGGCGCTTATGTAAACATTTACGTGCCTATCAATACAGATAAATTTGTGAAAGATAAGAATATGTTGGGGCACTACGTGATGGTGTCCCATCACGACTGACTAATTACTCATCGAGCAAAACCAAATTGAACAACACGGTACACCATCTCTTTCAACCCATGTTTCAAAACTAGGCGTCAAATTATAAAAAATTCTGTGTTTGGTTTGGTATTTAAAAAGTTTTTTGAAAAATAGTAGGGGTAATAAGTGGAGGGAGATAGAGAGAGAAATGTTGGAAGTAGGGAGAATCTATGGGGAATTTTTTGAAAAATGCTTTTTGAAAAGGGAAGAGAACAAGGCAAACATTTGCCACCACAGTTTTTTGGCCCGCCTAACCTTTTGAGCTGGGCCAATTTTATGTAGATAGGCCAGTGGTGGAGCCAATTTAGGGCCACTGGGAGCACGAGCCCCACTACTGCAATTTTTTTTTCCTTGAATCGAATTAGCTATTACTAGTACTTTTTATATAGTTCAATCAACTCACTTAAATACGTACAAATAAAGGATACTCTATTTGACAACTCAAAAATAGGGTGAACATGATAGCATTATCTACTCTATTGAGGATTCACAATAGGTGAGTGAACAAAATATTGCTTCAAAATAAGAAAGCCCATATATGTTTCTCGTGATGCATGTAATATGCAAGCTACCGTCGTATTGTCAAAAAATATCAAGTTGTGGGTCGGTGGGATGTGAGAGATTCGGTGACACCGGAATTTTTATTTCATAGTGCATGCCCCCACTAATGCATATTTCTAGCTACGCGCTGGATAGGCACAGACAGGCACTCTCAAATTAACACACAACTGTGCACAACAGTCAACGACATATGTATAAGAAGCTTAAATATTTACGGCCCCCTATTAGAAACATTTCTCCGGAGCCTAAAGCTGCGTCCGCCCAGAGCTGCCTCTGGGTGCAGTACTTAGTATGTTTCCCAAGTACAAAAAAGAGGGGAGGAACGCAAAGGGGTTAGCCAATTGTCACCTTAGCATTTAGGAGCCTTCGGAAATCTTAGTAATTCATATGGTGTCGTGTCCTCGATTCCTGCACAATCACAATACTGTTCTGATATCAAGAAAGATAGATACACATTTTTCTTATACTACACACATGAAGCGACACAGAGTAGCCCGAGGAACGGAAAACTGTTATTGTTCAACAGAAGTTACCAAACAAGCTACTAAAAGAAATACAGAATATGTACATACATAAAGCAGTAACCAACTGTACATGCAATCTCATTT
Source organism: Rhododendron henanense subsp. lingbaoense (assembly GCA_020567845.1). NCBI lineage: Eukaryota > Viridiplantae > Streptophyta > Magnoliopsida > Ericales > Ericaceae > Rhododendron > Rhododendron henanense. The sequence goes on from CM036312.1 coordinate 53,153,562, forward strand.
CTGCAGAAAAGATCTAACGTAATAACACATACAGGTCAACACCTTTTGCCTACCAATCTGCACATAAACAGGAAACGAAAAATGCAGCTCATAAGTGATTAACTAGCCTGCTTCGTTATTTAATACCTTCATCATGAACTAGCCACAATCACAAGCAGTTCCGCGGCGCGCACTTCAGCCGACTGCCTCCTAGTAGAAAACAGTCTAGATATTCTTCTCTACAAATGCTATCGAGCCTCCAAAGTACAAAGCCAGGTACATCCTTTTGTCCGCTTAAAGTATCATCATCCACCAGTGAAAAAGAAAATCTAATGTAGCATCTTTGAATAAGAGCAGTTATTTGTGCAGTCCATCAAACAAGACATAAAACCCATGAAGCCTGTCGTCTCCCTTGGTAGTGACATGCCCCTTTCCCGTCTTTGTAATACTCTTAGGAACTCATCGGTGCTCAAACTCCCATCACGATTCGTGTCAAACACGTAAAATATCATATCAACCACATTATCTGTGAGAGAGATGCCACAAACCTTGTGCCGAAGAAGATTACTTGATTAGTATGAAGGGCTCAATTGTTGGAAGAAAAGGAAAAAAAAAACTTGAGATAAAGAAATCCCTTTGTCCAAATTTGTTTGTGTTTTCACTATTCTGGACATCTAAATTAATCGTCCAAATTTTTTATTTCATAATTTTATGATTTTAATCAACTTTTCCCTCAAGAACTAATTGATATCTTTTGATTGGAATCTTGAATTATTTGATATCTGTTGACCTGATTAGAGAGCATGACTGCCCAAACGGAACAAAACAAATAGGGATCGATGGAAGGAGTACTAGGAGTCCAAGGATGGAAAAAATACTTGGTATGTAGCTCTTTGGAAATTTGGCTTTGTCAGTTGCCCAATAACTTTTCCGTGACTGAAGATTGCCATAGACAAAGGCCGTAATCTCTGCCTTAGCTCGGCGAAATTATTGAATTCTTCAAATGTAATGCGTACCTCTCTGATATAAGGTTCATCGTTTAATTCTTCTACACGGTCAAGAAACTTGTTTATATGGCTCATGTCAACAGATTCAACCATAGACAACGCAAAATCTTTGGCTGATATGGTTCCTTGTGACTTGTAGTCATAATGGGCAAACTCTAGCCCCAATATCTACATAATTGGATAAAAATTACGATTACTCTGCCGATTGGGTACCACAATAAATCGAGTTAAGTAAAACATTCCAATTCATCATGTAGTTTTGAACTAGAATTTCAAGCACAATTGAAATAGTGGAAGTTCATTCCTCTCTAGAAGCATTCTTCATCTTTAATGCATTCCTAAAGGATAAAATGCAAATCATGGAAGTACTGATTGCTTTGGAAGAGTTCCAAGAACAAAGATGGCGTATATGGATTTCTATTTTCCTGATTTCTAATACGGAAACTCTGCTAAAACTACCACGACAGAACCACACATCATGTAACTTCGGACAGTTTGTTCCTTACACCAAATTTGAGGGCTATAATGTGATGACAACAGCAATATCGTCAGGAAGCGTAACAAATACAGGGTCTAGGAAAGTGCAAAAACACAGTTGTGAGTGCAGCTTACTGATCTTGCAACTTGAAATTTAAGTTTTAAGAGCTATTTCAAACCAGTTCAAGATGGATGCTAAAACCACAGTATTGCACTATAAAAGACACCTTGACTTGCACTTGTTATGCACACTGAAAATGACCCGTAATGGAATGCAATGCAAATAGACTTGTTATGCATAAAAAGCAAGAAAGCACAAAATACAACCACCAAAAAACATAGTGTTTCTTGGTTAGAAGAGATCATAACACAAACTATAGTCACTTCAAAAAAATTAGAGAGGGAGAGAGAGAGTGACCAACTAACTTCATCATGCAAGTCTCTGAGAAACTGCACAAATTTCTCATGCTCAAGGCATTCGTTGCCGTCTTTCCCAAAGAAGTACTCTAGGAGACCACCATTTTCTACAGAACCAGTAACATTTAGTCCAATACGCAGTCCATCTCTGTGGTGAGCCCCCTGCCTGTTATAAGTTCGCATCAATGCCATCACCTTCTTAAATTCCTCCTTGTCTATCTGTCTGTTCATTCAGGCCAGAGGTTGAAAACTTGAGAGTGCATACAAGATATAAGTAGATTCATAGTTTGAGTTTCAGCAAACGGAGAACTAATTTACTAGCTATTAGTAGCAATAAAGACTATATATCTTGAAGAAGGAAAAATCTATGATGTACCCTGGGAGACCATAAAAAGTTACAAAATATCTTTTACCATATTTTGGGTAAAATTTACAGAAAGTTATGTCATCTTGTGGTTACTGTTATAGTTGGAAAATGTTATGCATCATTGTGATAAATTTTGTGCCACTTGTGAAGAAAATATGTTGGTATGAACTATGCGGAGAATGTTATTTTTATAATTTTTTTAAGCTTACGCTATTTTTGTTGTGAATGTTATCCTTGGTACACCATAGAAGCTCCCCTTGAATAATCCTCAAACATCTAGAAGCTAGACGAAATGTCATGAAATGTGTGTAACAAACTCACGTGGTAGACATACCCATTATTATTAAGGTCAAACATTTTAAATGCTACAGAAAATCTCGACTCCGGTATGCTGAGAATTGTTCCAAAGAATATATACCTATTACAGCAACAAAAAAAAAACAAAAAGACATGACTTTAGACACGCTGCCTTTTTATTACTTAAGAGGTTTGGATAATGTAGTGAACCCCAATTGTAGACATTTCGTACAAGTTGCCACTCACTCTGCAAATGATATAAGTCCATCGCCGTTTGTATCAAATAGAATAAAAAAATCCGAAGGAGCACAATGCAACTCGCCAGGGACCAACTCTCCTTTTAGAAATCCCTCTCTGACACGATTGGATTCAGATGGAGAAAAAACGGGGACAACTGCCCGCATCAAATCAGCTGGTGTCATAAGTACCTCTCCACTTGGGGTTCGGATCGATGCAAAGTACTCAAAAACCTGAAACAACAAAACCACAAAATATATCGAACACGAAATAAATATTTGATCATGGAAGCAAAACCTGCTTTTGGAATTAACTTCCCGTGACTTACAATCTTGTGTAACTTGAGGCTCTAGGATTGTGACGATGGATTCAAATGCGGAGCTCAGGACTAGTACTGTAATCTAATTAGTTAGGAATCTAAAGAATGCAGTCATCAACCAGACCACCACATGTATAATAGCTAGAGACAATAACACAGGCATTATAGAGTCTCAATGCACACTTAAATGGTGATTAAATCATCCCTTTCCTAGATTAAAGGCACCGAAGCGACACGTTCTTAAGAACCAAAAAAGCATTTCGTACACTATGTTTTCAATACATTATTGGAGAGGTAAGAAATCTAAAAGTGATTTTACTTGTTCTAATAGCCAACATATTCAGGCGGTCATCATAATATATCTCTTGATGACATACAAGCTTTGGTTAGTATTAAAGAAGAGATAGTAACGCGAATGTAGAAAAACTAAATTCTTTTATTGTAGGATTTGCATTGGTTTATCATCTGACATCTCACAACATCCAATTTAAAGTGACTGAGATAGCTCCACTGAGTAACCGACAATATATAGCTATAATATTTATATTTGTCACACTACAACAAACTTGAGTTTTAATAGCATAATTTTACAGCGTTCTTTCAAAAATGCTATAATAGAGTTGCACCTTGAGGTTAAGATAGCGTGCACGGCACTGTTGGGAAGCGGAAGAATTTTAACAGCGTTCCACTAACTCGGTTACAGCGTTCTCCCAAAATTTAAGACGCCAAAATCAAATCCCTTCTCTCTCCATTTTCGTACCTACTCGCAATTCCGATTTCTCCGCCGATCTCCCCAACGTCCGTCTCTCTCTCTCTCTCTCTCTCTCTCTCTCTCTCACACACACACACACAGAAACACACACGAAGAGAGGAGAGCAAAGGAAGGCGTGATTCAAAGCCACTGCCTTCACCAATCGAGCACCAGCAGTACCACCGTCCGGCCTCGATCCCGTCATCTCCAAGCCCCATCGCTTGTCTACCTCGACCAGAACTCGGTAAGTTGAATAATTGCACTCTCAACGTTTATTCTTGATTTACTTTGGAGTTTTGATTCAGGAATCTATTTTAGGGTTTTCAATTTGGGTTCTCGATTTTGGGGTTTTGTTTTGGGATTTCAATTTTGAGGGTTTCGCAAAATTTTCTTTGGTGTTTGGAGGCAATCAATTGATGCGGCTGCAGAACCAAGTTTCCTAGATCTATTTTCTTCTCCGCCGTTTGACGGTTCTTGATTCTTCCGTTTGAGTTGATGATTTCCAGCAGGTGTTGGTTTTCGGCCATGGCCTCCGGTCACGATTTCCGGCGGCGGAGTGTTGTCTGTACATATGCTTTTTGTTAATCTTCCATACTTGAGTTTAAGATTACTTGCTTGATTGTGATGTCCTTTTTACTACTAAGATTTTTGGGCATTCAATATCAATTGCTAATTTTGTGGTAATTACCAAAAAAAGAGAGAGGCTAATGTTGTGTTAAACCCCTAAATCGTTAGACTGTTCTCCTTATTCTTTTTCAGCAGCAATTTTTTTTTTTTTTTTTGTTTCTCACATGTAGAGGTCTTTTTGAATATATGCTCAACGATTAATTCTGGAAATTTGTAATTGTAAGTATATTGTCACAAAACTAGATTAAATTGAACCTCATAGCTAATACTCATTTATCTTAATTGAATCTTACGTGTCGTTGAGTAGAAAAGTTGTTATTAAAAGCAAAATTCTCAATTACATGCTTGTTTGTACTAGTGGTAGCCAACAGCAACTCTGTATATTGTGATTTCATAGTTGTTTAGTTTTTTCCCCTTCAAGTTGCAGTTTTTGTGAAATTTGATTATGCAACGGGTAAATGTGTTTGTGCTGATTTGCTTATAGCTATAGCTATCATATTTGTTGACATCTAATTGCTACAAAAAAAATATCTTCCTTCTACTTCTCTGTTCTTGGTTTCAAAGCTTGGTTAGGAGCTATGTAGAGTTGAACACTGAACTTGTCACATGTCACAATACATATTGCCCTCTCCAACAAAGATTTGGGAGAGGGAATAATTTTATAGTTGATTTGGGAAAAGGAGTAAGTTTTTGGACGTATCTCTCAAACCATTGCAAATGGTGAAAAAATGGCCTCATCAGGTACGGTAACGTCTACAAATTATATTGTAGTGTCAAAATTGTATATGTTTCATGCTTTGTGCAGTCCTTGGTAGATCTTAACAGTAACTCTTTGTTTTCACTATTGTGGATTTGTGATAGTGGTTATTAACCTATCCATTTTTGTCTTATGTATGTGCTTATAGCTTTTAGCATTCTTAGTATGAGTTAATTTGTCAACTGAAATAAAACTATTATGGAACTGAGAGTTTGAGACACCTATTGTTGGAGAGCATATATAAGAGTTAGAAATTATTTCTGCTTTTTGGTTCAGAAATTTAACATTCAAGACCCTTTGGAAGTTTGGGTATAAAGTACTGTACAAAGTTCCACCTTGTGCTACAATTTAATTTTGAGATTTGACATGCTTCTTTGATTTGTCCTGCTTCTTTGATTTGGGTAGAAATGGAAGATTGTAGAACAAACATGCTTGTACTAGTAGGACCCAAAAGTACCCAAGCCTGTTTTAACCTAGTTATTTTGTTTTGCCCTTCGTCTTGTAGGTTTTTCCTAAATCTTTGGAGACCGGTTTGGGCAACCACATGGATAGCATGCGCAACCACATGGATCGCATGAACAATATACTGTAATGTTCTAATTTCCTTTGTTAGTTACCCACCTTTTTGAGGTTTTTTCTATTGAAATTTCCCTCGACAGCTTATATGTAAGTTATGAGCAGGTTTTTTAGGTAGTATAGCATATGTTTTTGTTGTGCAAACTCAAAAAAAAGTCCGGAGTTAGACATCGCTCGGCATTGACCTCTTCATATTTCTGCTTGCATTCCTTATGTTGTGGAAACTTGTGGGATTGCAATGTAATGCCTACAGCAGATGGCCCTATTATGCAAATATATGTCAATGTTTTTTTTTTTTTTGGCTCAGCTATGTGACTATCTAAAATCTTGGATTCGCTGTAGATAATAAACTTGGACACAGGGTCCAGTGAATGATTTGATTGTTGCTCATATATTCAGCTAGTGAGTGTTTTGATTGCAAATATATACAGCTCTCAACCCCTTACAGATATGTCGTTTATGAATATTGACCACATGCCAAAGTTGACATTTCATGGTTTCTAACTTTGACACTTATGATGACAGGTTGCTGCTAACACTTTGGAAAGAGTTGCACCTCTTACACATGCAGTCGGAAATGTGTTGAAGCGAGTGTTTGTTATTGGCTTCTCTATTATTGTATTCGGTAACTACTCGATGTTCTTTGCACATAATTTTGTATGCAGTACTTGTTAAATAGACAAAAAAGTGTTCAATAGAGATGTAGGGTTAGCACACGGGGTGCTTCTATTGATTGCAAGTTTTGATTCCCAATCACCTTTCTTTCCCTTGTTCTTTTAGTGTCTTTCTCTACCATATATTTTGCTGGTTCTTGCTAGTTCATTAAACACTACAACAAATTATACTTTTTATAGCTTTGAGTTATGAGTGGTTTAGTGGAGATTCCTATGAATGCTCTACTATTATTATACCTAGCTATTATCCCTTTTCTTTGTTTTGTCATAAGTTCATCCACTTTCCATTTTTCTGCTAAACCTTAATTGATAAGAAAATTCCTTGATAAATTGGTAGTTCAAATGCAACTTAGAGGGTGCTGGTGTAATGTGGATCTAAACATTGATGATAGTGAATGACTATATCCCAATAGGTTAATGTGAACTGCTCTCGCCCACTGTGTGTATGTCGACACGCTCACAAAACCCTAACCCATTTGGTTAATGGGGATGATTAGTGATACCGGTGTCATTTATCTTTTGCAGGAGCACTATGCTCATTGTCTGCCACCATTGATCAATAATGTATGTGTTTGAATAGCTAAGTGGCTCGGCTGGTAGTTAAATGCGCGTGGTTGAAGTTCCAGCATTTAACATAGTTTTCTCACATGAATAGTTATGTTCCACAATCGCGCACGGATTGGTATATGTCATTCGCCAATTGGTCATGGTATGGCTGCTTCTGAGATTGTTCTTGGTTCTTGCTGACAATTATCCATCATATTCTTCTTTTTCTAACTGCAAACATTATGTTGCTTTAAAGTTGTTTTTCTCGTTAATAATTTTTACTATATCTATTGAGTTACTTTGAATAGTTCTATATTTACAGGTATGTGTTTGCCGTTGGGAGCAAAAGGGTATAAACTTGGCAAAAAAGTAAGCTTCAAATAAAGAACATCTCCGTGGGCGAAGAATTGGGGTACTTGAATGAGATGGCTGCCTAGTTTAGGATTACATTTTCTGGAAAGAGAGATTACATTAGTGTTTTTTTTTTTTATGAATGTAATTAGTTTGACTCTTAAATGTAGTTTGTGCTGGAAAATTATTCTTCAAGCTATTGTAATGAATCTTCGATTGAATTATTTATCTTACATTGAAATTGTATTGCATTTGGATGTATTTTGGTGTTGAATGGAATGCAGATTTTCTGTATGAAAATGCTAGTATATTGGCATTTGTAGTATTAAAAAAAAAAAAAAAAGAGAGCCAAAATTGGCTAAGATAACGTTCTGAAAATGTTATTGTTTACCTTTAATAACATTCATTGCATGCTATAAAAAGAAATAAGATAACATGCAAAAAACGCTATCAAAGGTACAAAATACAACAGCGGGCAATGGACGCTATAGAAAGATTTTTAATAGCGGACAATGAACGCTATAAAAAGTTTTTAATAGCGGGCAATGAACGCTATAAAAAGTCAAGACTTTTAATAGCATGGGCTAATAAGGCGTTCTCCGGAACGCTATCTATTACCTACTATAGCGTTTTTTGCATGCTATTAAAAGCGTTTTTTGTTGTAGTGTCAGATCCGGATTTCAATCGAATTATGTACAACAACAGTGGCAACCATATGCCCTGCTTGGGTTGATAGTTGTAATAATAGAACATCTTCAGTGAAGTTGCATCCTCATGTGTTTTTCATACTTAAAGAAAACCTTTCTCGTACAAATATGACAGTATACCGATGAGTTACCTGTTGTAAATAGAAAGCATGACAGATTGGATAACTATTAGCTAAACAAAATGAACAATATCCAGATAAGTGAGTGACCACTTTTTCCAACTATAGACATGAACACCAAACCCTTTGAAACTATAATGGAACTTCTAAGTCAAAATAAAGGTAAATAAATGGGATGTCATCCTACCAATTGCCATCGACACTCCATTCGCAAAGCATATATGGTCTTTCACACGTAAATGACTTAACTTAGGTCACACTGAATCTACTATGAATGCAACTTAGGTCACCTAACCATGATTGCAAACCCTAACAGTTTAACCTATGAAGAGAATCAACAACTTAACAAGGTATCAAAGCTCAGGTTGGGAGTGGTCTTGGTTCAAGCTTCATTTGTTCCTCACTTGCATTTTGCTTCTTCACTTCATACTTTCTATCGATCTACGGACGAATATTTGTATCTCCATGTGCAAGACGAGGTTACTGTTGGGAAATCGGAGCCTCGCGCTCGGACTCACAACAAACAAAAAACATACTAAGGATCTTGGGATACTATCGTCACAGAAAACAAACCAGAGAAAAGGAAGAGCAAGAACAGAAAACAGAACACACAGATATACGAGGTTCGGCAACTTGCCTACGTCCCTGGTAGCCACACCAGTCCACAATGAACGAAAGAAAATGAAAGATTACAAGTCCTCTCCTTCCTCTCTGAGAAAAGTTTTATCTTGCACTTTCTCTCATTAGAAACCCTCTATAGAAATTTTCTCTCTATACAGCCTCATGAAATAATGAGTATAACAACTAATATTTATAGGCAAACCCTAAGTGATAGTTGGACCCCTCCAACCAACTTGGGCCACGGCCCACGGCCCATCCCAGCCGCGAGCCAGCCTGCCGCGAGTCTGACTGCGTGCCTACCTGTCGCGGAACTCTCCGCGCTGGTCACGAACCACCAACCGCGCAACCCTCTGCGCGGGTCGCGGATCTCTGTTGCTGAAAGTTGTCTGCATCCTCAGCAATCTCCCACTTGAAGATAACTGAAGCAAACCAATATCAACAACCTCAATCAATAGCGAATGTAGTGAACTTCACCCTTCTTGGTGCGACTCCGGCCCTCCAACTCCTCACGCGCGAAGGCCAACTGAAGTTGAGCACAACTTTAGTTTCTCGATGGTGACCGACTTCGTCAACATATCTGCCGGATTTTGGCTCCCCAAAATCTTCTACAGTAACAATTTCCCTTCTTCCAAAAGCAAGCAAATGAAATGGTACCTCAAATCGATGTGCTTCGTTCTGGCATGAAACACTGGATTCTTCGCAAGGTGTATAGCACTCTGGCTGTCACTAAAAAGAACACTGTTCTCCTGCTTGAAACCCAACTCACCCAGAAAAGACTTCAATCAAATCATCTCCTTAGCGGCCTCCGTGACTACTATATACTCGGGTTCTATCATGGACAAAGTTACCAACTTCTGCAGACGTGAGACCTAACTCACCGCTGTTGATCCCAAAGTGTAGACATATCCTGTGGTGCTTCGCCTTGTATCGTGATCACCCGTGAAATCTGCATCTAGATATCCTCTCACCACCAAATCTACTCTCCCAAAACACAATGGCACATCCGCGGTCCCGCTGAGATACCTCAGTATCCATTTGACGGCTTCCCAATGCTGCTTCATTGGATTGCTCGCAAACCTGCTTACAACTCCCATTACATGCGTAATGTCCGGTCGCGTGCAGACCATCGCGTACATCAGACTACCGATGGGCGAGGCATACGGTACCTTGGCCATGTGCTCCTTCTTAGCATTTGTCTTCGAAGACTGCATGTCAGAAAGTCTAAATTGACTTCCCAGAGGTGTGCCAACTGCCTTGTTGTTCTGCATATTGAACCTTTCAAGAACCCGTTCAATATACTCAGCTTGACTCAACGTCAAGACCCCTTGAGTTCTGTCCCTACTGATCCTAATCCCAAGTAACTGCTTCGCTACACCCATATCTTTTATAGCAAACTCTGCTGCCAATTGTTACTTCAACTTGTTTATCTCGTGTAAACAAGACCCCACTACAAGCATATCATCTACGTAGAGTAGTAAAATTATGTAGAACACTGTTCTCCTGCTTGAAACCCAACTCACCCAGAAAAGACTTCAACCAAATCATCTCCTTAGCGGCCTCCGTGACTACTATATACTCGGGTTCTGTCATGGACAAAGTTACCAACTTCTGCAGACGTGAGACCTAACTCACCGCTGTTGATCCCAAAGTGTAGACATATCTTGTGGTGCTTCGCCTTGTATCGTGATCACCCGTGAAATCTGCATCTAGATATCCTCTCACCACCAAATCTACTCTCCCAAAACACAATGGCACATCCGCGGTCCCGCTGAGATACCTCAGTATCCATTTGACGGCTTCCCAATGCTGCTTCCTTGGATTGCTCGCAAACCTGCTTACAACTCCCATTACATGTGTGATGTCCGGCCGTGTGCAGACCATCGCGTACATCAGACTACCGATGGGCGAGGCATACGGTACCTTGGCCATGTGCTCCTTCTCAGCATTTGTCTTCGAAGACTGCATGTCAGAAAGTCTAAATTGACTTCCCAGAGGTGTGCCAACTGCCTTATCGTTCTACATATTGAACCTTTCAAGAACCCGTTCAATATACTCAGCTTGACTCAACGCCAAGACCCCTTGAGTTCTGTCCCTACTGATCCTAATCCCAAGTATTTGCTTCGCTACACCCATATCTTTCATAGCAAACTCTGCTACCAATTGTTACTTCAACTTGTTTATCTCGTGTAAACAAGACCCCACTACATGCATATCATCTACGTAGAGTAGTAAAATTATGTAGAACACTGTTCTCCTGCTTGAAACCCAACTCACCCAGAAAAGACTTCAACCAAATCATCTCCTTAGCGGCCTCCGTGACTACTATATACTCAGGTTCTGTCATGGACAAAGTTACCAACTTCTGCAGACGTGAGACCTAACTCACCGCTGTTGATCCCAAAGTGTAGACATATCTTGTGGTGCTTCGCCTTGTATCGTGATCACCCGTGAAATCTGCATCCAGATATCCTCTCACCACCAAATCTACTCTCCCAAAACACAATGGCACATCCGCGGTCCTGCTGAGATACCTCAGTATCCATTTGACGGCTTCCCAATGCTGCTTCCTAGGATTGCTCGCAAACCTACTTACAACTCCCACTACATGCGTGATGTCTGGCCGCGTGCAGACCATCGCGTACATCAGACTACCGATGGCCGAGGCATACAGTACCTTGGCCATTTGCTCCTTCTCAGCATTTGTCTTCGATGACTGCATGTCAAAAAGTCTAAATTGACTTCCCAGAGGTGTGCCAACTGCCTTGTCGTTCTGCATATTGAACCTTTCAAGAACCCGTTCAATATACTCAGCTTGACTCAACGTCAACACCCATTGAGTTCTGTCCTTACTGATCCTAATCCCAAGTATCTGCTTCGCTGCACCCATATCTTTCATAGCAAACTCTGCTGCCAATTGTTACTTCAACTTGTTTATCTCGTGTAATCAAGACCCCACTACAAGCATATCATCTACATAGAGTAGTAAAATTATGTAGCTCGCCTTACATCGTTTAAGGTAGCAACAGTGATCCGCGTGGCACCTCGTGTAGCCGTTGCGCTGCATGAAACTATCAAACTTCTTGTACTACTATCGAGGAGCCTGTTTCAACCCATACAGACTCTTCTTGAGTCTGCACACCATCTCTTCCTTGCTATTCTCAATGAAGCCAACAGGTTGCTTCATGTAGATTTCTTTATCCAAGTCACCATGAAGAAACGGAGTTTTAACATCCAACTACTCAAGGTAGAGATTTTCAGCAGCCACCAAACTCAATACCACTCTGATAGTGGTCAGCTTCACAACTGGGGAAAAAATCTCTGTGAAATCAACCATTTCTTTCTGTTGAAAGCCCTTCACAACCAATCTGGCCATAAACCTCTTGCTGCCGTCACTCTCCTGCTTGACGCAGTATTCCCACTTGTTCTGTAGCGCCTTCTTCCCTATGGTAAGCTTCGCCAACTCCCAAGTCACATTCGAGTGAAGAGAATCCATCTCCTCTTGCATAACACGTTCCCACTTCACAGCGTCACTGACCTGTAAAGCCTCGTCATAGCAAGATGGTTCCCCGCTATCTGTCAAAAGCAAATAATACAGCGATGAAAGGTATTTTGGATTAGGTTTGGGTACCCTAGTTGACCTCCTTACCGCGGTAGCCGGTGAGCTAGACCCTGTCTCTGGAACTGCCCCAGACTCTGTCCCCGAGATTGCCTCATCCATCCGGTCAGATCCCAACTCATCCCCACTACTTTCTGGAAGATCCTCCAAACTAAAGTACTCGGGTGACTCGCGATCCTCTTGTGTGACCACCCCTGCAGGACCCTTCGCGGGACCCTTGCGATCCTGTGTAGAACTCCTACTACATTGTCTGCTATCCCTATCCGTGTACAGCACCGACTCATTGAGTATGACATCCCAGCTTCTGATTATCTTTCGATTTTTCTCATCCCAGAGACGATAACCAAACTCATCGCCACCGTACTCAATGAACATGCACTTCAGTGACTTAGCATCTAGCTTGTCTCTGACTTTGTCACTATGGTGGACATAAGCAACACAACCGAAAACCTTCAAGTGTGAGAGATTTACCTCTTTACCGCTCCAAACCTCCTCCGGTATTCCAAAGTTCAACGGAACTGATGGCCCATTGTTGATCAAGTATGCTGCAGTACTGATCGCGTCTGCCCAAAACTGCTTGGGCAACCCCGCATGTATCCGCATGTTCCCTGCACGCTCTGTCAAAGTCCTGTTCATTTGCTCTGCAACGCCATTTTGCTGCGGAGTTCTTGGAAGAGTTTTCACAAAGCGGATCCCGAATAGAGCACAGGCTCTCTTGCACTTTCCCAGTTCATACTTTCCCCCATTGTCTGACCACAGACACTTCACCTTCAAGTCTGTCTCGTTCTCTACTCTGGCTTTCCACTTCATGAAAAATTCGGATACCTCTAACTTGTGTTTCATGAAGTAGACCCATACTTTCCTCGAGTGATCATCGATGAAAGTAACAAAGTACCTCGACTCGCCAAGAAAATGCACTGGCACGAGACCCCATACATCTGTATGAACAAGCTCTAGCTTGTTTGGCTTGGGAGGTCTACCACTTTTCTAAAAAATAACCCGCCTCTGTTTGCTGAAGATACAGTCTTCACACATATCGAAATCCACTGACTCAACTGGCAGTTTCCCCTGTGTCTGCCGAACCTTTTTCCCTTTCTCGCTCATATGTCCCAACCTGTCATGCCACAAACTTGAACTCACTAGGCTCTTTGGCCGCGGACCTTCTGCGAGCCCACCCTCGCACTGGACCACCCCCGCGATCTTCACGCGAGACCAGTCCCACGAGTCCCTCTGCGATGGCAAGTGAATGACTCTCATGTGAAGTTAAATAGAGAGTACCTATTTTCTTTTCACGCGTTATCACCATGGTACCGTTGGAGACCTTCCACGCATCTCCTGTGAATATCAAGGTATAGCCCACTGCTCTTAGTTGCCCAACTGAAACAAGATTCCTCTTCAGCTGCGGGACGTGTCTGACATCCTTTAAAACACCATCTAAACCCCTGCGTTTCAATCTGCACATCACCCATTCCCACAATACTACATGGCTCATCATCGCCCAAGTATACTTGCCCGAAGTCGCCTGCTACATAGTTCTTCAGAACCCCCTTGCTAGTAGTCGCGTGAAATGAGGCACCCGAGTCAATCACCCATGACTCAGCGATACTGTCCATAGATAGAATAAGTGCATCTTGCACGATGTGAGCCTCATGCTCACCATTATTCTTCTTCGGAGCTTTGCAGACCAAAGACATGTGACCCGCCTGGCCACAGTTCCAGCATTCACCCTTAATACCGCGTACTTGTGTTTTGCCACGGGACTTCTTGCCATGCGACTTCGATCGGCTCTTGTTCTGGTTCTGACCACCCCTGGCTTGGCTTTTGCCCCTCTATTCAAAACTTAGAGCTAAACCTGAACCGCTAGAGCTTGACGCTCCCTCGAGCGATTTCCTTCTAACTTCCTCAGTCAGAATCAAACTGACTATATCATTTGGTTTGAGTTTCTCCTTCCCAACCGAGTTACTCATTGCGATAACTGTACCCTGCCAGCTCTCTGGCAACTGAGACAGGATCAATAAGGCTTGAACCTCGTCGTTGAATTCAATACCAACAGAGATCAACTGGTCCACTATTGTATTGAGCTCGCTGAGATGCTTCATAAACGAACCTCCTTCAGGCATCTTGAAGTTGAACAACTTCTTCATCAAGTGCACCATGTTTGCCGCAGACGACTGTTCATACATATCCGCCAGCGCGTCCATCAGGTTGGATGCGGTTTTTTCTTTCAGTATATTGTGCGCGACAGACTTCGAGAGTGACAACCGGATCAGCCCCATTGCCTTCCAATCAAGAACATCTCATTCTTCGTTACACTCTCCTAGTTTCTTCCCCTTTTCTTTACCCAGTAACGGCCGATAAAGATCCTTCTGGTATAAATAGTCCTCCATCTGCATCTTCCAGAAAGCAAAATCCGAACCATTGAACTTCTCAATCTTCGATTTCCCTTTTTCTGAACCCATAGCTCCCACTGAAATTTGGACTGCCCAAAAGCTTCAATCAAAAACTGTTGAACACCCTTACCACAACTGCGGCTCTGATACCAGTTGTTGGGAAATCAGAGCCTCGCGCTTGGACTCACAACTAACAAAAAACACACTCAGGATCTTGGGATACTATCGTTACAGAAAACAAACCAGAGAAAAGGAAGAGAAAGAACAAAAAACAGAACACACAGATATACGAGGTTCGATAACTTGCCTACATACGTCCCCGGGAGCCACACCAGTCCACTATGAACGAAAGAAAATGAAAGATTACAAGTCTTCTCCTTCCTCTCTGAGAAAAGTTCTCTTGCACTTTCTCCCACTAAAATTTTCTCTTTGTACAGCCTTAAGAAATAATGAATACATCAACTAATATTTATAGGCAAACCCTAAGTGATAGCTGGACCCCTCCAACCAACTTGGACCGCGGCCCACGGCCCATCCCAGCCGCGAGCCTGCTTGTCGCGCACTACCTGCCGCGAGCCTGACTGCGTGCCTACCTGTCGCGGAACTCTCCGCGCTAGTCACGGACCACCTACCGCGCAACCCTCTGCACGGGTCGCAGATCTCTGTTGCTGAACTCTGTTGCTGAAAGTTGTCTGCATACTCAACAGTTGGAAGTGAAGAAAGGCGTTGAATGACGTGATATACATTCTTCGGCTCATTTCCTACTTGCTTAAGTTTTCAGGACAATTAGAACTTAATATGTGCCACTAAGGCATTTCACATAATGATGCTTTTACTTTTCTAACCAATTTTGTAACCTAGTTATACACTATAGTGACAGGGAAACTAGTGTCCCTGCTTTGTATTCTTCCTTCATCATAGCAAAAGAACTTCAACGAGAAAAAAATTGCACTGACCTCGGGATGTTCACATCGATCTGTGATGTTCCCCTATGTCTAACGTTTGGTTGGACTCCTAAAATAATTGTTCTAGCTTTGTCCTATCTTTTGTTTCATTTCTCCAGCCGAGCGATCCCAAACAGCGGTTGCGGATCTACTACCATAAATTCGATGCATAATCTCAGGATTCAAAAGTGTGTTCCTAAACAGTCTCATTCTTATCAATAATGCAACCATTTCATTTACCATGTTCCATGTTAGCCACATTAGTCATCATTTGTATTCTTCGATGTAAAAACAGATTTTACTTGTAACAATTAGCCACATTTTGATAACAGACAACGTTAGGGTACACACCCCTAAAAATTGGTGTACGGTTTTCACTTTTGTATTTGGAACCAAAAAAGTCGTATCCCACAACAAAATCTCGTAATTGTACAGTAACAGATTTGTATCTTGGGCCACAAAAATTAATGAACGACACCACGAAAATTCAAAAACGGCACCACAAAAATTCATGACCAACCCCATAAAAATTCATAATTTTGCATAGTATGTTTTGACATTGGCCATCTTTTCTTTTAATTCATGGATTGGACCACAAAAATTCGTAAAAGTAACAACAAAAACTTATGAAATAAATCACAAAATTCATATATTACCTACAAAAATTCGTAAGGCGTGCGCAGTATATCCCAAAAAGGAGTGTGTAACTAATACTTTTCCGAATACTCATGGTAAGTATGATGTTCTTGTCATCTTGTGCATATTTGCTTTTGATTTTCGCATTCAATTCTCATAATCGTATAATTCAATGTTATTGATTAGTACCTCCAAGTAGGAACTTGGGTTTCTTCTCAGGCTCCATGCTCTCTCCCCCTGAATCCGCCAAAACCCAGAACGAACTCGAATCAGAAACAGAGGAGGGCCAATAACAGAGCCCTAAGCCCGGCCCAACAACGACGGCCCACGACAACACCGATTTGAGAACCGACTCCAAATTTGTGCAGCCACTGCTCTTGTTCTCACCATAGCTGGTGGACCCACAAGACGATCTGGGCGCGCGACTGCAGTCATCAACCAGACAACCACACGTATAATAGCTAGAGACAATAACACAGGCATTCCTAGATTAAAGGCACCAAAGCGACACGTTCTAAAGAACCATAAAAGCATTTCCTCCAACATACACTAGATTAACTAAATTCTTTTATTGTAGTATGATATCTCTCAACATCCAATTTAAAGTGACCGAGATAGTTCCACAATGAGTAACTAACAATATATAGCTACAATATTTTTATTTGGCAGATCGGAATTTCAAACAAACAATGCGATATATATTACGTACACGTACTACAGGGGCAACCATATGCCTTGCTTGGGTTCATAGATGTAATACTAGATTATCTTCAGTGAAGTACCTTTTTTTGGAGGACTTTGCATCCTCATGCATTTTTCGTACTTAAAGAAAACCTTTCTCCTAAATGCATTTGAAAATGTCCTTGGCAGGTATTAATTATCAGTGAAAATATCCTTGGATCGGGACGTGTTTTGATAATTAATACCCGTCAAGGACATACTGAAAACATTTGTTAATGCTGATAATGTCCTTGGCAGGTATTAATTATCAAAAAAAATGTCATTGGCCGTCATTTTCCCAATAAAAAATGACAGTATACCAAAGAGTTGACCTATTGTAAATAGAAAGCATGAAAGTTTGGATAACTATTAGCTAAACAAAATGAACAATGTCCAGATAAGTTTTTTTATTTTTTTATTTTTGATCCGCTATGTCCAGATAAGTGAGTGACCACTTTTTCCAACTGTAGACATGAACATCAAACCCTTTGAAACTACAATGGAACTTCTAAGTCAAAATAAAGGTAAATAAAAGCATATATGGTCTTTCACACGTAAATGAGTTAACTTTAAAGCTCACGCTGAATATACTATGAATGCAACTTAGGTCATGCAACCATGATTGCAAACCCCAAACTTCAAACTCATTGCAGCATTGATGGTTTATGTTAATACTCAATTATGGTATACATGTGCATACATGGATTGTGGAGCCTGATGCTACTGTGCACAATAAAATAGGGATTTGGGATTTCTGCTTTTTGAATAGCTTGATTTACACTATTGGGCCTCTTTCCTAAGAGTTTAATTTAATTATGAAGAGAATCAACAACTTGACATGGTATCAAAGCTCAGGTTGGGAGAGATCTTGGGTTCAAGTCTCTCCATTTGCATTTGTTCTTCATTTGCATTCTGCCTCTCTGCTTCATACTTTCTATCAATCTACCGATGACCATTTTTATCTCCACGTGCAAGACGAGGTTGCACGTGAAGAAAGGCGTTGAATGACGTGATATACAATGTTGGGCTCATTTCCTACCAGCTTAAGCTTTCAGAACAATTAGAACTTAACATGTGCCTAGTTATACACTATAGTGACAGGGAAACTCCTGTGCCTGCTTTGCATTCTTCCTTTATCATAGTGAAACAACTTCAACGAGAAAAAATTGCACTGACCTCGGGATTCCCCTACGTCTAGCATTCGGTTGGCCTCCTAGAATAATTGTTCTAGCTTTGTCCTATCTTTTGTTTCATTTCTCTAGCCGAGCGATCCCAAACATTTGTTACCGATCTACTACCGTAAATTCAATGCATAATCTCAGGATTCACAAGCGTATTCCTAAACAATCTCATTCTAATCAATAATGCATCCATTTCATTTACCATGTTCAATGTTAGCCACATTAGTGATCATTTGTATTCTTCGATGTAAAAACAAGATTTACTTGTAACAATTAGCCATGCACATTTTGATTACGGACAAGGTCTGTAACGCCCCCAAATTCGGATACATTAAAGGATAATTTTATTGAAAGGTAAATAGAGTCAAGCTCATTATTACATCATAAACCTTAAAAAAGTACTTTTATTCAATAAGGGCAGGGTACTAGGGTTCCTATCGACTACTCTTCTTGTTCCTCCATTCTTGCCAGTTCCTCGGCTCCAAAGGCTTCCAAAGTGTAGAGTTCCCCCTGTTCGTCTATGACGTCTGACACATTATACCGGCGTCGCCACCAATATAATATGTCAGGGTCACCAAAGGTAACACCGTGAGCTATAACGCTTAATAGAGAAATCCATACCCGCTAACCCTTAACTTACAAACAAAGCAGTCATACAGATAATGATATCTACGCAGTACATGTAACTATAAACAATGACACATCCATATTCTCTATTAACTATCGTTGGTGTCTGTGTTATCAGAGTTTCTCCTACGCAGTGTTTCGTAGACCGTGTCGCCAATTTCACTTCTTTTACCCAATTAACATTTTGAAAATCACATTTTAACACACCCAACCTCGATTCCACCACGCCGGGTTCTCGAGTATCCTCACAATGGTTCCGCCGCGCCGGGTTCCCATTGGCACACAAAACTTGCATTGGCTCCTCTTCACGGATAACCAAGCTACACACCCAACCTCGATTCCGCCGCGCCGGGTTCTCGAGTATCCTCACAATGGTTCCGCCACGCCGGGTTCCCATTGGCACATACACACACACATAATGACTCCCACAATGGTCATTATGTACTTTCAAAAATATTTTACGCACGCACACACACCACACAATGGACAAGTCCGGCCACATTGCGGTTTTCAAAACACACCTTGTTTAACACACCCTAGGTGTCATGTTTCTATTTTCTTATTTTTGTGTCTCGTATTCATGCATAGACTCTGCGTCAGTAAGTATTGACTTCTTGGAATTAAACTAACAAGATCATTCAACTCTATATTACTTAGCATGCTCATTCTAATCATATTCAAACATTTAACACACAAACTAAAACATAGTGCCACATGGACGGACACCTTTGGAGTGGTAAACCACTTATGCTTTATCAACAACAAGTAGTCAAGCAATCATACAACAAGCTCATCACCATCCTTATAATCGAAACTAAGCGATAAATTCCCATCTTTAAAAGTCGTTCTTTCTTTCTTTTAAGGAAGTTCAAAACAGCATATGTTTATTGAAGATAAGGTTTGTTAATCAACATGCATTTGGACAATAAGTAAGGTATCATTTTTCATCAAATGTATAAAGATAATTCTACGTTTCAAAAGTATACATATTTCTAATTATACTCAATGAAGTAGATGTGGAAATCTACCGTTCTTCTTGGTGGTAGGTCGATCTAAGGAATTGGTCGTCAGTTTTGGTGGATCGGCAGCTGTAGAGACCCGGAAAATCCTTAATTAATAATTTGCTTGTTAAATGCC
This sequence comes from Rhododendron henanense subsp. lingbaoense, assembly GCA_020567845.1. NCBI lineage: Eukaryota > Viridiplantae > Streptophyta > Magnoliopsida > Ericales > Ericaceae > Rhododendron > Rhododendron henanense. Next base: position 53,173,642 of record CM036312.1, read on the forward strand.
AAATTGGAAAATTTATGGTTTATTGGTGAATATTTAGATTGAGGACCAAAGTGAAAGAATAGAAGGTTGAAGGGTGAATGTGTGGTTTAAAGATGTATGAGTATAAATAGTGGAGGTGTGAGGTGTAGAGAATTATTTCATCTCCCATCACTCTCTCTCATCCGGCCTCTCTCCCTCTCTCTGCCGATCTCTCTCTCTCTCTTCTCCTCACTCAAGACTCCACTCTAAGACCTCAAAACTTGAAGGATCAACCTCGCTCCAACATTGCAATCTCGTTCTTGAGCTTGGAAATCCTTGGGTTTCTCCGGGCAAGGCTTGAATCGAAGTTTGGTGGTTCAAAAGGGCTAGGGCTCGTTCTAATCTTGTAGATCTTGGTTATCGTCGCGAGGTAGGGATTTCTTTACCTCTTTTATGTGTTTGTATGTCGATTTGATGCAAGAATCGAGCTTTGATCATATCCCTTTGTTCGTTTGAAAGCTGTCAGAAATCTGCAGAAAATCGCCCAAATCGCGTAGGGATCGATCCCTAAACTTGGGGGATCGATCCCCCTTTTCATTTCTGGTCCAAAAAGCCCAGGGATCGATCCCTGGTGTTGGGGGGATCGATCCCTCCCCTCTCTGGAATTTTCTGCTCGTCTTTTGGGTTTCAGCCCAACTTCAAACGGCCATAACTTTCTCGTCCGACGTCTGATTCATACAAACTTGGTATCGATTCGAAGGTCTTGAAGTTAGCTTTCCATCGCCACCAAAATCACCTTAATACTCTGAGTATACAAAAAGTTATGATCATTAGAGTGAAGGTGTGTCGGCCTCCCAACATCCGTTGGCTATCCCTAAGTTTCTCATTCTATCGTTTCGACTACCATTGACTTGTGGATGATATTTGTGACCCATTGGCCTTCCATTAGTGAGGAATGACCAAGGAATTATTTAGTTAAACGCCCTTTAAGTGCATTCTATTGATTGTTTGGTACTTGTGATGGCTTATAGCGCATTTGCGATAATATTGGCATGTTTGTGACATTGTTGGCATATTGTAAGATGTCCATGTATGATTATGAGTTTGGTAAGGTCTTGACTTGCATATAGAGGGGGAAACTTGTTGTTTGAGTTGGAAGTTGGCTTAGTAAGTCTCGTAACGCAATGGGTGGAAATACGAAGACTTTGGTGGGTTCCGTAACGCAAGGGGTGGGAATATGGAAACCCAAGTCGTTGGGGGACGCCGTGACGCACGGGGTGGTAACATGGCAATCCTCATAGTGCTATATGGTAACGCAAGGGGTGGAAATACCTTCGTTGGAAGTTGGTGATAGAGAGTTTTGTGGTTATGGCATGAGTTGTTGACGTCTCATGAACTAGTGGGCATATCATGGAAATGACTAGTCTCAGAATGAGCTTACCAAATGTTGGAACACTCGTGAATTTATTATCGTGCATCGATTGCATTAAATCCCCTTGTCTTCTTCCTTTCGCACGTATTGTCATATTTGCACATAGAACTGTTAAAGATTTTCCTACTGGGCTAGTGTAGCTCAACCTAATCTTTCTTTTCAGGTTTAAATGCGGGACAGTGACTTGCATGAAATGTGTGCATGGATGTGAAAAGGACTTTTGGAAGCTAACATTGGTTTAGTTACATAGTCATCTTGTAATAGACTTTCTTTTGATAAAGATGAGGTTGTAACTTAATGGTTTGTTCATTCGAACACTTGTAATCTATTTGGGGCCGGAGTGCCAAAATTGTATATCCTTTTGAAATTGGGACTTGTTTTGTCAAGCTTAACAGGTGGGAACTATTTGGGGTATTTATTATAATATGCGAAGGGCCTTATTTGAGGAAGCTTTATCTATTTATTCATGCTAAAAATCCAGGTCGTGACAAATTGGTATCAGAGCGTTAGGTTTGAATACCTAGAGACCGTGGGGAGACTTAGTCTCATGGGTTCAAAAATCATTGCATATTTTAACAAGAACATGTGTGTGCTTGCATGACCGACATGTGTTCATCGATGTGGCATTGCATCTATGTTTATGTGGATTGGTTGAATGTTGTTGACCCGTGTTCAAAAAAAGAAGAAGAAAAGAGTTAGGCCTGTGCATAGTGGTTGTGGCAGCGTTTGTCACTATGGTTGTGGTTGCAGTTAGCAAAACTTGTTTTTGGATTCTATGTGGTAAGGTGCCCTTTTAGGTGGGCTAGAAAGCCATGAAGGATTGTGGTGGTTGTTTGTAGTGCTGAGTCTGATATGTGAAAGCTGATATCTATTAGTATACAATAGAAGTGCTAGACTATTAGTAGGAACTTGTGAACTAAGTAATTGATGTATTTTATTTGAACTGTGCAGACTACGTGATAAATTTCAAATACTTTAAGTAATTTTTATGTGATGTGAGGTATGACAGGAACCGTAGTTTGTCCCGAAAGTAAGTAAGGTGTGTCATAGCTAGAGTATTGAGTTAGTGAGTATCTTAAATGTGTTTGAAGGAATGATGTCTTGTTGTGGTAATGATTGTGTTTTGTCATTGTTATGGTGGTTATTGAGGAAGTGATTTTAAGCATAGGTAAGGCAAGTTGAGCCCGCCTAGAGAGTTGTATGTATTGAGGTTGACGTAGGAAGATGAGGATCATAGGTAGGGTGTCTAGATACGGTGTGAGTCTTCTGGACACCCAGGCGACTACCGATGAGATCCAGTTGGAAGAGGCGCTTGATCACCGCTCCTTCTAGATGGAGGTCTCGGAAAGTCAATTGGACACTAGGATTGTGTTAGGGGCTAGATCTCTAGGCTTGAGAATTGAGATAGAAGGCCATATATATAGAAATCTTGTAAGAGGGACAACAGGACTTGAGGTGAATTATATCGATGTGACTCGAGTCGAGTGATTGATGTAAGTGTGTGGTGAGAAACTTGTTTGGAGTGAGGGCGATACGAATGTGAACTATTGAGGTTGACAATGAGGCAAAGTGTAATTGGTGCCCTAAGTGGTAATGGTAGTAACTTTGAAGTGATAGGCGTGTGGAAAAATAGAATGTCATGAATTGAAGGATCGGAGTGTAGAGATCGTGTATGATGTGTAGTCAGGAATGTAGACTAGACTAATGATAGTGTAGGACATGTGGAGGTATGCCATTAAGACGATAAATTTGTTTAAGAGAGATAATAGTGATAATGATAGTGATAGCAGAGATGGTGGTGGTAATGGAAGTTGTTGTCCTTGAGATCGAGTGTAGATATGGCGAATGCCTTTGAGGAAAATTGAGGTTGATATGAATTCTTAGTAGAGAGACAATCGTGAGCTGTGAAACTTGTGGTGAGCGGAACTGTTAAAGGATGTTGGTGCGAGTGATATTGATTCTTAAGCAACGAGTAGTTGGAGTCTTAGAATTAATATAACGAGAAGTATAGACATGTTGTTAGGTTGTAAAGTTGTTGAAATAGAGGAATAATTAGAATTGATAATACGTGTATTTGTGATGTGATGCTATGATGCTTAAGACTGTGAACATGAGAAATATGTGACTTGACTTGACTTGACCGAATGAATGAGAATGCTCTAGATTGGTAAAGCGAATAGACGTCGTGCGAGGCATTACGAGATTGAAAGGAATGAGATAACAGTTGGGCTTCCTAAAGCCATAAATTGTGAAGTGTTGGGTACTGTATGAGTCCGATGATGTGTAGGTGTGTTTGGTGCTGTGCAATGCTATTAATTTGTACGATGAGTCAGTGGATGGTTTACTGAGATTTTTTGTGCATAAAATGTGCTGCTACTTAGTTTAAATTTTCTTATTTGACCGGTTGTGTAATCCTAGTGGGTGAGGTTTATCCTTTGAATGCAGTACTAAGTAGATAGTGATGTGATGTGTGGATACATGTCCCTGGTCAAATATGTAATCGATAGAAACGTACTTGAGTTGATTGGCACAAATCCTTTAGTTTGACGTAACGTTATACGATGAGTGGAATCTCTATTCTCAACTCCTTGTTTTGTTGTGTCTTACGATTTGACGAGTGCTTTGCATGCCTTTCATTTTCTAGACTATGGTCTTATTGAGAATCTTGATAGTCCAGTTCATTCTTCGTGAGACGTACACTAAACAAGTAAGACTAATTGGACGTTGTAGACACATGTAGCATTTGAATCAAGTCTTCTATTTGGGACGTCAAGTAAGTATAGTGAAACATGTGAAGTGGTGGATTTTGGTTTTGGTAACCGTTACACCTACGGAGTTATATACATATGTATTTGGACTCAAAAACTTTCAAAAAAAAGAGAGAAGAGGAAATGCTTTGTGAAGATTGATTGCTCGTATAGTCCCTTTTGGAAATGGTAACAGTATAGGCTTAGAGTCGGTTACGTCCCAATGGAGTGAACCTCATCCCAAGTTTTTGCTATGTTGACTACTTGTTGATAATGTCTTTCAAAAAAAATTTTACTTAGTGACGTGCGATACTATACACATGCTATTGAAAATCATAAATTGGAGACTCGTGGTTGTTGTTTAATTTTTAATATCATCAAGTTGGACACTTAGACTTTGACCTAACGTTTATCTTTTTGAGAGAACATGTCTTGAGTATTGCTATTTTTTTGGGAGATTGTTCTAAAGGTTAATTATGCTAAGATGCATTAGTTTTCATGACTCTACTGGAACCTAGTAAATTGGTAAGGGTCTCCATGTCTCAATTATGACTAGCAATGTTATTTCTTTGGGTGACAAAGTGGAGTTATTTTGTAGTTTGAACTTGGCATATGTCTTTTCTTTAACAACATCAATGGTATATAAGGAACTAAGTTTGTGGGGAGGGTAAAGTAAATTCACTAGACTTCAAGAATTGTTTCCTTACTACTCTAGTGTATGATATGATCAGAAGATTAGATATGAGAAGCTTCCGTGAGATGTCAACTCTTAGTTGAGAGTAGTTATAAATGGCTTGTGGTAAGGGGAGTAGTGGATTATAGAGTTCACCTTAGTAGTAAAAATGTTGTGTCGTGTTGAGTTACATAGAGGGAACACTACAATAGGAGTAAGTTTGGATTTTCAGAACGGAAGTTGGTGGTGATTCCGAGTAGGCAAAAAAAAAAAAATGTGGAGTAATGTTGGAATCTTGGTTGGGTTTGAATGTTTAAAAAAAAAAAAGGGGGGTTTGCAAAGTCGGTAAAAGAGTTATGTGGGTGAACAAGGATGTGAGTTGGAGATAATGGCTAGTGGTTTGGTGTTGTGTATTTCGCCATACTAAGGAAGGTTAATCGTGTCTTTGTGAGGGGGGAAGTGAGTACCAAGATGTATAGGACCATTTAGAATAATTGAGGGAGTAATGTTGCAGCCTATCATTAGCAGTATCAATAGTGTTGGATCGATTGTGGGACATTTTTACTCTTGGTGTTAAAAGAAATATCAATAACTTGAAGCGTGAGGAGTTTAACTATTGCAAGTTGGTGTTTATGGCTGAGTAGAGGATAAGGAATCATTATGTAGTCTAATAATTGGGTCTTGGATTGTTTGCAAGCTAAGTTTAATTTGGATCCGTTCTGTGATTATGAATCTTGTTTGTGAGTAGGTCACTCCCATTCCTTGAGTTTTCTGTGAATATCTTTTGGTAAAAAAAAAAAAGTGCATGCTTAGTTAGATTTTGGGGTACAATTGAACCCGGTTGTCACAAGGTGGAAATATCTAAGTCAGCGTTTTAAGTTAGAAATCGTCCATGCTACTTCAAAGAATTTAACGTCATGTGATAAGGAAAGGGACAATTCGCTATTGTATAAGGTGTGTATTAGATCAAGTGGTACCAAGTGATTAGTTAACTCAGAATTCATTTAGAACGCTATTAAGCGGATGAGGATTTTCTTGATTCTATTACAATATAGACAATTTGGGTACTCTAAATTAGTATGTGAAAATTTTGACTCGTTGGTTGACGTTGACTGAGGGAAATAAGAATTGGAGTTTTATAAGCTTTTCGATACATCCTTCTTGGTAGGTAGATGAATATTTATTGGAATAAGGCACAAGGAATAGGTATGTGAATTTCAGAGTTTGGAGAACGTGGGTGCACTAGTTGATAGATCTTGATCTGATTGTTATGTAATTATATGGGATTAGAACTTTAGTACTAATATTCAACGAACTTGAGTATCTGTGCAAATCCAAATTTGATAGGGATGATTAAAGGTTGGTGGATTTCTTAAGGAGAAATTGATACGTATCCTAGATTCGCGCGAGCAGGTTTTGAGGGGTAAAACCATTCCGTTAGTGCGAATTCTATGAGCAATCTTGGAAAGGAAGAGTCGGCGTGGGAAAGGGAAGACGAAGTGAGGGAGAAGTATCCGCAATTGTTTCCGAATTGACCAATGTGAGTTATAAGTTTCGACTCTATGAATGTTAATTTGTTGTTTGGCGATATATGTAGTGATATGAGCATGTCTACTTGATGCAGGATATTATTTGGCTTGGATTGTAAATTTCGGGACGAAATTTCTTTAAGGAGGATAGATTGTAGAGACCCGGAAAATCCTTAATTAATAATTTGCTTGTTAAATGCCAAATTGGAAAATTTATGGTTTATTGGTGAATATTTAGATTGAGGACCAAAGTGAAAGAATAGAAGGTTGAAGGGTGAATGTGTGGTTTAAAGATGTATGAGTATAAATAGTGGAGGTGTGAGGTGTAGAGAATTATTTCATCTCCCATCACTCTCTCTCATCCGGCCTCTCTCCCTCTCTCTGCCGATCTCTCTCTCTCTCTTCTCCTCACTCAAGACTCCACTCTAAGACCTCAAAACTTGAAGGATCAACCTCGCTCCAACATTGCAATCTCGTTCTTGAGCTTGGAAATCCTTGGGTTTCTCCGGGCAAGGCTTGAATCGAAGTTTGGTGGTTCAAAAGGGCTAGGGCTCGTTCTAATCTTGTAGATCTTGGTTATCGTCGCGAGGTAGGGATTTCTTTACCTCTTTTATGTGTTTGTATGTCGATTTGATGCAAGAATCGAGCTTTGATCATATCCCTTTGTTCGTTTGAAAGCTGTCAGAAATCTGCAGAAAATCGCCCAAATCGCGTAGGGATCGATCCCTAAACTTGGGGGATCGATCCCCCTTTTCATTTCTGGTCCAAAAAGCCCAGGGATCGATCCCTGGTGTTGGGGGGATCGATCCCTCCCCTCTCTGGAATTTTCTGCTCGTCTTTTGGGTTTCAGCCCAACTTCAAACGGCCATAACTTTCTCGTCCGACGTCTGATTCATACAAACTTGGTATCGATTCGAAGGTCTTGAAGTTAGCTTTCCATCGCCACCAAAATCACCTTAATACTCTGAGTATACAAAAAGTTATGATCATTAGAGTGAAGGTGTGTCGGCCTCCCAACATCCGTTGGCTATCCCTAAGTTTCTCATTCTATCGTTTCGACTACCATTGACTTGTGGATGATATTTGTGACCCATTGGCCTTCCATTAGTGAGGAATGACCAAGGAATTATTTAGTTAAACGCCCTTTAAGTGCATTCTATTGATTGTTTGGTACTTGTGATGGCTTATAGCGCATTTGCGATAATATTGGCATGTTTGTGACATTGTTGGCATATTGTAAGATGTCCATGTATGATTATGAGTTTGGTAAGGTCTTGACTTGCATATAGAGGGGGAAACTTGTTGTTTGAGTTGGAAGTTGGCTTAGTAAGTCTCGTAACGCAATGGGTGGAAATACGAAGACTTTGGTGGGTTCCGTAACGCAAGGGGTGGGAATATGGAAACCCAAGTCGTTGGGGGACGCCGTGACGCACGGGGTGGTAACATGGCAATCCTCATAGTGCTATATGGTAACGCAAGGGGTGGAAATACCTTCGTTGGAAGTTGGTGATAGAGAGTTTTGTGGTTATGGCATGAGTTGTTGACGTCTCATGAACTAGTGGGCATATCATGGAAATGACTAGTCTCAGAATGAGCTTACCAAATGTTGGAACACTCGTGAATTTATTATCGTGCATCGATTGCATTAAATCCCCTTGTCTTCTTCCTTTCGCACGTATTGTCATATTTGCACATAGAACTGTTAAAGATTTTCCTACTGGGCTAGTGTAGCTCAACCTAATCTTTCTTTTCAGGTTTAAATGCGGGACAGTGACTTGCATGAAATGTGTGCATGGATGTGAAAAGGACTTTTGGAAGCTAACATTGGTTTAGTTACATAGTCATCTTGTAATAGACTTTCTTTTGATAAAGATGAGGTTGTAACTTAATGGTTTGTTCATTCGAACACTTGTAATCTATTTGGGGCCGGAGTGCCAAAATTGTATATCCTTTTGAAATTGGGACTTGTTTTGTCAAGCTTAACAGGTGGGAACTATTTGGGGTATTTATTATAATATGCGAAGGGCCTTATTTGAGGAAGCTTTATCTATTTATTCATGCTAAAAATCCAGGTCGTGACAGCAGCGTAACGGCTCCGGATTGCTTCGAAAGGAAGAGAGATGGATGTTCTCTTCCTAGAAACAACTTTAAGAACTAGACTAGACTACTTTAAAGATCTAAGGGTGGTTTTGGAAGTGGTTTGGTGGTGGCTCTTCAAGAACAAGGAAGAACTTTCAAGAACAACAAAGAACAAGCAAGAACATTATGCTTTCTAGAGAGAGAAGTTGTGGAATGAAAGGTGTGAGTTGAATGGTGAGAATGGGGTGCTATTTATAGGCAAAGTCTTGGCTCTCTCTCCCTCTCCTTGGCCGGCCCTCTCTCTCTCTCTCTTGTCCATTGGCTTTTGCTCCATGGTCTTGTCATTTCAAGCATGCAAGCATGCCACGGCTTGTCATCTCCAACTTTTTAGGCTTAGGACTAAAATCCTAGGTTATCATGGAAGGCTTAAGGTCTTGTCTTGTCTAGAATTGGTTGGCTTGTAAGAAGAAATCTCATCATTGGCTTTGGAAAGACTAGAATGGTGACACATGGAGTTTTAGGCTTGTAGCTTGGTGAGGTGCCCAACACACAAGCACACACCTCACACTCTCTCTCTCCCTCTCTCTCTCTCGGCTCACTCTCTCTCTCTCCCTCTCTCCTTGGCTGAAAATCTCTCCTCTCTCTCTCTCTCTCTCTCCCATTGTCTTGTCAAATCATGCTTAAAGCATGTCAAGCATGGCTTCTATTTTTAGGTTAGGTCTAGGTTATCATTAAGGGCTTAGTCATAAAAAGAGGGACAAGTGGCAAGGCTAGATTGTGCTTTTGAAAGGCTAGGATGAGTTGGCTTGCAAAAGATCAAAAGAGATCATAAAAGGTTTGTACTTTGGTTGGCTAAAGTGAGATCTTCCTTGCATGAGTAGCCAAGACACAAGCACACACTCACTCTCTCTCCCTTTCTCTCTCTCTCGGCCTCTCTCTCTCTCTCACAGCTTCTCTCTCTCTTTCCCTCTCTCTCTCTCTCTCTCTCCCCTACTTGGTTAGGTCCTAATATACATATAAGTCTATATATGGAAAGAACAAGGAAAAGGCAAAAAGGTAAAAAGTAACTTTCTAAAAGTAACTTTCTTAGAAAGTAACTTGCTTTAAAAGGTGATGATTACTTAGGCCATGTGTTCTACTTTTGGTATGCCATGATTACTTCTATTGACCAATGGTTCTAGATGGCTAGGGAAAGGTAACTAAGTCAATGGTACTTAGGTTAGGCTAACTAACTAGTTGGAAACAAATTCTAGTTAGTCTAGTTGGATTTCTAGTCAAAGGTAAATAGAATTTCTATACAATATTATGGAACATATAAGCGTTTGATAAGTATGCTCGTCTCTTAAAAGAATGACTGAGTCACTTGGTGACGGAAATCTATTTGTAAACGTCGAATCTAATACTGACGGATTATTAAGAACGATCCAGGGTCTTTAAGAGGAATCGAAAGGAATTTACAAGGGCACTAAGGAAGAATAAAAGGATTATCGAATAAACAACGAGATTTTTATTTACTGAAAATCGGAGTTGTTACAAGGTCGATCAGGATACACACCCCTAAAATAGGGTGTACGGTATCCACTTTTGTACTTGGAGCCAAAAAAAATCATATCCCACAACCACATTTCAAAATCGAACAGTTACAGGTTTGTATCTTGCCTATAAAAAAAAAAAAAAAAAACAGGTTTGTATCTTGGGCCACAAAAATTAATAAATAGAACCACAAACATTCATGACCAACGCCATATAAATTCATAATTTTGCACCGTCTTTTTTGACCTTGGCCATCTTCTTTTACTACAAAATTCATGGATTGCACCACAAAAATTCCTAAAAGTAACAACAAAAATTTATGAAATAAATCACAATGCTTATCAAAAAAAAAAAACAGGTTTGTATCTTGGGCCACAAAAATTAATAAATAGCACCACAAACATTCATGACCAACGCCTTAAAAATTCATAATTTTGCACCATCTTTTTTGACATTGGCCATCTTCTTTTACTACAAAATTCATGGATTGCACCACAAAAATTCCTAAAAGTAACAACAAAAATTTATGAAATAAATCACAAAATTCATATCTTGGCCACAAAAATTCGCAAGGAGTGCACCGTATATCACAAAAAGGAGTGTCTACCGAATACTCATGGTAAGTCAAAATCTCGAGTGTTTTTACAGGTGAGGCAAGGTTTGACAATCTGATGTGGTTGCTTCTGCGGCTGGCAATTCTCCGAGCGTTTTTGGGATCGACGACATATGGCGGGGTTCACGGCATATATTTTGGTTCTTCGCGACGGCGGCGGCATGGCGTCTGGATTCCAGATCTCTGTGCATTAGGGTTCTTGTGTCTTTGGGCTTAATTGTTGGGCTTTGGCCTTGTATCTGGGCATTTGGGCCTATTTGGGTGTTGGGCTGCGTCCCATTTGCGCTTTATTGTTTTATTTGGGGCATTAGCCCATTAGGTGTTAGACTCTGTCCTTTGGGGTGTCTGTTTGGTTGGTACCTTGCCAATCAAAGGCTTGGGTCTCGGATGGGCGCTTGTTGCCTTTCTCCTTACTCCTTTTGGCCTTGGTATTCACATTCAAAGACTAATAAAATTCTTTTTCGCCGTTCAAAAAAAAGTAAAAATCTTGAGTTCATCATAGGTTACGTAGTGGGATCGTATTTTTGTGTCTGATAGAGAAACCAATTTAGTTTTTAGTCGTGGTTCTCGTACATGAGAATAATTTTTGGATTGTGTGGTTATTTTTGGTCTTTTTGTAACTGAGGGGTTCACTGTTGTAAGATAATTTTGAGTTTGTGGGCGTGTCTTTCTTGTATTTGTTTGAAAAACTTGTTTCTGGAAAATGACTTTCTTATGACAATTGTTTGTTTTGCATTTGATCCATGTCACTTTCATGACAACACCACCAATGAGATGAAATACGTGATTTTTGTAGTTTAAGGATGGAATAGACAAACGGAACATAATTTAAGGGATAAAAACATACCAAAAAAAAAAAAAAACTCTATATGTAAATTCACGTTACATAGCTATCAACGCTACGATTTTATGATTTTTCATCATCGTGTTGTGATTCTATGGTTTTTCATCATCGTGCAAATAGCTGCATCAACCATGGATGTATCCCAGATTGAGTTACCGCATAAATTTGTTTTTCTTGATTGGACTTTTGATTTCTTTATTTTGCTGCATTCATATTTCCAAGATCCTGAGTCGCTTAATTTTCTGAAAAAAGGGCGGAGGATGTTAGAAAAGCTCAGCCCACATAGTCTGCTTAAAACACAGGTATTAAGGAGAGAGAAGCTAGGGCCTTTATAACTAGCATAGAGGGGGCTCATCCAGGCGATGTGGGACACAATCCAACACACCCCCTGACCCACAAAGCGTGGCAACCGGACAACGGTTCACCAACGAAAGGCCCAACTAAAGCTCTGATACCATGTTAATTAGAAAAGTTCAGCCCACATAGTCTCCTTAAAACCCAGGTATTAAGGAGAGGGAAGATAGGGTCTTATAACCAGCATATAGAGAGGGGGCTCGTCCAGGCAATGTGGGACACAATATCCAACAGAGGAGGTGGTGACAAGGCATAGCAGCCTTCCCTTGAGCTTGATCATTAGGAACTCCAGACCAGCGGTGCACCTCGACAGGAACCTAAGAGCCATAGCTCTACCGCCCAACCAAGGGCTCGTGAAAGTACAGTACCACTAGCCTGGACCTCTTGACCACGCAAATCACTTGTGCGCCGTAAGCCACAAGGCTACCACCCTTGGTGTAGGGGTGGGCATGCCTGACAGGAAAAACAAAAAAATTCATATAATTGAGCTAAAAATAAACATTTTTATGGGTAATTTTTACATTAATTGGACATTAGTTTGATGAACTGTCAACTAAAAAAACTAAAAATCTAGTGAAAATTAGGACTTTTTGACATGACTACACGACCCGAAAATGACACAATCCGAACATGACACAAAAGATTTGATGAGTTGAAAAATGTTCTGGGATTTCATAAATAAGATTAGATACATAACACGAAAATGACACGAAATTACTTGTTGCCCACCCCAGGTGGCAGTGTTACGACTCTTTAAAGCAATAGTTAGGGACCTATGCACACTAATGATAGGAACATAACAATCAACCACAATCCACTCACGTGCATGCCCTTAAATTCAAAATGAACCTATAGAAAAAGTGTTCTTTTTGACATTTATTGTACCGGGTTTTTGAATATCTTGAAAAAAGATAACGCTCTCTTTAACTATTATCCATTGGAGTACTCTTTTACATATATAATAAGTCAGCAATGACTCAACACACAAACGTGGGACCTATTTTTGTTAGAACATGTGTGAACGTTGAGTCCCATATCGGATAAACAGAAAAAGAGTTAGACCTTAATATACAATTGAATGGCTCACCACTTATAAGGCTTAGCCTTTTAAGTGGATATGGGTTATTCAATGTATATTGGGTCCAAGTAATGTGGTGGACTCTTTGCCGTTACTCCCATACAAATTGGGCCTTGAGCACACAGTGGTGGGTCGATGCATCGAATGAATTCCCAACAAGTGGTATCAGAGCCGATGGCTGACGATCTATAGGAAGGCTCCCAGCGCACTATTGAATGGACTTGCACAGAAGACACTCGTGGAGCGGTATAAAATCCAAAGGTGACTCCCGATGAAGCAAGGTGGCTCGATTTTGGAGGCTGTATTGGATGGCTCATTGTTGATGGAGTTGACTCGTCGGAGAGCTTGGTGCTATTGAATTAATGAGCACATTGGCTCTCAATGGAGTTCTCATCGGGGAGCATAGTGTCGGTGACTAGGCACGTTGGCTTTCAATTGGGATGACTCTGAATCGATGGAGTGGGTGTAGAATAAGCCCAGTTTGGGAGATAGGGTTAAGAGTAATAGAACAGAATCAAGGGGGAGCTTGGATGCAGAGAGAGGTTAAGGCCCAATGGTCGGTTCACACATGAGGGGGAGATTTGTTAGAACATGTGTGAACGTTGAGTCCCATATCGGATAAACAGAAAAAGAGTTGGACCTTCATATACAATTGGATGGCTCACCACTTATAAGGCTTAGCCTTTTAAGTGGATATGAGTCATTCAATGTATATTGGGCCCAAGTAATGTGGTGGACTTTTTGCCGTTACTCCCATACAAATTGGGCCTTGAGCACGCAGTGGCAGGTCGATGCATCAGACGAACTCCCAACAATTTTTATCCTAACGCATATTTTAACATACAATTTTGGAGAGTCTATTGGAGATGATATTAAGGTGCTACAAAATTCGTGGACATAACTTATTGCCACATATTGTTGTACATCAAATATATCACAAAACTAGAATGTTATTACAAGGCCTTTGGTCCAAGATATAAGAAAATCTATTCCGTACATAACAACAATCCACAAGAAATTTTTTAGGGTACCTTAACCACATCACATTGTGAGATGCATGCTGCTTATATCTGAAGAAATCCACGCATAGGGCTCACGAGATTGTCCACAACAAAATAGAAGGAGGCCGGATGTGAGGAAAACCTCAAGAAGATGAAATCATGTCCTTCGCCAATAAGGATTTATGAACAAAATCGCCAGAATTGCCAAGACCTGCAGTTACGTAAGATCCTACAAAGCTCATATAGAACACATCCATGTCCATGAAACCAGAATCCTCTTCAGCATCATTAATAGCGGCTCTTGGCGTCGATGGAGGTGAATAAGCCGCATTGCACTTCCTTGGCAGTGGTTCACCGCAAAGGAGTGGATTTCCAACGTAGCTACTCCATTCAAAAGTTGCAAATTGAGCTACTCTCTGAGGTGTCCTTCCACTTAAGTTATTAGTTATTGAAGGATAGATTGAAAACAGCCAAGAAATTTAGATCTGTAAGCTGAGAGGGGATTTTCCCATTCAAGTGGTAGTAGGAAAGATCCAAGCTTTCTATGCTTTTCAAGTTTGAAAACATTGCGGGATTGTTCCGGTCAAGTAATTGTGGGAGAAATTCAACACTTTTATCTGACTAAGGTTTTTGATTTCAGGAGGTAATGGGCCAGTACTCAATCTATTATGGGAGAGATTGATTCCTGAGAAAAGGTATAGAACAGTTCCCTTGTAAGATAATGACATTCCCTTTGTTTGAAACTTGACCTCTTCTACTGCAGGACTTACGAAATTCAGATCTTGACATTGTTCACTCCATAACACCATCCTCAGATCATGTAACGATATTGTGAATGCGGGTTGCGAGAATAAAGGTTTTCGGTATCATATTCCGTCGGTGTTGGTATTCCCTTGAACTCAAGTTTACTAATGCAATGGAGAATTCTGCCAATGCAAAGTGATTATTGGAAGAAAGATCAATCAAGGTTAAGCTCGAGAGGTGGATAATTTCTTCGGGATATAGCCTTCAAAATGATTATTTTGCAGGAGAAGAACCATAAGCTCGGAAAGGCTGCCTATCCAAGTTGGAATAGTACCACTGAACTGGTTATAAGAGAGGTCAAGCTCCACTAAAGGGAGGTACTGAAATGCCATTGGAAAAGGTCCATGTAGCCTATTTTTGGACAACCGATGAATTGAAGCAAGATGGTACAACTCCAGTGATGTTATTTTCTGAAAGATCTAACAACCCGAGGACTATGAGTTGAAAAATTCAATCGGAATAGGACCTTCAAGATGATTATCGGCCATGTATAGCACCATTAACTACATATTCCCAATATGCTGGAATCTTTTCGACCAGTTCATTAGCACTAACATTTAATACTATCAAAGGGCTCTGCGACAAGTTAGGAGGAATTTCTGTGAAGCCATTGTTATTAGAATATAAGTTTTCCAATTGGTTGAGATTGCTTTGCTGGGGTAGTACTGGGCCTTTCAAGAAGTTGTTTGATAGTCTCTCAACAAATTCAAGAGGCGGCAACCTTTGGCCAAATCCATGGGTATTTCACCTGATAGTCTGTTATTGGATAAGTCTAGCATACTCAGAGTAGTCATGTACCCGAACGAAGAAGGAATGTTGCCTTCAAAGTTGTTTGTTGACATATCTAGATTATAGTTAGAGATATCCAGTTCTAGAAGATTTCTCATATCACGCGAAGGCAGCAACAATGGTCCACCGAATGAATTGTACGATAGAAGAAGTGATTCCATTCTCGTATTGTTGTCCAACAACCAATATGGAAACTTTCTTGTGAAATTAGTTCTAGAGAGCTCAACCAGTATAAGGTCATGTTGATGGTAGAGAAAGTGGGGAAATGATCTGGTGATTCTGTCATGTTTGGAATTGGTCAAACGAAGTCCGATGAGTTGGAACCTTGGGGATGTGGCAAAAATGTCCTCCTCTTCCAATAATTTGTTGTTCAGACTCTCAATGAACTAAAGTTTGGAGTGGTTAAAAAATGACTTGAATGAGATTGGTAGTTCAAAGTCATTATCTGAAAGAGATAGGTATTCAAGGGATGTTAGATTGATAAGGGGAGATCGAGCGATATTTCTAGTAAAGTAGTGATTGGAAGCGATATCTGTAGACACCTCCCAAACGGGGCATCGCCATACAGATTGATCACGTTGTTTGTTCGATTGGTTGCTCACTTCATAAACCAAAATCATGGACATTCCCATGGCTAGGAACCACTACAACAAATTGTGTTCTTTGCGACCAACTTTTTGCGACTAACAAAATATGGGTCTCCTTTGCTATGGTACTTGCGACTAAGAGCTTCCTTGGTCGCAAAAAGAAGAAAGTTGTTCCAACGAGCGACCCAATGTGTTGGTCGGTAAATACGAGTCACCTATTCTTTGGCGCCAAACTTTACCGCTAGCGGGAAAACTTTTAACGACCAAACTTTAATTCATTTAACGACCAGAATGTATTTTGTCACGTAAAAGAGTTGAATGAATAAGTATTGCGACCAACATATGACTATTTTGCGACCAAGAAGAAGCTGGTTACATTATATCTCTGTATTAAACGTTTGAGCGACTAGGGTGCTCTAGTCGCAAAATCTTTCCTATTTAGTGACCAATTGTGAGTCACTAAATGCTATAGCAAAACTTTTTGAGGCTCAATTATTTTTTTTGTTTTGTGACTTGGAGTGTGTTCCAGAACCCATTTAAGGTACTTTTTTTTAAGAAGATAATTTTGAACTAAAAAATAATGTGTTTATGCAAATAATTTTTTCAGTAATATGGATCTTGTTCGATAGATCTTATTGAGATCTTTTGGCAAAAAAAATAAAAAAATAAATTTTCTTTTACATTATTTTTAAGTTTGAAAATGTGAAATAAATAATTTTTTTAAGAAGGTGTTCTGGAACAAGGCCTTTGGTCTCAAAATATGATTTTCGGCATGGTTGAAGGTAGCAAAGAGTTGTAAAAATGAACAGTTTCGATAATCACATTAGACTTGGAGGAAATGAGCCCAAAAGACTCAAACAAAATGGTCTGGTAGCACTATGGGAATGAAGATAATCCCTTTTCTTGCAAAAATTTTGTTTCAATCCGTATGTTATACTTAATTGGTACTCCGTATGTTTGATGGTGGGATAAGATAGGTGGGGTCTATGAACGTAATTGAGGGTGGACTCACATATACCCTCTTTTTTCCGTACTCCATAGTTCGGTGTTTGTTTGCACACGAAAGTAAGGGCAATTGGACAATAGTGGACTATTTGCAATTAGAGGATGGTATTGTGCAGTAGTGTGCACAGCACCGTGTTATGCACTTCCAAGCCGTCGGATCGTGCATTCGACGGCTCAGATCTCATCTCGGCAATGAACGGCTACCCTCATCATATTTATCTCACCAAACCAAATATAGTATAATTAATTCCAATATGCATATAGTCTTATCTATTATTTTTGTGAACCCAACTTGTCCCATCTATTCATATTCTTAATCTCCTTTTATCCAATCCTCCCTTTCCCATTCAAATTTCGATGATTCGAATCGTTCAATGTCTTTAGAACGTGATTTTAAGGATATTCACTAGAAATCAACAAAAAATATGACCGGAAAGTGCTTGATCTAAGCAGTTTTTATTGAACCGTTCAATGAAAACTACTCGAATGAAGCACTTCCCGATCATATTTTCGGTCAATTTCTCACAGGGACTTTTAAAATCATGTTCTAATCACAGTGAATGGACTAGATCATCAAAATTTGATTGGGATCTATGAGGTCCGCACTTATGCTAAGTAAGAGATTCCTTACAAGAAGCTGACTCTGTGTGTGTGTATTATAAATATACACCACGGATCTTATAAGAGATCCCTTATTTTAATAAAATGTGGACCTTCCCTTTTCTTGATTAAATTTCGATGATTCGAAGCATTCAATGTGTGCAGAACATAATTTTAAGGGACTTCGCAAGAAATCGGCAAAAAATATGACCAAAAAGTGCTTGTTTTGAGCAATTTTTAATTGAACTGTTCAATGAAACTGCTCAAATTAAGCACTTCCCAGTCATATTTTTTGCTGATTTGTCGTAGGGACCTTTAAAATCACAGTCTGATTACATTGAACGGTTCGAATCATCGAAATTTGATAAGATAATAAGGTCCATATTTTATTAAAATAAGGGATCCCTTATAAGATCCTTAAGCTTCTTGTAATAACCTTAAGTAAGGACCTTAGGTAAGGACTCATAGATCCCGATCCAATTTTGATTATCCGAACCGTTCAATGTGTGCAGAACGTGATTTTAAGAGGCTCTGCGAGAAATCAACAAAAAAATATGACCGGAAAGTGCTTGTTTTGAGCAGTTTTTAATTGAACCATTCAATGAAAACTGTTCAGATTAAGCAATTCCCGGTCATATTTTTTGCTGATTTCTAGCGGAGACTCTTAAAATCACGTTCTGATCACATTGAACGATTTGGATCATTAAAATTCAATCGGGATCTATGAGGTCCTTACTTAAGTTATGTAAGGGAGTCCTTACTGGAAGCTGACTATATATATATTTCTCATTCCTCCACAAATAAATAACTGAAAAAGGGTACAAAAATAAGTGAATTTTTTTTTAGTCCAGATCAAGCTTTAGTATTTTTTTGGAAACATGCATGTTTGTAAAATTTTCGTAAAAAAACAATTAATTCAGATATCGATAAAGGCTTGATCGTATTTGTCCTTAAATTTGACAGGATAAAAATTGAATGAATCGATCAAAGCCTAATTAATTTCCGAATGAGAATTTTTTTTTTACGGGACCTCTTCAAAATAATTTCTAGACAAATTGAATCGTTCCGATTATTAGCGTGGGGCTTTGATTATTTTCGTGTTAAAATTTGTGTCAAAACTTATGTTTCCAGAACCTCCCATAGATATGTATATATACACGTATATACTGTATACACCCACGTATATAGAGCTTTTGTTAAGTTGACAAGAGTGCCCTCGCCTTGTGACTTGTCTTGTACTAAACAAAGAATTTGACAAGAGGGCAATTACGTTATTTGACTCGAAATAGTGCAATTTTGACAGGAATTTTTTTCCCACCACCACTTGGCGCTCCCAATATTCACTTCCCGCCTCCCAATATTCACTCCCCGCTTTTCCTATTTTCAACACTAACTTTACTTTTCTCTGCAAAATGCCAAAATCAACTCCAAATGTGAAGAGAACCCTAGATCTCCGAAAATCATTACGGGAAAGCTACAAGAAAATGGCTTGATTTGTTCCTTCAGATATGTTTGTGCGGCGTCCTCTATGATTTCTTCGTCTAGCTGTTGAAATTTCTGGGCTCAGTTTCTCGTCACGGTACGTATTCCTCTTGTACGCATTAGGAGTGAGACTAGATGTTCAAACTTTGGGATTTATTGTGCGTGTTACAAATTTCTTTTGAAGTTTCTGAAATCACTAACGCCCCCTTAGATCAGTTCGTAGCCTTACAAGGAAAAGAACTCGTGTTTTATGATTCTGCATTTGGGTGATCTGAAATCTTTGAAAGAAGAGAAAGAACACGGTTCCTCTATAAGCAACATCTTTTTGTTTGTTAAAAAAAGGATGGGTTCTGCTTTTGTTTGTAGTTTGGAAGGCCTAGTGGCTATGGTGTAGTTTGTGTGTACTTTTGGTTGATCTGCTAGCATATGCTAGTAGCTTGTTTATGTTTTGCATGTGTTCTGTTTCAGGGGATGTCCCGGTGGTTATGTCTCCTATTTGTTTCAATAAAATTTATCTGACCAGAAAAAAAAAGAAAAAAGCAATCGGGGAACAACTGTGAGGTGCTACTGCACTGTTTTATGCCATTTATGCAGAGCACCGAGTATGGGAAGGCATTAGGACCACTAAAGCTTTTATTCAAGCAAAAAAGGAGAGTTTGTTTACTAGATTAACCCAAAAGAAATGTGCCCAGTGACTGAATTTGCTTTAAGACACTCAGAACTCGTTGTTCGAATGAGACTAGTAGTGTTGACCAAAAAAAAAATGAATGATACCAATAGTGAAGGGATGTGTAATTTTATTGGACTAACAGTGATGAGATTAATAATGTCACCCTCCCCATTATATTGTATATCTCAAACTTTGTGAAATTATTTCACTGTACATTATGCCTTATTTCTATCAATCCCACCACTCCCCCTTCTTTGAGTTAGTTACCACGAGCTACTATGTTTGCCTAACAACTTTGTTGATGTTTTTTTCTTACTTGGGATTTCACTATATTAATCTTCATAGTGTTACAAGAATGGATAAGAGTTGGATACAACTTAAGAATAGATGTTGTGCGAGCTACATAAATGGGTAAAGCAGTTTATGTTATTTAACGATATTCGTTGAAGTTCCATAGGATTGAGCAAGTTTGTAAAGGGCAGCTGCATAATCCAGCAAATGGCTGAATATGAAAGGGAAAGAGATGAGCAAATTGCAAATAACTTGGCAGTATTAAAGGCTCTTGGGATAAAGTACTTAGCAGCTTCACTACCTACCTTGTATCGAATTAGTCAAAGAAAAGGTACCAGGATACGAAAGAGCAAAGTTGCTATTAGCAATGATGATGAATTTTTACCCATGTCGGCGAGGAGAGTTTTGGTTATTCTAGTGACGATTCTTCTGGGTCTCAAGCTCATGATAAGGTAACATATACACATAATATATCGGATACTCGTTGGCATAAAAGGTCTACTGTTGCAATATGTCCACTCTTCTTTGTAGTTCTTTACTTAATAGTTTATGAAAGATGACTCTAGTAACATACTACTAATCTAGTTCTTTTTAAAAAAAAATTCAGGTCAAATGTGCGGCTGGACAAAAGAAGAAAGGCGATTATGCTAATCATATTTTGAGAGACTCGCAAGGAACTCGAGAAGAGAGGCCTATCATCGAGGGAGCAACCTCAACTCCGCCGACACAACCTCCAACTGATCATGTTGAAGGCATGTCCGTGGTGGCTACCCAACCTACTCAGCTTCCATGTATTGCAGCCAACATTATTTTGTTTCATATTTATAGAAGAATAAATCTTCTCTTAGGAAGGTGCCTTATGTGCACTGTCAAATTTTTTTGGCCTAAGATATTTACTTCTCTTTTCTTTTTTTTTGGTTTTTCAGAAGGTTTATGGTTCTATTTTTTTTTGTTCTGTTCCCTCAATATTTTGTTCATGACCTTTGATTAGAAAGTGAAGTGCACATAAGGCACCTTCCTAAGAGAAGATTTTTGAAAAGGAAAATTGGATTGAATGGGGGTTTGAACATGTGGGCACCCAATAAAGTAGCCTCAAGCTAGACCATTGGGTATGATTGTTGCCTCATATTTTCCCTAATTTTTGGTTGGCTGTAAATTCAAATGTGTTTTCTCAAATGAAGAAAAGAGAAAAGGGTGGAGGTATTGTCTTCAATATAGTTTGAAAATAGAATGTTTGTTTTTCCAAGCACTAGCTTGTAGCTTCTAAGGTTGTGCCATTTCTGTTTTCTACCATACGTTTACATGTCATACTCTTCTCTGTTAATATTCCACCATGCTCTTTCACTTCATAAATTCCATTTCATTCTCCTCTTCAGGATTTGAGTTGGCGTGTATAACTAGAGGACCATTGTATTCAGAGTCTTCACTTTGTGTGTATGCGCTTCCTTGGCTTAATTTGTGTGGTTTGGCTTTTAGCTCAAAGTGTGTTGGAAGCTATTGGTGGACTGTTAACTTCTTGCTTTTTAGATATCCTTAATTTTGAAAAAATTAAGTATTTAAATTTGGCGAAAACAGATGATAGGTATCTAGCCTATGACAAACTCTGCAACTTGGTTTTCCATCTGTCATATTTTTGGCACATGTATTTTGTTTCATATACCTTGTGAGCTGAGCTACACTTTGGGAGTGGTGTTGCGAGGAACCAATTAAAGATTTAGTTAAGTTCTGCTCAATTATGAAAAATATAAAGGACCATTATGAGTAGTTAACCGTATAATAGAGGGCATTGTTTCTTGGACAATGATATGGGCTCATGCCAATTGGTTTAAATCTCAATGAATTCTATCTACTGCATGATTAGTTTACTTGTTCTCAAATTTGTATTTTAGCAAGTTTTCGCATTTGGCATGGAGTTTATGGTTATTGATTTTAGCATTCAGCAATTGTGGAGGCAGATGGCTTCTAATACTTCTAGAGATGGATGTTTCGACTACAATTATCAGGTGCGTTCCTATTTGCTGTCATGTGTATAATCCTGATATACTCTGGGGTAGCAATCTTTGGCCTTCGCTTCTACAGCTTAACCTTAATCATTTTGTATCGGATATGCACATGTTCTTGATGATACTATAAGCAAGTGTGTGCACCCTACATATTGTATGTATCCTGTGAGATTGAGTGCTTGATCCTTGGATTCTTTGGAGTGCAGATAATATGTAGTGCGCGGGTTATTTGACGTATGGTAGAGAGAGTTGGTGGAACCCCAATCCCGTGATCATAGAGTAAAAAAAAAAGTGGCAGATAACTTTTTGAGGGACTGATAAGTTGGAAAGTAGAAATCTGTTCTGGGATTCTTCATGCTCACTTAACCATGTTAACCTTTTGCTAATTGCTTCCTTACCGGTTCAAACTGGAAATCTATTGTTAGTCTGCTCTTGTTTTGACCTGGAACATGTTTAATGTCATTGTTATTTGGTTGAAGCTGTAATCTCCTGACCATAAGGGGCTGTCTATGGTAGTCATTAATTATTGCAGTTATTATATTTATCGTCTATTCTAGGGGGATGTTCTTTGGATTATCTCTCTTCCTTTGTGCATGGTTGATTATAAGTCCTGCATGTGGTTGTACGTGTCCAACTAGCCTTTTGGGTTTTTTATTGTGAGATGTTGCTCTGTCCAGCTAGCCAATTCTATCCTCTTGTGCATGATATCGCTGGGTTTCTTTCAAGGGATTGCACAGCTTACTTATGTTAAGTTGTGATGTACTCGCATTCCAACAGCCTTGTCATTTTGGTTTATTCGAAGGAGCTATCATGTGGTGAC
The DNA here is from genome assembly GCA_020567845.1 of Rhododendron henanense subsp. lingbaoense. Lineage (NCBI taxonomy): Eukaryota > Viridiplantae > Streptophyta > Magnoliopsida > Ericales > Ericaceae > Rhododendron > Rhododendron henanense. Next base: position 53,196,534 of record CM036312.1, read on the forward strand.
AATTTATTTCCATTTGTGCTAATGCCAATCTCTGAGTGGCAGAAGTTAATATCTATAGTTGAGTAAAGGTCTGAACTCATCCCATCTAGCAGTCGATGCCACAAGAATTCAAAGCATTTCAATGTTGTAATATGGCCGAACTCATAGGTTTATTATGTAGTTTTAGAGGCATGCGGCTAACATGTGGTGAATGCCCTTTTAGTTTTATGCCTCTCTTTTATGTTACTTTTGCCCATGTGTTCCTTTCCCTGTTTTTGGCGTGTCAATGAGCGATGATTATCTTCCAGCATCTTGCTACCCTTCATTGAGTTATGGATCAAGCTGTCTGTTTGACCCTCTCTTTTTTTTTTTGGTCATAGCAGTAAAAGTGCATAATGTGAATATTCTACTTGAAAGGGGGTTTCTTGCCAGAGCAAGTTGATCGAGTGTTGCATGCGACTTCTGCTTTGTTCCGGTGGTGTTGCCTGCTGGAACTGGTTGGACGAGGTGCGATTCTTGCCCTTTTAAGTTTTCGCCTTTTTTTTCAGTTCATATTTTCTCTTCATGTTGTGCAGCTGATGATTGTAGCTGAGTTTGTGTTTGATGCAGTGCACGGAATTTGTGTTTTTTCCCCTTCATACCTCCTAGACATTTTTGGGGGTAACGCGTTTTTTTTTTTTTGCATTAAGGAAGGATACAGGTTTAGATGACAATTCCTTAGTTATTAGGAATCACTGAAAGCCCTCAGTGGAAATTATTGAAGGTGAATACAGACGGAACATTGAGAATCCATCTGAGAAGATTGAGGTTTGTTGGACAAAACATGACGAGTCCCTTTATGAACTCTTTTATGCACTTTTTGTTTATTTGGCGGCTTTCTTAGTCATCGTGTTATGATGTTTTAGGTGCTTTGTGGTACTGAGGTTAATTCTATAATCTTTAGAAGTGGGTTCCCGGAAGTATCAGATTTAGCTGAGTATCCCAAATATGAAGAATCTGATTGGAATTTGAATAATATCCATAAGTTGCCTGGTTCTCTTCTTTTGAAATATTTTTTGTTTTTGTTTTTTGAATCCCTTTGCTATCTGGTTAAGTAGAAGATATTGGTTCATGTAGTTCTGATACAGATAATTGATTTGCTTTGCAGCCTGCACAGCAAAATCAGCAACAAATGATGACACCATGGAAGAAGACGGACATCTTACACCTTTGAAAAATAAGCAGAAGAAGGAGTAGCTCCATAAATGAAACCTTTTGTCATATCTTTTAAAATAGTACACATTCCAGCAAATCTTTTGGTGTGCATGATTTGCAACTATCTCTACTATTCTACCTCTTAGACTTCCCTAAAGCTACACGACAATCTTTTGGTTCATGTTGTTTGCCTTATAACTCTACCAACTCTCTTCCATGTAATTAACTTGGCTAACGCTTCAAACTATTGTAAATTTATGAAGACTGCTTCTACGTTTGTTGATCAACGACAAAACCCCCCTGGAAACAATTGATTGCTCCTGTACTGAATTGAAGCCATAATATTCTTCACTTCTTCCTATTTCCACTCAAGGTCGGATATAAAGTTCATGCATATAAGTATTTGTGTATTAATTGCAGGTGATGTGGAATGACAGATTGAAGAAGAATGAAGAAATATGGATTCAAAAATGAAAGTTCCAGGTATGCCCCTCTCCCTCTTTCTCATCTTACTAGCCATTAACAGTTCTACCCATTCTAAAAAAAATAACCCATTAGTTCTACCATGAGTGGACTAGGTACACTTTTTGACAAAATATGCACGTTTTGTCAAAATTACGTGGTGGAAGCTATTGTGCATATTTTACGCATTGTGTGTGCCCCAATCGCTATTGAAATTACGGCATTTCTTAGATAATATTATGACATTGGATTGAGTTTCTTCAAAAGTGGCTCACTACTTTTATTACCTTGCAAGTCATCTTGTACTTTAACCACGTTTTGAACTTTTGCAGATGGAGTCACTTTTTGGCAGAATGGAGTATGGAGTCACTTTTTGCAAATGTTCAGAAGTAGTTTGGACTTGGTTAGAGCTTGGAGTATGAAGTCCACTTTTTGTTACTTTATAATGGACTTTACCTAGTATTTATAGTTTTGGATGTGGTGTAACTGAACACATTGGAAAACAAGTAGGTTGTGGGATTTGTTGTTTTTGGGGATGGTTGATTATTGTTTGTTGCTTTTGAGAAACATATATATTATGTGGTTATTAATGTTAAGGATTTTATTGTTAATGGTGTATCTTGTGACTATCTAGTTGGTTCTTGGTATTTTTGAAATATAAGCTAGTTGTAGTTACAAAAGATATTTGTAGCAGAATTAATTTTGTGACCAACGCAATCCATCGTTAAAAAAAAAAAAAAAAGTGCAGCAGAATTAATTTTGTGACCAATGCAATCCATCGTTAAAAAAAAAAAAGTATTTTGCGACCAAACTCTCTAGTTATCAAAACAAGTAGATGTGAAGTCCAAGGACCTTTTTGCGACAAAAGAAAATATATTCCGCGACCAGCTATTGAGTCACCAAAACATGTTTTCCTGATGTCTAATGGACCCTTTTGGCGACCAGGGCTTGTATTTGGCGACCAGATTTTACTTCTTTTGGCGACCAGTGGTTGGTCGCAAAATCATAACCTTACTGTGACCGGATACATGTGGTCGCCTTAGGTGGAACTTATTGCGACCACATCGTAGTTTGGTCAAGAAATATCAAATACGACTAGCTTGTTGCGACCAGCTTGGTGACCACACCTTTTGGTCGCTGTATCAATTTGCGACCAAAATGATGACTTTTTGCAACCTTGCTGTTGGTCGCAAACAACACGATTTCTTGTAGTGAACATCGCCACATGATAACGGTTATCATCAAATAGAGTCGCCACCCAGTTTATTAAAACTGGGAAAACAGATAGAGATTCTGGATACGGGAGCCAAGAGTACAATAAGGGGAAGGTGTTAGGCACCCCTCTTTGCCCAGTCGTGAGACTGGCCCATACTCATTCAACATAAGACGTATAGATGCTTTGTTTAATTCCAACACATAGTCTGTTTAGTTATTCCTTTAAACAGTAAACAAAGTGAGTCAGTGCGATAATTGAAGCATGTATTCAGAAAGCAAAGAAAGCAAATAAACTGTCCCAGGAGATTGATTACTCGGCCGGTGAATAGATGTCACGGCCGAGTAATCACACTGGTTTGATGTACCGGCCGAGGGATCGAAGCCCCGGTCGGTGTTCTTCCTCACACCAGACAGAAAGATTAACGGATAATCACAATACTACGGTTAGTCAAAAATACAGTAAATTAAGACTAACCAGAGGCCGTTGGGCCTCACCACCTTGATCCCTCAGTTGCTTGATTGCTTTGGATTGGGCGAGATTGATTGATTGCTTGATCGAGAACCCTAGGGTTAGGGTTTGAACTTCGGGGTTTGATTGCCGGATTGACGGCTGCCTTCGAAAAGTTAGGGCTTTTGGAGTATGGGATTGAGAGAGTATTTGTGCAGAGCTTTGAGGCTTGATTGAGTGTGAAGGTGTATGAATTTCGGAGTCCAAAGGCTCCTTTATATAGGCATAGGGATGACTCACTCCGGCCAATCAAATCATGAGATGGCAATTGCAATTGCAATGCATCTCTAACTCTACGTCGTAATCTCTGAGCGTAGCCCGAACGCATCGGGAAGGTAGTGTAGTTGGATCAAACCAAACGTCTGACAGAACGTTCCAGAATCTGGAAAAAGGTCGATCTGGCGGCCGAGTAAAGGATGTCACGGCCGTGGAATGGATATCTCGGCCGAAGGATAGATCTTGCGGCCGAGGGATTGATCTCTCAGGGAGATTTTGCTGGCAACAGGTTGCTCGGGTGAGGAATTGATGTTTTGGCCGTTAGATCGATGTCACGGCCGTCAGATGGATTCTCCTAGGCTTCTGTATTTCTGTCTGAAAGGCTGTATGGCTTTGAATTGGGTCCTCTAAGTGGCTCAAAGTTCTCACCGAAAGTCCTAAGGTCCTCAAGGAAGCAATCAGCAATCACTGTATCCATTTCATCATCGGGATTGTCCCAAGGTGGGATTTGAAATAATCGTTAGGCCAAATTGGGGTGTCTACAATATCCAGTAGTCGAAGGGATGTCAAGTTCAACAGGCACCATGGTAAGGTTCCCCCAAAACCAGTTCCTATGATTCCAAGCTCTCGGAGAATCTTCAACTCGCAAAGCCGCCCTTAAAACAAATGGAACACACTGAAAATCGTAGCTTGATATATAGTTGACAAAAAAACAAAAAAAGTTCCCTTTTTATCCTTCTATCTCGGTTAGAGGGAGTAGAATAACAGTTCTGCGATCAATCTACCTTTGATCGCAAGAGCACGAGTGAGTTCACAATCTCTTAAGGACAACATTTGAATGGAAGTCATGACTCTAATTTTCAAAAGAAAGTCGTCGTCGAGCATGACATCATTCATGAACAGATTTTCAATGCAGCTCAGGTTTGTCAAGTCTGCATCAATTCAAAAACAAAAACATGCACGGAAGAAATTTGAAAGTAATGCGACACCGAAATTTCATATAAGAATTGAAGTACCCTTACTAGGAATAGCTCCATGCAAGCCATGATTGCCACTCAAATCCAGTGTCTTGATTGATGAAAGCTCTCTCAAACATGACCAAATAGTGTCATCCAAGAAATTAGAACTCAGATAAAGGACCTCTAACTTGTTCAATATTCCTGATTCTTTGTGAACCTGTGCAAAATGGAAGATTTAGGTCACATTGACATATAGAACGTTTGAGCTCTTAAAGGGAGAGTATGTATACTCAGAGACTCATAGTTGGCCATTGTCTGCCTCTCGTCGTATCTTTCGGAAGTAAGAACTTCATTCCTTAACATATTACGACGAAAAAAACTGATTACTTGACCAAATTATGTAAACTAAAACCAAGCAATGAGGAGCTTTTTAATTTAGCCTTCTTCATTTGCTTTCTATTGGTACAGTAAATAAAATAGAACTGTCAAAACAATTGATGTAACATACTGTTGAGAGCTCTGATATTGGCAATTGCGTTTTTGCTCAAGTCCAGCTCCTTCAACTTACTCAAACCATCAAATTCTGTGTGGAAACCAAAAAAAAACACAAAACACTTGAACAAGGATAACAATAAATCAAGAAAAAAAAATCGTGCTGTGGACAAAGATGTTCCGATACAGATTTGGATACTGATATGTTTTGAGGCAGTTGATGCAGTGGGCCTCAAACATATTAGACTGTATGTCTGAATATGCGTCCGCACATATCTGTCCAAAGCATTTTTTCTCAGAAATAAAGAAGAAGACTGTTCTGATTTATGGTTTTGAGTTTGACAACACATTGGAGTAAAATTTAAGCTTAGCTTTTATAAAAAATGACCCATTCAATGCGTTCCTGCCAAATTTAGAATCTTGAGGTTCGAAAACTTATTCAAAGATGGTAAAATACTGTTATCAAGTCCATTGTATCTAAGATCAATGTTCTCCAAATTACTCAAATTTGACAATATTCCAAGACCTGCAAATAAAACACGTTACACATATCACAATCAGCACAATTTTTTGATATTTTTATCGAGATCCCAAAGCAAAGAAAAAATGCGTGAGTGACGATGGATAATGTTTCATTTCACATGCTCTGTAACGGATAGTTCTCGGATTAAGCCAGCTAGTTCTTGTATGCAAGACATAGAAATTATATGTACTTTAAAATTAATAGTGAAGAAATGGTCTCAAATACCATACCATAATCACTGGTGCATGTAGTAAGGATATCGCGTCAGCAAGGGCGACTATAAACGAAACCTCAACAAAAAAAATATCGTGATAAATAATGAGGAGATGATAGTAACTCTACCTATCAAAACTGTTCATTTCATTACGTAAAAGAGGTCAGACACCATACATACCTTCATTCCCGACGGAATTACGCAACTGGTTTTGAGACAAGTCTAAGCTTCAGAGCGATTCCAAGGGGAGAAGAATAGACGCGTTTAGATGCCAATGACCATCTAATCCCCAATCTCTTGTGTTATTGAGTGAAAGTTTGATAACTCGACGGGTCGTAGAATTACAGTCCACACCTTCCCATTGGCAACAATCCAAGTGATCATCCTCCTCCCAAGATGGCAATGAGTTTCCGTTTGGGAAGTTGATGGAATGTTTGAGTTGCAAGAGAGCAATTCTTTCTTTTTCCAAACACCCTTTGCATCCATTTTCTGCAGCTAACATGATCACCACTACCCATATATATAATTGACCTCATCAGTAAATGTTGCACAACGGATGAACACGGTGACTTGTTTAATAAAATGCTCTTTGACACGGTGACTTGAGCAATCGCAGGGCCCCTTGCCCTTTGTTTAAATAAGGAGATACAGTTTAACCCGAAGGGTTGGCCTAGTGTCAACACTTTTTATTGTTTCTCAGGTTCGATACCTCTGAGGTACTGTTAGCTCATTTGGGACGAGTGCCGCGAGTCTATTCGGAGCTTTGCTCAAACTTTAATTAGGCCCACAGGATTAAATGAGGTGAGCATAAGTTGGTCCGGACTTTTGAGTTTTAAAAAGGATATAGGGATCAGGAGTAATTAATCAATGCCTTTTGAATCACAGCCAAGTGGTGTCCCAGGTCCTTAATTTCTCCACCCCACATTGTGATGAGATCCACACGATTTGTCGTCGGCCCCACCAAAATGTGTGACGGAAAAGGGGGCTGAGGCACCACGTCATGGTGCACCAATCCGAGGATCGTACTGCTGAGAAGGAAAGGAAAAGGAAATTAGTAGATTGTGCTTGTCAATCACTCAGTGTGAAATTAATGGTGCGTCTTGGTCAATGTTTCCGTCTTCGTCAAAGTCGTAAATGATTTCAATCGTGGTTCAAAACTAGGCATCAGTTACTTAGAAATCTCAATATTGCCAGAGCATTTGTTTGGCTTTCCTAAAGCTTGATAGATCATAGGGCCTGTTTTATGTTGAGAGGCGGGTTTAACTAAAGCGGGGTGGTGGGGGGTGGATTAAAAGTCTAAATACACAACAATCCAAATCAACACCAAATACAACCCCTTACATAGTGCATGTGGGCCCAACATGTTTGTGAGGGGTTGTCTTTGAAAATGCAATTTAGCTTAAAGGCCCGCCTCGAAGGCTTCGGTATTCAAGGACTTCAAGTGCTCCTAGTATGGTGTGAGGGAAAATAACGAATTGAGGTTACAAAAAACGCATAAATGTCACAAATGAGTGGTTTAACTTGTGCTTTCCGTAGCTAAATGACAAAAAAAATGCATCATCTATATGACAATAGGCATTTCAATAAGAATAAATTGCATTCATAAGTAATGGGTAATCCCAACAATCGGGAAGAATGTTTCATTCCAAGATAAAATGTTAGGCCACGCACTCATAAACAAGGCAATGTCGTGTCCCAAATATTATTGCATTCACAATAATATTTCCACGTGGCGCCCCAAGTCCTTAATTTCTGCACCCCATATTTGTGATGAAATCCACACGATTTGTTGACGGTCCCACAAAAATGTGTAGCGGAGAAGGGGGCTGAGGAACCATTTCGCGTTGCTGAGAAGGAAAGGAAAAGGAAATTAGCAGATAGTGCCTGTCAATCACTCAGTGTGAAATTAATGGTGCGTCTTGGTCAATGTTTCCGTCTTCGTCAAAGTCGTAAAGGATTTCAATCGTGGTTCAAAACTAGGCATCAGTTACTTAGAAATCTCAATATTGCCATAGCATTTGTTTGGCTTTCCTAAAGCTTGATAGATCATAGGGCCTGTTTTATGTAGAGAGGCAGGTTTAACTTAAAAAACCAAAGGGGGGGAGGGGCCTAATAAATGCAAATTAAAAGTCTAAATACACAACAATCCAAACCAACACCAAACACAATCCGTTAAGGATGAACTCAATTTTTATTGACCTCTAAGGACAATCTTATATGAAGATTACTCTTTTACCCTTAACTAAATATAGTTTCATCACCCCTACCACCTCTACCCCACAACCACTTCCAGCCAGCGACCACCTCCGGCAAATGACTTTTTCTGGCGAAATTCCACTACTTCGAAAAATTAGTTAAATTCACTACTTCTCAAATTTCAAATTTCACTAATTTCACTCTGATTTTAAATTTCACTAAATCTCAATGGGTCTGGATTTCACTTAGTGAAGACCACCTCTGGCCGACGACTTTTTCCGGCAAAATTTCACTTCTTCAAAAAATTAGAGAAATTTCACTAACTTGAAGCTGCTTGTGAATTTCACTACCTTTTGAACTTGTGAATTTCACTAACTTGGAGCTTGTGAATTTCACTAGTTTTTGAAATCGTAAATTTCATTAACTTTGAGGTCGTGAATTTCACCAACTTGGAGCCCATGAATTTCACAAGCTTTGAGCTCATGACTTTCACTAATTTTGAAATTTTGAACTCATGAATTTTACTAGCTTTGAGCTCATGAATTTTATTAGTTTGAGCTTGTTACGGCCTAGAATTTTTATTTAATTAATAAATAAATTACTTTGCCATTTATTAATTGCGTTTTATGGTTGGGTCCCAATTAATTATTTTTGTGTGCACCATAGGTACAATTGTCGTAATTGTAATTACAAGGGTATAAGCTTTAATTAACCATAGTAATTTAGTTTTTACCTCAGTTAGAATATTAGATATTTTGTTAAAATAGATGGCTATAATTGTGGGTGTTCGTTATTAGTGGGAACTACCTAATACTATAGTTATAAGCTGAGTAGGGTTTCTATTAGGTTGGACGAATCGTTCTGAGGAAAAGAAAAAGGGGCAGCTTCGAAGGTTTTCGAGTTCAAGAATTCTCCGCTCTTGATTTCCCTAAAATAGGTACTTTACTCCTTAAATTGATTTGGTTGCCTCCTAATCTACTTATATGTTTTAGTCTACACCTGGTTCTGCTTCTCGTAAAATTATTGGATGTGTTGGGTTGTGGCAAGGCGAGAGGGAAGGTGGTCGTACGGGTGCCGTGTCGGTTTGTGCGTGAGTGTGGTGAAGGGAGATTTTGGTGGGAATGGCCGAGAGAGTATGGGTGTTGTTGTGGTGGTGGGTTTTGTTTTGCTTATCATAATGTATATAGTAAATAGAACATAATTAATATTATTCTAGCCTAGGTTATACGGTTTGGGTGTTTTGGATGGGAACCAGTTAGTATGCACGTGGGTGATTAACTGGTTCATGGGAATTGGAGTTAAATGGTTGGGCTTCAATGGTTGGCTGGTGACTGGTTTTAGTTTTAGGTTTCATGTCCTTTTAGGTAGTCCCATGTTAGATATGTTGATATCATAGGTGATAATATTGTATATGATTATTTTGTACAGGTTACAATTGTTTTGCGTGATTCAAGTTGCATTACTTTTTGGCTCAGGTGAGTGGTTAAGCATGTTACGCATTTTCGAACTTCCCTGTGTCCCTTAAATTGTTGTTTTGGAAAATTTATTATTGAAATTGGAAACACATATTGTTTATATTTGATTATATTAAATTGGCATGTGGTATCGGTGAAACCATTTGTTGATCGAATAATATTTTGGTGAGAACTTTGTGGATATCGAATGGGAACATATTTTGGAAAGTCCAGGGAAATTAATCCTCTGTGTGCGGGTGACTCTGGCCATTAGGGAAGAGACCAGATTAGGCCGGTGACCCTAACGCTCAACGGTTGTTATTGACCGGATCATTCTTAGGGAAAAGTTCTACGGGCTGCCTACTCGTGGTGACTCTAAGTTTTGATATTGGATCCAATTTTGAGATATTTATTCACTGGCACTTGGTACTATTTGGTATTGGTTGTGGTTCCCCATTGTTGTTGGAGATTGGATTGTGATCACCATTAAGACTTATCGGATGAATCGTTGATTGGATTAATTGATTATTTTGTTGTTTACCCGAATGCCAAATTTATGTTGACATGGTAAATTATTTTGATCCCTGTTTTACAACTTTATTTTACTATACATGCTTTGCTACTCACTTAGCTCGTCAGCTGACGGATTTATTCCAACTCATTTTTCAGGCAAGTTGGGGATTTAGACATGGACTCTGGCGGCATCTCGGGGTTTTCGTTGTTGACCTCCTTAGGGTGTCTCATCCTAGCTTAGTGTTTTATTTCATCGCTTCCGCATTGAAACATTTTATCGGACATCCGGAATCTATTTTTACTATTGGATCACTGGATATTATTTGGTTCATGGATGCCCCATTCTTTTTGTGGAATTTATTGGTTGTGGATGTTCTGAATAAATAAAAAATGGTTGACTGCTTGGTGGATCTTTACTTGGGAGTTTTATAAAAATTCTTTTTTTGGCTGCATGTTCTACAAGCTTTGGTCTTGTGGTTCATGGCCGGTCACTTTTCATTTTGGGGTGTGACAATTGTGGTATCAGAGCCTATGTTTAAAAATAAAAAAAATAAAAAAACTTTTGCATTCATTTTGTATCATGATCATTTAGTGGAGGTCTGAGTCCCCAGAGTCCTACTGCCATTTGTGAGGAATTTTGTTAGTTGATGTGCAACTATACCTGTATGGCATTATATTGATAATAGTCATTCGATGGGAACATTATTTTTCTGTGGACTTTGGATAGGGTATTGGAGGAGAATGTAGCATAAGTGATTTTATTCATTATTGGGATCATCACAATTATTTTAAAAGTACGTTGGTCACATAATGTAGTTGGAGTATGATATTGAATCTTAAGAAGTATTGGTGTTAGTATAGTTGGAAATTGACTTGAAGAAATTAACTTAGAGGAATTCTTCAATTTGGTAGCTAGCTTAATTGTGTGAGGGTGTTGCAAGAGTTTCTTACTTGTAGTACTCGGTACATCCCGGATAGTCTTGAATTGTTGATGTTTGATCGGTCCTTCGTTTCTGTACTTGAGATCCTAGTAGATATTTGGTTATGTTCTATTAGAGAAGTTAATAAGAAGGCTTGTCTGAAGAAATACCCTATGAATTCCTTGATGTTTATTAGGAGACAAATACCGTATGAACTCGTTGATGGTTAGGATTCTGATGTCTTGTCGCTTCAATTCAAAAAAAAAAAAAAAAAACCTTAGATGACCAGGTGGGTATAGAGTGGGAGTAGTCAATTGTTGAAAGTGGATTTTTCTAACCGTAGTACTAATTGTTTGGTTGCGAGAATTTGACAGTAAATAGATAGGCTTTGGCGAGGATATGATTGCTTGATTGGTATTGGCATGCATTGGGCTATGGCTATTCACGTGAGTGCTTGGGTTGGTTTGAGTCTATAGAAAGGGATTGTTACAGTGTGATTAGACAATGAGGTTGTGGAGTGCACTAGTGGTAATTTGAAATTTTAATGCATTACGATATCGTTGATGTGAAATTATGGGAAGGTTAGGAAAGAGAAAATTTAATTGGATAAACTTATGAGATTAGAGTTGTTATTGTGCCGTAGAAGTAAATATGGGAGTATTCCCGACTTGATCATTAGTAGTTTTGGGGTTCATAATTTAATTGCTGAGAAAGGTTAAAACTCTTACTTTGGGGGATAATTCAGAGGCGTAGTTTGAAATGACAAGGAAAAATTTATAATTCAAGATTCTGTGGTGTTATATTTTGGGTTAGTACGTGGAGTTAGTCTCCAAGATGCGAGGTGATCAATTTAAGAAATTTTAGGTGGTGATGTATACTATATGTTCTTTTGGGAAGTCAGACTGGAGGCTAGTCAATTCGATTATTGGTTTTGAAAACACTATTGAGTTTGGGTAATTGATAAAGGCCACATATATGTGTACAATGACCCTTGACATTTTTCTTTGCATCATTGGAACCTGTCTTGAACTTTGCTTGAGGTGATCGATTTAGCATTTATTGAATAAGTCTGGTTTTGCCACTGTTGCTGAATATGTGGAATAGGTGTGAAGTTTGGGTGCCTTGTTTGATTCCTAAAATTTATTCCTGATTTCATAGTCTGTTTGGAATCTCATGAAGATTTATTTGAGAATGGCTCAAGTTTAGTTGATTAGTAAGTCAACCAATTACAGGAGGTGATTTGTTAGGCCTTAGGACTTGTGATACTGGATAAATATCAATATATGTGAGGTTTAAAGAGGTGGATATATAGTAGAAATTTGGGCTTCCGAGGTTGTAGGGATGGTAGTAATCAATTGTAGATATTAGACACTTGGAGCTTGACTTACTTGGTTTGGTTGGAATTGTTATGATTCTTTCTATGGTTGCTAATTCGAACTTGAGGACTGATGGCTTGGTTAATTATCTTCTCTATTGTTTTCGGACAGTCATTTTAGGTGAAGTTGAAATGTAATTTTGGAGATAATCTTGTCAAATTGTCGTTGGTTCGTAGTTGAGGACGGTAGTAAGATGTTACAAAAAAGAAAAGAAAAAACTCACCTTGGGAGGACCCATATGTATTTTGGAAACTTGACTGTTATGGAGTTGGATGGGAAAGGAAAATTTGATACCTAGCTAGAAATGGAATATTCAACCTTGACGTATCATTTTAGTTATAAAAAAAAATAGGAGAGAAGATTTTGGGGGTCGATGATGTAGGTAGTTTATAGATTTAGTCTGTTTGGGTTAGTAGTTTTTGTGATAGCCATAAAAGTTTGTTGCAACAGATATTCACTGATTGGTCATTTTGAGTTTAATGAGTATGCTCAGCTTGAGTGTGGTTAGTGTCTTGGAAAAACTAAGAACATTCAAATTGCAAGGAGACACTCAGGAAGAAAAAATTTCCAATAACAGTACAAGTACTGTTGATTTCCATAGGACTTCGAAAAAACATAAAATCAGACTTCTGTACGTTGAACAACCCGTCAAATTGAAAAGTCGAGAACAAAGCGAAGTCAAATACATCACAAAGCTAGAACGATTTATTCCGTACAAACCACAATCCAAATGAAACTGCGTAGAATACATTAACTACACCACATGCTGAGAGAGAGATACAGATGGCTGTTTATTTCCAAAGAAAACCACGCCTGCGCCCCACGAGATTGTCCACAATGAAATAGTAGCAGGAGGTGATGGAAACCTCGATAAGTTGAAACCATGCCCTTCGCCAATATGGATTTATCAACAAAATCGCTACAATTGCCAAGACTACAGTTACGTAAGACCCTGCAAAGCTCATATAAAACACATTCATGTCCATGAAACCAGAATCTTCTTCTGTATCATTGACAGTTGCTCTTGGTGTCGATGGAGATGAATCAGTTGCATTGCACTTTGGCAGTGGTTCTCCGCAAAGAAGTGGATTTCCAACGTAGCTACTCGAGTCAAAAGTTCCGAATTGTTTTACTCTCGGAGGCATCCTTCCACTCAAGTTATTATAGGACAGATTGAAAACAGCTAAGGAGTATATCTCTGTAAGCTGAGAGGGGATTTTCCCATTTAGGTGGTTGTAGGAAAGATCCAAGCTTTCTATGCCTGTCAAGTTTGAAAATGTCACAGGGATTGTACCGATGAAGTTATTGTGGGACAAGTTCAACACTTTGAGATTGGTAAGGTTTCCGATCTCAGGTGGTATGTGGCCAGTCAATCTGTTGTGGGAGAGATTGATTCCTGAGAAAAGCCGTAAAACGATTCCCCTGTAGATTAAGGAAATTCCCTTTGTTGTAAACTTTGCCTCTTGTCTTGTAGGCTCTATCAAAAAAAGCTCATATCGACCATTTTCACTCTTGGCTAATACCATCCCCAGATCATGCAACAATAATGTGAATTTTTGTGGTGAATCAATAAGGTCGAATCCGTAACCTCCTCCCCCGACATGTATTCCGTTGAATTCGATTTCACTAATACAAGGGGGAATGCTGCCAAAGAGATTTTTGGATGAAAGATCAATAATGCTTAAGCTGGAAAGGTTGCATAACTGCTTTGGGATGTTGCCTTCAAAATTATTATTTTGCAAGAGAAGAACCGTAAGCTCGGAAAGGCTGCCTATCCAAGTTGGAATAGTACCACTGAATTGGTTATAAGAGAGATCAAGCTCCATTAACCTGGTACTATAATTTTTGAAGGCCAATGGAAAATGTCCATCTAGCCTATTTTTGGACAACCGAATATTGTGGATAGGTGATGAACTGATGAAGCAAGATGGCACAGTCCCGGTGATATTATTTTCTGAAAGATCTAACAACACGAGGTTTTTCAGTTGACAAAATTCAATTGGAATAGGACCTTCAAGATGATTACCGGCCATGGCTAGGAAAGCTATTGATGTATTATTCCCGATGAACCCAGCTGGAATCTTTCCTACCAGTTGATTAGCACTAACATCCAAATAGATCAAATTGCTCCGAGACAAGTTAGGCGGAATTTCTGTGAAGGAATTGTTGGCGGAATATAAGACTTCCAATAGGGTCAAATTGTTTTGATGGGGTAGTACTGGGCCTTTCAAGAAGTTGTTTGATAGTCTCAAGAATTTCAAGAGGCGGCAACCTTTGGCCAAATGAACCGGTATTTCTCCAGATAAATTGTTATTGGATAAATCTAGCGTTTTCAGAGCAGTCATATCCCCGAATGAAGAGGGAATGTTTCCTTTAAAGTTGTTTGTAGAGATGTTGAGGAATTCTAAACTCGGGAAAGAACTGGCTAATTTGAAAGGAAGGAAGCCTTCAAGATGATTGTTAGTGGTATCCAACATTATAAGATTTCTCATAGGATGCGAAGGAAACAATAATTGTCCACCAAATGAATTGTACGATAGAAAAAGTATTTCCATTCTTGTATTGTTGTCCAACAACCAATATGGAAACTTATCCGTAAAATCAGAGAGCTTAACCACTATAAGGTCATGTTGATGGTAGAGAAAGCGAGGAAATGATCGGGGAATATGACCATGTTCAAAAGATGACAAACGAAGTCCGATTAGTTGGAAACTTGGGGATGTGGCAAGAAAGTCCTCCTCTTCCAACAACATGTTGTTCAGGCTCTCAATGAACACGAGTTTGGAATGGTTAAAAAATGACTTGAATGAGATTGGAACTTCAAAGTCATTATCTGAAATTGCAAGGTATTCGAGAGATGTCAAATTGATAAGCGGAGACCGTGCAATGTTTCCAGTAAAATGATTGGAAGTTAAATCCAGTCGTCGAAGGGATGTCAAGTTCGCCAGGCACCATGGTAAGGTTTCCCCAAAGTCACTCCCTGTAACGTCAAGCTCTCGGAGCTTCTTCAACTCGCACAACCCTTATAACACATGGAACGAAACACATTGAAAATCTTAGATTGATATGTATTTGATACACAAAACAGATAATGACTAGTAATATCCTTCTATTTGTGGGAGCGGGAGTAGAAGAACAATTCAGAGTTATACCTGCAATCGAAGGAATACGCTTGCTGTCACGATATGTCAAGGACAAGACTTGAATTGAAGTCATTACTCTAATGTACGGAAGAACGTCGTCGAGTATAACATCTTCCATGAGCAAATTTTCAAAGTTGCTGAGGTTTCTCAAGTCTGTATTAAATGGTTGAATAAAATTAAGCATGGAAGAAATCTGTAAGAATTATGAGAGAGGAAGGTGCTAATAATGTTATAAGGAAATTTCTCAAATAAGAGGTACCCTTATTGTGAACAGCTCCATGCACGGAGCCTCCATTGAGACTCATATCCAGTGTCTTGATTGATGAAAGCCTTCCCAAAAATGACCAAACACTATTATTGAGGGCTTCATTATAACTCAGATCAAGGAACTCTAACATTTTCAATATTCCTGATTCATCTTGTGAACCTGTGCAAAATAGTAGTGGTAGATTTATTTGGAAATATTTTTCTAGAAAAGAAAACGTTTCCTGTTGTTAATTGGATTGTGATATGAAAACATTTTCTATTGTTTGGTTGACAAGGAAAATCTCACTAAGGTTCTTAAAAATAAGTATTTATTGGCAATTTTTAAAGTTAAAAATAATATATTTTTGAAAATAATTTTTTGATTTTTTTTGCACAGTTCAAAAGATCTCATTGAGATCTATCAAACAAAATCTATATTGCACAAAAAATTATTTCAATAAATCCATTATTTTTAAGTTTTAAAATTGCAAATAAGTTTAAGGACCCTTAGCGGAAATGACCAAATTATATGGTTTTCCAATAAACTATATAGTTCATCAACATTCACAAATTGAAATCCATCAAAACACCTATCGCATCAAAGAAAGTCTAAATTGTTAAATTTGAATAATATTTTGATTCTGGATAATGTTACCGTTTTCTCCGAAAAAAGTTCTTCTCATCCAAAACTAGATTAACGCCGCTTTTGTTTTGGATTTGGGGTAGTAAATCTACTGAGTTTGTTTTTTAGACTGCATGGCGTTTAGCTCATTTCCATATACATATTCTGATTTCATTTTGGTGAAAAAAAAAAAACACTTGAAAAGTTTATAGAAATCGTATTTTATTGTGAAAACACTTGAAATGTTTTAATTACATACCGTTGAGAGCACTGATACTGGCAATCGTATTATAGCTCAAGTCTAGCTCCTTCAAGTTGTTCAAACCATCAAATTCTGCATTAAAAATGAAAAACTACGTAACACTTTAACGAGGACAACAATAAATTATATATGAATAAAGAAAAAAAAGGAGCAGGAGACGGATGCTTGGATTCATATCCTTATATATACATATGTGTTTTGAGCCATTCAAAACATTTGCATGCAATTGATCACCCATATCCGACAAGTGCAGTACTTACTTATATATGTGAGAACATGCATCTTTGAGGGGAAAAAGGACTATTTTGACTTATGGTTTGTGTTTCACACCGAATTACCTTTGACATAAATTGACCCATTCAATTTGGTACCGGCCAAATTTAATGCCTTGTTCTCTTCCATTTTCAAAAAGAATTTTTCAAAAAATCCTCCCTAGATTCCCTCTATTTCCAACATTTCTCTCTCTATCTTTTTCTACTTATTACCCCTACTAATTTTTTAAATTTTTTTTCAAAACACAATCTAAACAAAGCATAATGCCATTTCCCTAGATTCTTCAGGTTTGAAAAGTTATTCAAAGACGGTAGAATGCCATTTCCAAGATTATTCTGGTTGAGATCAAGCTCCCCCAAATTAGTCAAATTTGACAAAATTTCAATACCTGCAAGAGAAACACATGATTTTGATACGTATCGTAGTTAGCACAAATTTTTTAATCATGTTAGGAGACCCCAAAGCAAAGAGAAAAGAAAAAAAAAGTAGTATAACTAAAAGAAAAATCTTCTTATTCGGCCTCCGCATGGGAGGGCATTTATTAATGGTTTAACCTTAACGGCTTGTTTTTCAGCGGCCAAAATAATACATTTTTTTGAAGTGAAGATTAATTATATGTGGTTTGTTTGGGTAATTCTTTCTTTCTTTCTCTTTTTACGTCAAGCTGAAAGTAATTGATAAAGACATTTTTCGTGTAGAATAATGTCATTTTTGTTAATATAGGTTAATTGTAGAACGTGGACAAAGTATGAATTGGGGGTAAGAATGGGAAGTTTGAATCCTCATCCAAGGGAATATAAGGAATCCCCAGATTTCATATCCCCGATAAAGAAGAGAGTTAATAAACCCAGAATGCACCCATTTTTTAAGCAATTAAATGATTAAGTTTTAATTTGAACCCTTCAGTAATTAGGGAGTAATACCTACTACCTGTACATATAGACCGTCACCTTTTCTATTAGGGCTGTCCACCAAACTGACCTGCCAGACCACCCGACCCGACCCGACCCGACCCGACCCGACCCGAAAACAGCCACAACGGACGGTTCAGATCGGATGGATTGGTCGGATTTGGGTCCAAAAATCTGGAAAATTTTGGTTGTCGGTCAGGTGTCGGATGCGTAGAATAAAATCCCATTCCACCCGACCCGATCGAATTATTATATATAAAAGGAAAAAACACCCTACTTTCATTTCATTTCATTTCAACTTTCTCTTTCCCAGTCGGCAGCTCCACATCCCCAAAGCGGCAACTCTCTCTCTCTCTCTCTGGCTATGGGAGGAGAACAAATTAAAATCGAAAGCAGATCGAAGAGAAGAAGTTACCACTACAGCAAGGAGAGACTTTGATGCATTTGGTGGTAACTCTCTCTCTTCCTCTAGATCTAGCGATATCTCTCTCCGTTGACAGTGGCTCTCCTCTCTCTCTCCGATGATCCGGTTGTGTGTATTGTGTAACATTGTGCATGTAGCTTTTGTCGATCATTGTAATCGGTTGGGTCATTTGTGTGACAGATTATTCCACGATTGTGTGTAATGGGTTTTGTGCAACTATTTGTTAATTTTGTTGCACCACTCCACTGTGTAATGGGTTTTCAGTTGTGTGTGAATTGTGGCTCTCTCTCTCTCTCCATTTTTTCTTTTTTGATCTGATGATTTTGATCACCGGACTGAGTATTTTTCGATCCGCGAACCCTACTGATCCGACCCGACCAACCCGAAATACTCTGTCGGTCAAAACCGACCACCCATTCGGTCGGGCTCGGGTGAGCATTTAGCCAATCCGACTGAAGTCGGGTCGGGTCCAACCCGACCCAATCTGACCGATGGACAGCCCTACTTTCTATAAAAAAGAAGAAGACTAATTTGCACTTTTAACCCCTTAACCACTTATTTATGTCATTTCAAAAAAAGTACTTATTTATGTCAAATTAGGGTAAACATTTTCTATTGTTTGACTGACAAGGAAAATCTCTAATATAATAAAGTGACCAAATTATATGGTTTTCCAATAAACTATACACCATGTCAACATTCACAAATCGAATTCCATCAAAACCCGTCGCGTCAAAGAAAGTCTAAACTGTTAAAGATTATGCTGAAAATGGGGTTTGATCAGAGACGGGTTTGATGGATTATGGAGTGTGTATCCTCTGTCTCTTATTCAGTTATTATTAATGGGGAAGCAAAGGTATATATTAGGCCTTCCCAGGGCATTCGGCAGGGCAATCCATTGTCGCCGTATCTGTTCCTGATTTGTGGTGAGGGGCTTTCGGGGTTGATTCAAGAAGCTGAGATGTTCGGCAAGATCCACGGAGTCAAGGTTTGCCGAGGTAGCCCGTCGGTTAGCCACCTATTTTTTGCAGACGATACTTTGGTTTTCAACAGGGGTTGTGAGTAGGAGGTGAGGAACGTTCTTGATATTCTTCAGAAATACTGCAAGGCATCGGGTCAGCTGCTTAATTTTAGCAAGTCCGTTTGTTTTTTCAGTAAGAACACTCCTACCACTGAGAGAAACCGTTTGAGTCAAGAACATGGGCATTCGGAGTGATGTTAACTTGGGTAATTACCTGGAGTTACCTACGGAGATTGGGGGTTCTAGGTACAATGTTTTCTCATTTCTCAAGGACAGATTGCGCATTATTCTGGAAGGATGTAACGAGAATTTTTTGAACCAAGCTGGGAAAGAGGTACTATTAAAATCGGTTGCTTTAATGTTGCCAGACCATATTATGTCTTACGTTAAGCTTCCGGATAAATTGTGTAAGGATCTGAATGGGTTGATGACACCTTTTTGGTGGGGATTAAAAAAACAAGGAAAGGAAAACACACTGGTTATCGTGGGATAAACTGTGCGAAAAAAAAGGAGGTGGTGGTCTTGGCTTTCGGGATATTCGCTGCTTTAACCTGGCTGCTGAAGGGTGGATGTGGTCTTCTACACAGAATTCTCAAGGCCAAGTACTTTTCGAATGGCTCTTTTCTTACGGCAAGAGCGGGTTCGAATCCATCTTGGACTGGAGAAGCATATTGGAAGGGAGAAAGATTATTAATGCGGGTTTGCGATGGAGGATTGGAATGGGGGATAGGGTGGTTATTGATAGGGACCAATGGCTCCCAAAATATGAACCCACGGCTCCGGCTAGTGTTAAAGAAGAGGGGAGAGGGAGGAAAGTCCAGTTTCTCATAGACCGCGCACCACACTCGGGGTTCGAAGGAAATCTGGTCAAGGAGGTTTTCAGTGCGGAGGAGAGCCTGCAGCTAATTCTTTCCATTCCCCTACTGAAATATCCAGTAGACGACAAGATTATTTGGCATTTTTTGATAGATGGGAACTATACGGTCAAATCGGGGTATGAATCGGCTATGATGCTTCAAAGAAATGGATGTTTGGGTAGAAGGGCTGTGGGTGAAAGTAGCAATAGATAACAAATGAAGAAAGTGTGGAATGGCGTATGGTCGCTTCTGAGTTCTGACACAAGGGAAGGTTCAGCATTTTATATGGAAGGCGCTCAGAGATATCGTGCCAGTCAAGGAGACTCTCCATAAACGCAGGTTAACCTCTGATATCCTTTGCCCTTTGTGTAAATTGGAGAAGGAGTCTATTGTTCATTTATTGGTGAGGCGCGATGTTGCTCAAATGGTCTGGTATATATATTTCTCCTTTTCGGTTAGATATGAGATCAATTTCTGGAGAATCTCTGATTGATTGGTGGATTTGTACGTTAGAACGGTGGAAGGATAGAGAGGAC
This sequence comes from Rhododendron henanense subsp. lingbaoense, assembly GCA_020567845.1. NCBI lineage: Eukaryota > Viridiplantae > Streptophyta > Magnoliopsida > Ericales > Ericaceae > Rhododendron > Rhododendron henanense. The sequence continues at coordinate 53,217,050 of CM036312.1, forward strand.
GCAAAGAGTTTCTTGACTGTACGAAAAAAAAAGGAGGTGGTGGTCTTGGCTTTCGGGACCTTCGCTGCTTTAACCTGGCTCTTTTGGCTAAGCAAAGGTAGCGGCTGCTGAAGGGAGGACGTTGTCTAATACACATGCAGAATTCTCAAGGCAAAGTACTTTTCGAATGGCTCTTTTCTTACGGCAACAGCGGGTTCAAATCCATCTTGAACTTGGAGAAGCATATTGGAAGGGAGAAAGATTATTAATGCGGGTTTGCAATGGAGGATTGGAACGGGGGATAGGGTGGTTATTGATAGGGACCAATGGCTCCCAAAATACAAACCCACGGGTCCGGCTAGTGTTAAAGAAGAGGGGAGAGGGAGGAAAGTCCAGTTTCTCATAGACCCCCACACTCAGTGTTCGAAGGAAGATCTAGTCAAGGAGGTTTTCAGCGCGGAGGAGAGCCAGCTAATTCTTTCCATTCCCCTGCTAAATTATCCAGTAGACGACAAGATTATTTGGCAGATGGAAACTATACGGTCAAATTGGGCTATGATGCTTCAAAGAAATGGATGTTTGGGTAGAAGGGCTGTAGGTGAAAGTAGAAACAAACAACAAATGAAGAAAGTGTGGAATGGCGTATGGTTGTTTCTGACACAAGGGAAGGTTTAGCATTTTATATGGAAGGCGCTTAGAGATATCGTGCCAGTCAAGGAGACTCTCCATAAACGCAGGTTAACCTCTAATATCCTTTGCCCTTTGTGTAAACTGGAGAAGGAGTCTATTGTTCATTTATTGGTGAGGCGCGATTTTGTTCAAATGGCATGGTCTGGTAATTGGTATATATATTTCTCCTTTTCGGTTAGATATGAGATCAATTTCTGGATAATCTCTGATTGATTGGTGGATTTGTATGTTTGAACGGTGGAAGGATAGGGAGGTTCCAAAGAGTTTCTGGACTTGAGTGTGTTACATTATTTGGAGAATATGGCTAAGACGAAATGAAGCAGTCTTTAATGACCATTTTGATAGGCTTGATACAGTTTGCCAAGCAGCAATCAGAGATGCAATAGAATTCTTTGCTGCGCAAGATGAGAGAGGTCGACGTGAGGATGGGATCCGATAGGACCAAAAGCGCGACTCGTTCGTTCAGTGTGGTTGCGACCAAGATATGGGTGTTACAAACTCAATTTCGATGGTTGCATGGATAAGCACAGGGGGCGATGTGGTATGGGAATGGTCATTCACGACTGGAATGGGAAATTCGTTGCAGCAAGGGCAATTGGGAAGCAGCATTTGACTGATCCGTTAGTGGTGGAGGCAATGGCAGCAAGGGATGTGCTTCTGTTTGCAAGGGAGCTTGGGCTGGATGCAATTCTTGTTGTAGGGGATTCACAACATTTCGTACAGTGGGTGCAAAGGCGTAAGGAAGACCATCAGGGGGATTGGGTGATTGTAGCAGATATCTTACAGCTTCTAGATCGGTTTTCTGGTATAGAGTTTTCCTTTGTTAAGAGCAGGGGTAATGGGGTTCCCCATAGTATCGCTCAAAAAGCAGTGAGAGGTCTTGTCTTTTCTACGTGGGAGTTTAGGTCTCCGGTGTGGCTTCTTTTCTCTCTTCAAGGGGATGCATGCGCCCTATTTGATGTATTTTTTTCACTTCTTTTGTTCTATCCATAAAATCGTAACCCTATCGATTGACAAAAAAAAAAAAAAAACTTACCTTTGACATAAATTGACCCATTCAAATTGTTACCAGCCAAATTTAGATTCTTCAGGTTTGAAAGCCTATTCAAAGACAGTAGAATGCCATTTCCAAGATTATTTCTGCTGAGATCAAGCTCCTCCAAATTAGTCAAATTTGACAAAATTCCAGTACCTGCGAGAGAAACACATGATTTTGATACGTATCGCAGTCAGAAAAGGAAAAAGAAAGTAATATAACTAAAAGAAAAATCTTCTTATTCGGCCTCCGCATGGGAGGGCATTTGTTGGTTTAATCTTAGCAGCTTGTTTGTTAGCGGCCAAAATAATACATTTTTTTGAAGGGGAGATTAATTATACGTGGTATGTCTGGGTAATTCTTTCTTCGTTTTTTTTTTTTTAAGGTCAAGCGGAAATTATGTTTGGGTAATTTTGTAACAACACGGCTTTTTCTTAAATAAACTCCAAAATATCCCATATTTTACAAACTTCTAGGCCCCTATAATTTGTCTTTATGCAAAGTTTTACACTTTCAAAATAATACAAAAATCTACATTTTATTGAAAACGATGTCAGAGCCGACTCTAGTCTTGTTACGAATCTCAAGCAATACTGGCCCAATTTTCACCTCTGGTGGCTCTCCAGGAAGATACTTGTCTATTACGGCCTATGGGGCCTGGCCACTAATTTATCTGCAAAAGAAATTTGGCCAGTGCGGGGCCAGGGTACTCCGTACCGTGAGTGATGAGATTCACTCAATAGATACCCTAACCCATTAATTCATACAATACAAGTAATAACATGTTGAGTAACAATAAAAGAAACAGTTAATAGATTGTAACAACAATTAACTTCTTATGAATTTCTTGATTTTTAGTGAATTCTAGATTTCTCCACCATGAGAAATACTCCTCCCAAAGAACCTCTGAATTAGACAACTCTGCAGATTTATCCTCTCCTTACTTGACCATCTAGGGGGTCCCAAACGAATAAGATCAAATTATATATCGGGTCAAACTAATTAGTTGTACCATTTCAAGGAGCGAATTATAAACTAACCAACCGCGAGAAATGATACCCATGCTCCGGTTTCAATCAATAAAACCCATCGCCGGTAAATACCCGGAAGATAAATCCAACAGTGCCATATTCAAGGTTCAATACAAATATCCACTGGTCTTTAATCACAAGTGCCGATTATGCAACATACTTTCAGGACCTACCATGCTCTCGTCCACTTTGGTTTTCTCCTGACCGAAACTGTCACCACTGTGACTTCTCATCATTTCACTTTCCATAATGTTAACGTCTAATCAAATTTAAATCCAAACACGAGTACCACCCAGTGTACCTATTGTCCAATTCTACATTTGCGTAACATGTCAAGTAATGAAGAATCAAATAACAATTCAATGGTCTTAATCACATCATCTCATTTTTACAGCTAACAAAGTTGACCGTTTCCATGTTAAAATCATAATATTTTATTCCGATGTGATTAAATAACTATTTTATTAACTATGGTGATAACTTAACAATTAACCATTTTACATCATAATCAAATTGTTATTGAAAATAATTTTAATTTATCAAAAAAAAAATTTGAAACTAGTTTCATAATTTGTTGTTTTTTTCCCAGAGATTCCTTTTTAAACTAATTATTATCGTATTTCTTGATAATACTAATTTTCTTAAATTTATATAATACGCACTAAAATATTTTCCTTATTAACTTTATATACGTAAAAATGATCTTGAATTACTTTTTGTAACTAGTGAGATGAAAAACTTATATATTATTATTAAGTCTACATTTCCTTTATTTCTCAAACTTAGGTTTCTAAATTCTAAATTCGTAGTTCTACTAAAATAACCTACTAGCAGATATTGACATAATATTTTCCATATAACATTTTACTAACTTATATTTTTCTTATAAGTTGGCTTTTATTTACTCATAAGATTTATTTATTATCCAAATTTTACTAATAATAATATTTTGTGTTGTCTAAAAAAAATACTAGATTTGTACGTTTAATCCGATGAAATCATTGATTCGTCTCATACATCACAATGACAACTTTCACAATTCTCCAATTTTTAATCAGCAAAGAATACCATATCTAAACAATAATGCTAATTTAATAAACGGAACAAAAGTAAACTAAACTGAAAATACCAGGATTTAAATACACAAAAATGAATATTTTCCTTTCAGTTCACGGCCACGAGGTTTGAGGTTCGGGATTGCGGCCGCAAGGTCAGCTTTGGACCTTTTGGTTCAGAGAGTTTGGCGATAGGGGTCGATTCAGACCCTTTCCTAAAGCCAAAACTAGTACAATATACTTAGAATTAATGTAGGAAGGAATATCTACCCCTTTTTTTTTTTTTTATTTAATTTAGTGGGATTTTGAGACGGTGGTTGTGGAGGTGAGGAGATGGGCCGGAGAAAGTGGTGGCGCAGGAGTGGAGACCAGTGGAAGGCAGTGGTAGTGAGGTGGTGGCAGCAGTTGGAGGAGGTGGAGGTGCACGGCAGGTGGTGGTGATGGCAACCGAGGGAGGTGGTGTGGGGTGCGGCGGTTATGTTGGTGAACCGGATGGAGGTGAACCAGGTGGTTATGGACGAGGAATCCGAGAGTGGAGGTGCCCATGGTGGTCTCTCTCTATCTAAACTTTGCACAGTGATGTGTGTGGGAGTGGTGGTGATATGTATGCATATATGTATATAGGAGAAGGAATAAATGTGGGGGAGTGGGGTGGACGTGGGATGGCAGGGGAGGGAGTAATTGGCGTGGGGATAAGGGTGTGGTGGGATCATTGGGATGGTGTGTGATTAATGATATATATTACTCCGCCCAAATTGTTCGTCTCCTTTGGGAATCAGACTTATTAAGGAATGTGAAAATTTTGTATTGTTTTTTCTGTTTTGTCCCTACGTCCCAGTCAATATTACCGAGGCCAATTTTGTGGGTCAAACTTTTTATATGAAACTCAAAATATTTATAATATAGATCTTGTTTGATCGATATCAATTAGTTTTACTATACAAAATTTTCAAAATCATGAAAACCGTTTTAAAATAAAAGATAATGGACATGCCAATTGAGATGGAAAAATACTTTTTAATGGTAAAACTAGAAAGTGACCTTGTTTTGATGGATGTTTTTAGAAATGGGACATTCATTTTGGGACATCCCAAAATGGAAAGAGAGACCAGCAATTTAGGACGAAGGGTGTGTGTATGTATGTATGTATGTATATATATATATATATATATATATATATATCAGTCAGGATCCAGCAAGGGATCCCTTACGGGCCAAACCGTGCGGACCTCCCCTTTCTCGATCGAATTGCAACGATCCGAGCCACTCAATGTGTTCAGAATGTGATTTTAAGGGTACTCATTCGAAATTGCCAAAAATAATGACCGGGAAGAGCTTGATCCGAGCAGTTTTTCATAAAAACGCTATAAATGCTTTTTTATGCAAAATTGCTCGGATCAATACCTTCCCGCTCATTTTTTTGGCGATTTCTTGCGGGTACCCTTAAAATCACGTTCTAAACACATTGAACGGCTCGGATTGTTGCAATTCGATTGGGAAAGGGGAGCTCCGCACGGTTTGACCGTAAGGGATCCCTTACTAGATCCGTGGTGTATATGTGTGTCAACGTTGTATTGATTTTTATTTTTTTTAAAAAAAAAAACTGTCGGTGGGGGTTAAAATAGAAGTGCTGCTGCAACTACTGTGCAAGTAGGAATTAAGTGAAGGAATTATTTCTCGCGGTCGCGAAAACTTACCCTGCGGTATTTGGCGGTCCGATTTTCGATTTCGGAAATTTTTTATAATATTACCATAGTCTAACAAAAATATTTCTAGTCCAACCGCGATCTTGGTTTACGAACGAAAATATCTCGTAAGTTTTAAAGAAATATTTACACAAACTATTAATATACAAGAAAAGAATTTAAATGCATAGTAATTAATTAAAGCCGGATAATAAGAACATGAATATTGAAATAATATAACGGAATTTTTTTTCGAAATATTAGAAATTCTATGGGGATACGAGTAGGTGGATGCCATTTATGTAATTGATAATGACATTTTTCGTGTAGAATAATGTCATTTTTGTTAATATAGGTCAAGTGTAGAATGTGGACAAAATATGCATTGGGGGTAAGAGTGGAAACTTTGAATCCTCATCCATGGGAATATAATGAATCCCCATATTTCATATCCCGAATAAAGAAGAGAGTTAACAAACACCAAATGCACCCATGTTTTAAGCCTTTAGATGATTATGTTTTAATCTGAACTCTTCAATAATTAGGGAGTAATACCTACTACATGTGTGTATAGACCGTCGCCCTCTCTATTATAAAAAGACTAATTTGCTCTTTTAACCCCTTAACTACTTATTTATGTGGTTTCAAAAAGAGTACTTATTTATATCTAATTAGGGAAAACATTTTCTGTTGTTTGGTTGACAAGAAAAATCACTAATACAATAAAATGACCAAATTAAATTATATGGTTTTCCAATAAACTATATACTTTGACGACATTCACAAATCGAATTCCATCAAAACCCGTTGTGTCAAAGAAAGTCTAAACTGTTAAATTTCAATAATATTTGATTCTGGATAAATATTTCTCAAAAACAAAGTCCAATTGAGTTGAAAATTCAAAAAGTTCAAAGAACGTTACCGTTTTCTCCAGAAAAAATTCTTCTAAAATGAGTTTTCTGCCCGAAATAAAAGGAGCGTTAATCAAGATTTGGAATAGTAAATCTACTGAGTTTGTTTTTGAGACTACCTGTTTTACATGGAGTTTAGCTCATTTTCATATATAATCTGATTTCATTTTGGTGAAAGAACACAATTGAAAAGTTTTTAGAAATCATACTTTATTGTGCAAACTTTTCTAAAGTTTCAAATTCCCTACCGTGGAGAGCACTGATATTGTCAACCGCATTTCGGATCAAGTCTAGCTCGTTCAAGTTGTTCAAACCATCGGGAGTTTGGGTTAAGTGTGCGTGTGTGTGTGTGTTTAAAAGGGTCGTCATACTTCTCCCTAGTCAGCAATTACCTATTGGAGGTGGTAAGTGAAAGTACTCTCTTACCCTTGTTAAAAAAAAGTCCTAATTCTGCGTTCAAATGAAAAACTATGTAACACTTCAACAAGGACAACAATAAATTATCTATGAATCAAGAAAAAAAAGGAGCAGGAGACAGATGCTTGAACTCAATTCCTTATACATAAGTTTTCTGACCCAATTGATGCATACGCAACTCACCCATATCGGACAGGTGCAGTTATATATATATATATATATATATATATATTCCTTATACATAAGTTTTCTGACCCAATTGATGCATACGCAACTCACCCATATATATATATATATATATATATATTTGTGACACATTAGTATCCAAAGCATTTTTTAGGAGAAAAAATACTGTGTTGTGACTTATGGTTTGGGTTTCACAACGAATTATACATTTTAAACTTACCTTCGATATAAATTGAACCATTCAAGTTGTTCCTAGCCAGACGTAGAAGCTTCAGGTTTGAAAGCTGATTCAAAGACGGGAGAATGCTATTATCAAGATTATTATAGCTAAGGTCAAGCTCCTCCAAGTTACTGAAATTTGGAAAAATTCCAATACCTGTGAGAGAAATACATGGTGTTAATTAATATCTCAGTCAACTCAAATTTTTAATTATATTAGGAGACCCCAAAGCAAAGAGAAAAGAAAAAAGACAGTAATATAGCTGAATGAAAAATCTTTTTATTCGGCCTCCACATGATACGTCATTTATTGGTGTAACCTTAATGACTGTGTTGGAGGCTTTGCGCAATAACTGCGGTGGTTTTGGAATTCATCGAGCTACTGCATCAAGTGTTTTTGTTTTTTAAGGCTTAGGCCCTCTTATGTACCCAAAAAAAAAAAAAAATTGACTGTTTGTCAGCTGCCAAGATATATCTGAATATGAGTAGGTGGATGTCATTTCGTGTTGAATAATTTCATTTTCGTAAATTAATATTGGTCATCTACAGAATACGCGTGGACAAAGTATGAATTGGGGGAAAGAGTGGTAACTTTGAATCCTCATCCGAGGGAATATAATGAATCTCAAGATTTCATATCCCGAATAAAGAAGAGAGTTGACAAACATTGAATGTATGTACCACACCCAAATTGCTATATTCGGTGCCCTTTCATCCATTGCATGCAGGCCAAGAATTTGTAAATATAGGAATTTTAGTTTATTATTTTGAAATAATATTTTATTAAAAAACTAGTGTATTTGATTTCAATATTTTGCTAGGAATCTTCAAATTAGGAAAATAGATACATAACAGGTATTTTAAATCAAACTCGTGTCACTAGCTACACATAGCAGCATTTTTCTCTTTTTTTCTTAAGAAACACAGAGCATCACTTGAGGGCTGAAAAATTGAAATAAAGAAAAAAACGGCAATAAATAGAATGAGTTTACTGATATATGAAACTTAATTTTCAAGAGAAATTTTAGAGAAATGGAAAATTTATCTAATTGATTTATTAATTAAATGCAAATAGCAATGGCTGGATAGTTGAGTCATATTTAGCAATAGTCTGTCCGGCAATAGACTTTGAAAATAATAAAGTTAATTTTTGGAGCCGTTCAATTTGTTTAAAATATGTTTTTTTCAAAGTGTCCGTAAAAGATCAACTCATTTGGATATCGATAAATGCTGTTGATTGGTATTTGTTCCGAAATTTGACAGGTGAAAAACTGAATACCGATATCCGAATGAGTTGATATTTTATAGAAACTCCTACAGACATGTTTTAAACAAATAATTGAATGGCTCTGATTATTATTGTCTCGAAAGTTAATGTTTTATCCCTTGAATTATCCCCACATACATTTATACATATATATACATACATTTATACTTTTAAAAGCCTCTCTGTTTTTACAATTCATGTTTGAACAACTCAATGCTCGATGTGCCTACATTTGTGACTAATAATGAATGTCACAGAAGAATTAAAATATCAACAATAGTGGTACTAATTATTTAAGAGTACATAATGCTTGTTTAGAGGTAACGACATTGGAACCAAGTAGAGACGAAGTTTGAATAATAGTCAAACAATCGAGGTGCGTGTTCGATTCTTTGACCTAAATTGCACAATAGATTCGTAGTCAAAATGCTCCATCACAAACAATTCGGTCATACAGAAAAGTTTTAGCACAATTGAATAAGACTGCCGTATTAAGACAGAAGGTTCTACAAATTAGAAACTTCTTAATTAAAATTGCTACGCTAGCGGAGTGAAGTGTAGTTGGCCTCCCTTATATAATCTGGACAGGATTAGATTCCCGTAAGCCCTACTCCCCTCTCCCAAGTCTTCTAGAATAGTGGAGATTAAGATTAACGTACAAAAATAATTAATTTAAAATTGCTATAATTTTCATATAACTCCAAGTAAACACAAGACCAACACCGTATCTCAATCTTAACATTATCGATTTTATGAGATCACATGCTCGAATTTTACGGGAGCCAAACAATTCATACATTGGGGTCATTGGAGGGTTTGCCCGGTCGTTAGTTTTAGGACTCTAGAATTAGTCGAGGATCTCGAGGTGAACATAATCTGGCCCGGACCAATAATGATATTTTCAAAATTCAAATCTTAGTTTAGCACTTCTGATTTCGGAAGAAACCGACGGTCGTTATTTCATAGCAAGTTTAATTATACTTGTTTTCAAAATGAAAAATATTACACAAAAACAAAATAAATTGGTTTTACTTCTCTTCTAGACGTACAAGCTAGCACTTGATTAAATCTGTAGCTTCAAATTCTGTGAATTTGCGCTGCATAGAATTTTATTATGAAATTCATCACAAACTTCAGAACCGATTATTGATGTGTAGAATATACGTTAAATCGATTTTGGAATTGACTGAAGAAAAAAAGGAGAAATTGAATTTTGAGGTTAGGTTTCAATTGATCATGTGAAAGATGTCAGAAGCCATACCTTCATTCCCGACGAAACTACGCAATTGGTTTCCATACAAGTCTAGGCTTCGGAGGAATTCAAAGGGTAGAAGAATAGAGGCATTTAGATGCCAATAACCATTAAACTTCTCATCTGCGCTCCAGTATTCTCTTGTATTATTGAGTTTAAGTTTCATAACACGATGTAATCATCTTCCTCCCAAAGGCAACGAAGTGCCATTTGGGAAATTGATGGAATGTTTGAGTTGCAAGAGAGCGATCCTTTCTTTTTCCGAACACCCACTGCATCCATTTTCTAGTACAGCAAACATGATCACCGCTACCCATAGTGAGATCATGAGTAAATGTTGAAAGTAGTTCATCCCAACCCAGAGAAATATGACTTGACAGATTAAAGTGTTCTATTAAAGTGCTTAATAGAATAAAAGCACTTGTATGGCGTTTTCTTTTGTTTAAATAGGATTGCAGCTTACCACATCACTACCATACTGCTATTAATTTCCTAATAGTACTGCTTGACAAATCGCTCAATCTCAAATTCTTAAGGGGAATTCCCAAGCAGAATAGTCGTAAAATTGATAATAGTAATTGTTCAATTGGACAGACTCCGTAGTCTTCATCTTCGTCAAAGTAATCTATTAGCGATTTATGACCGGTCATAAATGAAATGAATCCTGACCATTAATTACAATAATTAATGGACGGTCAGAGATTGGTTGTGTGGGGGGTTTTGCACAACGGTTGTGCGTGTAGCACTTTTGAAGAAAAAAAGAACAGTACTACTGACAAATATGTCTGGACACATATCCAGATACATGTGTTTCGAGCCATTTGAAGCATGGGGGACAAATATTGGATGGTTGTGGTTACATTTGCATCCGAATTTCTGTGCAATTAAATCATTTTTCAGGGAAAAAAAAGATTGTGTTCTGACTTATGGTTTTCGTTCGACAAAATTGATGTATATATATATTTCGAACTTACCTTTAGCCGAAATTGACCCATTCAAATTGTTCGAGGCCAAATTTAGAATCTTCAGGTTTGAAAGCTTATTCAAAGACGGTAGGATGCTATTATCCAGATAATTTTCGGAAAGATCAAGCTCCTCCAAATAATGTAAATTGGACAAAGTTCCAATACCTGCGAGAGAAACAAATGGGTATAAGGAAATTGATTTCTGAATTGAGATTCGACGTATTTTTCTTGTTTTGGCCTTCCCATGGGAGGTCATTTGTTGGTTTAACTTTAACAGCTAGTTTGTTAGTGGTCAAAAAAATTGGAGGGAATATTGGGGAGGGGATAAGGTAAAACGACAGATTAACCTAGCAACGACAGATAATCTTTTGTTCATTCATGTTCTAACAACTTAAAATAAGCACATAAAAAAGCTTCGAATTGGAGTTTAAAATAATCTAATTTTTTTGGGATCAAATAAGCTAGTAAAGCCAAATTCAAGTGATTATTCATAATTGGATACAAACTCCCTTAATTAACTTTTTTTCAGGCAAATAAGCTAAATAAGTTAGATTATAAGTGCTAGCAAACATGACCATAGTAGATTATAAGTGCTAGCAAACAACGTTAATTGTTCCATCTCATCTCAGCCTCGCATAACTAGTATGTATGGACCAAAAACTAAATGGACAACACGGCACACCGGCCATCTCTTTCAATCATGTTCCAAAACTAGGCGTCAAATTATTTGTAATTTGACTATTGCCACCGTGTTTGTTTGGACCCCTAAAACTCCAATTGTGCTAGTTTTACGTAGATAGTCAATCGGGAGTTTGGGTTGAGTTATCGTCTTCCTGATCTCAAGATGGCAACGAAGTGCTGTTTGGGAAGTTGATGGAATGTTTGAGTTGCAAGAGAGCAATTCTTTCTTTTTCCAAACACTCATTGCATCCAGTTTCTACAGCTAACATGATTACCAATAGCCATAGTATTAGTGACCTCTCAGCTCATCAGTAAATGTTGAATGTACTCGATCGATCCATCCCTAAACTTCAAAATTCTACTACTAAGACATGACCTTTTTGCTTTGTTTAGATAAGCTATAGGTTACTTAGAGCATCTTTATTAATTCTCAAAACTCACTTTTCTATTTTAGCTAATCACTTTTACATAATTACACAGAATCAGGCTCCTTACTCTTACTGTCTACTCAATTAAATATTCAAACCCACCCCAAGAGAGAGAGAGAGAAAAGTAATAAATTAAGGAGAAGTGAGAGTGAATTGTGGTGTCTTTGGTTGGCTTTCTTGCCTTCTTTAGGTGTTGGTTCCCGGGTGGCGTTTCTTCAGCCGGTGTGCCCGTTAATCCTTTTAATCTTTGCAATCTCTTCAAAGATTAGTAAAATCTTTTTGCCGAGCAAAAAAAAATTCAGAATAGTAAGGGAGGAGGTGAGCCTGATTTTGAAATATTTTGTAGTGTTTTTTCTGCTTTGGCTCAGCAATTTAGTTTAAAGGTGGCTTTGATGAGCCTGATATATTGATATACACAGCTAAATACAAGACAAGATCATACAGAGTACTGATATTTCTCAACAGTGCTTGTCTGTTACTCAATGGGTCAGACTCCGTTGTCTTCGTATTCGTCAAAGTTGTCGATTTTTAATTTAACTGTTTCTTCCTCAGTTCCTTTCCATCTCGCTCTCTCGTAAGGATCACATCACGAAAACCAAATTGAACGACACGCACACCATCTCTTTTCTTTTCAATTATACTCCTCAAAACTAGGCGTCAAGTTATTAGAAATTTTTCTATTGCCACCGCATTTGTTTCAATCAAAGGATTTCTTATTCGGATTTACCGGATACCATCATGGTTCGTGGATCCATGCGGTTTCTCCTAAAAAATTTCATATATCATCAGGCGGCATAGATTATTTTCCGCCTAGCACGAATCGTCTTACTAGTAAGATTCATCTATTACATACAATTATTGGGGAAAACAGTTGAAACCAATTTCACAAACATGAAATATATCGTCTAATTCATTCAACCAAATCTGAATATTAAATCCAACAAAAGCAATAAAATCTAAGTAACTCGGACTACAAACTTTATCTACGCCCTAAGACACGAGTTTAGCCCGCCGTGAGGAGTTGGTCTCCTCTCCCCTTCTTCAAAACCCTCATTTTCCTTAATACTACAAGGAAGACAATTCTTTCCTTGGCGAACTCCTTCCTCTTTTTTCCTTCTTTCACATTACTCCTACAAGGGTACTGGCCCACCAGTTGAATTACCAACCATAAAACTGATAACGCAAATATTTCTTTTTTTTAGGGCTGCAAAAAAAATCGGTGAACAGTGAAACCGGTCCGGACCGAACCGATCCGTACGTTTTGGATTTTGTCCATTGATTAATGGTTCAAACATGGATTCGAAAATTAAAAAACCGTGAGATATAGATTAGGATTTGATTTTGTTACAAAATCACAAAGATTTGTGACTATCAAGGCATCTAATTTCTCTCCCAATTTCTTTCCATATTTCTCTCAATTGTATCAATTAGTGATTGTATAGAATCCTATAAATATTCTTTCCTATATTAGTTCTTTTGTACGTTGGCTATTTATGCCCATTGATCGAATAAGGAAAAAAAGTGCATTTGAATCCTAAAACACATATTCTCCGTAATTTCCTTCTTTTTATGGTACGAGCCAATGATGTTTGGGCAATTTACCTCTAGGTCCAGAAAATAGAAAGTAATTCCCACCAAGTCTCCTCTAATTAATGAAACACTAAAACGCTATGAAAGTGCCTAAAACCCTAAATACTGAAAGTGCCTAACCCCTAGGGCACCCTATGAAAGTGCCTAAACCTTAGGGTACCCTATAAAAGTATCTAAAATCCTAGGGTACCCAATGAAAGTGCCTAAACCGATAAAACCCAATAATAGGAAAGTGCACCCTAAAACTCCTATGAAAGTGCCTAAACCTAAACCCTAGGGCTCTATAAAAGCGCCTAAACCTAAACCCTAGGGTACCTTAAACCCTAGGGTACCTTAAACCCTAGGGTATCCTAAAACCTAAAATCTTAAAGTACCCTAAAACCCTAGGGTACCCTAAAACTCTAAAATCCTAGGGTATCCTAAGATTTTAGGGTACCCAAGGGTACTAGGGTACCATTATACCCTAGCATACCCTAAAACCCTAAGGTGGCACTTCCATTAATGTTAAATGTATTTTTGTAAAAGTGGACTTAGTGGTAATTAAGTATTTCATCTCTCCTTAATGGGAATTAAGTGTCACTTTTCTGTACTTAGAGGTAATTTTCTGATGATGTTTTCCACTAATTAATTAATTATTAGGTTTTGGGCTGTTTGCAACTCACAGAAAGAGGGATGGGGGAGTTTAGTCTCATGTCTGAGACAGATGGGGAAATGAATTCGCTTATTCCAATTGAAGCAATTCATCAAACACGTGGAAACATAGGGTCCGTTAAAAATCAAATGGTTTTAAAAAAGGATCTCTCGCTTCTTTTTGGTTGGGTTTTTTGATATGATCAATACATTAGAGGTTGGAGTGTTAGAGGAACAGAAACAGTTTTCAATCTATCAAACCGTATGAAAACAAGTTCGAGGAATAGAAACGTACTGGGCCAATTTCAGGGGTCTGCGAATTGACAATCGATGCTAGTATTGGATACTATATCTTTAAAGCAATTTCGTCCCCCAAACTGGTGCTCTTGGAATACTCAATTATTACCGACAAACAGAAGTAGCACTCCAATCTATCTAACTGACAAGTGAACGAATAATCTGCGTTTTTACCGTCAAGAATTCAATATGTGGTATGCGGTTGTGAGCAAAACAACGTGAATGAAAAGGGAAGACAAAGAGCCTATTTATAGGTAAGGGGTGACCATACGAAAGGGAAGCAACTGTACGTAACGGACACGAAGGTTAATGGCGAACGGACTTGAAGGTCCAGCATTTTTTCATTTTTTTAGGAGATCAGATTTGAATTGAATGGTAGTGTATAGTTTTTTTCTGTTTCTTTGTAGGAATTGCGTCCTGCAACTTACACCGTTTATGTTTTGCGTCCTTCCTCGAGTTTTTAAAAAACTCTTTTACGGTCGATCTAGGCACCAGTTAAGATTATATTCTACTGTTAGATTTCAGTGTGAGATGTGCCGTTTGGGAGCCAGGGGAGGCCGTTGTTGGTTTGTAATCATTTTCGTTAGAGCGGTTGTGTTGTGTTGGTTTGGAAGAGGCATAGGATAGGACCAGTATTAGTTGCAAATGCTTAGGGCATTTGTGAAAAGTAAAAAGGAGAAAACATCTTCGTACATTTAAAAATAGTGTAGTGTAGATAGGGGTATTTGTGGAATACAAAAAGGAGGAAATATCTTCGTACATTTAAAAGAAGTAGTGTAGATCAGATATTGTTATTATTGTGTGGAAAGTTGTGTCAATTGTTTTATCCTTTGAATTCTCCCCACATATATTTATACATATATATGCATACACATATACTTTTAAAAGCCTCTCTGTGACTAATAATGAATGTCACAGAAGAATTAAAACATCTACTATTTTCACTACACGTGCAGGACTTAAGAGTACATAATGCTTGTTTAGAGGTAACGACATTGGAACCAAGTAGAGACGAACTTTGAATAATAGTCAAACAATCGAGGTGGTTATTCGATTCTTTGACCTAAATTGCACAATAGATTCATAGTCAAAATGCTCCATCACAAACAATTTGGTCATACAAAAAAGTTTCAGCACAATTGTTTTCAGAATTGACTATCCAGACGCAATCAATTTATGAGTCGATTTGTTAATTTATTCATAGTAAGTTTAATGATACTTGTTTTCAAAATGAAAAATATTACACAAAACAAATTGGTTTTACTTCTCTATTAGACAAACACAAGCACATGATTAATTATGTAGCTTCAAATTTTGTGAATTTACGCTGCATAGAATTTTACTATGAAATTCATCACAAACTTCTCAACCGATTATTGATGTGTAGAATATATGTTAAATCGATTTTGGAATTGACTGAAGAAAAAAGAAGAAATTGAATTTTGAGGTTGGGTTTCATTTCATCACGTAAAAGAGGTCAGAGCCATACCTTCATTCCCGACGAAACTACGCAATTGGTTCCAAGACAAGTTTAGGCTTCGGAGTGATTCAAAAGGGAGAAGAATAGAGGCATTCAGATGCCAATAATCATCTCTCCGCCATTCTCTTGCGCCATAGAGTTCAAGTTTGATAACTCGACGTGTAGTGGAATTACACTCAACACGTTCCCAATGGCAACAGTTCATGCTATCGTCTTCCTCCCAAGATGGCAACTGATTGATGCGGTCTGGGAAGTTGATGGAATGTTTGAGTTGCAAGAGAGCAATTCTTTCTTTTTCCAAACACCCATTGCATCCATTTTCTAGTACCGCTAACATGATTACCACTACCCATAGTGAGCTCATGAGTAAATGTTGAAAATAGTAGGGGTGTTCAAGAAAACCGCCCGAACCGTAAAACCGGTCCGATCCGGTCCGAACCGTCCTATTTGGTCCGGTTCTGCGGTTCTACGGTCAGGTTATGGTTCCAAAAAAATAAGAACCGTTAATTTCGGTTCGGTTACTGGTTCTCAATTAATGAACCGTGGTTAGAACCGAACCGGACCATTTAAAACTAAGATAAATATAGAAATACCTATGTGTGTGTAATTAAATATGTATTTGAATTTGGTAGGTTAATCTTTTCCTTGCTAAACTTAATTTATTTAGAGATGAAATCTCATTTGTTAGGAAAGCTTTTATTTTCTTTCTTCTTTTCCTATTCCAGCAAATTATCTTCCTATTTTTTTAATTTTATGAGTTCATATTTTGTGAATAAGTGTTTGGATGCTTATTGGATAGAACCGGAACCGAACCGAAACCGGACCGGTCTTGCGGTTTGGTTCTGGTTAGGTTCCATGCATATATTGGTTAGGTTCTGGTTCCCAATTTTCTAGAACCGTTTGAAATGGTCCGGTTACTGGTTTTCTAGAGAACCGGACCAATCCGGACCATGTACACCCCTAGAAAATAGTTCATCGTCATCCCTACCCAGAGAAATATGACTTGACAGATTAAAGTGTTCTATTAAAGTGCTTAATAGAATACTAGCAATTGTATGGCGTTTGCTTCTGTTTAAATAGGGGTTGCAGCTTACCACGACTGCATACTGCCATTTCTTAATAGTACTGCTATTTTTTATTGAAGACTCCGTAGTCTTTGTCTTCGTCAAAGTAGTTGACGTTAATTAATTGTTCCATCTCATCTCAGCCTCTCATAAGTATGCATGGATCAAAAACTAAATGGACAACACGGCACACCATCTCTTTCAATCATGTTTCAAAACTAGACGTCAAATTGTTTGTAATTTCACTATTGCCACCGTGTTTGTTTGGGCCACTAAAACTCCGATTGTGCCAATTTTATGCTAATAGTTAGGCAGTCTTAAACTACTAACAGATAGGCTTGTTCACTACAATATACTCAACCATTTGCACTGCACGAAAAATGACCATTCCTAGCATTTTTATTAATGCCGGAAAAGTCACTATTACCGGCATTTCAAAAAATGCCAGAAAAAAATAATTATTACCGACCTTTGTTTAAAAAAATGCCAGCAAAAGTTGAGTTTCCCACCAAAACAATACCGCCAAACTATTACCGGCATTAATGATAAAATAAAATAAAAACTATTACCGGCATATGTTCAAAACAACGCCGGGAAAAATCTCCGTATAATATAAATATTTTTCATTGTGCAAGGTGACCCAGTATGGTGGCTAGCCAAGTTTGTAGTCTCAAGCGTGTGCGAGGCAATGGTCACGAGTTCGAATCCTGGGGTAAGTAATTTCTCCACAAAATTTGCACGCCACGTGGCATTTTGTTTTATATGGTACAAGTTTTCCCGGCATTTTTACCTTTACCGATACACTTCTAGATGGCATATGTACTAAATGCCGGTAATACTCTTTACCGGCATTTTTTGAACTTTTAATGGCATTTATGAAATGCCGGGAAAAGCGAAATTTCTTGTAGTGTTGGGACATAACCATTTCTTCCCAACTAGAATATCATATACCGTGTACTTATGTGATTAGTACTCAAAAACCTTTCTACTTTTCCTTAAATAGATTTTTAGTGCCATATATACAAAAGAAATAGGTGTACCTTTCATGAAATGTCTAGATTAGTAAATATTGAGCTTTTACATATTCCGTAGCCATAGACGTGAATTTTAAATTAGACATATATTCTATAAATACAACCATGCTCACCTATGTGGCTAGATATGATGTAATAATCACAAATATGTGAATCAAATAATATTTACTTAAACCTACAAAGATATGGGTTGAATCATGTTTTTTTGAAACTTTAAGGATATCAGTGTAATAAAATGAATAAAATTCCCAACTTCATTCCCACAGGTTATGGAAAATAAAAAGTCAACAAAAACCTACCAAACAGTCATTTTCTAGCCATAAAAGCTCATGAAGAAAAATGGACCCGAACACTGTATTATCTACGTAGATTATGCAAACCAGGAAAATAATAGACATTGACAATTATGTACTAACTAATTTATTCTTGTCAATATTTTGAGGTGGAATATTAAGCAGCAAAACCAACGAATCATTCTAATTCTAGAGAGAATAGAGTTTGATATTTTTCCCAATTTTTTTTATGTAACTTTTTTTTTTTGATAGGCAACAAAATTTTATTAGAAACTTGACAAATGGTACATCGAGACAAGACCAAATATGGATCACATAGATTGGGGTACCATAAGAGGCCTGCGAGGAAAAAAGGAAAAAAAAAAATTACAGTCAATAAAGATTGAATGAGTCCAAGATTACAATGGCTCAAAGTACCAAACCAGAAAACTCATCCTGAAAATCCCAACATAACCATGATCACTTCAGACAAGTCCTACCCCAGAGCAAGTCAACTTGTAGTTGATAATTAAGTCACCACTTGAAGCAAAAGTGGTATAGTTACCAATATCAGCCTCCATTATTCAACAGCATCAGTATTCCAGCAGAATTCTAGTTCACCACCAATCCTCTTAGCCCTCTTAATCTTAGGAGTTGACAAGAAATATGATGCTGAATAACCCAAAGCTTTTGAAAGTATAATAAGATAAGCAGCCTCCAAATATCCCTTAGTAACCACATCTGAGTCTCAATACTAGCAGCAAAGCAACAAACTATGATCCTCGGTCCGAAAACCTCTCTCTTAGCCCTCCACTTAGCAAAACCACAAACTATGATCATCAATATCTTTAATGTTGAAGGGCAATTCCACTCAGCAACTGCACAAGATTTTGAAGTTGTTCTCTTTCCCAATCATACAAAATTTATTGGTAATGTCTATATCTTTCAATGCTTAAGATTAATTGGTAATGCTAAAATTTTTGAGGAGATAGTATAAATAAATAAATTGGTTAATTAGCATATGCTTAACCACTGGGGTTAGCTCAGTGGCCAAACCCGTAATTTCCCTTAAGCCTTAAGGATGTCACGGGTTCGAGATGGCGTTGTAGATTCAGAACCGAAGACCCACCAACTCTCGTTACTTTTTTCATAAGTTTTTACTAAGAATATTTACCTTGATTCTTATTTAAACAATACGAATTGATAACATGAAATCAATAGCAAAAAGAAGTTATTGATAACTATTTAATTTTTCTGAAAATACTTCGAGTATGTTTTAATGAAATTACATCTCGATATCTATTTGTCATCGTATAGTTTAATTAAAAGGAAATGATAATGTCAAAACTGTTTTTGCTGGTGTCAAAACTCTAGTGCACAAAAAGCTTGTACCATAGGCAGTGTACAAGACTTTTATGCACTAGAGTTTTGACACCAACAAAAACAGTTCTGGCATTATCACTACCCAAAACACACGATCAATTTGCTTGTTTTGTGCTTATTTTCTGTGCAAAAAATTTCGGTTACCGTTTCACCATTGTCTATTAATGATCAAAGCAGTCAATATGTCAAAAAAAGTTGATCATCTTGTCCCTAGCAGGCTCAATAACCGATGAGGAGGTCTAGCTTCCCAAATTTTTGGACAGTCCTCACACGCCATAGTTAGCTAACCTGTCCGTGGCCGCATTCGCCGATCTTCGGACACAAAATGAAACTGCTCAGCCAATCTTCTGACATCTTCAAAAACCACATCAAGTCCCAGCCGGATCACGCATCTCCTAGTTTAATTTAGAATCTTCACCAACTGTTGAGAATTCCCTTCCATGACTATATTCTCCAATTCAATCCATTTCTCTACACATGGTCTTCCATAAATTTTTTCCTCAATTATTAATATCATTTCTCTTTTATGTCTCTCCACTCATTACTCAAAAAATCTACCTCATAATCTAAACCAAACAAATCATTAGATTCCGACGTTCAAAAAAAAAATCATTAGGAAGGTAATGAGCGTAGAAAGAAATAGAGGTAATGATTTGAGAGAGATAGAGAGAGAAACAAGAGTAATGATTGGAGAGAAGTAGGATAATTATTATAATCCAAAACTCAAAACCCTTAACCGAACAAGGTCTAAATTCCCGAACCTTGAAATTTTGAAATCTTGTTGTTCATAGTTCTACTCTCGCGTTAACAAAATTCTAGTTCGTCTCTGCACAAGATCATACAGTACTGATATTTCTCAATAGCGCTTGTCAGCCACTCAATGTGACAAGCAAACAAACAGATTGCCTTTCAAAATCAAATTGGGAAACACGGCTAAGGGTCACACTCCGTAGTCTTCGTCTTCGTCAAAGTCGTCGATTTTTAACTGTTTCTTTCTTAGTTCCTTTCCTTCTCGGTCTCTCATAAGGATCACATCAAGAAAACCAAATTGAACGACACGGCACACCATCTCTTTTCAATCATATTTCTAAAAACTAGGCCTCAAATTACTAAAAATTTCGCTATTGCCACGGCATTTGTTTGTCTCCTAAAACTTGGATTGGGCCTATCTTATGTAGATGGGCAGCCTTAAGCTAAAAAGCATTGTGCATAACATATATAAGGAGCTTTATATTTTCGGGCCTACAAAGCCCCATGTGAACGACGGACCCGATAATACGTCGAAGCCTAACACACTCCCTTATCTACCACCCTTTCTTGTGGGATGAATACTCGTTGTTTTGCTATACGTATATACCAAGAATAATTAATGAAATGAAGCAATTACTAGTATACTACCCAAAAGATAGCGATAAGCCGATAAATGTTTTGAGTATCGTTACGAGGGCTAAAGTCACAATTATTTCAATTACCCTTACAAATTTAATTCCGAAAAAAGAATTGATTCTTAATTTTGAGAAAACGAAATTAAGACTAATTAAAAGCAAATGAATGTCCAGAGATTCAATGGGAGAAAAGGTCTAGGGTTTAGAATCCACCTGTCCATTTGTAACCAAGATTTATTTCAATCAAAGGATTTCTTATTCGGATTTACCAGATACCGTCATTGTTCGCGTGCCCTCACGATTATTCCTAAGAATTTTCAAAAATCATCAAGCGGCATAGATTATTTTTGCCTCGCACAAATCGTCTTACTAGTAAGATCCGTCTATCACGTTCAATTATCGTGATTTCAATTAACAATCGTTGTATGAAAAGTATTTGAAACCGCAAATAACAAATGCACAATTCTATGGAAAAAATAAAATCAATTTCATAAACATGAAATCATCTAATTCATTCAATCAAATCCAATTATTAAATCCAACAAAAGCAATAAAATCTACGTTACTCGGAGTACAAACTTCATCTACGCCCTAGAAGACGGGTTTAGCCCGCCACGAGGAGTCTTTGGGTTGCAAGAGAGCAACTCTTTCTTTTCCAATCGCCCATTGCATCCATTTTCTACAGCTAATAACATGAGCACCAATACCCATATTAACCTCATCAGTAAATGTTGAAAGTACTCCATCCCTACACTTCAAAAATACTACTGTGACATGGCCTTTTTGCTTCATTTAAATAAGCTACCGTACATGTTCCACTAGTTTCATTAAAAGTAAATATTTATTTGTAATTTTTGAGCTTAAAAATAATAGGTTTATTGAAATCTAAAAATATGCAATATAGATCTTTTTTGATAGATCTCGATGAGATTTTTTGAACGATACAAAAAAAATTAAAAAATTATTTTTGTAAGCAAATTATTTTTAAGTTTAAAAATAGATACTTATTTTTTAAGTACTTATCCGGCTTAACAGAACTTTTTTTTAAGCCTTGACTGATCCGGATCAGTGCTTGTCGGATCAATGTGAATTCACACACGCAATATTCTTTCCAAAAATTTGGAAACGACAACCAAAATGGGCAAAACTTTTTTTTTAATACCGGGGATACCAAGGGTGGTGGTATCTCCTCCGATCCGTTTTTAATTTTTTGGCCATCTTTCAATCAGACTTGTATGATCGGCTCAGTTGATTTTGTAGAGTTCGGCGAGAATTTTAATCATACCAATTATTGTATTCATCAGACTTGAGTAGATACATAATCAACACACATGAAAATTACAAGAAAAACAAAATTGGATTCCAATTCAGTATTGTTTTAGATCTAGTTTTGATTTTCTTCAATTTTCACTTGTAGTGTTGGTCTTCGTCGAAGTCGTCGATTTTAACTGTTTCTTCCTCAGTTCCTTTCCATCCCTTTTCGATCATATTTCCAAACTAGGCATCAAATTGAAAACACGACAAGGAAAATTAATGGTGCTTCTCGCTCAATGGGTCGGACTCCGTAGTCTTCGTCTTCGTCAAAGTTGTCGATTTTTAACTGTTTCTTCCTCAGTTCCTAATTTCCATCCTGGTCTCTCTCATAAGGATCACATCATCAAGAAAACCAAATTGAACGACACGGCACGGCACGGCACACCATCTCTTTTCAATCATATTTCTCAAAACTAGGCCTCAAATTATTAAATATTTCACTATTGCCACGACATTTGTTTGGCTCCTAAAACTTGGATTGGGCCTATCTTATGTAATGTAGATGGGCAGCCTTAAACTAAAAAGTAATGAAGCATTAATATACAGCATATTAGTATAAAGTCCAAATGAAACAATTCCATAGGAGCTTTAGTCCAGCCTAAGTTTCTGTAATGTGTAGAATCCATTAATAAAAATATTTTAGAGTCTAAAGTTTGGATACCGTCATGGTTCACGGGCCTCATGATTTCTCCCAAGAATTTTCAAATATCATGTAGCGACAAAGATTATTTTCGCCTAGCACGAATCATCTTACTAGTAAGATCCGTCTATCACGTTCAATTACCACGATTTCAATTAACAATCGCTGCATGAAAAGTATTTGAAACTGCGGATAACAAACAAATAATTATATGAAAAAAAATAAAATCAATTTCATATACAAGAAATCATCTAATTCATTCAACCAAATCCGAATATTAAATCCAACACAAGCTATAAAATCTACGTTACTCGGAGTACAAACTTCATCTACGCCCTAGAAGACGGGTTTCGCCTGCCATGAGGAGTTGGTCTCCTCTCCCCTTCTGCAAAACCCTCATTTTTCTTTATGTAAGAAGACAATTCTTTCCTTCTCGAACACCTTCCCCTTTTTTCGTTCTTTCACATTACTCCCCTTTTTTCCTTCTTTCACATTACTCCTACTAGGGTAACGGCCCACCACTTGAATTGCAAACCATGATAGTGACAACACAAATAATCGACCGCCAGTGCTAAAGAAACCAACCTTGGCCACCAACCACGGCCACAGACGGCACGCGGGGCCCACTTCAGATACGGATGATTCGAGCCGTTCAGAAGTTTTCAAAAATATTCTGAGTGGGCCTGCGAGTGCTCAGCTCCATCCAATATGTGTAAGTGCTCGATCCAATCATCCCATTTTTCGGTGCTCATTCTAATTTTTGAAAAATGAGCTGATTGGATCGAGCATCTATACACATCGGATGGAACTGAGCTCTCGCACACCCACTTGGATTTTTTTTTATACTTTTTGAACGACTCGGATCATCCATGCAGATCCGAAGTTGGCCCCGCGTGCCGTCTGTGTGTATGGTTGGTGTGTGTGGTCGGTGTGTGTAGCAGGCTCCATTTTTCCATAATGCTAAGGGGACTGACAATCCCCATCCCCAATGGGGACCAACGGACACACGGGGTCCACTCTAGATCTTGAAAGGATGATCTGAGCAGTTCGATAATTTTTGTTAAAAAAAATTTAAGTGTACCCGTGAAAAATCAGTTCAATCCAATATATATGTGTAGGGCCTCAAACCAATTAATGTTCCATTTTTCATTCAGATTTCATATTTTTAACAGGCTCACTCTTCTTTTTTTTATATTTTTTTATTTATATCAAACCCTCCAAATAACTACAACACAAAAGTAAGGCATGAAACTCCTAGTAATAATATAAACAGACTTAGTAATTGGACAAATTAAGGGGCGCTTATGTAAATATTTACGCGCCTATCAATACAGATAAATTTGTGAAAGATAAGAATGTTGGGATACCACGTGACGGTGTCCCTCCACGACTGACTAATTACTCATCGAGCAAAATCAAATTGAACAACACGGTACACCATCTCTTTCAACCCATGTTTCAAAACTAGGCGTCAAATTATAAAAAATTTAAAACATTTGCCACCGCAGTTTGAGCTGGGCCAATTTTATGGGGATAGGCCAGTGGTGGATCCAATTTAGGGCCACTGGAGCACGAGCCCCACTACTGCAATTTTTTTGGTTCCTTGAATCGAATTAGCTATTAGTACTTTTTATGTATAGTTCAATCAACTCACCTAAATACGTACAAATAAAGGATACTCTATTTGACAACTCAAAAATAGGGTGAACATGATAGCATTATCTACTCTATTGAGGATTCGCAATAGGTGGGTGAACAAAATCATACTTCAAAATAAGAAAGCCCCCATTTGTTTCTCGTGATTTAACACGCAAGCTACCGTCGTATTGTCAAAAAACATCAAGTTGTAGGTCAGTGGGATGTGAGATATTTGGTGTCACCCAAATTTTTATTTCATAGTGCATGCCCCCACTAATGCATATTTCTAGCTGTGCCACTAGATAGACACAGACAGGCACTCTCAAATTAACTCATAACTGTGCACAACAGTCAAACGACATATATATAAGAAGCATTTCTCCCGGGGCCTGAAGCTGCGTCCGTGCAGAGCTGCCTCTAGGTGCAGTACTTAGTATATATGTTTTCCAATTACAAAAAAGAGGGGAGGAACGCAAAGGGGTTAGCCAATTGTCACCTTAGCATTTAGGAGCCTTCGGAAATCTTTGTTTGGCGTTCAAGTTTTGACACTCATTCTCACTTTCTATCGATTCATGCACGTGTTGGGCAGTCTACACGGCAATTTGTTGTAGTATAGTTGGGCCTCCCTTGTGGATGGTGAGATTAATTAAGCAATCTATTAGGCTAGATCGGGGTGGATTAAGTGTTCCCAACTGGAATTGTTCAATAATTTAGTTTGACCTTTTAGTTTAGTAAAATATGACAAGTTCCCCTCAAAATACATTTGCATGTTCTGCCCAAAATCATTTGTAGCATCCAACGTTGTCTACCTTTTAAAGATACTTCACAAAAGGCTCCTTTTACAAATACTGTAAAAACCTATTCACAATTTCTTGTGGGAATGTCACCTGTTACAAGATAAAATGTTAGGTCACACACTCGTAAGCAAGGGAATGTCATGTGTAGCCTTATTCACAATTTTTTTTTTTCCTTTCTTTCCATTGGTGCTAAAAACTTTTAAAAATCGCCACAATAAACTATTTTTTCACAGGGTGGGTGCTCATTCAAGCGAGAAAGCTTTGAGACAATGAGATCTGAAAATTTGTTGCTTCCATTTGTTTTTTCTTTTTTTCCACATCAATTGTTCCATCGAGGCATATTGTCAAACAGGTAGAGTTCATTCAAATTGCAAGGAGACATTCAGGAAGAAAAAATCCCCAATGAAGAGTATAATATGTTAGGATCGTCACACACACGCACACGATTTACGAGTATAAGAACAGTAAAGAAATCGACACAGCAATATACGTGGTTCCCCAAAACCAGGTACGTCCACGGGAGAGAGAGCGGCTGTTCTTTTTATTAGCACAGTTATGAACTAGGGTTTACAACATAGAGTATTTATAGCGACTCTATTCTAACCCTAATCTGGTATCTGGTCTGAATCCCAAAAATACCCTTGTACGATCATACCATACGCCCCCCGCATCCCCCAACTTACGGAACTCCTGGGCCTTCGGCCCAGTCTACTTTTATTGGATTATCGGTGATGGGCCAGATGCCATCGCTCCGCTCCGCTCCGCTCCGCTCCGCTCCGGCATCTAGCCTTCTTTCTATAACTTCTTCGTATCTCTTCATATTAAACATATGAGCCACAATTCTAACAAAATAAGTCACTACAAGAAAAATTACATTGGGTGACAAATGAAAATCGTCACAAATTGCATGTTTTTCGTCACAAATAATATAGGTGACGAAAAAAAATTTGTCGACTAAAGGTTGTCGAGGAATCCTACCTGGTGACGAAATCTATTTTTTGTCACCTATAGTGCCTTTTGATGACGAAATTCGTCACCAAAAAGTGAATAATTGGTGACGAACTGAAGACCCACCAACTATCGTTACTATTTTCATAAGTTTTTACTAAGAATATTTACCTTGATTCTTATTTAAACATGCACAAAATGAAACAAACAACTCCCAAACTGCTCAGCCAATCTTCTGACATCTTCAAGATCAACCACATCAAGTCCAGCCGGATCACGCATCTCCTTGTTAAAATCTTCACCGACTGTTGAGAATCCCCTTCCATAGCTATATTTTGCAATCCCAGCTCCTTTGCGAACTCAATGCCCGCCCGCCCGCCCGCCACGCACCAATTTCGGCTCCCAATGCTGCCGCTATAATCCCCAAATTATGACAATGTTGTATATGTCTAAAAATAGGAAAAATTTCAAAATACCCCCAATCTTTGCACCAAAATTCAATTAGACTCCCAACCTTTTAAAAACTTCAATTTTACTCCCAACATTATCTTCCGTTAATCAAAACGCCCCCTTCCGTCCGAATGACTAACGGATTTCGTTAAAAGCTCCGCTAAATATCGTCCCGATCGAATTTTGATGATCCGAGCCGCTCAATGAGTTCAAAACGTGATTTTAAAGATAATTCCTTGAAATCTGCAAAAAAAAATTGACCTGGAAGGGCTTCATCTGAACAGTTTTTTATTGAATAGTTAATAAAAAAACTGCTCAAATCAAGCCTTTGCCAGTCATTTTTTTTGTTGATTTCTCCCGGATACCCTTAAAAACACGTTCTAATCACATTGAGCGGCTCGGATCATCGAAATTTGATTGGAAAAGAGGAGGTGTAGACCGAAGCAAAATCTGGACGTCCGGACTTGAACAAAATCCGGATCGATCCGCACCTCCCCTTTCCCAATCGAATTTCGATGATCCGAGCCGCTCAATATGATTAAAACGTGATTTTAAAGGTACCCGCGAGAAATCAGGAAAAAAAATGATCGAGAAGGGCTTCAATAAAAAAACTGTTCAGATGAAGCCCTTTCCGGTAATTTTTTTTGTTGATTTCTTGCGGGTACTCTTAAAATCACGTTTTGAACACATTGAGCGGCTCGGATCATCGAAAGTCGATCGGGACGCTATTTAACGGAGCTTTTAACAAATCCGTTAGTCATTCCGACGGAAGGGGGCGTTTTGATTAACGGAAGATAACGTTGGGAATAAAATTGAAGTTTTTAAAAGGTTGGGAGTCTAATTAAATTTTGGTGTAAAGATTGGGGAGTACTTTGAAATTTTCCCCTAAAAATAACATTATTGCTGCACCGATTTGATGGCTTTGCATGCATATGTCTAATTATAATTTGTTACTAATTCTCCCTTTTGTTTCTTCAAAATTTTGTTCAGTTCGAAGCACTGCACTGTTGGAAATTACACCCCTAATTGTACATCTTCCTCTGGTAAGTAAGTACCCATGAAAGTTCTTGAAAACCAGATTTCATGAGTCAAATTTGTTCTGGGTGCTACCCACTACCAAATTCATTCCAACACCCATTGGTTGGAAGCAAAATTCTGCCAAAAAATTTTCGGAGGGAAGAAAAGCGTAACATGTTGGAATTTATTTATGTGGCTCACATGCCACATCAATCCTATTTATATTTTATAGTATTAATATTCGTAACTAAAATATGGGTAGTATATTTAAATAAAATATTGTCCAAATAATTGGTAACTATTCCTGAAAAAGTTTGGTGACTATTCATGAATAGATATGATGATTATCTAAGAATGGGTTTAGTGACCATTCATGTATAAGGTTGCAACTATTAATGAATAGGAGACTTAATATTACTTCTTTGATAGAAGGAAGTATAAATGGTTGTGTCCATTGGGAAAGGTCCCAATCTATCTATATAAAAGTCAATGATCACCATCAAACATGTGTGAAAATCATTTATATAGATTCAAAAATACTTACTATGACAAGGTTACGTACTTACACAGCTAATCACAAGATCATACAATACAGTACTGATATTTCTCAATAGCGCTTGTCAGCCACTCAATGTGACAAGCAAACAAACAGATAGCCTTTCAAAATCAATTTGGGAAACTCGGCTAAGGGTCACACTCCGTAGTCTTCGTCTTCGTCTTCATCAAAGTCGTCGATTTTTAACTGTTTCTTCCTCAGTTTCCAATTTCCATCTCGGTCTCTCTCATAAGGATCACATCATCAAGAAAACCAAATTGAACGACACGACACGGCACGGCACACCATCTCTTTTCAATCATATTTCTCAAAACTAGGCCTCAAATTATTAAATATTTCGCTATTGCCACGACATTTGTTTGGCTCCTAAAACTTACAAATTTAATTCCGAAAAAAGAATTGATTGTTAATTTTGAGAAAACTAAATTAAGACTAATTAAAAGCAAATGAATGTTAAGAGATTCAATGAGAGAAAAGGTCTAGGATTTAGAATCCACCTGTCCATTTGTAACTTAGATTTATTTCAATCAAAGGATATCTTATTCGGATTTACCGGATACCGTCATTGTTCGCGTGCCCTCGCGATTACTCCTAAGAATTTTCAAAAATCATCAAGCGGCATAGATTATTTTTGCCTCGCACGAATCGTCTTACTAGTAAGATCCGTCTATCACGTTCAATTACCACGATTTCAATTAACAATCGCTGTAAGAAAAGTATTTGAAACCGTGGATAACAAACACGTACAATTCTATGGAAAAAATAAAATCAATTTCATAAACATGAAATCATCTAATTCATTCAATCAAATCCAATTATTAAATCCAACAAAAGCAATAAAATCTACGTTACTCAGAGTACAAACTTCATCTACGCTCTAGAACACGGGTTTAGCCCGCCACGAAGAGTCTTTGAGTTGCAAGAGAGCAACTCTTTCTTTTTCCAAACACCCATTGCATCCATTTTCTACAGCTAATAACATGAGCACCAATACCCATATTAACCTCATCAGTAAATGTTGAAAGTACTCCATCCCTACACTTCAAAAATACTACTACTGTGACATGGCCTTTTTGCTTCGTTTAAATAAGCTACCGTACGTGTTCCACTAGGTCCATTAAAAAAAATACGTATTTGTAATTTTTGAGCTTAAAAATAATAGGCATAATGAATTCTAAAAATATGCAATATAGATCTTGTTTGATAGATCTCGATAAGATCTTTTGAATGATAATAAAAAATAAAAAAATTATTTTTGTAAGCCAATTATTTTTAAGTAGGTACTTATTTTTTAAGTACTTATCCGGCTTAACAAAACTTTTTTTAAGCCTTGACCGATCTGAATCAGTGCTTGTCTGCCTATCAATGTGAATTCACACACGCAATATTCTTTCCAAAAATTTGGAAACGACAACGAAAATGGGCGAAACTTTTTTTTTTATACCGGAGATACCAAGGGTGGTGGTATCTCCTCTGGTCCGTTTTTAATTTTTTGGCCATTTTTCAATCAGACTTGGATGATCAGCTCTGTTTATTTTGTAGAGTTCAGCAAGAATTTTAGTCATAACAAAAATTGTGTTCATCAGACTTGAGTAGATACATGATCAGCACACATGAAAATTACAAGAAAAATAGAATTGGATTCCGATTCAGTATTGTTTTAGATCTAGTTTTGATTTTCTTCAATTTTCACTTGTAGTGTTGGTCTTCGTCAAAGTCGTCGATTTTAACTGTTTCTTCCTCAGTTCCTTTCCATCCCTTTTTGATCATATTTCCAAACTAGGCATCAAATTGAAAACACGACAAGGAAAATTAATGGTGCTTCTCTCTCAATGGGTCGGACTCCGTAGTCTTCGTCTTCATCAAAGTCGTCGATTTTTAACTGTTTCTTCCTCAGTTTCCAATTTCCATCTCGGTCTCTCTCATAAGGATCACATCATCAAGAAAACCAAATTGAACGACACGACACGGCACGGCACACCATCTCTTTTCAATCATATTTCTCAAAACTAGGCCTCAAATTACTAAATATTTCACTATTGCCACGACATTTGTTTGGCTCCTAAAACTTGGATTGGGCCTGTCTTATGTAATGTAGATGGGCAGCCTTAAACTAAAAAGTAATGAAGCATTAATATACAGCATATTCGTCTAAAGTCCAAATGAAACAACCCCATAGGAGCTTTAGTCTAGCCTAAGTTTCTGTGATGCGTAGAGTCTAAAGTCAGGATACCGTCATGGTTTGCGGGCCCTCGTGATTTCTCCAAAGAATTTTCAAATATCATGCAACGACATAGATTATTTCCGCCTAGCACGAATCATCTTACTAGTAAGATCCGTCTATCACGTTCAATTACCACGATTTCAATTAACAATCGCTGCATGAAAAGTATTTGAAATTGCAGATAACAAACAAACAATTATATGAAAAAAAATAAAATCAATTTCATAAACAAGAAATCATCTAATTCATTCAACCAAATCCGAATATTAAATCCAACACAAGTTATAAAATCTACGTTACTCGGAGTACAAACTTCCTCTACGCCCTAGAAGATGGGTTTAGCCCGCCATGAGGAGTTGGTCTCCTCTCCCCTCCTGCAAAACCTTCATTTTCCTTTATGTAAGAAGACAATTCTTTCCTTCTCGAACTCCTTCCCCTTTTTTCCTTCTTTCACATTACTCCTACTAGGGTAATGGCCCACCACTTGAATTGCAAACCATGATAGTGACAACACAAATAATTGATCGCCAATGCTAAAGAAACCGGCCACCAACCACGGCCACAGACGGCACGCGAGGCCCACTCTAGGCCCGTTCAAAATTTTCAAAAAAATTCCGAGTGGGCCCGCAAGTGCTCAACTCCATCCGATATGTGTAAGTGCTCTATCCAATCATCCCATTTTTTGGTGCTCATTCTAATTTTTGAAAAATGAGATGATTGGATCGAGCATCTACACACATCGGATGGAATTGAGATCTCATATGCCCAGTTGGATTTTTTTTTTATAATTTTTGAATGGCTCGAATCATCTGTGCAAGCCCGGAGTTGGCCCCGCATGCCATCTGTGTGTATGGTCGGTGTGTGTAGCAGGCTCCATTCACTACAAGAAATTTGGGATTTGCCAGCGCTTGCAAAAAGCGCTACAATAGGAGGTTTACACCAGCGCTTTTTTTAACCCCTGCTAGAATGAGGCTTTCCCAGCGCCCAAAGCAAAAGCACTAGAATAGGTTGACCAATTCCTAGCGCCCAAGCAAAAGCACTGGAATAGACCTCCCATTTACTAGCGCCTACAAAAAGCGCTGGAATAGACACTCCCTTTGCTAGCAGCCCAAAAGAAGCGCTGGGATAGACCCTATGAACAAACAAAACTATATCTAATAATATTACTACACCGGATCAAAAAATAAAAAATAATAATATTACTTCATGTTATCCATTTTTAATACCATTCGATACGATTATTTAACAGATCTCAATAAAACAAAACTATTTTAATAGTCGAGGTCGTTGATCATCGTTGTGCTTATTGATTAAATTATTGTCATAAAAATTTGGTTTGATCAAGTTTAGAAAAGCTCCTTGATTAGGATGCAATTTATTTTTTGGATGATAGTTATCGTCCGATTAAATGTGTAAAGATACCCAATCAACTTAATTATTGGTACGAATGATGAATTCAAATATATGCATATGGTTCAGATCGAAATATAAAGACTTTGGCGGGGCCAGGTCTTGCAATCTAATACTTTAATGTCTCGGGATGCATCAAATGTTGTCAGATCAGGCGGTCGCCGATATCCGATGATCTCTGTTTTTGGTGACAACGATGAAATCAGTGAGACGTGAAATTCTAATGGATCAGATTGACCACAGTAAAAATTGAGTTGGTAATTGCCTTTAAATTCTATACGTTCACCGTAGTTGTTAACAAATTAAATCTTGTGTTATACTTAAATGTACGGTAGTCATTCGACCGCAACACAATTGCGACGATCCAGACCGTTGCTTTTGTTTTCCTTGTTGAATATAGCATTCTCGTAAAAAATTGTCTCAATCGGATTTAAAAAGCTTCTTTATCGAGACACAATTTCGTTAAGAAAATGAGTTTGTATGGCCGATCAAGTGTGTAACGATGCTCAATTAACTTCGTTTTTGAAACGAATGATGTACTCCATGATATGTAAAATATGGACGGTTCCGATCGATAAAAAAAGACTCAGGTGGGGGCAGGTATTGCAATTCAATACTTTAATGCCTTGGGATGTATCAAATGTTGTCCGATCAGGTGGTCACCGATATCTGATGATCTTTGATTTTGGTAATAATGAAGGAATCAGTAAGACGTGAAATTCTAATGGTTCAGATCAACCACTATTAAAATATAGTTGGCTTATTAAGTTTGGAATTTGTTCGTATTACTCGATACTAGGGCAGTAGTAGGGCGTTTAATTATTTTGGCTCTAATTCTCCAAAATACATCTGTTCGCGCGCTGTGAAGGAAATCCCCAAATTCGCGCGCTGTGAAGGAAATCCCCAAAACTTGAAATCCCTAAAATCGTTGGCGCCTCTCTCAAAAGGGCGCTGAAGAGAAATCCCCAACTAATCCCGCTTCTCTCCTGCCTGCAGCTCTTCCTCCGTCTCGCTGAACAGCCTCCATCCCCACTACTCCGTGCATCACAGTCCGCCAAGCCCTCCCTCGTCCGTTCCCAACGGTTAGTCATCTCTCTCTCTCTCTCTCTCTCTGTCACACGCACTCACATACCTGCACACACACACACAAGCACGCACGCACCCCACCGGCCTTAATTGTGGATTAGTTTATGTGATTGAGCTAATTTTGCTCCTTTCCTTCACTTTTGACAATACCCATCTCGTAGTATTCTCTTAATTTATCTGTCTTAAGCTGGTTTTTCACCTTTCAGTGTAGTAATAGTTTGAATTCCTTGTCTTGATAAGTTGCCATGATTGAGCTGAATTCTCCCTTTTTCTTCCACTTTGGCTAATACCCACTTGTCAGTATGATTTCACTTGAAATGAGTTATTCTAGTCACAAAACTATTGTTGGACTTGTGGTAATACAGTAATACTAATGTCTTCAAGTAGCTGGGAAATATATATAGCTAGATATGAATTAGCAAATTGTATTTTTTTGAAACACAGGACAGCATATAAAGATGGTTTTAGTTATGGATCTTGCTATTGTGGGCGTGGAAGCGTGGTTTGAATTTCCCTCTGACTATAGCATCATTTGAAGGCATTCTAAATGACAAATATCAAACATACAGATTAATCTTGTCCTCCTCGTGTCCAATCAGGTTATTGTGAACGTTACAATGAAGTTCAGAAAACTGAGTAATGAAATCATACAAACCAAGTTTTTTTTTTTTTAACCACACCATTGGATTGCACATTGACAACTGAACAAATGAATGATCGTGCTAAAGAATAGACTATGGCTGCTGCCAGTTGCCAAATTGAGGGTGTTTTTGGCGCTATAGCGGGCTAAAATATGCATTGACATGATTGAGTGATTTGGGTTTTAGCTGAGTATGAGTTTGCTACATGAAGTTTGCTTATGCTCTCTTATGCATTAGTGACCATTATTGTTTATTATTCTACTGTTTGTTTGAATAGGCATGGCAAAGAAAAGACGATTTACTACTTGCGGCATAGAGCAACATTCACAACCTAGTCTCTCACATGGATCTCCAAATCGTGCCCAATCATGTGGGGCTTCACAACCCACTCAGCCACACGGATCTTCGCAGACTACCCATTTGCCTAGAGCTTCACAGCCTCACCATTTGCTTGGAACTTCACGGCCTTCCAACTCACATAGCTCTTCGCAGCCTCACGAGGTAGAGGACTTAGTTGTACAAGCAAATGAACTGTTTCGAGGTACTTTTCACAAGGATTAATTTAATTCTAGCTAGTTTAATAATATGGTAAAGTGATTGAGTAATTCTGAATGAATTGTTCCACATGTTTCTTATGTTGTTGTATGCCATTGAATTAGATAAAAGCAACCATCATGTTCTAAGTGCCTTGATACCCAAAATAGTAGGCTAAGAAGATTAATTGATATTCATATTGATAATTCATTCTCTTTTTTACTTGGATGTCTTTTTTTTCTTACATTGTTTTAGTTAAAGCTAAACCAATGGATAAGACTTGGATGACGAAGAGTAGATCGTCAAGAGACTATTTGCAAGGGATTATGGACTTTTTGCACTTTGCTTCTCTCAATGCGTCAAAGGAGGGAGTGACTTAAACTATTATTTTGCATTGTGATGGCATTGCATTTATTTCATATTGATCAGTGACATAATTCCCTCTTATAGATTCATGTCATATTTCATATTTTCTACTGATATTGCATATTTGAATTTGTTTGTTTGTTTTGGTAGAGCAAGCAAGGAATATTTTCTACAGGTTATTACATTTGTTTCACTTAATGAAATTTGTAATTTGTTACACTTAAGATAGTGTATAGTTGTATTGTTTAGATGCTTATGCAAATTTTCCATTGCATATCTTAGGTTCGAGACAGTTGCAATGGCTCCCTAGATCAGATTTCTCCACAAGCACATCAAGGATCATCGCACGCAAGTCATGACATCGAATATTCCGATTGAGGTACATTCTTACATTGTATAGGAATTGAAATCATAGCGCCCTTGTAAGCCTATAGTTGTATCTTTTGCAAGAAATGACAGTTGCAATTGCTGGAAATGTTGTTTAGAGGCATAAATCACCCTTGTAGATGCTGAAATTGAACTCTAATGGCTAAAAACTGATCTGATTTGCCTAGAATATATATGGTTGTAAGAATTGGGATTCGAGTTCATATTGTTGGAAACTGAAAATTAGTTGCTAGTGTGTCCAATACGTATTTGGGCGTGTCCCCGTGTCCAATATGTGGACACGGCGCCCTTTTGGTTGCTTCTGCTCTTCATTGCTGTTCCTATTGATTGTTTTATGGTTATGCTCCTGCTATCCAGTTTGTAGTTGACTTATATGGCTGCCTGCTATCCCCATGTCCACTGTATAAGATGTTTTGCTATTGCTGCTGCTGTTTTGATTATACGGCCTGTCTACAGTATTGATTCTGACTGCCAATCAGTCTAATGACTGCTGCAATCATAAAGTTGGCATAACTAGGCTAAACTTGCTGTAAAAAGTAAATAATTTACTAGGCTTTCAGTCTAATGACTGCTGCCAAAATTCTGTTATTGGTGGGTTGTTAGGTTGTCACTAGTTTAATGATGCTCTTTGCTACTGAGTCATAATTCAAGCTGGGATTCATTCCTCTGCCTGATGTTGTAAGTGTTTTGCAACCACATATGTTGGCAATGACCAATTGCATCAATAATCTTCAAATATGAACAGCAATTAAAGCTCCAGCTTTGGTTTATTTTGTTGCAACTGTGGTGGAAAATCAGAAATGGTCTCTTCATACTTGTATACTGCTATATATCTGTGCTTGCCTTTCTGATTCTGTGTACTGTTCAATGTAGTGAATGTACGTGCTACCCATATGCACAAGTACGTATTATTATATTATACTTACCTTGATGGTTTGATGATGCCACTGACACCCATCAGAACGCTTATCTTGGCCTTCTGAGACTTGCAATGGATGGCCTTTGTGTAAACCTGTTTAAAGGGTAGCTGCAGTTTTCTACGTTTACTGTGTTTTGTGCATCATGTAGGTGAAGCTATAGGAAGCCCAAAAATTGCTACCTGTTGTGAAGCTCATTCCTTGATTGCTGTGTCCAGTGCAACTGTCCAGTTCATTGGCTTGTTCCGTTTTGAAGCTTCTATTAGTTGTGGTTATCCAACTTTTTTACTTGAATGAATTGTCATGGGAGTTAAAAGATAAACTTGGTTCTTATTCTTCGTCATTTGCATTGCAGGTAATAGGACGTTCTAGCAAAAATCATGATTTCAACTTGTCATTTTGAAAGCTCTCTCGGGAAGATCTTGTTAAGGATGGCATCGTCGACTTTTGATTAATTATCTATTCCATGTAGTTTCTGCAATGTAGTTGGATTGTAATATTTTGGCATGTTTGATCTACTTTTGAATATTGACAATGTTATGGATCTACTTTTGACATTTTATATATGGAGTATTAGTTTCTCCAATGAAAAATGAATTATTTTGGTTTTGGAGTTATTTGGAAAAAGTTAGTGAACCGATATGTGATGGGTCGGGAAAGTGGCTAGTATAATTTATTATAGTTAGGATGTAGCTGAAAATTGGAGTAGTAATTCTTTATTTATGGGAAAATAAAATAAAATGAAGCTACAGTAACACTTTTAGGCGCTGGTAAAAGTGTGGAGGTGGCCAGGTGTATTCAGGTCTACACCAGTGCTTGCAACCGCTGGGGAACATAGTGTTGGTAAAAACTATGTTATGCCAGCGCTTAAAACCACTGGGAAAGAAAGCGTTGGTAAAAATAAATTTATACCAGCGCCCACAAAAAGCGCTGGCATAGAGCTATAGTAGAGCCTCTACGCCAGCGCATTGCCCAAGCGTTGGTATAGGTTGTGTTGGGCTATACCAGCGCTTTGCAGACCATTCCACAATGCTTTTGGCCGCTGGCATAGCCCGACTTTCTTGTAGTGATTTTTCTATAATGCTATGGGGACCGACAATCCCCATCACCAATGGGGGACCGACGGACACACAGGATCTACTCTGGATCCTAAAAGGATGATCCGAGCTGTTCAATAATTTTTAAAAAAAAATTGAATGTACCGTGAAAAATTTGCTCAATCCGATATATATGTGTAGGGCCTCGAACCAATGTTCCATTTTTCATTCAGATTTCAGATTTTTCACAGGCCCACTCAATTTTTTAATATTTTTTTATTTATATCAAACCCTCCAAATAACTGCAACACAAAATTAAGGCATAAAACTCCAAATAATAATATAAATAGACTTAGTAATTGGTCAAATTAATGGCGCTAATGTAAACATTTACGTGCCTATCAATACAGATAAATTTGTGAAAGATAAGAATATGTTGGGTCACTACGTGACGGTGTCCCACCACGACTGACTAATTACTCATCGAGCAAAACCAATTTTAACAACACGGTACACCTCTTTCAACCCATGTTTCAAAACTAGGCGTCAAATTATAAAAAATTTAAACATTTGCCACCGCAGTTTTTTGGCCTGCCTAAGCTTTTGAGCTGGGCCAATTTTATGTAGATAGGCCAGTGGTGGAGCCAATTTAGGGCCACTGGGAGCACGAGCCCCACTACTGCAATTTTTTTTTTCCCCTTGAATCGAATTAGCTATTACTAGTACTTTTTATATAGTTCAATCAACTCACTTAAATACGTACAAATAAAGGATACTCTATTTGACAACTCAAAAATAGGGTGAACATGATAGCATTATCTACTCTATTGAGGATTCACAATAGGTGAGTGAACAAAATATTGCTTCAAAATAAGAAATCCCATATTTGTTTCTCGTGATGCATGTAACACGCAAGCTACCGTCGTATTGTCAAAAAATATCAAGTTGTGGGTCGGTGGGATGTGAGAGATTCGGTGACACCGGAATTTTTATTTCATAGTGCATGCCCCCACTAATGCATATTTCTAGCTACGCGTTGGATAGGCACAGACAGGCACTCTCAAATTAACACACAACTGTGCACAACAGTCAACGACATATGTATAAGAAGCTTAAATATTTACGGCCCCCTATTAGAAACATTTCTCTGGGGCCTGAAGCTGCGTCCGCCCAGAGCTGCCTCTGGGTGCAGTACTTAGTATGTTTCCCAAGTACAAAAAAGAGGGGAGGAACACAAAGGGGTTAGCCAATTGTCACCTTAGCATTTAGGAGCCTTCGGAAATCTTAGTAATTCATATGGTGTCGTGTCTTCGATTCGTGCACAATCACAATACTGTTCTGATATCAAGAAAGATAGATACACATTTTTCTTATACTACACACATGAAGCGACACAGAGTAGCCCGAGGAATGGAAAACTGTTATTGTTCAACAGAAGTTACCAAACAAGCTACTAAAAGAAATACATAATATGTACATACATAAAGCAGTAACCAACTGTACAATCTCATTTCTGCAGAAAAGATCTAACGTAATAACACATACAGGTCAACACCTTTTGCCTACCAATCTGCACATAAACAGGAAACGGAAAATGCAGCTCATAAGTGATTAACTAGCCTGCTTCGTTATTTAATACCTTCATCATGAACTAGCCACAATCACAAGCAGTTCCGCGGCACTTCCGCCGACTGCCTCCTAGTAGAAAACAGTCTAGATATTCTTCTCTACAAATGCTGTCGAGCCTCCAAAGTACAAAGCCAGGTACATCCTTTTGTCCGCTTAAAGTATCATCATCCACCAGTGAAAAAGAAAATCTAATGTAGCATCTTTGAATAAGAGCAGTTATTTGTGCAGTCCATCAAACAAGACATAAAACCCATGAAGCCTGTCGTCTCTCTTGGTAGTGACATGCCCCTTTCCCGTCTTTGTAATACTCTTAGGAACTCATCGGTGCTCAAACTCCCATCACGATTTGTGTCAAACACGTAAAATATCATATCAACCACATTATCTGTGAGAGAGATGCCACAAACCTTGTGCCGAAGAAGATTACTTGATTAGTATGAAGGGCTCAATTGTTGGAAGAAAAGGAAAAAAAAAAACTTGAGATAAAGAAATCCCTTTGTCCGAATTTGTTTGTGTTTTCACTATTCTGGACATCTAAATTAATCGTCCAAATTTTTTATTTCATAATTTTATGATTTTAATCAACTTTTCCCTCAAGAACTAATTGATATCTTTTGATTGGAATCTTGAATTATTTGATATCTGTTGACCTGATTAGAGAGCATGACTGCCCAAACGGAACAAAACATATAGGGATGGAGGGAGTACTAGGAGTCCAAGGATAGAAAAAAATACTTGGTATGCAGCTCTCTGGAAATCTGGCTTTGTCAGTTGCCCAGTAACTTTTCCATGACTGAAGATTGCCATAGACAAAGGCCGTAATCTCTGCCTTAGCTCGGCGAAATTCTTGAATTCTTCAAATGTAATGCGTACCTCTCTGATATAAGGTTCATCGTTTAATTCTTCTACACGATCAAGAAACTTGTTTATATGGCTCATGTCAGCAGATGCAACCATAGACAACGCAAAATCTTTGGCTGATATGGTTCCTTGTGACTTGTAGTCATAATGGGCAAACTCTAGCCGCAATATCTACATAATTGGATAAAAATTACAATTACTCTACCGATTGGGTACCACAATAAATCGAGTTAAGTAAAACATTCCAATTCATCATGTAGTTTTGAACTAGAATTTCAAGCACAATTGAACTAAGGGAAGTTCATTCCTCTCTAGAAGCATTCTTCATCTTTAATGCATTCCTAAAGGATAAAATGCAAATCATGGAAGTACTGATTGCTTTGGAAGAGTTCCAAGAACAAAGATGGCGTATATGGATTTCTATTTTCCTAATTTCTAATACGGAAACTCTGCTAAAACTACCACGACAGAACCACACATCATGTAACTTCGGACAGTTTGTTCCTTACACCAAATTTGAGGGCTATAATGTGATGACAACAGCAATATCGTCAGGAAGCGTAACAAATACAGGGTCTAGGAAAGTGCAAAAACACAATTGTGAGTGCAGCTTACTGATCTTGCAACCTGAAATTTAAGTTTTAAGAGCTATTTCAAACCAGTTCAAGATGGATGCTAAACCCACAGTATTGCACTATAAAAGACACCTTGACTTGCACTTGTTATGCACATTGAAAATGACCCGTAATGGAATACAATGCAAATAGACTTGTTATGCATAAAAAGCCAGAAAGCACAAAATACAACCACCAAAAAACATAGTGTTTCCTGGTTAGAAGAGATCATAACACAAACTATAGTCACTTCAAAAAAATTAGAGAGGGAGAGAGAGAGTGACCAACTAACTTCATCATGCAAGTCTCTGAGAAACTGCACAAATTTCTCATGCTCAAGGCATTCGTTGCCGTCTTTCCCAAAGAAGTACTCTAGGAGACCACCATTTTCTACAGAACCAGTAACATTTAGTCCAATACGCAGTCCATCTCTATGGTGAGCCCCCTGCATGTTATAAGTTCGCATCAATGCCATCACCTTCTTAAATTCCTCCTTGTCTATCTGCCTGTTCATTCAAGCCAGAGGTTGAAAACTTGAGAGTGCATACAAGATATAAGTAGATTCATAGTTTGAGTTTCAGCAAACAGAGAACTATTTTACTAGCTATTAGCAGCAATAAAGACTATATATCTTGAAGAAGGAAAAAGTTATGATGTACCCGGGGAGACCATAAAAAGTTACAAAATATCTTTTGCCATATTTTGGGTAAAATTTACAGAAAGTTATGTCATCCTGTGGTTGCTGTTATAGTTGGAAAATGTTATGCATCATTGTGGCAAATTTTGTGCCATTTGTGAAGAAAATATGTTGGTAAGAACTATGCGGAGAATGTTATTTTTATAATTGTTTTTTCAAGCTTACGCCATTTTGTTGTGAATGTTATCCTTGGTACACCAAAGAAGCTCCCCTTGAAGAATCCTCAAACATCTAGAAAGCTAGACGAAATGTCATGAAATGTGTGTAACAAACTCACATGGTAGACATACCCATTATTATTAAGGTCAAACATTTTAAATGCTACAGAAAAGCTCGACTCCGGTATGCTGAGAATTGTTACAAAGAATATATACCTGTTTCAGCAACAAAAAAAACAAAAAGAAATGACTTTAGACACACTGTCTTTTTATAACTAAGAGGTTTGGATAATGTAGTGAACCCCAATTGTAGACATTTCGTACAAGTTGCCACTCACTCTGCAAATGATATAAGTCAATCGCCGTTTGTATCAAATAGCATAAAAAAATCCGAAGGAGCGCAACGCAACTCGCCAGGGACCAACTCTCCTTTTAGAAATCCCTCTCTAACACGATTGGATTCAGATGGAGAAAAAACGGGGACAACCGCCCGCATCAAATCAGCTGGTGTCATAAGTACCTCTCCACTTGGGGTTCGGATCGATGCAAAGTACTCAAAAACCTGAAACAACAAAACCACAAAATATATCGAACACGAAATAAATATTTGGTCATGGAAGCAAAACCTGCTTTTGGAATTAACTTCCTGTGACTTACAATCTTGTGTAACTTGAGGCTCTAGGATTGTGATGATGGATTCAAATGCAGAGCTCAGGACTGGTGTAATCTAATTAGTTAGGAATCTAAATAATGCAGTCATCAACCAGACAACCACATGTCTAATAGCTAGAGACAACAACACAGGCATTATGGAGTCTTAATGCACACTTAAATGGTGATTAAATCATCCCTTTCCTAGATTAAAGGCACCAAAGCGACACGTTCTTAAGAACCAAAAAAGCATTTCGTACACTATGTTTTCAATACATTATTGGAGAGGTAAGAAATCTAAAAGTGATTTTACTTGTTCTAATATCCAACATATTCAGGCGGTCATCATAATATATCTCTTGATGACATTCAAGCTTTGGTTAGTATTAAAGAAGAGATAGTAACGCGAATATAGATAAACTAAATTCTTTTATTGTAGGATTTGCATTGATTCATCATCTGACATCTCACAATATATAGCTATAATATTTATATTTGTCAGATCAGGATTTCAACCGAATTACATACAACAACAGTTGCAACCATATGCCCTACTTGGGTTGATAGTTGTAATAATAGAATATCTTCAGTGAAGTTGCATACCTTTTCTGGAGGACTTTGCATCCTCATGCGTTTTTCGTACTTAAAAAAAACCTTTCTCCTGTATGCATCTGAAAATACAAATATGACAGTATACCGAAGAGTTACCTGTTGTAAATAGAAAGGATAACAGATTGGATAACTATTAGCTAAACAAAATGAACAATGTCCAGATAAGTGAGTGACCACTTTTTCCAACTGTAGACATGAACACCAAACCCTTTGAAACTACAATGGAACTTCTAAGTCAAAATAAAGGTAAATAAATGGGATGTCATCCTACCAATTGCCATCGACACTCCATTCGCAAAGCATATATGGTCTTTCACATGTAAATGACTTAACTTTAAAGCTCACACTGAATCTACTATGAATGCAACTTAGGTCACCCAACCATGATTGCAAACCCTAACACTTTAACCTATGAAGAGAATCAACAACTTAACAAGGTATCAAAGCTCAGGTTGGGAGCATTCTACCTCTTCACTTCATACTTTCTATCGATCTACCGACGAATATTTGTATCTTCATGAAGAAAGGCGTTGAATGACTTGATATACATTCTTCGGCTCATTTCCTACCTGCTTAAGTCTTCAGGAAAAAAAGAACTTAATATGTGCCCCCAAGGTATTTCACATAATGATGCTTTTACTTTTCTAACCAATTTTGTAGCCTAGTTATACACTATAGTGATAGGGAAACTCCTGTCCCTACTTTGCATTCTTCCTTCATCATAGCGAAAGAACTTCAACGAGAAAAAATTGCACTGACCTCGGGATGTTCACATCGATCTGTGATGTTCCCCTATGTCTAACATTCGGTTGGACTCCTAAAATAATTGTTCTAGCTTTGTCCTATCTTTTGTTTCATTTCTCCAGCTGAGCGATCACAAACAGCGATTACGGATCTACTACCATAAATTCGATGCATAATCTCAGGATTCAAAAGTGTGTTCCTAAACAGTCTCATTCTTATCAATAATGCAACCATTTCATTTACCATGTTCCATGTTAGCCACATTAGTCATCATTTGTATTCTTTGATGTAAAAACAAGATTTTACTTGTAACAATTAGCCACATTTTGATTACAAACAACGTTAGGGTACACACCCCTAAAATATGGTGTACGGTATTCACTTTTGTATTTGGAGCCAAAAAAGTCGTATCCCACAACAAAATCTCGTAATTGTACGGTAACAGATTTGTATCTTGGGCCACAAAAATTAATGAACAACACCACAAAAATTTCATAATTTTGCATTGTGTTTTTTGGCATTGGCCATCTTTTAATTCATGGATTGGACCACAAAAATTCGTAAAAGTAACAACAAAAACTTATGAAATAAATCACAAAATTCATATCTTGGCTACAAAAATTCGTAAGGCGTGCACAGTATATACCAAAAAGGAGTGTGTACCGAATACTTTTCCGAATACTCATGGTAAGTATGATGCTCTTCTCATCTTTAGCATATGTGCTTTCGATTTTCGCATTCAATTCTCACAATCGTATAATTCAATGTTATTGATTAGTACCTCCAAATAGGAACTTGGGTTTCTTCTCAGGCTCCATACTCTCTCCCCCTGAATCCGCCAAAGCCCAAAATGAATTCGAATCAGAAACAGAGGAGGACCAATAACAGAGCCCTAAGCCCGGCCCAACAACGACGGCCCATG
This sequence comes from Rhododendron henanense subsp. lingbaoense, assembly GCA_020567845.1. Classification (NCBI taxonomy): domain Eukaryota; kingdom Viridiplantae; phylum Streptophyta; class Magnoliopsida; order Ericales; family Ericaceae; genus Rhododendron; species Rhododendron henanense. The sequence continues at coordinate 53,260,837 of CM036312.1, forward strand.
ACAATACCGATTTGAGAACCGACTCCATATTTGTGCAGCCACTGCTCTTGTTCCCACCATAGCTGGTCGACCCACCACAAGACGATCTGGATGATGATGATGGGCCGTGCGATTGGGTGGATATCGGGCAGCGGATGGGGCGTTGAGCTGATATGCCACGGCGGATCGACGGCCAGGATGGTCTCAGCAGTGCCCGAGAATAATGCATAGTATATGTGTTTTGATCTTTTGATTCTTTGAAGTTTAGCTACACGGAGAAGGAAAGTGATAGGGATTTGTGGAGAAAGGGGTGTTTGCATGTGAATGGATGGATATATACACATTTTAGAGAGAGAGAGGAGGCGGAGGCGGAGGCAGAGGCGGAGGGGCAGGGTTGGCTGAGATTTGTTCTCGAAACGGGCTTTTTTCTAGAAGTTAGTTTTGTTCGTTAATCGAAAAGACGTGGATAGGTTATGTACTGATTCCGGCGCATTATGTTGCGTGTTTGGAGCGGAATTCCGGTTGGTGCCGTGCAGCACTGCGCACCTCTGAGTCGTCGGATCGTGCATCAACGGCTCGAATCTTTTCTCGGCAACCAACGTACGAGAGCTGTTTATTATCAAAATGAGATTCAAGCCGTCGATCGCCGTCAGATGCACGATCCGACGGCTCAGACGTGCGCAGCTCGGTGCTGCATACACCATTGCACAACACCATCCCCAATTCGTTTGAAGCGTAGAATTAGAAATGCTTTTTTTTTTCCCCTTTATTCTGGTATTTGATAATAATAAACTAATAGAAAAACTAGAGACAATTACGCCAATTAACCGATGCCTGTATTTTACATAATATTCTTAAAATATACTAATTGCCGACTTATAGTAAAGTGTTGCAGGATTCTGCCGACATCTGTCTCCCAAGAATGAAAGATTTCAGACAGTCGCAGCTTTGAACTCTTTCGGCTAAGGGAATTATGTTTGTAACATTCCATCACAAAAATTAAGGTATTTTATGATATTATGGAAATGTTTTTAGTGCTCATAGTCATAGCCATAGTGAAATTTTGACCAAAAACTTGAAGGGCTGAAAAGTAAGAAAAAGCATATACATTTGCACAGTTATTTTAAAATGAAGAGGTCCATATTTTTTTTAAAATATGGACCTCCCTATTTCTCTCGTTTTCCATCGAATTTCGATGATCCGAGCCGCTCAATGTATTCAGAACGTGATTTTAAAGGTACTCGCGAGGAATCGGCAAAAAAATTGACCAGTAAGGGCTTCATCCAATCAGTTTTTATTTGAACCGTTCGATAAAAAACAAACAAAAATTGCTCGGATGAAGCCCTTTCTGGTCATTTTTTTGTTGACTACTTAATGGGTACTTTTAAAATCACGTTCTGAATACATTGAGCGGTTCGGATCATCAAAATTCAATCGGAAAAGGGAGGTCCACATTTTATTAAGTTAAGGTGGTCCTTAAGAGAATGGTACTGATAAATTGGCAGGGAGGAAATACGTGTTAGTTTGTAAGGTGTTTGCACATGAAAGAGATATACGCTGGTGCGGAATAATAGACACAAGGAAAGCAAAAATGGAAAGAAAGGAAAGCTCGACATGAATCAAGAGGTTGGATTGGACAAGTGTCCTATTTTACGGTGAGCCAACCAACATCTTCTACAATCAACTGAAACTAGCTCAATTAGTCAAAATCCTTGCATCTTTTCCTTAGATGAGCAATTTTCTTTTCTTTCTTTGTTTCTTCTTTATGGTGGGCTTATTTCCATCTCATCTACCAGATATATTTAAGTTTGTGGTTAATTTGGGGTCAATCTTTATGTCTTTGTGTCGTACTTATTTCTTAATTCCTTGGATAGTATCGTAAAAAGACTTGTAGAGGATTACAGGTCGTCATGACATATGTTGTACCCTCTCACGGGCAGAGGGATGGAGGAATGAAATGAGCTTAATTGTAGAAGCTCTTGACTATGATAACAAAACTGTTGAGGGGAAACAGAAATCAAGATAAGACAAAAATAGAAAAACCATAAGCAAACCGGTGCTCATTTTTCTACGGTATCCTAAAACAAACTCGTCGGCATATAACCAAAAGTGTCAAAGAATTCTGTCAACATCTGTCTCTCAGGATTCAATATATTATTTCAGACAGTCTCAATTGTACTACACTAAACTCCGAGAAATAGAACTACGTTGTTAACGAAACAAAACTTATAGAAGCTCTAGATCGAGTTGTGAATATTCGGTGTGTCAAAATTGAGGTGGAGGGTGCCTATTTAAACGCGCATAAGGGAGACCATCCAGTTGCACGATTCATCATATTATAATTAGTTTGGTAACCAAACCCTTCAGCTCAAGAAATTGTTTCTCATCAGTGTAGCCACAGTGCAAAACATTAGGCCATCTCCAATAATGGAGTTAAAAATGTGTTGCTATATGACACGAAAAAGTAAAAAAGTGGGGCCCAATTATGTGAGTTAAGTTATTGTTAGTTTATGTGTTTGACTGTTTGTGTTACAGTAGTATAACTAGCATTGTGTTAAATTAAATGTGAACTCAACCAAAAGTAGGTCCCGTGATTGTACTTTTCAATTTGTCTCCTCATTGGTATCTTTTCACCCTAACTAGAAAGGGAGAGAGATTGAGACAGAAGTGTCCAGCCGGATTACTTTACATGTGGTTCACATTCAAGTAATGGGGCCCACTTAGTTGCAATTTCTGCACCTCTCACGGTTATGTTCTGACTTTATTTTTTTGGACTTCTTACACACTTTAACAACAAGCTAATTACATTATTGGAGACACACAAAACATTAATATCAACTAGCTGACCTAATTTCTGAACTAATTTGGTCTTAACTCCATTATTGGAGATAGCCTCGAGTGTAAGTGTCAGACTCTTTAGCTCTTGCAAACCAAAATACTAGGGAAAATGACGGTAAATGACGTGTTTTGGTAATTAATATCCGCTAAGGATATTTTCAGTATTAACAAACGTTCTTAACATGTCCTTGGCGAGTATTAATTATCAAAACACATCCTGGGCCGTCATTTTCCCAAAAAACTATAGAGAAAAACACAAACGGGCTTGCATATAGCCCAAGTCCAGCAGACCTAAAGCCCCAAACCATTTTAAGGTTCTAGGGAGTTAAGAGATAAGGTTAATAGGCTCAAGGACCAATACCATCAGTCCAGTCTTGGCTGCAGTACTGCACGTATGTGGTCAACGGGCCATATAGCCCACATAAAACTTGGATACTCCTTAGGGCCCAAACCCATCTACAAATTTTGGACTTAAATACCCACCAATGTTTACATCTACAACCAACGTAGGATGGAGGCAAATCCTTCACATTCTCGACCATGCGTATCTTTTTCTTTTCCTTTCTGGGTGGGGGTGTGTGTCCCGGCCATGGCTTACACGCACCTCGACTGTTCTCCTTTTCGATCTGGTCAAAAACAGGTCACAGTGTCATACACGTTGGGACTAGGTGATTCATATACTCCCTCCGTCCCTTTTTAAGTGTCCTGTATCGTAATTCCAACTTATTAAAAAGACATCATCATTATACCTTTCACATCAACTTTTTCTTCTACTTTTCCTACTTATCTATAATCATTACACTTTTACTCACTAACTTTTCAAAATGGAATCTACTTTTAGGGACAAAATAGACAATGTACCAACTTTTACCCACTAACTTTATAAAATGGACATTTATTAAGGGACAGCCCAAAATGGAATACTGGACCCTAAAAGGGACGGAGGGAGTATAAGAGATTTCTCTCATGTGGCCTAGCTCCAAAAGGTAGCCAAGTTTCGAACTCAGGATGTCTGAGTTTACCGCTCGACCTACTTTTAAGAAATTTTTTTATTCAAGCCTCTTGTACTCCTCTAGGTCATGTTTGTTGGATCATTAATCCCTTCCCTCAGTTTTTTGGCTGCAATCTGCATGTGCCTCAATAGCAGCTGGTGAATGCTAGACTCTGTAGTCCTTTGGCTTTTATTAACTTTGGTGGGGTTTTACTTCTCAGCCGATAATAATTAAGTAATAAATAGACAAATAGTAGTACTAATAATCCATCCATGAGTTGTTAACATGGTAAGGGCGAATCTACATTTGCAACATAGCAGGGTTCGATTCCTCCTGAAAGCAAACCATGATTTAAGTGGGGGGCCATAATGGTGAGTTGTTGTGCTAGTCTCCCCCGAGGTTTGGATTACACAATCGGGTCCAATAGTGGTTCGGCTGCAGGATTATTCCTCGGTTACCAAAAAAAATAGTAGAACTAATAATCCTCCGGTTCCCCCTCCAATCAAGTTTAAATACACTTAGCTACCTGATATTTCTTCAATTACTCCAATATTTCGTGATTTATCAAAATCAAATTCACTAATATCGGTCGATTTTCATGGGCCTTCCGATCTCCTGACTTCTGACTTTCCCACTTTTTTCTTTTTCCCCAATTACAAGATTCGATAATCGAGTTTTCTAAGAAAATACTAGGAGCACCGATCCTTGGGATATCGATAATGTACAGACGACGTGTGGGGCTCATTTTTTAGTCCCACACGAATAATCCAAACCATTCATCTGAATGAAGACTTAGAAAATTGGATCCTTTTTTTTTTTTTTTTGGCCAAGTCTTGGGAGCTTGGATCACAACTCAAATAAATTACTTTAAAATGAATGAACAGTGCAGATTATTCGTGTGGACTAAAAAATGGGTCTCACACGCCGTCTGTGCGTTTCGGTACTCATAGTCTACCTCAGTTCTCTGGGACTATGGCCTAGAGTTTCTAGGACCAATCTATGGAATTAGTTGGGGAATTTAAAACCAAGGTCGATGCATAGTTACAAAATGATTAATTACACACCTAACATTTCCCACATAGTACTAATCCATTTCAGTGAGGCACATGAGCTAGGCCTGTAAGTTTTCAACGTTGATGATCCACAATCATGAACCATTTTCACCCCTCTTAGCTACCAGTTCTATTTTCCATAAAGAGGGGAAGTAAAAGTAATAGCTCTTAGCTACCAATTCTATTTTCCTCCTCATCTACTTCTTTGTATATTTAACAGAGAAGGAGTTACCTCCAAAACTGTAGACATCAAAGTATCAACCAAAGGCACACTCTAGACATGGACTACTGGTTCTCCTGGTTGTCCAAAACCGCCCTCGACCGCCCTTCTGTTTACGAGTACGCGCTCGTGTTCTCACGCAATGAGCTCGAAGAGGAGGACGTGATGTCCTTCAACCACGAATTGCTGCAGAGCATGGGGATCTTTGTCGCCAAACACCGCCTAGAGATCCTCAAGCTCGCCCAGAAGGAGGTCGAAAAACGCAGCCCGCGTCGCGTTCCGAGGCTCGTCTTGGCCATCAACAAGGCAAAGAGGTCCATTACCAAGGGTTTGGGAAAGTGGGCTTTTTCGAGAGACTCGGCCCACGGAGCCGGGCTGGACCTGACCCCTTTCCGGGCTCGTTGGACCGGGGCATTAAGGAAGCGAAACAGTGCAAAGGAGTTCAACCATGAGAAGGTGATGCCCACAATTGGGAGAAGAATTATGAGGTCTGGGCCTTTGGACAGGAGATTGCAAGAAAACTTGATGGTTACAAGTAGGTGTATGAGTGTCTCTGGGCCTATTGATGGAAAACTACAAGAGAAGTTGATGTGCATAAACAGGAGCCCAACGATATCCGGCCCGGTGGATCGAAGATTGGAGGAGAGGCTTTTTATTTGTAACAAAAGCCCAGATGCGTCTTGTGCTTTTGATGCAAGGGATTCAAGCCCAATTGTGAATGGTGACCATGGCAAGAAGAAGATGGTTGGTTGTGATGAAGATCAATCACTATGGTCTCTAATGTTTCAAGATATGAAACCCACATGAAATTTGTGTTAGTTAGGTGGTGAAGCCTATTGCTGGGGAGAGCCGGAACCGGCTCTTGCCGGGCACCAGGCCGGCGTTTGACCTAAGGCCGTTCTTTTCGCGTGCATGTACAGAGGCTTGTTTCTGTAGAGGTCCAGACCAGCTTATGCAAAAAGTCAGTCCAACAGTTTGCGGAAAAAATAAAATAAAAAAGTCAGGACGCGGACAAAGGCTATAAATATGTTTCTAAAACGTTTTTAGGATTTGAACCTCCTAATATTGAGTGAAAAGTTGTTGCAACTCTAGAGAGAGAATTTTGTGTTGTTTTTTCATCAATCAATAGTGAACTAGTGTGGCCCCCGAGGAATAGGCAGTTGCCGAACCTCGTATATCTTGTGTCTTGCTTTCCTCTTTGCATTCGATAATTTTCAATTGTGTGTTTGTAATTGAGGTTGTTGCATATAGTACTCCCTCCTTCGGAAATGGTATTCCACCACGAAAAGACAGTGGCAGCCGTCATTTTCCCTAATAAAAAGAAAATGACGGCCCAGAACGTATTTTGATAATTAATACCCGCCAAGAACATTTTCAGCATTAACAAATATTCTTAGTTTGTCTTTGGCAGGTATTAATTATCAAAACACATCCTGGGCCATCATTTTCTCATACTTTTTTATAGGGCTGCTCAAAAAATCCGGTGAACCGTGAAACCGGACCGGACCGAACCGATCCGTACCTTTTGGATTTTGTCCGTGGATTAATGGTCTGGACACGGATTGAAAAATTAAAAAACCGTGACTCGCGGTTCGGACCATGGATTTTCATTACGAAACCGTGGATTAACCGAACCGGACCGTGAGAATTTATTATAAATAAATAAATATATATATATATATATATATATTAATATATATGTCTATACATAAACAATTTTCACCTATAAATAAATTTTTATACCAATTTTAGTATTTTACTTAATATTGGGATATATTTAAGTCTGCAAAAACTTTAGGGGGGTAAATCGTAGTTTGTCAATAAGACATTAACCCTATTTCACTGAGCACTGAGTATAAATAGAAGCTTTGGACGTCATTCCATATGTAGCTACGTATATTCTAGAGAGAGCAACAGAAAGAGTAAAGAAGCCGCATTTCGGTATTTCCTAGATTAGTAGATCTGATTCTTCAAAGTTCAAAAGAGTAAAGACGCCGCATACCTCTCTCTCTCTCTCTCGCTCGCACACCGCTTGGAGGTCTCGCTCGCATACTGCTTACTTACATACCAAAATCCGTGGACAAAACCGTAACCGAACCATGAGTCACGGATTGGATTGGATTGGATTGGATTGGATTGGAACCGAACCGTGGGACTTTTGGTCCGGACACGGATTTCATTTTCGAAAAACCGTGACTAGCGGTTCGGTTCTCGGATTCTTAAAAAACCGAACCGAATCGGACCGCGAGCACCCCTACTTTTTTAGGGGGATTGATCTCCTTATCAAGAAGAACAAAAAACAAAGAATTTTGTTACGCTGCAGACCAATATACTGGATGAATCCCCTGTTGGATTTTATTAATCCCATTGGACTTTAAAAAAAAAAAAGAAAAGGAATTCAACCAAATGTTTTGGGGTTGCTTTTTCCTTAGGTCAAGTTTTCAATTCATGACAAGGGTGTGATCTTCTTTTATTAAAGCCAAAGAAAAAGTGAAAATAATTTGGGTTTGTTTATGAAATCTGCTAGAGTTTGTTCACTTGCTTTTGGAAAGGTACCTTTCGGTTGGGTGGTTAGATGTTTTTTTGGAAAATGACGGTCCAGAACGTGTTTTAATAATTAATATCTGCCAAGGATGTGTCCTTTGACTGGTATTAATTATTAAAATACGTTCTTGGCCATCATTTTCCCATGGTTTTTTTGGTAAGGATTGGGAAAGTGGTGAGACTTGTGGGTATTGTGATTGAGGGGGGTTAATTTTTCATTAGATCGGTTATTTTCTCTTTGGGAAAATGACGGCCAATGACGTGTTTTGATAATTAATACCCGCTAAGGACATTTCCATTTTCAGCATTAACAAATATTTTTAGCTTGTCCCTGGCGGGTATTAATTATCAAAACACGTAATGGGCCGTCATTTTCCCTTCTTTTCTTTTCTTTTTTGTTGAACGGTTTTAAGTTTTCATTAGATCAAGTTTTGAGATGGCTCGATCGTCTTTGTTCAGGGGGTCTGGTTCTTGTCCTTGGTCCACTTCAGTCCTGCAAAACAGAACACGACTAAAGATCACGCCGGAGGTTCTCCGGGATGATCCTCCGGCGCGAGAGTCAGTTCTCTTGCTAAGGGGAAGGAGAAAGTGTTTAGGGTTTAGAGTTGTGTATTGAACGTACCTCTATCAGGGGGCATCACTGTGTATTTATAAGGATCGTTCAGCCCGATCCAAGATCGTATGCATGCTCGCCACGTGTCGGCCGACGTATCTCCTACGTCACCAACTAGGGTTTCATAACCGATTGGTTAGTGAGCGGGCCCCCTTTCACGTGGTACCATCAGCCTGGTAACCGCTCGGCTGACGTCACCATCGTCATCACAGCCAGAGTGGCATTCCCACGTGAAGGGGGATGGAACATGGTCCCCACATCCGTTCAAGACCGAATGTGAGCCAACGGTCAAGGAGTCGGCTAACCAAGAGGCTGTTGGCCGAAGAAGGCGTCTAGGGGGAAGCGTTCATCCCTGAGGAAGCCGAGGCGATGGGATACGTCCCTGGATGGGAATGGACCTTCGGTAGCCGAGGCTTTCTCGGAGTGTCGGAGGAGGTTTCAAGGCCATCGGCCCACCGAGGCTATATCAGACTTGCTCTAGGAATAAATGTGGACAGTCGGTTCCCGACTCGGTATTACGCTCGGTGCAGACCGAGCCAGTTAATTCGGCCTACTACAATAGCCCCTCAATTCCTGCCGAGTCTCTTTAGTTGGCAGGGATTGAATTCAGCCAGGCCGAGCCCCAGCCCCTGCCGAGGGTCTTGTTTGAACGCCTGCAACGGTAAGATCCGAGCCCCAATGGCTGCTTGACAGATGTCAAATGATAAAGGGTCGTGTCAGTTGAAAGGACGCTCTGGCAGATGAAGGGACGCTTCCAGTTCGCACGGGAAACGGAGATGGCCACGTGTACAGCGTCCATTGGTCAGCGGTTCGGCGTGGTCATCATTGCGCGGGAAATTCGAAGCGGCTCCCTCCGCTTATAAATAGGGGAAGGGGAGGAGAGAGAAAGCTTCTTGCCCTTTCTCTCTCCACGAACCCAGAGCTTCTCACTCCTCAGCCCCGTTCCAGACTTCGATCCAGATCCAAATCTTTCAATCCCAGTCCAGTTCTTGCAAATCTTCAAGTAAGTAATCGATTTTTCCTTCTCCGTTGTCTCTCTCAGTTTTTTATGCATTTTTTCTGGGTTTTTTGGGGTGGTTTCATGGATTTTCGTTCTGAATGAATAGTAAAAACCCTGGGGATGAACAGTGTGTTCATCCCCAAACTCAACCTGTTCTTCCGAGCCTCCAAGGGGATGCTTGAAGACTCACCGAGGCCTTTGTCTCAGTATATTTAGGCGGCCGAACGTTGAATATCTCGATGCTTGTAGCCGAACCACACCAAAGAACTCTAAAAAGTGACTCGTGAGCCTCTAGCATAATCCGAACCTTTTTATTTTTCCTTTTTGCCGACGCGGATGCTTGGCGTTCTTATTTCTCTTTGTTTCCTTTTTCTCCTAGGTCTGGCTCACGAGGTCATCAACATCTCTTCAAGCTCGGACGATTCTCTTACCGAGTCCGAGCGCCGAGTCGTCGACATATTGGTAGAACGCCGTAGGAACCTTGGTCGAGACGCACCATCTGCGTCTATGAGGATGTCTGCCACCACTCCAGCATCCGGCAATTCGAACGCCGAGGTTGATTTCGAATATGCCGCCGAAGACTACGCCACCGAACCCGAAATCGTCTCTACTCCCGGGACCGAGTCAGAGGCCGAGCCTAGGATGGGTAGAGAGGCCGAGATACGGTTTCAGTCCGGCGAACAGGCTTCTACCTCGGCAGCAGCGAGCGACGACGACTTTTTTGACAAAGGGATTCTGTGCCCCTACGCCCACTACTTTTCAGGGGAGGCCGGAGAGTACGAGGCCTTCTGCGAGAAGTACCATATTCCGAACGACGTATACCTCCACCGAGTGAGGAGCGACGCCATTAGGGCAAAGAGGGAAGACAGGCCAGAGCACATCACCGTGCCTCTTATGGCCATAGCCGAGGCTGGTCTGAGGTTCCCCTTCCATCCCTTCCTTAGGAAAATTTTGTACAAGTTCGGCTTGTGCCCACACCAATTGGCGATCAACAGCTACAGGATTATCATGTCCTTAGCTGCAATGGTCGAACTCCACGGTATCGACTTCAAACCGACCAACATCTTCTATACTTACACCATGTCTCGCCACGGGAAATCGAAGCGTCGGTTTCTCACCACTCGGCCAAGGAAAGACTCTCTGATATCGGGACTTTCCGACTCAGATAAGTGGGCCAACCTGTTCCTGGAGGTTCGGGGGAATTTTGAGTTCGGCGAGGCTAACCGTCGGAATCCCATTCCGAGGTTTGTCGATAACCGAGGTTCGGGGATTTCTTATTTGTCCTTCGCTTTGTTTTAACTTTGCCCTTTTTTGCCGAGGCTAATAATATTCTTCCTGTTTGCTGCCTTCTCTCTTTTTTTTGCAGAGCTTGGTCCTATATCCAAGACTCAAAATACGCAGGCACGGGAGAAAGCGTGCGAGGCAATATTAGCTCAAGCCTGCCGACACGCTCCAACGCTTCTGAATTACGAGCCGTCGTACAAAGGTGTGTTGAAGAAGAAGGACAAGAAGAAGGACGGTGAGCCGAGCGATTTGTCAAAGGGCAAAAAGTCGGCCCAGCCGAGTCAGGGGACGAAGAAGAAGAGGGCGCCGACCGTCACTGCGGGTCCAAGCGAAAAGCGTCAGAAGGGGGTGCGACTGCCGAAGATTGGATTTACTGCCGAGGAGTGGCTCTCTCCGCTTGGTCAAGATTTCTTCTTCGAGCCGACAGGACCAGGTTTGAACGCTCCTCTCCAGATTCGCGAACCGACTGAAGCAGAGATGTCGCGGAGGAATATCCCGAGGCCCAGTATTCCCACGAAGAGTGCGAACCCTGCTCGGGGCCGAGGCGCGGACCAGCAGCAACAACAGCAGAAAAAGCAAAAGCTCTCGGAGGAGGTCCCTCCTCCGAGTGCTTCCAAAACCGCTCCCTCTGAGACTCGCCGACCCCCTCCTCAGAAAGACCAGGGTCGTCAGGTCGAGGGCCACATTGACTTGGATGGCGGTCCAGCCGAGCCCGAGGTCCCGCGCCCTTTCAGCCCAACCTACACAATGGCCGATGGGAGGGTGCTGATGCTGAAGGATTCGGTCAAGGAAGAACCGAACCTCGCTGTTACCCTGCTCAGGGGATTGGCCCTTCCGAGGGACTGTGATCAGCTTCCCACCGAGCTGATCCCAGGACTTGGTGACATGTGCTCCCATCTCGTCCAGGTATGTCTTTAACCCTTGAATTTAAGATTCAGCACTTCAATTCCTATTTCATGTTTCTGACTTGTTTCTTTTTCAGGCTGGCCAGGCTGCCTTGAAGGCTTATGACAGAGCCGTTAAGGTTACTGCCGAGCGTGAAAGGTACAGGACTGATCGAGACAACTTCAGGGCGAAGTTCAAGATCTCGGAGACTCAGCTCCAGGAGACCGATGCTGAAATGGAGAAACTGAAAAAGGAGCTGGCCGAGGCTAAAACTGCTGCTGCGACCACCGAGGCTGAGATGGAGAAGATGAGGATGGAGGAGAAGAGGAAGCTGCAGGAAGCCGACGCCAAGGGCTATGAAGCTGGGATCAAAAGAGCTGCCCTGGAGTACACTCAGACGGCCCACCAGATGGTAAACGATGAGCTGGAGACTCGGCTACCCATCTTCTACGAGCTCGGATACGCTGCAGGTGCCGATGCTATGGCTGGAGTCTTGGTCGTTGAGTCCGACTCTGATTTCCGCCAACAGCTTCCCCCACCAGTGATTCCAGATCTGGAGCTGCCCTATACCGAGGAGGAGTGTGCGCCTCTACCTCCAGAAGAAGATGAAGATGAAGATGAGGTGATGAAGGAGGCCGAAGCTTCAGTTTTGGAGAAGCCCTCCGAGGGGGGGAAGAAGCAGGAACAAGCAGCTGTCGCCGAAGGCGAAGACGGGGCTGCTACCACTCTTAACCTTCTGACTTAGCCTTTACTTTGTTTCTCCTTTTTGTCAAGTACTTTTGAACTCTATTTTGTAACAGTTTTTGTGGAGGGACGGCTCCGAACGTTGCACTATGCCGTGCCTTCCAATTAAGTTTTTATAAGACATGTCAAGTTTGTTTTCCAATGGTCTGATCTGAATGTTTGAATATTTTCGTTTTGCCTTAGAAATATTTTTGTGTTAATTTTGCCGAGGGTTTCAAAAGCCCTTGCTAATTTACTTGTTAATCAGCCCCTATTTTGGTGTTAGGCTCGGCTCAAATGCCAGCCTTATGCCAAAATTTAAGAGACGTAAGTAAATGATTGAATGTAGCTTTAAATGTTCAAGTAAAAAATGAACGAAGCCGAGCGTAAATAAACCATAAGGTTTAATGATCTGTACTTAGCCGAACGTCAAATCGTCCGAGGCAAGTAAATGTTTCTGGATACTAGATCCGATGGCTCGGAAGCCGAACTGTGTGACCGAGGTCGAACCAAACATGGTGGAGAGGATAATAAAGATAAGATCAGAGCGTTGGAAAATAACAACTTTCATTTAAGTAAAATTGTTCTCAACAAGTGGCCGTCGGTTACAAGTTTTGGAATGAAAAGACAGATAAAGGCCAAATTAAGCTCTGGCCGAGTGATTTCCTCAGAGGTAAGCTTTTCGAAGGTTGAGAGCATTCCAGGGGTTTTGAATCTCTTTTCCATTTTTGTCTTCCAGTTTGTAGGATCCGTTGCCGACCTCCTTAATGATTCGGTATGGACCCTCCCAGTTAGGTTTGAATTTTGTCTTTTGGCTTGCCCTGACGACCTTCCTCCAAACCCAGTCATCTGGTTTGAACTTTTTCAGCCGAACGCTTCTATCGTAGCCCCGAGCGACCTCCTGCTGGTAGCTTGCTAGTTTAAGTTGGGCTTCGTCTCTCTTTTCCTCGGCCAGAATAAGCTCGGTGGCGACAGTCTCGTCGTTTGTCTGAGGGTCGAAGGTCTCAGTTCTGAGTGTCGGAAATCTAGATTCTAGTGGGATGACTGCCTCCATGCCGAAGGCCATTGCAAATGGGGTTTGGCCTGTGGAGCGTCTTGGGGTGGAGCGGTAAGCCCAAAGTACTCTCGGCAGTTCCTCGGCCCATAGCCCTCGCTTCGAGTCCAACCGTCTTTTGATGCCAGCGCAAACGGTTTTGTTGGTGGCCTCGGCTTGACCGTTGCCCTGGGGGTACGAGGGAGTTGAATTAAAGAAACGTATTCCAAACTCTTCGCAAAGTCCTGTCAGTTCTTTGCCGACGAACTGAGATCCATTGTCCGAGACAATTGCGTACGGCACTCCAAATCTTGTAACGATGTTTCTCCAAACGAATCGCCGAACGTCGGCCTCAGTAGTTGTAACGAGTGGTTCAGCTTCCACCCATTTAGAGAAGTAATATGTCGCCGTGATAAGAAATTTGAATCTCCAGGGGCCGTAGGGAGTTTCCCAACTATATCCAAGCTCCACTGAGCGAAAGGCCATGGGCTGGTGATGGGTTTTAGAGTCTGGGCTGGCTTCCGAGGGATAGGAGAGAATAGCTGGCAAGGCTTGCATCGCTTGACCACCTCCTCGCAGTCCTTTTTCATTCCCTTCCAACAGTAACCCTGACTAAGGGCCCGCTGACAGAGAGAGCGTCCACCAGAGTGGCACCCACAGCTTCCAGAATGTAGCTCGGTCAGAATCGTGGATACCTCGGTTGGATGGATCACGCGAAGGTATGGCCCAGTGAAACTGCGTCTATAGAGTTGGCCGTTTTCAGAGATCCAGTAATGAGCCGACTTGCCCTTGACCCTGTGTGCTTCCTTTTTATCCGAGGGGAGAGTGTCGTTCTTTAGAAAGGCTACGATTTCATCCATCCAGCTAGGTCCGAGGGAGACGTTGAGGATTTCTGCCGGAGCCTCAAAACTCGGTGCATCAATTTCGCCGAGGCTGATGCTCCTGTATTCCGAGGCTTTAGCGGCCGAAGCCAAGCTCGCGAGGGCGTCGGCATGGGCGTTGTACTCCCTGTTGATCTGCTCAATATGAAACCCTTTAAATTGCCGAATGAGCTCCAGCGCCGTAGCTTGGTATTTGAGCATCCTGGGATCCCGAGCCTCGTAATCCCCTGTTACTTGATTAACGATCAACTGGGAGTCGCAGTAGACGTGTAGGTCCTCCACTTGAAGTTTTGCTGCCGCGCGGAGACCAGCTAACAGTGCCTCGTACTCGGCCTCGTTGTTGGTTGCCTGGAAGTTGATCGTAATGGCACTTTCGTGTATTACGCCGCATGGAGTGACAAGAACAACTCCGGCGCCCGAGCCGTTGCTATTCGAAGCACCATCAACATGCAGCCTCCAGACATCTCCGCTAAATAAGTTCCAAGTCTTCCGTGCTTCATGCTGCTCCAGCATCCCATATTCTGGTTGAATCAGAGCTTCCTCGTCTGGACTTCCCGGAGTGAATTCGGCTATAAAGTCGGCCAAGACCTGAGCTTTTATCGCTGTCCGAGGCTCAAAGTGGATGTCGAAGTTGGCCAACTCGACCGCCCACTGTGAAACTCGGCTTGAAAGGTCGGCCTTCCGAAGAAGGTTCTTCAATGGGAACTCCGTGAGGACAGTGATGGGGTGCTCCTGGAAGTAAGGAAGAAGCTTCCGAGCCGCCGTCACCAGGGCGAGCAGGAGCTTCTCCAAAGGTAGATACCTAGTTTGAGCTGGCAGCAGCGTCCGGCTAGCAAAGTAAATTGGCTGATCTTCGGCGCCTTCGCGTCGGACAAGCGCCGAGCTGACGGCGTGAGGGGAGACAGCAAGATATAAGTAAAGGGTTTCGAAGGGTGACGGTTTGACCAGTAGTGGGGCCGAACTGAGATAAGTCTTTAGTTCGGCGAGTGCTGAGTCACAGTCCTCCGTCCACTTGAAGCTCCTTCGGCTTTGCTTTTTCAGAGTTTGGAAAAACACATGGCACTTGTCGGATGACCGACTGATGAATCTATTGAGCGCCGCGGCCATTCCTGTTAGCTTCTGTATTTCCCGAGGGGTTGATGGAGTCTTCAGTTGTTGTACCGCCGTGATTTGGTTTGGGTCGGCCTCGATACCTCGTCGAGTCACCAAGTATCCGAGGAATTTACCCGAGCCGACGCCAAAAGCACATTTCTCAGCGTTGAGGCGTAACTTGAATTTCTTCAATATGGTAAATACCTCGGCAAGGTGTGCCAAATGGTGTTCAGCCTTGATACTCTTCACGACCATATCATCGATGTAAACCTCCATTATTTCACTGATGAGTAGGCCGAACAGCAGATAAACCATTCGTTGAAAAGTTGAGCCAGCATTTTTTAAACCGAAGGGCATCACCATATAACAAAAGAGACCCCTGGCTGTGATGAATGCCGTTTTTTCCATATCGTCAGGATCCATCACTATTTGGTGATAGCCCCTGTAGGCGTCCATGAAACTCAGCCGAGCGTGGCCAGCCGTTGAATCCACCAATTGATCAATTTTTGGGAGAGGGAGGCAATCCTTCGGACAAGCGTCGTTTAAGTTGGTGTAGTCCACACAGACCCTCCACTTTCCACTCTTCTTCTTTACCACCACTGGGTTGGCGAGCCAGGTGGGGTACTGAACTTCCCTGATGGCCCCTGCTGCGAGGAGTCTATCGACCTCTTCATTGACCGCTTCGGCATGGATAGCGGCCGAACGCCTGGGTTTCTGTATTACCGGTTTGGCGGATTTGGAGACGTTGAGACAGCGCCGAATGACCTGTGGGTCGATGCCTGGCATCTCGTAAGGAGTCCATGCGAAGACCTCGATGTTGTCTTTGAGGAATTGGACCAACTCCTCACGCTCGGCATCCGTCAAGCTGGATCCGAGCATGAAGAAGCGTGACCCGTTTTCATTGATTGGTATTTTTACGAGATCTTCAATTGATTTTTGCTCGGCTGGGGCGCCGACATCTTCCAGGACCGGCTTGTCTGGAACCTCTACCCAATGAACTCGGTTAGGGCTCGGCGCCTTTCCAACGGCCGAGACGTAGCACTGCTTCGCCTGAACTTGGTCGCCGTGCAGGTCTTCCTGTCGGCCTGTGGACCCAATGTACCGTACCACTTGGTGATAGGTCGAGGCAATGGCTTTGAGGGAGTGGAGCCAATTCCGGCCGATGATTGCATTATAAGGACTCGGAGCGTCCACAACAATGAACTCCATATTGACAGCAACCGAACCAGTGACGACGGGAAGAATCAGTTTGCCGAGGGGCCAGACTGGCGTACCGCTGAATCCGACGAGAGGAACGGTGCTTGGGATCAAAGACGATTCTGGGATGTTGAGTTCTTTAAAGAGAGACAAGTACATGATTTCTGCTGAACTTCCCTGATCCACAAGGACCCGTTTAACCGAGTGAGTGGAGATCTGCACTGTTACCACCAAAGCGTCGTTGTGAGGAGTCTGCACTCGCTCGAGATCTCTGTCGGTAAAGGTAATAGACCACGGTCGCTCAGTTGGCCGAGGTCTTTTGAGAGTGGATGAGACAGAAAAAAATTCTGCAGATTTTTTGGCCTTGTCCAACTCAGACCGAAGCTTCTGCGCTCCTTCCTTGGTTACTGGCCCGTGGATTACGTTGATGACGCCGACTGGACGTGGGATTTGATGCTGGCCCCCAGCTTTCGGCTGGCGCCTCGGCGTTTTGGTCCAATCGATGTAATCATCCAAGAGTCCTTGAGCTGCCAGATTCTCCAAGAGTGCCTTGTATGGGGCGCAAGCCGTTGTGTAATGTCCGAGCTCGTTATGGTAGGAACATCTCTTCCGAGTGTTGTCGTTCCCCGCTTCGGTGTTGAGCTTGGGTGGGTTCGGCCAAACGAAGAACGGCTCGCGCTCCAAGGTTCGTAAGAGAAAGTAGATTGGTTCCTTGAAAACCGTCGTCTCGGCTACATAGTCGTGGTCCTTGGGAGCCTTCTTGTTTGCAACTTTTACCGTGTTGACCTGCTTCTTCGGTTGTGTGACGGCTACTGGCTTTGGTGCCGAGATCTGAGGGGTAGGAACGTGGAGCTGGTGAGGGATGGCTGGGTTCTGTCCTCCTTGAAGTTCTCGCTCGGCGAGGAACTCTTCGTAAGAGCAGAATTGCTCAACCGTCCTCATTAGTTCATTCATCCCGTGGGGTGCCCGAATTGCCAATTCGTCTAGGATTTTGCTTCCAGTCTCCAATCCATTCTTGAAGTTTCTTGCTGCCCAGTACTGATCAACACCGGGTATCTCATTGAATAACTGCCAATAGCGCTCGGCATATTTCCGAAGCGTTTCGCCGGGCCTCTTCTTCATCTGGGCCAACGCGTCCTCCTCTTTGGCTTGTTTGTTGCTTGTGATGAACCTGTAGTTGAAGGCTCGTTCAAGCTCCTTGAAGCTGTGGATTGACCCTGCCTCCAGTTGATTGAACCAAAGCAGGCCGAGGCGCCCGAGGCTTGATGGGAATGCTTTGCACATGATGGCGTCGTCTTCGGTGACGCAGGAGATTGTGCTTCGGTAGCTGATGAGATGGGTGTAAGCCTCGGACAAACTGGGGTCGAATTTCTGGAATTTCGGCAGGTGGAGACCAGGCTTCGGCATTGTTGCCTGAATTTTGGCCGAGAAAGGAGATTCGGTCAGTTTTTTCAGCTGATATTCGTGTGTTGGCCGAGGTGGGCGTCCGTCTCTGTCTCGCCGAGATTTTTTGTAGGCTTGGTACTCTCTATCCCTGTCGGCAGATTCGTCTTGCCGATGCTGGTATGCCCTTTCCTTCTTGTCGATGGGAGTTCTTAGCCGATCCGGATCTGGGAGATTTTCTGTACGATAAACCTTTCGTCGGCTCGGCTGTTCATCGTGCCGAACGACAACACTCACACTCTTTTCCCGAGGGAAAGTTCGTGGGTTTCTTGAGTTTACCGTGCGTCCGACTTGTGTATTATCCCGAAGGAAATCTTCCTGTTCAGGAGGAAAAATTTCAGGATCCTTGCCGTCTCTCCTCGACGTTCGGCTCTTTCGCCGTCCATCATGTGGAATTAAGGCCAGATTGTTCTCATTGTCCTGAATTTCAACCGTGTCATAACTTTGGGATTGGGAGTATTCGTCCCCAGCCGACGAGCTTGAGTAGTTGGTGTAAGGGCTGCCTTCCCTTCCTGTTTTTCCACCTCTGTGTCCCGCACCACTACCGAGACGCTTATGGACCGGGGAACGTTGCTGCCCGAAGCGAGCACTGTTCCCGGCCCGATTGTCCGTTAGTGGTGGGTCCAGGCGGTCGTATACCGAGACTCGGTGAGGATCTCCTTCACCCACCAAGTGAGGCGGTGGTGGTGGTAAGTTCCCACGCCGGCGCCTTCCCTGAGAGCCTGAATGGGAGCCCGCCGGACGCTCGTTCGCCCTGATTCTAGCCATCTCCATTTTGAGCATGGCTACATCAGAGTTGGTTTGTTCCTACTGCTGTTCCAGCATCTGGACGTACGCCAACGCCTCGTCGCTTAGCCCCACCGGACGCTGAACCGACGTGCTAACGCCCGGAGGGGTAAAGCCAGGAGGGTGAGAGGGGGAGGCAGTGTGGACGCCTGTGTCTGAAAGGATCTGAGAAGGGTTGAGGGGTTGGAAGGGAGGTGGTGGTCCGCCCATTTTCTAAGTGAAAAGTGGTGGAAATGTGGTGAGAGTGGTTTCTTTTGTCAAGGATTTAAGGATTGGCTACGGAGGAGCCGCCGTGGATCAGAAAGAAGAAAAGTTCACGTCGGGTTCACCAAATTGTGGGGCTCCTTTTGAGATGGCTCGATCGTCTTTGTTCAGGGGGTCTGGTTCTTGTCCTTGGTCCACTTTAGTCCTGCAAAACAGAGCACGACTAAAGATCACGCCGGAGGTTCTCCGGGATGATCCTCCGGCGCGAGAGTCAGTTCTCTTGCTAAGGGGAAGGAGAAAGTGTTTAGGGTTTAGAGTTGTGTATTGAACGTACCTCTATCAGGGGGCATCACTGTGTATTTATAAGGATCGTTCAGCCCGATCCAAGATCGTATGCATGCTCGCCACGTGTCGGCCGACGTATCTCCTACGTCACCAACTAGGGTTTCGTAACCGATTGGTTAGTGAGCGGGCCCCCTTTCACGTGGTACCATCAGCCTGGTAACCGCTCGGCTGACGTCACCATCGTCATCACAGCCAGAGTGGCATTCCCACGTGAAGGGGGATGGAACATGGTCCCCACATCCGTTCAAGACCGAATGTGAGCCAACGGTCAAGGAGTCGGCTAACCAAGAGGCTGTTGGCCGAAGAAGGCGTCTAGGGGGAAGCGTTCATCCCTGAGGAAGCCGAGGCGATGGGATACGTCCCTGGATGGGAATGGACCTTCGGTAGCCGAGGCTTTCTCGGAGTGTCGGAGGAGGTTTCAAGGCCATCGGCCCACCGAGGCTATATCAGACTTGCTCTAGGAATAAATGTGGACAGTCGGTTCCCGACTCGGTATTACGCTCGGTGCAGACCGAGCCAGTTAATTCGGCCTACTACAAAGTTCACTCCAGATTCCCGTAATACTCTTTTTAATGTTTCAGCTGGGTGCATAGTTTGGCGTAATCTGGGTGGTTTAATCAGGCCAAGTTCACGGAACTGAAGGGAACAGTCTCATGTCCAGTCTTTTTTTTGGATCCGTCTTTTTCGCAGTTGACTGCAAAGAAGGTGGGGAGAATCGAATTCCTGACTTTCTAATGAAATGCAAGAGTTTTGACCTATAGTCTCAATTGATTGAAATGTGAGTAAGTTCACGCGGTAGGAGAATGACAAGTTTACATGGTATTAGAACTCTACAATCGGCATACTGGAGCCCACAACCCGACTAAAAGACGTGTTTTCTTTATTAGGAAGAGACTAGGCCCCGTTTTCACTAACAAAAATCGCTAAAAATTAAAGGCATTTTAATTTCTTATGAATTTATTCACTACTGTAAACACTAAACAGCTTTTCAACAACAAAAATTTTTCTATATATTTTCATTAGTGGAACATCCCTAAATATAATGTTTAAAACAGAATGTCACAACACACCCGTCCTTTTTCAGGAGCTGGACAACTGCTGAGGAGTCTCCCACTTTTTCTAGAAAGGAGCCCACAGTGCTGGGTCTCCCGTTTGCTGGGTCCGATTACAGGTACGTGCATTGATTATTCGTTTAAATCAATTTCATCGTTACTAATAGGGAAAATTTCCCGGTGCCGGGTGGGTACCATGTGGTGCCCGTCTGGCGCATCTGAGCAATCCATTGCGTTTTCGGATGGCTCGTATTTGAAGAGAGAGAGTATTGGGATGAGAGGAGAATGAGGATTTTAATCCGAGCGCTTGAATGTGTTGAGCGGGTACCACGTGGGATATTCCCACCCAACACCGAAAATTTTTCTCTACTAATGGAGTTACTTAGGGGGGGGGCTGTTCGGACAAAAAAAAGAGCTGGCTTTCCGGCAAATCTGTCAAAAAAAGTCACAGTGGTTCGGCTAAAAAAGCCAACCTGTAAAAAGCAACACTGCAGAGGACTAAAATTACCAAAATACCCTGTCTATTTGGCTTCCTAACAGAACCCTTCACGGTTAAGCCAGGAGGGGTATTTTCGGAACTGCGGGGTGGGGTCGTGGGAGGGTGTGTGTGTCAGGAGGGGTGACTTTTTTGGAAATAAGCCAATAAGCCACAATTTGAATGGCTCATTTTTTTGTCCGAACAACCCCTTTAACGTTTCCTCAAATATAGTCTTCAAGGAACACTAATAAGTGTGGTTTGTACCTTGCTCTCCATTTTAAGAGAGAGGTCTTGAATTCGAGGTCTTATGGAAGAGGTGTTCGACTCCCGTTGTAACTACTAACACTTAATTCCAAACATCCTATCGCCCGGGGGGAAAAAAAAAAGAGTTACTTAAAGCTTTACCAAAATTTCGTATGAAAAAACTAAAAAAAAAAAAATTGGTATCACTTACCGAATATTTGACCGAAAACTTAGGAAAAATCAATCCCAAATCGACAACCAAACCATCCAATTAGGTGGGCCATCTCTCATTCATGTTGGGTTGCCAAATTCATCAGTTGCTTTTCCAGTTTTGAGGAGTACTTTTTATATTTTTCATTTGGGTGTCTTGATTACTACGTAAATTAATCATTGGTTCTTTTGAAAAAAAAAATAATAATCATTGATTCACCGTTCAAATTTAAATCAAATGCCTCTAGGCATGTTTGACAAACAAACTATGGTCACTTATCCCAACTCACTACTCCCTCCGTCCCAAATTGCATGCCAATTTTTGTTATTCGTGTCAATTTCAACTTCTTATATCTTTCAATATGGATCTCAAAAAATATGTAATATGGATCTTGTTTGAAAGTTTTCGATTAATTATATTATACAAAGTTTTCAAACTCATAAAAATTATAGATTGAAAGATATAAGCGATGAAAAATGACACAAATTTCAAAAATTGTCATTCTTTTTGAGACGGAGGGAATATTATATATCTTCGAGAAGTTATTTAACATTTGACAATGATCCAACAATATCTCGATAAATATTAGTAGATCGATGCTAGTACGTGACTGTATTACTATAACGACCCGGATTTTCGAGCCAATTTTTTTTAATGATAATATTATTAGGATTATTTTCTTGATACAATTACCTTTTTTTTTTTAAATACATAAATGCATGTATTTTTTTTTCCTACATGCATGTTTTATTAATTTCTCTTTCCTACATGCATGCAAACTCCTCCCATCTTTCCCTCTCCTACTCCTACTCAATCTCTACCTCCTACTGATCGTATTTTCGTCCTCATCTCGTCCATCTCAAAGCCCAAGAGATAGAAACCTTTTCGAATACAAACTTATCACCCTCTTCGAAAATTTCCCTATAAATAACCCATCAATACTACCCTAGGGCACACCACGAAATTCCTCACACCCCACCAGTCCAGAAGAGAGAGAGAATTCGGAGAAAATCAAACTCCAATCCATGGAGTTTTAGAGAGAGAAAGAAAGAGAGAGAAAAGTGGGTTTTGTAGCTACGATCAACCGAAACTCAAATTGATCGTTCCAATCACTTCCCCCAACCACAATAATCTCCAAAAATCATCCAATTCGAGCCCAAGGTCCCCCGATCGCCAAAACCGAAGTCTTCTTCTCCAAAATTCAAGATTCATTTTTGAACCAATTCGATCCGATTCAAGGTATTATAATCCATCCAACCTCTTCTCTAAGTATATTAAGTGTTTTTATGCCTAACCTTATGCCCTAAATGGTCCCATGCATCAAAATCGTAGCGAAAAACAAAAAAACTCAAATCTGTCTTCAACCTTGCGGCCGCAAGGTGCATGCCGCAAGAACCAGGTCTGACCTTGCGTCAGGAGGCCTAAACGCAAGGTTTACCGGTCCAACTTTGCGGCAGGTACAGTTTTGGTTCAAAATGACTTTTCGACATCCCGAACAATGTTTTCGACCCCCGATCTATTTTTTCTAGACTTCTAACACCTCAAAGATCATAACTTGTTAATGTCATATTTTTTTAATTTTATTATCTATTTATTAATTATTTATTTGATTTCATGTAAAATTTTGCAAACGAAAAATCCTTGCGACCTTATAAACCACTCTATTAATTCCCGGACTATTTTTCCTAGACTCCCCACACCTCAAAGATCATATCTTGTTAAGTTCATAAATTTCTTTTTATTTATTTCTTAATTATGAATTATTTATTCGTTATCTTTCAAGATTTTGCGAATGAAAAATCCCTACGACCTTTTAAACCATTTTATTAATTCCCGGATTATTTTTTTTTAGATTCTTTACATTCTAAAGATGATATGTTGTTAACCTCAACATATTTTATTTATTAAATAATTTATTATCCATTTATTTTACCTTAGACAACTTTAAATATTACCTTTATTTTAAAAATGATTCCGCGACCCTCTGGACCCACTTTTTGGTATTGAACTTGATATGTTGGACCAATAGGACTCTTATTGAGGTCATGATAATCATTCTAATACTTCCACCTATTTAATGTATGTAATTAGTCTTTAATCAATTTAATTTCTTAAAAATAACTAATACGAACCTTCTTTTTTTTTTTTAATCTTATTTAAAACTTTTAATTAATAAAAGTTCCTTGTTTATTTAATAACTTATTGGTCATACAAGATTAAGGGGCAACGGCCCATTCATAAAAGGTTACGTGATTCTTATGCTTATTGTTTATTTCATTTATTATTCTGATTGTTTATCTATTATTTCAACATTTGATTGATCTGTTAGATTGGACCCTAGAGACATGGGTTGGTATGCGAAATAGAAATCACCTAGACGATGCTAGATAATGGTTTGAGATGTGATGAGTTAGATGTGGTGATTTAAAACTGGCAAAGTAAGCCCAGTGTTGAGTGATGTTTTGATACTAGCAAAGTAAGCCCAGTGATGATTGTTAAGTGGTTTATAAGATAGGCGAACCCTAGTTATGATTCAGGCATGGTAAGGTTTCTTTTGTTGTAATGAGAGGGATACACGCTGGGTACATAACTTAGGTGCAATCCGCGACAGCAAAAGAAAGTGATCCCATGGGACCGAGCATGACTTGTTTTATGTGTACATGTGAGCATTAATAGTTTGGTTTTGTCTACTTCTTAGGTGTGGTAATTTAAATTGTAAATGTGGAAATCTGATTTGCTGGTTCTGTTTGAAGATATTGGAGTGATACTTCAAGGTGCAATCTACTCATATCCTTTTCTGCTGTAACTTCTATGGAAACTACTACTGAAATTTGCAGCTAGTGTTTTCTGTTCATGTTTGTTGCTGCTCTTTGTTATTGTTATTGTTCAAGTCTGTTCCAACAATCTTCCATTTCCGCCACTTTTCCGAGCCTCCTGCCACCACCGTCAGCTCCCTACACTCCCGTCAACTCTCCCCGGGTCTCCACTCTGCCACTCGTCCATTCCCGTTCCAGTTCCTGGCTTCCCAGCATCTCCAAATCGATCTATTACTTATAGCAAGCGCCTGTGTCAGTTACCAGATGAGCACACCCGCTCGAATGTAAAGTCTCATTGCTTGCTAGCTCATAACAGATCACCTCGCTGCTTCCAAGCCATTTCCAACCCTAAACCAGCCTTCAAACACCTGATTCCTGCTCAACTAGCGCAATCGCACCTGCCTAGGAGCCTCCAATCAGAAAACAGAGCGCACTATTGGATCCGGAACGTCGAGATACTCAGAATCGACTACTCACACGCGTAAAACGGAGTCCAAACGGCTCCGAAATCGCGAAAAACAAATCTAACGTGGCATTGACCTTGCTGACGTGGCATGCTCTAAATGGCACCTGATACACTAAATCATTTCCCTTGCAGCTTTTCCAATCCACTGATCGCTTCACGGGCTGCCTCCTCTTTTTCTTTGGAATATTTAAATATCCATCCTCTTTTTTCATGCTATGTAAGAATTCATCCCCCCCTTTTTTCATGCTTATGTTTTCATCCTTACAATATGTAAATTACCTTTATTACCCTTTTTTCTATTTTATATACATATATTAAATATACATACATTTACACATTTATAGAGAGAGAGAGAGAGAGAGAGAGAGAGAGATGAAAACTGTTTCCTAAATCTATGAGAAACAGATGGGTTGAATATGGAAACACCTATGGAATTAGGTGAGATATAACAGGAGAAGAGATGGGAATTTTCAAAATTTCAAATTTCCAACAAAGAAAATCCCACTAATTTCTCATTCCATTTATATTCCACAAAGCAGATGGCCAAAGCCCTATTCATCATGAACCGTTCCGGTGATTCCACCGTGCAACATGTATTGATTACGTACATGAACATTTCAGCATTATCAATCATTGCAGAATATTGTTAACCATGTTACCTTCATGGTAAATTAACCATGTTACCTACAAGTTTAGGTGGTATATTAACCATGTATCGTGATGTCCAAACATGGTCCTGAGCCAAGCATATTTCATAATCAGTTGCCCATATCTCAAATGCCCACAATCAAATTAATACATTCTTGTGCTCCTCACTCAAATTCAACTCATCAATCAATGTCTTCATGCCATTTAGGCTTGCACGATACGTTGTCTCGTGTATTTCTCCCTCATTTACATCTCGATGTTTCCTCGAACGAGGATGTTTGGCCTTAATTCCTCGCGCTACATTCACAGATCTTGTGCATTTCTACGCGGACTCTTGCACATCAAGTCGAGGATGTTTGCCCTTAATCCCGCGTGCTACACTTCCAAATCTTGAGCGAACCTTCGAGGACCCTTCCACATCATGATTTTCTTGTGGTCTCGTACCTTTTATCTTCGAAGGTGGCGTATCTTCAACTAGTGCATCATCTAGATCCACTTCTCTTCGTTTCAACCTAGCTCCCCCTTCCACATTACTAGGCGGCGTAACTCCTGAAATAATGATGGACAATCCATTAAATGGTGAAATTACCATGGTACTACATGGTTACATTACCATAATGATTACAACGTTACATTACCATTCCTAATCTATGAAGTAAATCTTTTACAACACCGCCAACCCACATGAACATGAACATGAAAAAGTTTAACAAGAAAAACCTTGTGAATGTCAGCAAAACCCAGAAATTTGTTGCAGCAAAAGTAGGATCTAGCAAACACAGTAATGCAACTGGTGGAGTTGAGTTTATATCTGCTGTAGAGCTATTTTACTACAGTGACCATACTTGATCAGCCATTCTCATATCATGCTTATGCAATGAAAGCTATGCTACGCTAGTGAAAATGAATACAATACCCAAATCATTTTATGCAGTTCCCAATTTCAATCTGAACTCTTGGATCTCGGGTTCTTATACATTCTTACCCGGTACTTTTTCCGAACAACAAAGATTCAAAAGTAGACTGTTCATGAAGCTTTCATGATCACACAAGACTGGATAATGTACGAAACATGGAATTCTTACACCCAAAACTGGTATTGGCCAAACTTATGTCATGCAACTTGGATTATTTAGCAACAACAATGATTTGACAATATTTTGCAATAATTGATTACATTGGACAACCAAACATGATACACTGACCATGTTTAAAGTGCATGTGCATGATAAATTGACCATAATTTATGAAACAATAACAAAAAAAATTGAAAACTTTCCAAGTAGACTGGTATTGGCCAATATAAAATGACAAATTTATCACCTACTAGCATCACTTGACAATTAATTCAGGTTGTCGGTAAATAACATGACATAATCAAACCTTTACATGGTTAAATGGTAAAATTACCATAGTGTTACATGGTTACATTACCATGATGATTACAACGTTACATTACCGTTCCTAATCTAGATTTGAACTGATTTATAATTTGCATAAACCATATAACATTTGGAATCGATATTTCTGGGAATATAACATGATAAGATGACCACATGTTTGCATGTTTTCTACATTGTTCAAGTTGGCCAACCAAGAAACAATGAGACATATCTTGTTTCACGTATCATGGCTTAAGGATATAGTCAAACATTTACATGGTTAAGTGGTTAAATTACTATGACGTTACATGATTACATTACCATGAAAATTGCAACGTTACATTACCGTTCGAAATCTATCTTCGAACCAAGTATAAAAAGTCCTGATATAACATTGATATCATGGAATGAAGCACGCACGATTAAGGAATTGATATTTTTAGAAAAACATTACATATCTACTTCCTGACGAAATCATGAATACATGAATATCGGCATCAATCTGAATCAGAACACACAGCAACAAACTAAAATATGAACACAAAATCATGAATTGATGAATAAGGAGTTCAATCTCACTGAATCATGACACCCAGCCAATTAACCCTCAGATTTAGCACAATGGTACAAACTTAGTTTTGTACCCGAAACCTAGCCTCAACCGGCAAATCCAAAAGACAAATAACGAAAAACAAAAGTGGGTTTAAGGGCTAGACTTACGAAATCTGGCCATGTCGGTATCGTGAACTTCTTCTCCGGTGGTGTCTTCAATCACGTTCGACTTGCTTGTTTTGTGGCGTAGCGAACTTTTCCGCAAAAAAACCCATTCGAAAAGGACGGGGGAGTGCATTCGCCGATTTGCGCCGTCGGTATTCGAGAAAAAGGACGACGGCCGAGATTGGGCTCTCCGACTGGTATGGGTTTATACAGACTACGGTTTTTGAAAAAATTTTAGCACCAAATTCGAATGATGGGTTTCGTTCAAGATGGAAATGGTTGATTAGAATCAAGGGAGGCGACAATCTCGGGATGAGGACGCGATAAATTTGCAGATATGACAACCAGTGGCAACGGGAATCAAAGGAGGACGAAAAGGATTAGGATTTCATCCCAGATTTCTACGCTATATATATATAATAGATAAAAGGGCATAAGCGGTATAAAAACTAGTAGGAGGACGAAATCATAATGAGACAAAACTGATAGGACGAAATCATAACTCCTCCAGGTTTTAAGGACGATTAATTAAGCCTCCCTTTTTCTTTTCCCTTTTTCTTTTTTTTCTTTCTTTTTCCTTTTCTCCTTTACTCCGAGAAAAAAGGAAAAACTCCCAGCACGTGCTGCACACTCGCGCGACTAGATCTGACGCGCCCAACATGCTCCACCTTTGACCGGCGCGTGTGGCCTCCTCCGGCCACCTCCGGCGACTTTCCAAGCACCCCCGAGATCGTCTCTTCAAGACACATCTAACCCTGTGCTCCAAACACCAATCCAAGGAAGAACGAGTACGGGCTTTTCAAAAACGTACCTCGCCGCGTCGCCGCCGCCTTTGACGGGCCATTGCCATCACCTCCGAGCTCCTCAGGCGACGTGCTACCCATATCCGTACTCGTCTCGACGAGACGAACACAACCCCGTGCTCCAATCTCGCACCCGACCACTCCTTGAACAAGCAGCCCTTGGACCGCCTCTCCGCCGCGCGCCTCTGCCGTTCGAACGGCTCCAGAGCCCTCCTCCGGTGTCCAAACTCGACTCCGACACCTCCTATGGACTCGTCTCAGTGAGGTGCACAACCCTTACTGGTCCGATTGAATTTTCATACGGTTCAACCGAGAACCCAGCAAAGGTTATGCTCCGTGCTTCAACCGAGTTTTTGTGTACGTATTCTGGGTAAAACACTGTGATGCGTGTGTGTGTGAGAGAGTACTTTTGTCTTTACGAGCCAAGGTTCTAAAGGTAATCTCTCACACTTGGCTAAGGAAGAAGTTAGAAAAATGATAACGACGCTCATAGTATAAGAGAGTTGATGTCATGAAATTCATACAGTTGAAACTATAATCAAATGCTTAAAAACAGAAGAAAAAGAAAGGTGAGGAACAAGACACATTCTAAATAGATTGAAAGGACTTCGAAAGTTCTATACCAAAGACTTGAAAGGATTCTGTAATTCGATGATATATCCCAGTACTAGGTTTTTTTCTCGAGTCGAATTTAGATGTGTTTCTTTTAACTTGGCTCATCCTTCATTGTTTCGCCTTGCAGACTGGAAATTGAGGATGTTGAAACCAGTGCTCAACCATGGCTTCTATATTCCACTCCCGCCGAAAAAGGCATTTATGCTGGTGTCTACCCTTCCGAGTCAGTCCATTGCTGGTGTCTACCCTTCCCAGTCAGCCCATTTCGCAAGCGACGTATCAGTCTATGATTATGAACCAATACACAGTAAGTATAAGGGATGATTGGTTCGCGTCCTGCAATAATTATACATTCACACTTCGGACCTTTTAGTAAATTATTATTGCAAGCGAGAATGTTCCATGTAAAGAAAATCTACGGAATGAGATGGTTGGCGTAGTGCATGATTACATTTTCAGGAAAATAGAATTACGTTAGTTATTTTTCAATGAGTCCAATTAGTCGGGCTTTTTTATGTAGTTTTTGTTGGGAAATTGTTTCCCAAGCTAATGTAATGAATCTTTATTCAATGGTTGAATTGTTTATTGTATATTGACATTTGGGTATAGTTGGTGTTGAATGGAATAAATCATTTTTGTTTCTTAGACGAAATTATTATGATTTTATTTGAAAATGCTAATATATTGGTTGGTATTAATTTATAGAATTTTTAAAAAAATACAAAAAATTGGCTAATATAGCGTTCTTAAAACGTTGTAGAAACTTTACATTCTATGTCATTGTAAGCACCCTGTACGATCGTTTTCACATGAAATATACGACACGCGGAGTAAACACACATACGAGTGTTTAGTTTTATATGAAACGTATTGGTAACTATACTCTTTTTTTGATTAGTAAACTTTTCTAAAGATAAAAAAGTTCAGGAGCAATTAAGGGAATGTCACCTGTGTACTCTACTCGTAGAGCTTTAAATGTGCAGGGTAACAATATTTAAGATTAACAAACTCATAATGTGATGACTTGAACACCACTAGATCGTACACAGTACTTGCATTTTATCACCAAAAATCAAACAAACCATGTCTTTTATGGGGGACTTTGTCCCTTAAGCTTGACATCATAGGTGTCTTTCATAATTCAATACCTGAATTCCTACAATCAAGCCTGACATCGTATTAACTTTCTAATTGTATCTCTAATCATTATTTCAGTAACTTATAATGTGTTTCATCTATGTCTTAGTTATTTCATGCATGTCACCACTAGTCTAAGCTCCAAAAGTACTGAAGTAATAGAGTAGTAAACCAGTCTCAGAACTTGGGATTAGTGTCCGACTCCTCTTGGAGTTCCAACTTTTTAGATGTGTCAGGTGCTTCTCACTTAAACACCATGAGAAACATAATCCTGCTGCGGTACTTGTATATTAGTATATGTTATTGTTTTCTCTGTTACGGCCATACATAATAACAAATAAGACAACAGCAATTCAACTCTGTTTTAGCTTCACACTGCAACTATTGAATGAGAAACTTGCATGTTGATGAAATGATGCCAGTTATCGGTTGAAATTCTATGTCATTCAAATAAAAAAAAATTCTTGTGGTTTCCTAATGCCTTAATCCTTGAATTGCTGTTGTTCGTTCTCTATGTTGGAAGACGATTTCCCTTCCAGCTTAACGGTGCCTCTCTCGCCCAAATGTTCCCTGCGTTTTGGTGAAAATCCTCATCAAAAGGCAGCATTTTATGTTGATAAAAGTCTATTTGAGGTTAATGGCGGTGGGATTGCAACTGCTATTCAACACCATGGGAAGGTGCGTGAGCAATACCAATAGAATTTATCATCTAAAGATTTCCAGGCCACACATCTACATTGTCAATAAATTTTATGGCCAAAGATATGTTTGTTTGAGGTTCCAACAGAGGATATAATCTGCAAGATTCTTTTTAAGTGTACGGGTGTGTTAAGGGCTTAACTCCATTTCTCGATTGTGGGTAAGCCATAAGCATACCTTCAACTTTGTTTCAAACAGGATCGTGTAGTTGCTGTTATTGATCTGTACGTGTGCCTTGTTTATTAGTATAATGCTGGTTAAAATGTGTCTCTCCTAGCTTCTTTTATTAATGCTGGACCGACTATGGTGGTTTGTTTCTTTTGAACAGAATAGAAAAAATGGATTTTGATATACATATAGATTTGAGTAAACGTAATTTAGTTTACTATTTAAATTATATCTATATATTTAATATCGGTTAACTATACTCTGAAATATTGTTACAAAGTTTTCTTTTCTATATGACCAATTCAGCAGCTGCTACAAAAGTATATCTAACTCTGACTTGTAAGTTGTAACTAAATGTCAAGTTTGCGAACTATATGCGTTATGTGATTCTCCCATCACCTTCGCTTTAGGCTCTGCCTATGGCTTAAGCTCATTTGTCAGATTTACTGCTGCTATCATGAGGGGCAAAGTTTCAATATTCTTGTAAATTGTAATTGCTCAGAGGCATTACTCCCTACTCCATAATAATGTTAGTTGTAAAAGAAAATAAAGGATTAGCTCTTTTGTTGTTTGCTCCTCAGTAGTTGTCCCAGTACCTGCAACTCTCCATGTATGGAATTTCTTCGGTGTTGGATTAAAGAGGATCACTCACATTTTCCTATTCTTGGTGCAGGAGATGTCATACAATAACTATTTAGATGCTGATGCAGCTTGGAATTGTGTGTGCGAGTTTAATAAACCTACTTGCGTAATTGTAAAACACACAAATCCCTGTGGTGTAGCTTCACGTGATGATATCATTGAAGCCTAAAAATTATCTGTAAAAGCAGACCCAGTCAGTGCATTTGGTGGGATTGTTGCCTTCAACATTGAAGTTGATGAGGTAAACTGATTCTGTTTTTTGTTGATTTATATTTGTATTTTGTTCTTGTTGTCGAGCTACATCCAAAGTTCGATCTTCACAAGTACGTTAAGCTGGAAATCACTTGGCATCTCATCCAGTTTAAACAACTACTGTCTTCGACGAAAAAGCATGAGCCTAGCATTATTTTCTGTGGAACTTCTTGTTTCATCATTGACCTGTAGAAGCTTTTCCCTATGCCTTATATGATACAATAAATGGTGGACATTGATTTCTTAAGAAGCTGACTCAAGAAGAAGTTTACTCTTTTATCATGGACTCCTTTTCTCGAAAAGAAACTAATTTCCCTTTTGAGATATTTGAAGGATCTTGCAAAGGAAATACGCGAGTTTAGAAGTCCGACAGACGGTGAAACGCGGATGTTCTATGAGATTGTGGTTGCACCTAAGTATTCGAAAAAGGGTCTTGAGATCCTCCGCGGAAAGTCAAAGACTTTGAGAATCCTTGAGGCAAGCAAGAATAAGAAAGGAAAGCTTTCTCTGAGACAAGTTGGTGGAGGTTGGCTAGCTCAGGATTCAGATGATTTAACACCAGAAGATATTGGATTTAATTTAGTTTCTGAGAAGACTCCGCAAGAGAATGAGCTTTCTGATGCGAAGTTTGCATGGCTATGCGTGAAGCACGTCAAGAGCAGTGCCATTGTAATTGCTAAGGTAAGCACTTCTCTTGACTCTGCATTATAGAACACTGTTTCATGTGGAATTTGCGGCCCAAGAGCATTTTACAGTAGCCATAACTGTGCAGGGAAAATGTATGTTGGGTATGGGAAGTGGACAACCAAATCGCTTAGAGAGTTTAAGGATTGCTTTGAGGAAAGCAGGAGACGAAGGCAAGGGAGCAGCTTTGGCTAGTGATGCATTCTTCCCATTTGGTATTTATTACTAGTTCATGTCTTAAAGTAGCTATAGTTCTACGTACTATTATGTGCTAATAGAATCACATAATGGTCTCCTTCCATATCTAATTTAGAATTTGTTTGCCCGTCAGCCTGGAAAGATGCAGTAGAAGAAGCATGTGAAAGCGGGATTGGTGTAAGCATTAGGCATTGGAGATGGAGATGCAATAGATTGTTGTAATAAGTATGGGGTTTCACTCCTTTTCACTAATGTGAGGCACTTTAGACATTGAAGCTAAATTACATTCGAAAGAGGTGCTTTTGGCCATTTTGGTTCATCTTGTGCTGCCATGTTGGCATCGCGCTTCAAAGATTGCGGAACTCGTAAGTAGATGATGTGTCACAAAAAATCACAAGTTCATCATAGGTTACGTAGCAGGATCGCGTTTTTGTGTCTGATAGAGAAACCAATTTTAGTTTTCAGTTGTGGTTCTCGTACATGAGAAGAATTTTTGAATTATATGCTTATTTTTGGTCTTTTTGTAACTGCAGGGTTCACTCTTGTAAAATAATTTTGAGTCTGTGGGCGTCTTTCATGTATTTGCTTGAAGAAAACTGTTTCTGGAAAATGACTTTTCTTATAACAATTGTTTGTCTTTCAATTTCTGCACTCAGTAATATAAAGGGCATTTTACAAGAGCTTTTACTTGATCCATGAAATAACTCCGATCAAAAAACAATAGCATGCTAGACAATGACTGATAAACCTGTTGTTCTTGTTGGTTTGGACTCTTGATTTCTTTAGTTTGCTGCATTCATATTTCCACGATCCCGAGTCACTTTTTTTCTAGGAAAAAAGGCCAGAGAGGGGGCGATTAGGCGTAGCAACCCTCCATTGAGCTTGATCATTAGGGACTCCAGACCCACGGCGCACCCCGACGGGAACCTAAGCGCCATAGCTTCTACCGCCCAATCGAGGGCTTGTGGAACACAGTACCACCAGCAGAGCTTTGCAGGAGGACAAAGTTTGAGAAGACATCGATACATAACTCGAATATTGGACCTCTTGACACCCCAAATCACTTGTACGTCGTGAACCACTAGGCCACACCACCCTTGGTGGTAGTGTTACGACTCTTTGAAGCAATAGTTACGGACCTATGCACACTAATGTTAGGGATACAACAATCAACCACAATCCTATCACATGAATGCCCTTAAATTCAAATTGAACCTATTGAAAAAGTGTTCTTTTTGACATTTATTATACCGAATTTTTGAATATCTTGAAAAAAGATGACACACTATTTAACTATTTATCCATTGGAGTACTCATTTACATATATAATAAGTTAGCAATGCCTCAACACATAAACGTGGGACCCCTTTTTATCCTAATGCACATTTTAACATACAATTTTAGAGAGTCTACTGGAAATGCTATTAAGGAGCAAGGATAAAGCAACAAGTGTCCATCCGAGACCCAGATCCTTGATTGGCAAGATGCAAACCAAAAAGAAACCCATATCGTGGACATAACTTATTGCCGCATATTGTTGTACATCAAATATAACAAAAATTGAACATATTACAAGGCCTTTGGTCCAAGATATAGAACTGCACCATTACAAAAAAAAATTATTCAGTGCATAACAACAATCCAGAAGAAACTTTTCAGGGTAACCACATCACATAGTGAGATGCACACTGCTTATATCCGGAGAATTCCACGCAAGGGGCGCACGAGATTGTCCACAACAAAGTAGGAGGATGTGAGGAAAACCTCAACAAGATGAAACCATGTCCTTCGCCAATAAGGATTTATGAATAAAATTGCAAGAATTGCCAAGACCACAGTTATGTTAGACCCTGCAAAGCTCATATAAAATACATCCATGTCCATGAAACCAGAATCCTCTTCAGTATCATTAATAGCGGCTTTTGGAGTCGATGGAGGTTAATAAGCCGCATTGCACTTCCTTGGCAATGGTTCTCAGCAAAGAAGTGGATTTCCAACGTAGCTACTCCATTCAAATGTTGCGAATTGAGCTACTCTCTCTGGTGTCTGTCCACTTAAGTTATTGTAGGACAGATTGAAAACAGCCAAGAAATATAGCTCTGTAAGTTGAGAGGGGATTTTCCCATTTAGGTGGTTGTAGGAAAGATCCAAGCTTTCTACGCTTTTCAAGTTTGAAAATGTTGCAGGGATGGTTCCGATCAAGTAATTGTGGGAGAAGTTCAACACTTTGATCTGGCTAAGGTTTCCGATTTCAGGAGGTATGGGGCCGGTCAATCTATTGTGGGAGAGATTGATTCCTGAGAAAAGGTATAGAATAGTTCCCTTGTAGGATGACGACATTCCCTTTGTTTGAAACTCTACCTCTTCTACTACAGGACTTATGAAATTCAGATTTTGACTTTGTTCACTCTTTAACACCATCCTCAGATCACGCAACAATATTGTGAATGTGGGCTGCGAGAAATAAAGGTTGTTGGTATCATATACCGTCGGTGTTGGTATTCCCTTGAACTCAAGTTTACTAATGCAATGGGGAATTCTGCCAAAGAGATTATTGGAAGAAAGATCAATCAAGGTTAAGCTCGACAGGTGGCATAATTTCTTTGGGATATTGCCTTCGAAATGATTATTTTGCAAGAACCGTAAGCTCGGAAAGGCTGCCTATCCAAGTTGAAATAGTACCACCAAACTGGTTATAAGAGAGATCAATCTCCAGTAAAGGGAGGTCCTGAAATGCTGTTGGAAAAGGTCCATGTAGTCTATTTTTGGACAATCGAATACTTTTGATAGGTGATGAATTGAAGCAAGACGGTACAGCCCCAGTGATATTATTTTCTGAAAGATCTAACAACCGGAGGTCTATGAGTTGACAAACACTACTACAATAATCGTAAAAGATGACAGTTTAAAAGTGTCATTAAACGTAAAAGATGACAGTTTTGAAACTGTCATCTATGGAGCTGTCATTAAAAGTCTGAATCTTAAAATGACGGTTTGAAACTGTCATTAATATCTATAAAGATGACGCTTTATAAACGTAATTGAAAGTAAAAGATGATAGTTGTGAAATGTCATTAAATCTTAAAATGATGGTTTGAAACTGTCATTAATATTTGTAAAGATGACACTTTATAAACGTAATTGAAAGTAAAAGATAACAGTTGTGAAACGTCATTAAAGTGCTTTAAAGCCGTCATCTTTTGTAACGAACCCTGCTCCCACCCTATATAAACACCAAACCCCATCAAACCTCCCAGTAAGGTCACCCATCCTAGAATTACTCTAGTGCTAGCACGCTTAACTATAAAGTTTCAATTGGCTTTTGCACACTCATAGCTTTAAAAGTCTTTGTACAAGATAGGATGACGATATATTATTTATAGCACACAACTTACACTTCACCAAGCGATGTAGGACTACCCTTGGTTGACCCTTCTGGTCACTGATCCGACAGCCCCTCACACGGGTCCTAACTGCCCTCAGGCCGGTTGACCACTACTTGCAACTCCCTAAGGGCAGGGCGTCACAATCTCCCCCACTTAGGAGCACATGTCCTCTTATGGGGTCGAGATTCTGTCTCACATTTTCGGTTGGTACAGGCTCTGATACCATATGTAACGATCAGCTCCCGATTTGAGACTTCAAAGCAACGACACTCATAGATGGCACCGTTTTCTCGAAAAATAAATTTTTGTTCTTCAATATCACTTATATGGAGAAACCAACATTAAAAAGAATAGTTATGTCACTATTTTACAAAGTGACATTATAAATATATTAGATTACAGTTTAGGAGAAACTGACATTAAAAAGAAAGAATAGTTATGTCACTATTTTACAAAGTGACATCATAAATATATTAGATCACAGTTTAGGAGAAATTGACATTAAAAAGAAAGAATAGTTATGTCACTATTTTACAAAGTGACATCATAAGTATATTAGATCACAGTTTAGGAGAAACTGACATTAAAAAGAACGAATAGTTATGTCACTATTTTAAAAAGTGACATCATAAATATATTAGATCACAGTTTTTTAGATGACTGACATTATTTATCTATTGCAATCTTTTTAATTACGGTTTTTTCAAAAACTAACATCTTTTCACTTTTTGAAGCGTCATCTTTAACAATATTGTAGTAGTGAAAATTCAATCGGAATAGGACCTTCAAGATGATTATCGGCCATGTATAGCACCATTAATGACATATTCCCCATGAACGCTGGAATCTTTCCGACCAGTTGATTAGCACTAACATTTAATACTATCAACGGGCTCTGAGACAAGTCAGGCGGAATTTCTATGAAGCCATTGTTATCGGAATATAAGTATTCCAATTGGTTGAGATTGTTTTGCTAGGGTAGTACTGGGCCTTTCAAGAAGTTGTTTGATAGTCTCAAGAAATTCAAGAGGCGGCAACCTTTGGCCAAATGCACGGGTATTTCACCTGATAGTTTGTTATTGGATAAGTCTAGCATACTCAGAGTAGTCATGTACCCGAACGAAGAAGGAATATATGTTCCCTTCAAAGTTGTTTGTAGACAAATTCAAGAATTCTAAACTCGGGAAAGATTTGGCTATTTCGTAAGGAATGAATCCCTCTAGATTATTGTTAGAGATATCTAGTTCTAGAAGATTTCTCATATGATGCGAAGGTAGCAACAATGGTCCACTGAATGAATTGTACGATAGAAGAAGTGATTTCATTTTCGTGTTGTTGTCCAACAACCATTGTGGAAACTTTCCTGTAAAATCAGTTCTAAAGAGCTCAACCAGTATAAGGTCATGTTGATGGTAGAGAAAGTGGGGAAATGATCTGGTGATTCTGCCATGTTCAGAATTAGACAAACGAAGTCCGATGAGTTGGAATCTTGGGGATGTGGCAAAAATGTCCTCCTCTTCCAACAACTTGTTGTTCAGACTCTCAATGAACTTAAGTTTGGAGTGGTTAAAAAATGACTTGAATGAGATTGGAATTTCAAAGTCATTATTTGAAAGTGCTAGGTATTCGATAAGAGGAGATCGAGCGATATTTCCCGTAAAGTGAATGGAAGTGATTTCCAGTAGTCGAAGGGATGTCAAGTTCAGCAGGCACCATGGTAAGGTGCCCCCAAAACCAATTACTGTGATTCCAAGCTCTCGGAGATTCTTCAACTCACAAAGCCCTTAGAACACATGGAACACACTGAAATTCTTAGCTTGATATATTGTTGACAATCAAAATTCATAAAAAACATGTTCCTTTTTTATCCTTCTATTTGGGTTAGTGGGAGTAGAATAACAGTTCTGTGATCTACATACCTTTGATCGGAAGAATACGAGTGAGTTCACAATCTCTCAAGGAAAACACTTGAATGGAAGTCATGACTCTAATTTTCAGAAGAAAGTCATCGTCGAGTATGACATTATTCATGAACAGATTTTCAATGCTGTTCAGGTTTGTCAAGTCTGTATTAATTCAAAAACAAAAACATGGATGTAAATACTCTGAGAGAGGAAGGTGCTAATAATGCTATACTGAAATTTCATATAAGAGGTTCCCTTACAGGGTACAGCTCCATGCAAGCCATGATTGCCACTCAAATCCAGTGTCTTGATTGATGAAAGCTCTCACAAAAATGACCAAATAGTGTCATCCAAGAAATTAGAACTCAGATAAAGGACCTCTAAGTTGTTCAATATTCTTGATTCTTCTTGTGAACCTGTACAAAATGTTAGATTTAGGCCACATTGACATATAGAACATTCGAGCACTTCAAAGGGCGAGTATGTATACTCATTGACTGATAGTTGGCCACTGTCTGCCTTTCTTCGAATCTTTCAGAAGTAAGAACTTCAGTCCTCAACAGATTACACGACGAAAGAAAACAGATTACATGGCTGAATAATGTAAACTCAAACCAAGCAATGAGGAGCTTTTAAGTTTAACCTTCTTCATTTGCTTGCTTAGGCTTAGCTATTGGTACTGTAAATCAAATCAAACTGTCAGCATACCAAAGGAAGATGAGAACAACTGATATAACATACTGTTGGGAGCTGTGATATTGGCAATTGCGTTTTTCTCAAGTCCAGCTCCTTCAAGTTACTCAAACCATCATATTCTGTGTGAAAAAAAAAAAAAAACCCCCCACGAAACAAGACAACATTAAATGAAGAATTAAGGAAAAAAAAAATAGTGCTATGGACAAAGATGTTCGGATAAATTAAAGATCTGATTTATGGTTTTGAGTTTGACGACACATTGGAGTAAAATTAAAGCTTACCTTTTATAAAAATTGACCCATTCAATGCATTTCCCGCCAAATTTAGAATCTTCAGGTTCGAAAGCTTATTCAAAGACGGTAGAATGCTGTTATCAAGTCCATTGTATCTAAGATCAATGTTACCCAAATTACTCAAATTTGACAATATTCCAAGACCTGCAAATAAAATGTGTTATACATATCACAATGAATCAACACAATTTTTTGATATTTATCGAGATCCCAAAGCAAAGAAAAAAAATGGGTGAGTGCCAATGCATAATGTTTCATTTCTCACGCTCTGTAAAGGATAGGTTCTCGGATTAAGCCTGCTAATTCTTGTGTGCAAGACATAGAAACTACATGTACTTTAAAAATAGTTAAGAAAAAAGTCTCAAATACCATACCATGGTCACTGGCATAGTCAGGATATCGCGTCAGCAAGGGCGACTATAACCGTAGCCTCAACAAAAAGTATCGTAGTAAACAATGAAGAGATGATGTAAATTTTATCTATCAAGAGTAAGAACAAAACTGATATGTTTATAACGAGGTTAGGTTTCGTTTCATCACGTAAAAGAGGCCAAAAACCATACCTTCATTCCCAACGGAACTATGCAACTGGTTTTGGGACAAGTCTAAGCTTCGGAGCGATTCCAAGGGGAGAAGAATCGAGGCATTCAGATGCCAATGACCATCTAATCCCCAATCTCTTGTGTTATCGAGTTCAAGTTTGATAACTCGACGTGTCGTGGAATTACACTCGACAGCTTCCCATTGGCAACAGTCCGAGTGATCATCTTCCTCCCAAGATGGCAATGAGTTTCCGTTTGGGAAGTTGACGGAATCTTTGAGCTGCAACAGAGCAATTCTTTCTTTTTCCCAACACCCATTGCCTCCATTTTCTACAGCCAACATAACCACCACCACCACTACCCATAATAACCTCATCAAAAGTGTTTAAAATTGAAATGCTTATGGATAAGCAATCGCAGGGCCCTTTGCGCTCTTTGTTTAAATAGGGATAAAGCTTAACCCCAAGGGGTTGGCCTAGTGTCAAGACTCTTGATTGCCTCTCAGGTTCGATACCTCTAAGGTGCTGGGATCCGCACACTTGATCGTGTGTCCCACCCCAACGTGTGATTGAGAAGGGAGCTAGGGCACCACGTGGCTCCCCTGGTGCGACGGCCCCGAGTACAATTTCTTTGATGAGCTCCCTTCCCCTGCTCCCTTGTTAGGCGGTGCAACAATTCCAGGATCAATACTGTTCAGAAGCAAAGGGAAAGACAATTAGATAGTGCTTGTCATCAATCACTCAAGTGTGAAATGGTGCGTCTAGGTCAATGTTTCCGTCTTCGTCAAAGTGGAAATTGAATTCAATTGTGTCCTATTTCCACTGTCTCTCCTAAGTAGGAGTATCTAGCAAAGCCAGAGTAAACGACACGGCACACCATCTCTTTCAATCGTGGTTCAAAAAAAGGCATCAAGTTATTGGAAATCTCAATATTGCCATAGCATTTGTTTGGCTTTCCTAAAGCTTGGATAGGGCCTATTTTTATGTAGAGAGGCAGATTTAACCACAAAAAAAAAAAGGCCTAATAAATGTTGCAGGGGCCCTGATTTTTAACATTTTTTTTAGGGGCCTGAAGCTACGTTTTTCTGGGTTTCCGCCCAAAGCCGACTCTAGGTACACTACATGTCGCACTGCTCCTACAACACAGGGCCCGACCCTTCTCGTTCGCCAATGTGTGGTGGAGCAAGGCTTGGGCGACTATTATTTTTCCCAAGTACAAAGAGGAGGGGAGAAAGTGAGAAACCAAAGAATTAAGTTACCCGGGGTATTTGCTCTCACCAACTTCTTCTTCGCGTAGAAATGTAATTTAGCTTAAAGGCACGCCTCAAAGGTTTCCGTATTCAAGGACTTCAAGTGTCCCTAGCAAGGTGTGAGGGCAAAAAAACGAATTGAGGCTACAAAAAATGCACAAATGTCACAGACGAGTGGTTTAACTTGTGCTTTCCATATTTAAATGGCACAAAAAATACATCATCTGTATGACAATAGGCATTTTACAACAAACAAATTGCATTCGTAAATAAAGGGCAACCCCAACAATTGGGAGACTACTTAAAGAATCCGAACAAAGAAGAAGACTGCATTCGAAGTTAAAATGCTAGGCCACGCACTCACAAGCAAGGGAATGTCGCCTGTGCTCTGATTAATTCACAATAAATATTTCTCTATCCATTGTTGCTAAAACTCTTCAAAATAGCCAAAAAAGAACAATTTTGTCAAACAGGTGGTGTTCATTCAAGTAGCAAAGCTTTGATATCCAAGTTTGTTCCTCCCATTCTTTTTATTTTTTAAATTTTTACATCAACTGTTCCATTGAGGCCTTTTGTCAAAACCAGGTGGTGTTCATTCACATTGCAAGGAGACATTCAGAAAGAAAAAATTCCCAATAAAGAGTACAAGTAATTAATGTGTGATTTTCGTAGGATTTCGGAAAAAAATTAAAATCAGACTTTTGCACCTTTAACAACCTGTCAAATTGAAAACTCGTGAACAACGCGAAGTCAAATACATCACAAAGCAAGCTAGAATGATAGTTACAAGGATATAAAACTGAACCTTAACAAAGCACAACTAAAAGAGCTTTATTCCGTACAAACGACAACCCAAATGAAGCTGTGTAGTACATTAACCACACCAAACGATGAGAGAGAGAGATGGCAGCTTATTTCCAAAGAAAACCACGCCTGCGCCCGACGAGATTGTCCACAAAAATATAATAGCAGGAGGTGATGAAAACCTCGACAAGATGAAACCATGCCCTTCGCCAGTAAGGGTTTATCAACAAAATCGCCACAATTGCCAAGACCACAGTTACGTAAGACCCTGCAAAGCTCATGTAGAACACATACATGTCCAAGAAACTAGAATCTTCTTCGGTATCATTGAGAGCGGCTCTTGGTGTCGATGGTGGTGAATCAATTGCATTGCACTTTGGCAGTGGTTCTCCACAAAGAAGTGGATTTCCAACGAAGCTATTCGGTTCAAAAGTACCGAATTGGTTTACTCTTGGAGGCATCCTTCCACTCAAGTTATTGTAAGACAGATTGAACACAACCAAGAACTTTAGAACTATAAGCTGAGAGGGGATTTTCCCATTGAGGCGGTTGTAGGAAAGATCCAAGCTTTCTACGCTTTTCAAGTTTGAAAATGTCACAGGGATTGTACCGGTGAAGTTATTGTGGGACAAGTTCAACGCTTTGATATGGCTAAGGTTTCCGATTTCAGGTGGAATCGGGCCGGTCAATCTGTTGTGGGAGAGATTGATACCTGAGAAAAGGTGTAGAGGGATTCCCTTGTAGGATAAGGACATTCCCTTTGTTTCAAAGTCTATCGTTTCTCGGTTTTTGAGTCCAGCCAAACTCTGATTTCGACTTTCCCTCCGGTTCGATAACACCATCCTCAGACCAGGTAACCCTGATTTGGATTGAAATGGGGAATATCTGCTGTCCACATCAGGTCCCATTCCATCGAAGGTTATTTTACTAACACAAGCGGGAATGTTGCCAGAAAGATTATTGAAAGAAAGATCAATCAAGTTTAACCTAGACAGGTGGCACAATTCCTTTGGGATATTGCCTTGGAAGTAATTATGTTGCAAGAAAAGAACCGTAAGCTCAGAAAGATTGCCTATCCAAGTTGGAATATTACCTCTGAATTGGTTATGAGAGAGATCAAGAACGCTTAAATAGGTGTAATATTGAAAGGCCATTGGAAAAGGTCCATGTAGCCTATTCTTGGACAACCGAATACTTATGAGATCTGATGAATTGAAGCAGGATGGTACAACCCCAGTGATATTATTTTCTGAAAGATCTAACGCTATGAGGTTTTTGAGTTGACAAAATTCAATTGGAATAGGACCTTCAAGATGATTACTGGCCATGGCTAGTACCTGTAACGATAAATTACTAATGAACACTGGAATCTTTCCTGCCAGTTGATTACCACTAACATTTAACACAAACAAAGGGCTCTTAGACAAGTTGAGAGGAATTTCTGTGAAGCCATTGTTGTCAGAAAATAACACGCCCAAGCGATTCAGATTGTTTTGAAGGGGTAGTATTGGGCCTTTCAAGGAGTTATTTGATAGTTTCAAGAAAAACAAGTTGCGGCAACCTATGGCCACATGCACCGGTATTTCACCAGATAGTATGTTATTGGATAAGTCTAGCTTAGACAAAGCAGTCATGTCCCCGAACGAAGAGGGAATGTTGCCTTTAAAGTTGTTTGTAGACATGTTCAAGCAGTCTAAACTCGGGAAAGAAATGGCTATTCTGTAAGGAATCAATCCCTCCAGATGATTGTTAGAGATATCCAATACTAAAAGATTTCTCATAGGATGCGAAGGCAACAGTAATGGGCCACCCAATGAATTGTAAGATAGAATAAGTGTTTCCAACCTTGCATTGTTGTCCAACAACCAATTTGGAAAATTCTCACCGACACCGATTTGAGAGAGCTTAACCATTCTAAGATCATGTTGATGGTAGAGAAAGTGGGGAAATGATCTGATGAGTGTTCCATGATCAGAATTTGACAAACAAATAACCATTAGTTGGAAAGCTGGGGATGTGGTAAGAAAGTTCTCCTCTGCCAACAACTTGTTATTCAAGCTCTCAATGAACTTAAGTTTGGAGTGGTTAAAAAATGACTTGAATGAGATTGGAATTTCAAAGTCATTATCTGAAATTGCAAGGTACTCGAGGGATGTCATATTGATAAGTGGAGACCGAGCAATATTTCCAGTAAACCGATTGGAACTGATATCCAGTAGCTGAAGGAATGTTAAGTTCACCATGCACCATGGTAAGGTGCCCCCAAAACCAGTTCCTGCAATGTCAAGCTCCCGGAGAGTCTTCAACTCGCACAGCCCTTAAAACACATGGAACACATATAAAAGATAAGCTTGATATTTAACAGAAAAAGTACACACAGAATCATCTATCTGCTTCTTTTTTCTATTGTTCTTTTTGGAGAAGGGGAGTAGAATAACAATTTTCCATTCTGAACAAAATTAGCATGGAAGAAATTTGTGAAAAAAGGGAGACGAAGGTGCTAATAATATTATAAGGAAATTTCATATAAGAGGTACCCTTACTGTGAACATCTCCGTGCAATCCATAATTATCTCTCAAATCCAGTGCCTTGATCGATGAAAGCTCTCCCAAAAATGACCAAATAGTGTTACTGAGGTTGTTAGAACTCAGATAAAGGGCCTCTAACTTGTTCAATATTCCTGAATCTTCATGTGGACCTGCGCAAAACAGTAAGATCAATCACACTGCTATTCGGGATGTCTATCAAAAATGACCAAATAGTGTTACTGAGGTTGACAGAATGTTTCGCCACAGATATTCTATTTCTTGCACAAACATTAATTAAGATCATACTGCTATTCAGGATGTCTATCAACACAAAGATCGATAGAGAAAAGTAGGATCTTGTTAACATTTTTTTTTCTTTTGAATATGATCTTGTTAACATTTCAGTTCCATACCATTGACCGTTATGATACTGACAACCTGGTTTGAGCTCAAGTCCAGCTCCTTCAAGTTGTTCAAGCTACCAAATTCTGTGGTAAAGAAATGAGAAACAAACCACAAAACACATGAAAAAGGGACAGCATGCAAAAATTATGAATCAAGAAAAAAAGAGCAGTACTACGGACAAATATGTTTGGACACATAACCATATACATGTGTGTTTCGAGCAATTTGATGCATGGGGGACAAATATCGGACAGCTGTGGTTACATTTGTGTCCGAATTTTTGTGTAGAGCATATTTTTCAGGGGAAAAAAAAAAGAGATTGTGTTCTAAATTATGGTTTTCCGTTTGACAAAATTGATGTATATATTTCAAACATACTTTTAGCAAAAATTGACCCATTCAATGCGTTTTTGGCCAAATTTAGAAACTTCAGGTTTGAAAGCTTATTCAAAGACAGTAGAATGCTATTATCAAGATAATTATAGCCGACATCAAGCTCCTCCAAATTACCCAAATCCGCCAATATTCCAATACCTGCAAGAGAAACAAATGGGTATAGGG
The DNA here is from genome assembly GCA_020567845.1 of Rhododendron henanense subsp. lingbaoense. NCBI lineage: Eukaryota > Viridiplantae > Streptophyta > Magnoliopsida > Ericales > Ericaceae > Rhododendron > Rhododendron henanense. The sequence continues at coordinate 53,305,528 of CM036312.1, forward strand.
AAATTGATCGTGATTCAACTTATTTTTCTTGTTTTGGCCTCCGCATGGGAGGTCATTTATTGGGTTAACTTTAACAGCTCATTTGTTAGTGGTCAAAAAGTTGGAGGGAATATTGTGAAGGGTATAAGGTAAACAACGGATAATCCTATAGGGAATATTAGAGAGGAAATAAAAATAACTTATTCACTTTAAGATTTTTTTTTCAGTCACGTTCTAACTTAAAATAAGCAAGAAAAACTTCAAATTGAAGTTTAAAATAATCTAGCTAGTTTTTTGGGGTCAAAGAAGCTATAAAATTAAGCCAAATAAGTGATTATTCATAATTGGTAATAAACGTACCTTTCATTAACTTTTTTTAAGCAAACAAACTAAATAAGTTAGATTATAAGTGCTAGCAAATAGAGTCATAGTAGGACAACATGCATAAGGTCTAGTTTCTTGGAATTTGCCGACCAAATTCCACGTAACACATGAAAAAGGACAACATGCAGAAAATTATGAATCAAGAAAAAGAGCTAGGAGTACTACGGACAAAAATGTTTGGACACATATTTAGATACATATGTGTTTCGACCCATTTGATGCATGGGTACAAATATCGGACAGCTGCGGTATGAGCATAATTTCCGTACAATTAAAGCATTTTTCAGGGGAAAAAAGAAAAAGAGATTACGTCAACACTTATGGTTTTCCGTTCGACAAAATTGATATATATATATATATTTTAAACTTACCTTTAGCAGAAATTGACCCATTCAATTTGTTTCTGGCCAAATTTAGAATCTTCAGGTTTGAAAGCTTATTCAAAGACGGTAGAATGCTATTATCTAGATAATTATCGCCAAGATCGAGCTCCTCCAAATAACGTAAATTTGACAAAGTTCCAATACCTGCGAGAGGAACAAATGGGTATAGGGAAATTCATTTCTGAATTGAGATTTCACTTATTTTTCATGTTTTGGCCTCCGCATGGGAGGTCATTTATTGGTTTAACTTTAACAGCTCGTTTGTTAGTGCTCAAAAACTTGGAGGGAATATTGGGAGTGGTCAAAAAATTGGAGGGAATATTGGGAAGGGGATAAGCTAAACAACGGATAATCCTATAGGGAATATTAGAGAGGAAATAAAAATAACTTATTCACTTTAAGATTTTTTTGTTCAGTCATGTTCTAACTTAAAATAAGCAAGAAAAACTTCAAATTGAAGTTTAAAATAATCTAGCTAGTTTTTTGGGCTCAAATAAGCTAGAAAATTAAGCCAGATAAGTGATTATTCATAATTGGTAATAAACACCTTTCATTAACGTTTTTTTAAGTGTGATCGTATGTCACTTTAGATCACAGTCTATAACCGTGATTGAAAGTTCAAAATGATCACACCATAAATTGAGATGGAAAATCATTACGCGTGATCTTTTCTTTGTATCTACTAGATCCTCTTTTCTTGTCATTGTCAAGTTTCGAACCCACACGCCCTTGGTTGATTTCCCAAGCCTTGACCACTATGCTAGCCAAGAACTTCTGTTACATCAGGAAAACAAAATTTTTTATACTTACTCCCTAAAGTGAGAAAACTTTTTTTTCCTTTAAAATTTGCTAAATTTTTTGAAATGCACTTACCATGATATTAAAATATATAAAAATACATATATAAACATTGATTAAAAAAATTTTAAAATATGACAACAGATCTTTTGCCAATCAAAATTAGTTGTTGGTCACCAAATGAATTTCTTGGGGCGAAATTTTTAGTTTTAGCCAGTAAATTTAGTAGACAATAGTGTTTTTTTGTTGTAGTGTGCGCTTTGTATTTTTATGAAAATTATCACAACCTGCAGATTGTAACATTATGGACAAACTTTAGATTTTTTTTTTATAAACTAAACATTTCACATGAATTTTGTGTTTATATTGAATTTTAATTTCAATGGTGGCTTCCCAATTGGATTTTAATCCTTTTCAGACAAAACTAAGCCATAATAATATAATTGCTTTTTTACCTAATGTGTCGTCAAACACTTGGAAGACATCTGAAATAATTAAGTTTCCCTACTATAATAAACCATAAAGATCACAGCTCGCTCACGTGAAAATCGGGCACTAGTGGAACAGCCCGCCCGTCGTCGAAGAAATAATTGGGCACTGGTGGAACCCAGTCGTGGGATTTACCTTCTCTCTCTCTCTCTCTCTCTTTGGGTGTGAAGATGAAGATGGAACGTACAATTTTTTTGGGGTGAGTGTAATTAGGGCTTATCTTCTTACATTTTGTAAAAAAAACAAAAAAGAACTTTTCAAAGTCCTTAAACGATATCGTTTTCCTCACATAACTTTTCAAAGCCCGCCTAAATGAGTACCAACCCGCCCACGTGAAAATTTATACCGCGCGCCTAAATGGGTAGACTTTTTTTATCTCGCCGCAAGAGTGAGATCATTTATCTCTCTTTTTTCTGCGCTAAAGTTTTTTATCATGCCACAAGAGTGGGGTCTTTTATCTTTTATCTCGCCACAAGAGTAAGATCTTTTATCTCAATCTTTTTCGCCATAATTTTTTTTATCACGCCACAAGGGTGAGGTTTTTTCATTTTTTTTTATCACGCCATAAGGGTGAGGTCTTTTCTCTTTTATCTCGCCACAAGAACGAGATCTTTTATCTCATTCTTTTCTACCCTAAAATCTTTTATCACGCCACAAGGGTGAGGTCTTTTCTCTTTTATCTCGCCACAAGAGCGAGATCTTTTATCTCATTTTTTTCCGTCCTAAAATCTTTTATCACGCCGCAAGGGTGCGATTGTTTTTCTTTTATCTTGCCGCAAGAGCGAGGTCTTTTATTTTGCACTAAAACCCACTTTTTATCTCAGCTTTGGACTTAAACTGAGATAAAAAAATTTAGGCACCACTTTTTATCACGCTTTCACTGAAAACCGTGATATTTGTTAATCTCCTTAGTGTGATGCATATCTATTATTGTAGTAGTGACTTATTTTTCTTGTTTTGGCCTCCTCATGGGAGGTCATTTGTTGGTTTAACTTAGGGGTGGCAAATGGGCGGGCTTGGGTTAAATCGGGTAAGATGTAAGTGAGTTGGGTCTTTAATAGGTCATTGACCCATTTAGAACCCATTAGAGCATCCCCAGCCTTGACTCATTTTTCCAACGGCTACTTTCCCACTATGTACGGCGATCCCTTCAGCTCCTTCCCCACTCCTGCCGGTGCCGCCGATCGGGATTGGATGTACCTCTCGTTTCTGGGCCCACGTGCCGTTCGTAATCGAGGAGGAATCACCATGAACAAGTCACCCAAATCGCTCAAGCACGAGGCGTTTCATAGCCTCTTCGATGCCAGCAATCTCCAACGGCGGGGGAGGTGAGAGGAGGGCAGATTCGCTACGGACGAGTTTTCAGACAAGGGAGTCCAAGGAAGAAGAAATGAGGTGATCGAGGGAGTCCAAGGAAGAAGAAATGAAGCCACTGACGGTTCAAGGTTTGGTTCCTTCTATGGCGTCGTGTTCGTCTTCTTCCTTGTAGTCCAACTGCTCATTCTGTTGCTGCTCATTCCATTTCTCTCTTTTATTTACATAAATGCCATTGGATATTTTAAAAATAATAAATTTGGGTCAAAATAGGGTTTTGCCATTGGAGAGGCTCCTACCCAAAATGAGTTTTTGCTCAAATTTTGACCCAAATTTGAGGAAGGAAAAGGATAAGAACTGGAGATGCTCTTAGTAATGAGCCTAAGTACCCATAACCAACCCAACCCAACCCGCCCATTAACCCAATTTTTATTTTTTTTGCTGAATGGAATTAACCCAATTACATGAGTCATGTTCACTGAAATGACTATATTACCACTATCTATACTACTTCTTTTAAATGTACGAACGTGTTTCCTCCTTTTTGTTTTCCAAAAATGCCCTTAATACCCCATCTGAACCATCTTCCGTTGTGCTCTATCTTCCAATCGTGGTGGCACCCTTTGATTATCTATCACAACTGCCGGTACGTCCCTAAGGTAGTAAGGTCCCTTCGGTTTGAACCGCATACAATGGCAAACCATATTTGCCCAACAGGATTTGGAATTGTCTTCTTCTCCACGCTCTCTCTCGAATATGAGTTTCCTCTGCACTCTATTCACGCAGTAGGCAACCCTCCCAATCAAAGGCATTCTTGTGTAGGTGACTCAACCTAGAATTTGAGACGGGAAAGGGTAGGATGGATGACAAGGATGACACTTTTCCTCGCAGGGCCGCGAAGGTGAGTCAACCTTCTCTCTCTCTCTCTCTCCGGAAGAAACAGAGATAATACTAATACCAATCATGATGAACATTTGTTCATAATACTGTATTCATATTCCCACATTGCGGATCTTTTCCGAGTGCGAAAACCCACAAAATATTCCAGCCGCACCAATGTTTTGTATTGGTGGAAATGCTTCTAACGTGTTCGACAAAATGCCTTTTCCATATTGAATGTCAGTGGCTTTGTAGGAAACATGGTTCTCCTATTCTTTTTCTTCTTTATATGTCTTATGTTCTACATGTAGTCATATTGACACATTTCAAAAGTTACATGATCAATCATGGTGGATTTTGATAGCAACATCTATGGATTAAAATGATACTAGAACTTATGGAGCATTTTGACCAGTTTTTTTTTCATTTGTATGTTCTCACTTCTCACTAGCATGTTCGATCACTACTTCTGTTGGCTTCTTCCTCGTCCATATATGAGTTATATGTGTACTACAAGTCTACAACTTAATTGAAACTGTTTATGGTTCCTGCCTGTACAATACAACTATTTAATACGCCAGTTGCTGAGTATATTCCTCTACAAAACATACACGTACTACAGTACAAATCCTTATCAGCCAGAACACAAACTCATTCCGTAGCTTTAGATATGGGTCGCACTGCCTGCTAACATCTACTTACGTATGGCTCAGGGTTTAAGATCAAGGGGTTTAGGGCTTGGGTTTAGTGTCTTCAATGAAACATTGTGTGCGCAAATTGTTCGACACAATTTCGCAATCCTTATTTGTAAAGAAAATGCTCAGGCCATTGTATTACACTCATTGGTACAGTACAAAATTGTGACGCTAAGAATCCTCTCTCCGAGTCTCTGTCATACACAGGATTTTTGGAGAAGAAATGGTGTTTTTATGCGCCAAATGGGGGATCTTTGTTATTTTTGCAACGGTTTAATCTTATTTGAGTACTTGAGTTTATTGGGAGTGGGGATGTGCTGTTTATACAAATGTGGATAAATTGTGGAGATAACACATGAATGGGGTTCAACAATTATATGTCTGTTGTGAACTGCATTTCTTCAAATATACCAGTACTAAAAACTTGTAGACCTACAGATGGTGGTGACTTGGCCTTTTTTGGCTAAATAAACCAATTGGCTTTTTTTTTTTTTTTGGTCCTCAAAAAAATTTCACATTTGTTAGTTTCACATCAAATTTTTGTGGATTATTGATTCGACTCAACGAGAGGAATCAGAAAAGTAAAAATTTATGGTCCAAACCTTTTTTTTTGGAATAAAGACGAAAAAATGGCTTATTTTTGTCTTTATTAAAAAAAAGGGGTTCCGATTGTGATTTTTTACTTTTAGATTTCTCTTGTCATGACAAAACAATAATCCACAAAAAAAATGACATAAAACTAACAAATGCGGAAAAAAAAATGAAGACAAAAAAATAAGCCAATTAACTTATTTAGCCAAAAAGGCCCAGTTATAGAAAGTTTACATGGCCTTTGAAGAGGATATAATGTTGTAATGGTTTGTTGGTATTCTTGTTGAAGTCAATGTTTAAATCTTATTAAAGGAGAAGACATATATACTGGATTTATGATCAAGAGATTGAAGCATGGATGCCCCCTTAGGGTTGCACTGTCTATAGGTAAATTGTCCATGTTTTGATGATTGCCAGTTGGATTTTTGGTAGTAGATTATTTCAGTAGAGGTATATGTCTAAAGAGAGTCCAGGAACCATAGATCAATTTCAGTTTCTTTTAGCACTTCCATTTTTAATAACTTTGTCAGACAGACATTGCATTTTGAGTTTGGTGTTTCAGTTCTCTTTATTGAGAAGAATAGTTGGTATTGGTGGGCTTGCGAAGACAATTACCCCTACATTTTCAGGTTCATATGGGCCAAGTTGAAGACTCTTTTGCAAGATCCTGTTACATCCCTTGGTGTGGGAACACCTTGATTAGCAAGAATAAACAGTAACTAATAAAAGAGAGGTTGGTTTTATGGCCATTTCCCATTAATCTTGAGAGTCACTAGCATCTTTTATTGTCCTAATATTTCGCAGTTTTTTATTATAAAAACTAGAAAGACTAAGCAAGGATCAATAAGCATCACTCGAATATTTTCTATCTCCAGAATTTGGTTGATTAGGATGGAAAGTTTTACTACTGTTTAATTTTATTACGGTCCGTTTGGACATTAATGGAAGGAGTTCAGTATAAGATTTGACACTCCACTTTCAATGTTTCATACTCAATTCTTTTCTTTCGACAGTTAAGAGAGTGTGAGAGGCTAATAGCATAGTTTGATAAAGGTTTTTCTAAACTATTTGTCTTCTTGTACATTGTCCTCATCGCCATGTTGCAGGGTTAGGACCCTCTTTTGACTGGATGAGTTGCTAACTAAGTTTTTGGAAAGAGATCAGAATGAACTTAAACCGTAAGGGGCCTAAAGGCAGCAACAAGAGATAATAGTTGGGACATCTGTGATGCATGTGAGATCGTGGAGAAAGGCTAACAGAGTTTTTATGGTTTTGAGAGAAGGATAATGGATTGGTTCAACAAAATCGGAGCATCTGCTGTTCACCAAAGAGCAAAGAGGTCTTTGAGAGATGTGGCTTGCTTAAATCAGGCCCTTCTGGCCAAAGTAGCCTGGCGAATTCTCAAAAATCCGGGTTCATTGCTTTCTTCTGTTTTTCTAGGGAAATATTGTTGGAGACCGCAGTTTCTTGATGCAACTGCACCTTCTAATGCATCTGGAGAAGCATTATGTTGGGAAAGGAGCTGCTGGAAAAATGTTTGATATGGTGGATTGGGGATGTAACTAAGATTAGTGTTTTTAAGGATAAATGGATTCCCAATGTGGATAACCCATATGGTGGAAGAGGAGTGGAGAGATTTTGAGGAATGAGAAGTTTTGCTTTGATTTGTGGGGTAAAGGATGGGGTTTAGGTCTTCGTCCGAAGTTTCAGCTATTCATTTGGAAGGTGATAGTACATCACATTTTGGTGGTTAAGGATGCTATGTTGAGAAGGAAGATTGATATCAATCCGAGTTGTCCACTATGTATAGAGATGCCAGAGACAATTAAACATGTGTTTGGGCTGTGCAGTTTTGTGCAACGGCTAACTTAAATATTCAAATGGCTCTGATGGATTTTGTTAAAGTTGTTAAAGTGTCAAGACATGATTTTAAGGGTGCTCACAATGTTGATAGAGCAGCTTTGTTGTCTTATGTAAATTTTTGGTTTAATGGGCTGAGCTTATTTTTTACAAGAAAATAATAATAATCTTGACTTTTGTCATATTGGGAATTAATGCATTATCCTTGTTATTGTGCTACCTGATTTGTTGCCGCTAGACAATGTAGTCGCAAGACTTCAATAAAGTACTGCCGGCCCCCATATTACCCCTACCTGGTACCTTCCACGTGCAACGCACGTGCTACTCTACTAGTACATCTAAATGACTAAAATGATCAAATTAAATATTTTTTTTTCCACCCCAGAACCCCTGCGAAAATGGAACCTATGTCATGAGGGCCCGAACGAAAAAGAAATCAATTCATCTTGTCAATTTCCAAATTATGAAGAGTGTTATTGAGATAGATCACGAAGTCTCACTCCTTACTACTAGTAGTTTCATGAATTTCGCAAGAAAACAAAGTTTTGTGTGTCCTTCACGAGCTTCCAATTTTTCTTTTCCTTTCATTAATTGTTTGTTTTGGGTTTCGACCTCTTAGTCTTGGAAAATCTTGTGAAGTTCTCAGCAAAGGGTTTCATCACACCATCAAATCATTTGAACAAGGGATTTCACCGCTTTTGAAATGGGTTTGTTTTTATGGATATGGTGTGGTTGAGAGGATATAAAATATAGAAAGCAACTCAGATAAGCAACTCAGGAGAGAGAGAGAGAGAGAGAGAGAATTTGGTTCAGTGTTTATTTCATAAGGGAGAGAGTGGGGGCTGGCAGGGGTTGACCGCTAGATTATCTGGAGTGTACAGGATTTTTTGCGAGAGAGGTACGGACGAGACTCGAGAGAGAGAGGGGGGGGGGTGTGTTTTGTTTAGTGGGTTATGTTGATGACTCATTGGATCATTTAAGTTGACCCAATAGATGCCCATTTGAGACCCGTTAATAGATAGGTTAGATGAGTTGAGACTCATTTTAACCCAACTTATAAATGAGATGGGTTGGGTCTAATTTTTAGTAAGTGAGTTTGGATTTATTAATGGGTTTGGGCTCAATTTTCCATACTTAGTTTAACTTTAACAGCTAGTTATTTAGTGGTCAAAAAATTGGAGGGAATATTGGGGAGGGGATAAGGTAAAACGACGGAGTATCTTTTGTTTACTACTCATATTCTATAAAGCCAAATAAGTGATTATTTATAATTGGATACAAACACCCTTAATTAACTTTTTCTTAGGCAAATAAGCTAAATAAGTTAGATTATAAGTGCTAGTAAATATGGCCATTGTAGGACAGCATAAGGTTTGGTTTCTTGGAATTCGCGGACCGAATCGTTACTCGTGGTTCTTAAAAAGTCGGAACCGTGTCAAAAACCAAAAATCCACTTTCCTTTCAAATCAAATTCAAATTTTGAATTTGGGAAGGAGAAATGGGGGGTAAAATGAAAATATAGAGATCCAAAATTGGATAGTTTTAAAACAAGCACATCATTTTGGGACATTCCAAAAAGAAATAAGGGCACAATAAAGTAGGACGGAGGGAGTATTAGTTTGCATTAATTGATTCGGTGAATTGGGTTGAGCCTGCTAATTCTTTTATGTAGGACATATATGCACCTTAAGATTAGTCAAGACAAAGTTCCAAATAGCATACTACAGTACGCCAAAATAGCTACAATTAATAACTTGAAGTTTAGGACTTGGGAGTTTGGTCCATCCTAGGTATCTGGTTGAAAACACTGTGCTATGAACTCTTAATTAATGTGACCAATCCATACGAATCTTAAATTGGCCCCATTAGTGGACGGTGGGGTTAGTTACTCAGGATTTAGTCGCAGTTCACGTAAACCAACTTGAACACCGAGTTATCGAGAAGAAAGAAAAGAAAGAATTGAATTTTGCGGTTAGGTTTCATTTCATCATGTAAAAGAGGTCAGAAGCCATACCTTCATTCCTGATGAAACTACCCAATTGGTTTCCAGACAAGTCTAGGCTTTGGAGGGATTCAAAGGGAAGAATAGAAGCATTTAGATGCCAATAACCAACCGTGCTCTGGTGTTCTCTTATATAATCAAGTTCAAGTTTGATAACTCGACGTGTAGTGGAATTACACTCAACACCTTCCCAATGGCAACCGTCCATGTTATCATCTCCTTCCTCCCAAGCTTACCACAACATCATATCGGACAGGTGCATGTTACATATTTGTGTGAATCCGCACAATGGTATCGAAAGCATTTTTCAGGGAAAAGACATTGTGTTGTGACTTATGGTTTGGGTTTCACAACGAATTATACATTTTAAACTTACCTTCGACATAAATTGAACCATTCAAGTCGTTCGCAGCCAGACGTAGAGACTTCAAGTAAGAAAGCTCCTCCAAGTTACTGAAATTTGGCAAAATTCCAATACCTGCAAGAGAAATGGAAAATTTAACTAATTGATTTATAAATTAAACGCAAATGGCAATTATGGATCAATAGTTGAGTCATATTTAGTAATAGTCTGTCCTGCAATAGACTTGGAAAATAATAAACTTAATTTTTTGAGCCGTTCATTTTGTTTAAAACATATTTTTTTAGAGTACGTTTTTGTAAAAGATCAACTCATTCGGATATCGGTAAAGGCTCTTGATCTGTATTTGTCCTCAAATTTGACAGGTTAAAAACTAAATACCAATATCCGAATGACTTGATCTTTTACAGAAACACCTACAGACATGTTTTAAGCAAATAATTGAATGGCTCCGATTATTATTGTGTCGAAATTTGTGTCAATTGTTTTATCCTTTGAATTCTCCCCACATATTTATACGGGCAAAGTACGGATTACCTCCCTGAGGTTTGGCTCTTTGACAGATAACCTCCCTGTGTTTCATTAATGACCAATTCGTCTCCCTATGGTTTTGGACTTTTTTGCAACTCTAACTCTGTTAACGGAAAATATCAAATTACTTTAATGCCCTTGTATCCTTTTTTTGGTTCTTGGTCAATTATGCTTCATATATTTATATGTGCATATGCATATATCCTCCAAATATATCAGACACACATGCACGCATGAAAATAAATTATGCATTATCATTTTTCTAATTTGTTGGGGAAATAGAGAAACCCTTCACTGGTCAATAGTGGTCATGGTGGCGGTTCCTCTTTATTTGACAATTAGAACACATTCTTTAACCCACGAAGAGGTCGATTGAGAAATAGCCGGTTCTCTTCTCACCGGGATCGAAGTTGTAGAAAAAATGAGAGAGAGAGAGAGAGAGAGAGTTCGTGTTGGCGGATCTAGTACCATTGCAATCATCATCGCTGCCATCATCACCAGCGTCCGATACCTTTACCGTCGTAGAGTCTTCGTCTCCATTGTCGAATCCGGTGATGTGTGTGTGTGAGTGAGAGAGAAAGAGAGAGGGATGGGGCTGCTGGTTATCAGAAAGAAGAAAGGATGGGTTGTCGGAATTGATTGAGCACCGGTGAGGTGCAACACGTTGGTGGCTGGTGTGAGAACTTTATGGGTTAGGGTAAATGTATGTGGTTCTGTGTTTGTTTAGGGGAGAAGATGAAGAGGAGGGTACTACAGTCCTTTTACAGTCCATTTAGCATTTACCTATTAATGTTTTTGCTTTTCACTCTCAAATAATGCACGTGTAGTATACTTTCTGTTAAATTAAACGGAAAAAGTAATGGTTGCACTTTAATCTAAAACCATAGGGAGGCGAATTGATCATTAGTGAAATACAGTGGGGTTATCTGCCAAACGGCCAAACCTCAGAGAGGTAATTCGTACTTTGACCTATTTATACGTATATGTATGCGCGCACATACATATATACTTTTAGAAGCCACTCTGTTTTTACAATTCAAGTTTGAACAACTCAATGCTTGACGTGCCTACATTTGTGACTAATAATGAATGTCACAGAAGAATTAAAATGACATTGGAACCAAGGAATATTAATGTCACTTTTAAGAGTACATAATGCTTGTTTAGAGGTAAAATGACATTGGAACCAAGTAGAGACCAACATGCCTCTCGGAGATATATCCCATATTCGAGATGTCAACGAACTTTGAATAATAGTCAAACAATCGTGAGGTGGTAATTCGATTCTTTGACCTAAATTGCACAATAGATTCGTAGTCAAAATTCTCCATCACAAACAATTCGGTCATACAAATAAGTTTTAGCAAAGGGGAGTTCTCTCAATCTCTCTCTCTCTCTCTCTCTCTCTCTCTCTCTCTCTCTCTCTCTCTCTCTCTCTCTCTCTCTCTCTCTCTCTCTCTCTCTCTCTCTCTCTCTCTCTCTCTCTCTCTAACCCTAAAGAAACCGCCGCCTCCATCTCTCTCCTTCCCCTCCCCCCAGGGTTTTATGCCCCAATGGGTGACGGGAGGGGAGGGATTTCGCCCCCTCATGGGATTTTTCAATCTCTCGATTATAGATCTTGAAGGTTTTCTCTCTTTCCCTCTTCACCCCCATCCTCCTCCTCTCCAAAATACCATCCGCCGGCCTTCCTCTGCCGTGCAGTCCGACAGCTTTTGGATGTAGTGGCTTGCAAATCATGGTTGCCGGAGGCATCCTCCTCCCGCCGGAGTGGGAGATCTAGGTGGGTGGATGATGTCTGCTCCGGTACGACGGACTCCGTCCGGTTCCGTTACCAATTTTTCTCTTTTTTCTGGTTCTTTTCTTTGGTGTCCCCTGTGTGGGATTTCTCCCTGTTTGTGGGGCTTCTATCACCCCTATGTGGGCGTTTTTGGTTGTTTTCTGCAGTGCTCCGTCTGTTTGGAGCAATTGGTTTAGTTGGAGTTGGGTATAGTCTTTGAACTGAGTCCCCTCCTATTTGGTTTCTTGATCTCTTGTTTAGGGATATAATTTCCTCTTGATGTGCTATTTCTTGGATTTATAATATCACCAGTTATCGTTGTGGCAAAAAAAAAAAAAAAGTTTTAGCACAATTGACTATCCAGACGCAATCAATTTATGAGTCGATTTGTTAATTTATGAGACCAACATGCCTCTCGGAGATATACTTGTTTTCAGAATGAAAAATATTACACAAAACGAATTGGTTTTACTTCTCTACTAGACAAACACAAGCACATGATTAATTATGTAGCTTCAAATTCTGTGAATTTGCGCTGCATAGAATTTTATAATGAAATTCATCACAAACTTCACAACCGATTATTGATGTGTAGATATACGTAAAATCGCTTTTGGAATTGACTGAAGGGAAAAGAAAAAAAAAATTGAATCTTGAGGTTAGGTTTCATTTCATCATGTAAAATATGTCAGAAGTCATACCTTCATTCCCGACGAAACTACACAATTGGTTTTGAGACAAGTTTAGACTTCGGAGTGATTCAAAAGGGAGAAGAATAGAGGCATTTAGATGCCAATAACCATCTGATAGAAAGTATCCTGTTATACCACCAAGTTCAAGTTTGATAACTCGATGCGTAGTGGAATTACACTCAACACGTTCCCAATGGCAGCAATCCACGTTATCGTCTTCCTCCCAAGATGGCAACTGATCGATGCGGTTTGGGAAGTTGATGGAATGTTTGAGTTGCAAGAGAGCAATTCTTTCTTTTTCCAAACACCCATTGCATCCATTTTCTACCGCCAACATAATCGCCAATACCCATATTGACCTCATCAATAAACGTTGCAAGTACTCCATCCCTACACTTAAAAAATATGACTTGATGACAAAGTGTTCTATTAAAGTGCTTAATAGAATACTAGCAATTGTATGGCGTTTGCTTTTTTGCTTAAATAGAGGTTGCAGCGTACCACAACATCATACTGCTATTTCTTAAGAGCATCCGCAATGGTAATAATTAAAACCAATAACCAAAATATGTCACACCAGCATTTAATTATCCATTTAGTCCATAATCAAACTTAACAACATTTACCTCCACATTGGTTATTTTTGCATCCCTAACCAAAAAAACCCCCCACAATGCACATTTGTCCAAATCGCAAACGAGTTCCAATCACGCACCCGACCACACCAAATTATTGGTCTCGATGAGACGATCCCAATGCATGTGGGGTGTTTTTGAGTTATTGAATTTGGCTATTGAGTTTTGGTTATTGGTAAAAGTTGTTAAGTTTGGTTATGGTATGGGTGAAATTTGATTTTTTGCTAAAAGACTCGTAACTTTGCTTATTAAAATGTTGGGTGTTTTTTAGCATTGTTGTTAAATTTGTTTATCCACACTCATTTGCTTATTACAGGTTGAACATAAAATTTGCACAAAGTGAATAACCAATATAAATAGACTTAACGGATCAAAAAAAGTATAAATAGACTTAGTAATTAGATAAATATAAATTAAGGGATGCTTATGTACGTGAAATTCATTATACAAGTATATAGATAGTCAAAGTCATTTGTTGACGTAGAAACGTCTTTCACATAATTATACAAGTATATAATAACATTAGCGGTCAGCAAACGAAGTTATGAGTTAAGCATCTCCAAGACTCCAACCCCACTCTTCCATTTTTTTTTGAATTATCAAAAGCAGAGTTTGTTTACCTGTGTGGCATTTTGAAGATTCTATTTTTGTAGTTTTCACATTTGTGACTACAACCCACTCTTCAAAATATAATGTTTCACTATTTAAAATTTAGACCCAATTTGCATCTCCGGTTCTTAATTTAGACCCAATTTGCTATGCTGTTGATGATTTTTTTAAACTCAAATTCATGATTTGCCGCTTAAGTTATTTCATATCAGCAATAAAAGCTTTTACTTAATTAAATGCGGGAGATGTTAAATTGTCGCAGTGATCTTTAAAAACGTGTCGTACTAGTTTATCTGGCTTTTGAAGGTTTTGTTGAAAACACGGCCAGCTCAAACCTTCTAGCTTACAACAACAACAACAATAATAGAACCCATGTAGTTTCCAATCATTGGGGGTATGAGCGGGAGAAGATTGGAGACAGATCTAACCTTTGACAATATACACAAAGTGGTTGCTCTCAGAATACCACTGAAACAGTGGCCCCTCTATACCTGTTTTGTTGCGGAACCATGCCCCAAAATCAAAGCCAAATAGCATCAGAGGGGGCTAGCTTAAAGAACCAATTCAAACCAGCTAGCTTAAAAAATAAAAACCAACGCTCCATTATTGGCGCCATAAGATGAATCAGCTGCAAGGTAACTACATAATCCAATCAAAATGTTGGAAACCCTCGCAATTCAACTCACTCGTTTATTCAATTCATTATCAACATCTTTGTCTGACCCGCGTCCTATGAAACAGTCACATATATATAGAGTGTTTAACTCATTTTCAAGAGATCAATTATTGCTAGTTTGCTATGAATAAAGACAAAAAAGAAAGTATGAATTATAAAAAGGAAAGTGTGGAAATCATTTCCCTAACACAAATACTCTTTTCTTGGGCACCAATTTGCACGTGAAAGGCTTGAAGGTTAGGCTGGCTTTTTAGTCTCCTAAGTGGACCCAATAACGCTCAAGATCACTTGACTTCGTAAGGGTATTACCCAATCAATGGGGATTGATATGGGACATGAAAGTGTTTCATGAAAAGAACATCTATGAAAGAGAAATGAACGGTTCATATTCACAACACTGTCTCAACCGTTCATTTCTCTTTCATATTCCTTTTCATGGAACACTTTCAAGTAACCTAACATTTCCCCAATCAATTTTGGACTAATCTTCCTTTTTTTTTTTTACTAACCTGATACAAGAGGAAGGGAAAAGAAATTTTGGACTAATCGACTTCAATGGCCACAGGCTTTGCTTCGACACCGAATGAAATTCTACTTTACGCGCCTATCATCGAGCAAAACCAAATTGAACAACACGGTACACCATCTCTTTCAACCATGTTTCAAAACGAGGCGTCAAATTATAAAAAAATTTGAACATTGCCACCGCATTTTTTTTGGGCCCCCTAAGCTTTTGAACTGAGCCAATTTTATTTAGATAGGCAGGCATGCACTCTCAAATGAACACATAACTGTGCACCACAGTCAACAACGTATAAGAGGCTTAAATATTTACGGCCCCAATTTGAAACATTTCTCCGGGGCCTGAAGCTGCTTGGGCTTCTCTTTTGCCAACGTGTTGGAGAAAGGTCTGGAGCACTTAGTATTTCTCCGAATTACAAAAACAGGGGGAGAGATGAAGGGGTTGGCCGATTGTCACCTAGCATCTAGGAGCCTATGGAAATCTTTGGTTGGAGTCCGAGTTTTGACTCTCATTCTCTTTCTATCGATTCCTGTGTTGGGCAATCTACACAGGAATTTGCTGAAGTATAAGTTGGCCCCTTTCTTGTAGACGATGAGATTAATTAATTGATCTATCAGGCTAGATCGTGGTGGATTAAGTGTTCCCGATTGGAATTTTTCAATAATTTAGTTTTACCTTTTAGTTTAGTAAACTAGTAAAAATGCACGTGCGGTGCACGTGAAAGCAATGTCAAGTTATGTAATAGTGACCGTCAATAAAACATGTAATTGTGGAGGCCTCGGTTACCAACTCGGTAACCTGGCCATGAGTTGTGAACCGATGATTGAAGGAGGTTCAATCCATGACCCGGAATAGATGCCATCGGAGTACTGTTCGATTAAGAGCTCGGGAATGAACTTCAGAGATCTCAACAGTGTTGTATCTGTTCCAGTGTTTCCGAAGCTGGCTGGAGAAGCAGTTATGCCGGGAGGGTCCCACTAGGATCATGTAGTGCGCGTAATCATTGGGATTAGGTCCGGCCATGTGCTCCGTAACCGCTTCGTTCCTTTCGTTATATATGACGTCACTCGAGGCGGTTACCTGAGCGTATCCTCCATGCGTTAGCTTAGAGGCCAAGTAAACCTAGGTCTATAAATACAAGGGGATACTCACTTGGAAAGGTACGCGACTTTACCCTAACCCTAGACCTAAAACACTTTCCCTGAGATCTAACTTGATCGTCGGAGGGTAACTGGGCTACACAAGCCCTAGTGACTCGTTGCAGGTCCAGCGGCAGAAGCGCGAAGCTGCAGATTGGAAGGAACCTAACCAGAGTAACGGTCAAGATCCCGATTAATCGAACCCCTACAGTAATTATTGTAGTATTATTTTCTGTTGAATCTTAAACTCTTGAGAATGATAATCTTTCTTCCTTCATTGCAAGGTAGACATTTTCTTTTATATGATGCAGAATAAGTAGAATTAAGATTCTCTCATAAGAGGATCCTTCATGTGATGTAAAATGAGAAAACATTTTGTGGTGAGTATTATTTTACCTCACATTAGGAATCATCTGAAGGATCGTCCGCTCCATTCCGGCAACTGGCTTATTTCTAGAACTCTTTTGTATATGTCTCTTCATACTCAACATATAAGCCACAATTCTAACAAATTGTGACACAACATGCACCAATGATGCCCTCATGGTTATTCATCCTTCCGGCCAGTACGTGTTTCATGCTTTCAAGAAGTAGTCCACATCACTTTTCAAAGACTCCCAAATTAATAAATAATTTTACTTCTCCATGTGCATTGCCGAATTCCCTTGTACCAATTGTACCCATGTATATCTTGTTCTTTTGTGCTTATTTCCTTGGGCACAAAAAATAACACACACAACCCGCATGCATATGCATCTCTATCCACTTGTTGTCTTAAACACTTTCAAAGGGATATGTAGGGCTGGCCCAAAGGTTTTTAGTGCCCAATGCCTAATAAAAAAAAAATGCCTCTAATACATAACAATTTTTACAGCAATAATCACAATAGGAGAAAGCCAAACAATTTGTACCACTGTTCTTCGAGTTTTGTAGTCCACATTGATATTCTTCTTTTGATTTTGCCGAGATCGTCAAGTTTTTGGGATAGATTTGGGGGGAAATAATTTTGGGGAGGTGTCATTTGGTAGTTTGGGGGAAATGATTTTGGAGATTTATGGGTTAGGCACTTGGGCTTATAGAATGGTGGGTTGGGCTAACTCATTAATTAACTCTAATTAGGCATTTTTTTTCCATTTTATTGGGCTTAAAAAGAGTCCTACTCAAACCCAAATAGTGAAAATATTGAAGTCCCCCTAAAAAAAATTTTGGGATGCCCAAGGCCCAGGTCTCTTGGGCCTTGGGGTTGGGCCGGCCCTGGGGATATGTAAATGATTGTTCGTGCAAGGGAAAGTGAGCTTGAAAGACAACTGAATCGGTTCTCCATAGGGCGGTGAGAACACTAACCCATTCTCCTTTTTATTCCTTATGTGATGCCGAACTGCTTAGGTTTTCGCGAAGGAAAATGTTCGTTTCTGAGTAGTGAACTGCGACGATAAAACAAGAGTGCAAGGGTGGCATATGTAGGTAGTCAATTTGCTAGTGGAAAGGTGGCGTATAGTAGCTACCCCGCCCATTCCTCAAAAGTGTGGGAGCACAAAAATGAGACCACCTCATTCTCGGAGTTATCCCCTCGGTAACCTTGCCCGATGCGGACAAGCGACTTCGTACCTTACCTTTCATTCTTTACTTTGGGCTAAAGGTCAGTTAGGCCACCTTGGGATACAGATGTAAATATCAAAAGTACTCATGATGGAATATGGATATACAAACACACACAGATGCAGAATTAAAAAGGTTTAATCATTTCATTAATTAGATTCGATTTCAGAAGCACCAAATAAATAAGAGAAGAAAACAAGGTCATTAATGATCGATATAAGAGAAGAATTATACTACTCCGTATAAATTATATGGATGCCGTTATGTTGGGAAAAATCAGATCCTTACGACCAAATCAACGGGGACATAGACTATTGCAGAGGAGTTGGAAGAGCAATGATATTGGCGTTAACCAATGAGACTTTTTGAAGTGTGATTACACAAATAAAGTTGGAGTGGGACTTCACTCCAATATCTTCGATCTCTCCACATTTTCTTCTCTACTAATTAATCTCTCTACTTGAAAAGCGGCACTTGCCAGGAGAATAGAACCCAATTAATTGGAGAACAATAGGCCCACGTACAGTTGGCCTGAGAGAAGTCCCACCACGTTAGAAGTTTTGGAACTGAAGGAAGCGGAAACACCCGTCAAGAATAGGTGTTAATTACTTTTAGTCATGCGGGTGGACCTGATGGTTAGTTAGTAGACTGATGCAGATGACCGTTTGGCGTTTTAAAAGAACGGGTGTGCCAGTTATGGAGGGGTGGGTAAAGGGCGTGGGATAGAGTTGGGATTCATAGAAATTGGTTCGGGCATTTTTTGAAAATAAAAAAGTAGAAAACATCTTTGTGCTTTTAAAAGAAGTAGTATAGATTTATGAAATCGTAAGGCTTGTCCATAATATTAGCACACGACAGGTGACAAGTGCAAACCACATTAATACGTTGGCATAAATTAGAGAGCAATATGATATTATCGACTCCCTACCGTTGACAGTTATGAGACTTATGATATTGCCAAGCCTGTTTGAGCTCAAGTTCAGCTCCTTCAAGTTGTTCAAACCATCAAATTCTTCTGTATTAAAAAAATCATGAAACACTTCAATACGAGGACAACAGAAAATTATGAATCAAGAAAAAAAAAAAACAGTGCTACAAACATAGTTCCGGATACAGATGTGTTCTAAGCTATTTGATGATCGAGGTAGGGAGACAAGTGGCGGATTCAGGATTAAAACAGGAGGTAGCGCTCCAAAATAGGCATATTTGAAAAAATTGTACTTCTATATTTTAAACTTTACCTCTGAGAGAAATTGACCCAATCAAATCGTTTCCAGCCAAATTCAGAATCTGGAGGTTGGAAAGCTTATTCAAAGACTGTAGAATGCTCTTATGATGTTCATTGAATCTAAGGTCCTCCAAATTACTCAAATTTGTTAATATTCCAAGACCTGTGAGAGAAACACAAGATTTTGATACAATATCTCAATCAGCACAAACTTTTAGTATTTATTGGAGACCCCTGTTGATAATACAGCAAAGTAAACAAACAGATAACTCGCAAAGATAATTAAGACAGAAAAAAGAAACACAAGACAAATATTTTAAGTGGTTTCCAATAGTTTGTTAAGTACAGCCACGGCTCGCACCAGTTCGAGTTCAATTCACTAAGTAATTCGAATCAAGAGATCGTATACAAGTTATATCGGCTACTGCGTACAACAAGTATTTATATCCGAATGAAGAGAGAGTACAAGCACTGAATAAAGTGTAACCGGCCGGAAGGGGCAAAGCTGCATTAATTCAGCTCCCTTTGACCCCTGGAATTGGAAACATGCTCTATTTTGTGAGTGCCTTGAGTCAATCGTCATTGTTTCATTCCTCACGCCTTGTAGAGTAGCAAATTCTTATACGTAGGACATAACTTTATATTAACTTAAGATTAGTCCAGACATTCCGAATATCGGCCGAAATACTAATAAGAACTTGAATTTTACCCGGGGTGAGTTTTCATTACATATTTTTTTTGTCTTCAGACTAATGGCAATAGTCAAGTTGTTTCAATTCTATCTAATTCATATTATACTAGGAGTAGTCTACTTCCCCAGTACACAGTGCTCGCAAAATTCAACCTGGAAGTTTACCAGAGCAAGACAGGCCCCTCTATTTCAATCTTTACCATAACAGACTAACTATTATGGGGTTAGTCTATACGCAACTTTATCCCGTCATTAAGTGTCCCCAACACCCTACTAGACAATGAGATTTGTCCCCTAAGAATTAGTCGAGATGTGCGTAAATTGACCTAAATACCCTAAGTTATCAAAAAGAGAAAAGAGAAATTTTCAACTTTAATCAGGTTAGGGTTTTTATTTCCTCATCTAAAAGAGGTCAGAAACCATACCTTTGTCCTCAACGGAACCATACAGTTGGTTTCCAAACAAGTCCAGGCTTCGGAGTGCAGATTCAAAGGGGTGAAGAATAGAGGCATTTAGATGCCAATGACCATCAAGTACTCTCCAATCTCTTGTGTCATTGAGTGAAAGTTTGATAATTCGATGTGTTGTGGAATTACATTCGACACCTTCCCATTGACAACGGTCCAAGTAATCATCTTCCTCCCAAGATGGCAATGAATTTCCGTTTGGGAAGTTGATGGAATCGATCCTTGAGTTGCAAGAGAGCAATTCTTTAAGTAAAAGCTTCGTTTTTTATCGAACACTCCAATGGGCAAACCCAAGTCTAAGCACGAATTTGAGTAAAAGCTTCATTAATGGCATTGATTTGAATTTGGATGGGAGAAGTAGCCTTGTAAACTTTAAGTTTGAATCTCTCTTGATTTGAGTAAAACCCAGTCTGATATGGGATTGAGTAAAGGAGTGGAGTGGATTTTTGAGGAGTTCTACTCAAATTTTGAGTATGATGAATTTTTTTTAAAATTTTTTTTTAAAAAAAATGAGAGTATAGAGTGTTTGCCAGTACACATGCATAATAACCTCGTCAATAATTGTTGAACGTACTTCGTCACTAGTCAAAATACTGATCAAAGCTGTAACGTACTTTGTGTTATGCTTGCCACTTTAGCGGCAGTAAGAGGTATACGGCGAGACATATGAGGTGCTCTAAGAGGTCAGAAATTAACCATACCTTCATTCCCAATGAAATTTACCAAGCAATTCGTTTCCAGACAAGTCTAGGCATCGGAGTGATTCAAAGGGGAGAAGAATAGACGCATTTAGTTGCCGACAATCATTTAACCTCCCATCTCTCCTATATTCTCTTGCGCCATAGAGTTCATGTTTGATAACTCGACGTGTGGTGGAATTACACTCTAACACCTTCCCAATGGCAACAGTCCATGTTATCGTACGTCTTCTTCCCAAGATGGCAACCAAGTGCCGTTTGGGAAATTGATGGAATGTTTGAGTTGCAAGAGAGCAATTGTTCTTTTACTAAACACCCATTGCATCCATTTTCTACAGCCAACATAATCGCCAATACCCATATTGACCTCATGAGTAAATGTTGAAAGTACTACATCACCACCCAAACTCCCAAGAAATATGACTTCACAAAGTGTCGAATTGAAATGCTTGGCCTTAGCTTTGTTTAGATAGGGCTACAACTTAATTACCACAAGAAAACAAATTGATGTGCTATGTGCTCTCTCTTTCTATGAAAGAAAGGAAAAGGGTAGAAATAGTGCTTGTCATTACTCTACTTATAAAAACGTGAAGCCCTAAAGTGTTTCCCACACTTTGTCCTTCAAAAAATACCCCTTAAAAAGTCTTCAAATTACTCTCCCAGCCCAACAGGAAACAAAAACCACCTGTCTCTTCGCCTCCTACACCGTCCCCGCAACCCGCCCCTCCCAATCGACGCCCACCTTAACCAGGTCCAGTATGAAAAACCCGATACGCCACATTCCAACTGTTGCATCTGTAAAAAAAACACATTCCCCTGCCGTATCTCCTCTATGAACCGTGTTTTTCCTTTCAATAAATCGTTTTCTCAGCCGTCGGACGGAGTTACAGAGTGTTTTCCCGTAGAATCGGTAACAGATACATGGGATCCAAGAGCCTCTGCAATCCACCAAACTAATGTTGGAAGTTCTGTAAGTAATCAAGATTGTTGGATTTCATTTGTTCAATTTCTTCCTCTTTTTCCCTTTTCGTTTTCCCGTTGAATAAGTTTCTAAATTTAATTTTTGCTTTAATCATCTATAAAAGATATTGCAGACGCAGCACCCCACAGCATTCCAATCTTCAAATGTTCTGAAACATTCAAAAGTCAGATGCAAGACCTTCCGAACATCGCACCGGTTTCCCTAGCCAAAATCCGCAATACCTTCCGAACACCGCACCGATTTTTCTTGCCAAAATCGGTAACTATATGACCTTTACAAAACTTCCATCAAATTCTTATTTGAAACAATTGTTGAGAACAAAAATCCGTGATTGCATGTCCTTCTGTGAACGTCCATATGCTGCCATTTGTACTTGCATTTTACATGTTCGACGAAATGTGTGAGATAAGCGTGTATGGATAGCCATTTATCTTTCACACTTTTATTGTTTTTGTCTTAGATGACTATTTGGCAAAACAGTAAAACAACTGGCAACCACCCATCAGTTACCGTTTGGCCTATTCATTTTGCAACTACGAATTAGAATTACTGTTCTTGATTGAACCATTTCTATTTGCAATTCCTAAATATTTTTAAAAGCAAAACTTCCCGTATTTGGTTTTTTCCTTTCAATCCTACAATCAAAATCAAATTCTGTTGGTATAAGTCAATAGAGAGGATGAATTGGAAAATGGGCATCGCATCCATTGGACGAAAAGGATATGCAAGAGCAGAGTAGATACCATAAAACATGCGGTGAATGGTGGGGCTAAACTCCGATGATGTCTATGTCATATATTTATGTCAGTTATATTGGGTCCTTGGCATAGATTGATGGGTATATATATTTGAAATTTGATTTCATAGGCAAAGGAATTTAACGCATATGCTGAGGTAATACTTCAAAATGCATCGTGGCAGAGGCCATTTGCCAAAAATAATCCAATGTAAATTTATTAGACCTTAAAAACCGAGACAAATCAAATGTCAATATTAATGTGATGGGGCAAATAAACCCATGGCCACCAATATAGAAAATCCACATAGCTGTATGTTGAGGAAAAATGCATAGGGAAATGCTTTACCACAATGGGGCTCTATTTCACTACTTTTACAAACTTTACCTTAAGATGTGCTTATTTTATTAGCTGATTTATTGTGGGTTTCATAGACTAGGATGGTACTTCTATGAAACAAAAAGGAAAAGGAAAAGGAAAAAAGTAATTGATTTTCAATGGTATTTCTGTGAGTAGAAGGACATGATTCACACCAATATATGGACATTGAGACATTCTTAGGTGTTCCGTTTACTTTTAGGAAGTGATTGCATTAGGAGCAGATTACTAATAGGTGCTCTAAGGTTTGCTAGCTCATTAGGTCAACATGGAGACTGGAATTCCTTAGAGATCTCTTCTATTATACTCTTCTTGATTGTTATTTTATAGTGTCCTCATTTGTAACTGATAGGAGGGTTTTCCTGTGATTCCATCATGCTGCCGTCTAGAGTGACTTTTTTTTATAAAAAAAAAAAAGTTGTGTACTATTTAGGATTCCAAAGTCTCTAAAGTAACAAAACTTTAGATTTGATCAGATTGCGGCATACGACCATTTTAGATGGCAGGTATTAACCTGCTAGTTGATTTGAACCCAAGTGCTATTAGGAAAACAGTTAGAAGCCAACAACTAGAGGAGTCTCTGTCAACTAAAGATAGTGAACATGGAACTAGATCCATTCCTATTACACAAGAGCAGGAACAGAATATGATTGACAATGAACTCAGAACCACTATAACAGCTAGGGTCACGCTGGGGATTGATTTCGTGGAGGAAGATGTAATGTCAGTGAGGGAAATGATAGAAGGAGATGTTCAATAATTCGCTCGTCTTCAAAGAAACAGGTTTGCCCCTCTTCGGAGGAACATCTAAGCATTAATGAAGGACAGAGTCACAGATCCTTTCCTCTTCCCCCTATCAGGAGGGCTAAGAGGAGTAATTCATTCACTGAGTTTGAAGCTGCTATGCTTACAGTCCTATCCGCTTTTCAACTCCTATCTTTCGGAGGGCTAAGAGTACTCTTTCACTGAGAAATTATGACTGATGCTGATTTTTCTGCTGGTTTTGGATTGAATTTTTTCTGTTTCTGATTTGCTGTTGATGGGGTGACGAATGGTGATGCTGAATTATTATGAAGGCTGTTTCTTAGTCCAAGTGAGGAATGCCCTGCATATTTTGGGTGACTTGGAGCTTTCAAACTTTGAAGTTTGGTTTCAGCAGCCAAAAGACAGAGAATGAAATTGGTATCAGGGGATCTAGACATTGGTATTTTGGTTCTTAATATAGCTAGTGAGTACGGAAAGGTAAGAGCTTGGGTGGTGGCAGGTTTTGGTGTGATGATGGTGGCTGTTGTCTTGTTGCGGCGGCGGTGGATGTTGCACTTTGTCAGGGTTAGTTTTGGTTCTAGGCTAGGCGTGACCCAATTTTTTAGGCTGAGCCCTTCGAGGTGTGGTCAGGCCCATATGCTTTTAGGGTTTTATTTTTGGGGCCTGGCCCGTTTGGGCTTTGCCCCAACATTTTATTTATTTATTTATTTTTCATTCAACCCTTGGTTGGATTTCCCTCCCCCTCCCCCATCTTGATGTACTCTTTGTCAAGATTTCTGAATAAAACTTTTTTTTGCCAATCAAAAAAAAAAATAGTTTATTTGTCCCCTTGTTTTTACTGGATTGTCTTCTACTTATAGTCAATTTGGCCCATGCAACTAAAATCGTCTAATCTTTAGCACAAAGTGGCAACATAGCTTGCTTTTAAGTTTTTAACTGCTACCAATTCCAGCTCCAGCATTATCTTGTGCTTAGTATCTTAAAGTTTGAGTTCTATTTTTCGTTTAGAGTTTACACTGATGTTGGTTGTAAACCAGATGGCTGGGAGATTATCCTGCAGTTCAGGATGCGGAGCAGTAGAATCAGAGTTCTCAAATACACAGCCACAAACGCGCCCACATTGACTTTTCGTACGTAACTCACCTTCCAATGGTCTGTATCGGATGACAAAGAGATCTGTCGGAGAGAGAATCAGATGATGAAGGCGTTCTCGCTGACAAGGTATGCGTAGAGTTACAACTAGGCAATCCTCTCAAAGCCCTTTCGACAGCGAGGTCTCTTTCAGGACTTCCCACATGTTCCGGAATTTATTTCTCGGAAACATGTACACGGCTTAGTCTCTTGGCCTACTAACCGGCCAAGGGAGGTGCCGAGCACTTGTTAGTCTTTTTGTTTGGTGGGAGACACATTGAATCGCGTATAGTGAAGAGGACCATGAAAAATTTCAAGAGGAGAAACTTGCGGATTTAACCGAATCGGCCGATGATAAAAACAAAATCTCGAGCTCTATGATGGAAAATTCCTCCTAAGTAACAAATCCCACAATTGGCGTGGTGAGCCTGTTTTCAAGATGAGCAATAGGCAAGTGGGAAGAAACAAAGTTTGATGCTCAAGTAGCGGTTATTCTCTCTCTCCATGAATATCATTTCACCAACTAAATCAAAGTTGGTTCTCTCAGGTGTGGGTTCTTCAATCTCTCTCATTTTACTGATTTGATTTTTGGAATTTTTTTGTGTTGTCCCTTGCCCTAGATGTGGGTTGGTTTCGTGGACACCGATAGGGTTGCTGATGATGATGGGGAGGAATCGAGTAGGGAAGAACTTTTTGCAACGATGGATAAAGTGCTTGAGGAGGCGATTATATAAATATAAGGTGCACATTTGCAAGCGTTGGTTCCAAATTGGACAAAGCTTAGGCAAATCTCAAGCATTTCCCAGTGAATAGAGCGGCGGAAATCCTGTCTCGAGAAGGTTCGCTTTCAAATGGCAGGGATACCATTATTGTTGATGATTATGTGTATGTTCTTGGTCAGTTTCATGTTTGGATACGGCAACACTATTCTGATTTTGAAATCCACTGAGTAGCAATCGCAAAATGTCTGTCACTGTACCCATTCCATGAATAAAAACTTAAGGTTCCACAGAATTCTGATTCATCCATTTTGAATGACTGAATTTACAAATTTTCTACCAGTGAATTTTTTCATCTTTTCATTTTCCTCTCTTTAACTAGAGTATTTTGCTTTTGGTGGTAGTTTAAGTTTTGTTTTCGTGATCACGTATATTGCACGGTTGGGTTGGGATTTAACTTAACTGATTTTCTTTTTTTTTCATTTCAGATTCTTTTCTTTCCGTGGTAGAAAGGTGCAGTGTATCTTGATACAACTCCTGGGTATATTACTGATTCTTTTCTTTTATGTGGTTTGACTGTCACGAGGTTGTTGAGTGAGTACTCACGTTGGAAGTTTTGAGTAGCGTTCGATTTTGATGGAACTTCCTTTGTTGATTTCATTGGCCATCTAAACCAGCGTAGGATTAAGTTGTTTGTGAGCAAGCCCAAGTAGTTTATTTTTTTCTCTTGCCGAGACAGACAATAAGGAAAATTTGATCATTAAGGACATTGGCAAAGATCAAAGTGATTCGTCTTATAGTGCTAAAATTGGTAAGTTGTTGAGTTTTGTTGATCAATTCCAGTAATGATGTTTCAGGAAAACAAGTTGTACTGAATGATCCTAAAACAGTGGGTTATTGGCCGGTGCTATAGTTTTGTTCTTATATTTACGTTAGTATTAGACATCGTGGCAGAAATAGAGTTTTTTATGCTATTTATTTATGTCGTTCCATGTCTCTTTCCGTTGTGCGAGTTGTTTCTGACATGAGATGACAGTTGAGGTTACATGAAATGGTTGGTGGTACCAACTAAAATGCATTCATAGAGTGATATCAGAATCATATAACCGTATTCCAGAGGCTTAGATTTGCTTATTCCTACCTCAGGTTAAACTCAACAACTCTCTCATTTAGTAGTACTAGTAAAGGGACACGTGCTTTGCACGTGAGAGCTATGTCTGCTGTTAGTACTACATTAGTTTGTTTGTTTTTATGGGTTGCAATAGGTGGCTTATCCTTACCTTTCTTCTCATCCCACATGTAAACATCACCTGTTGCTATAACTGCAGCAGTCCAGTACTTTCCCACAAAAATGCTTACTATATTTCTTCCACACAACGAAAATAGTTGCTGACATCTAAGATCAGGATCTGACGGGTTAGGGCTTCACCTGTATATAAATCAAACAAGTAAACGTTAAAGGAAGTGGATGGCCTAGGCTTCATTCACTGTTCTACCAGTTGCTGTTAAAAAGTCACACCTTCTTTGGATCTCATTTTTGGGGCAACTTGTACAGGGGACTGTTTTCTGACTGCTTGTTTGAAAAGGGGCCTGAACAAATTCACAACACAATGAAAGGAAGAAATAAGACTTGGGCAATTTGTTATTGGAGGCAATGCAAGAATAATGGGTTTTATTTGTCCTGTTTTTCAAACACACACGACTAAAGGAACTCGGCCTATAAAAGGCCTTCAAATCCTATATTTTAAGTACTTAAATGCATTGGAACAAGGCTGGTAAGGATCAGGTGTTAAGCCAAGGATTCATCCAAGGAATTGACAAAACTGTGACTTCTCTGCATTTTTTCAAGAGTTTTACGAGTTTTTCTTTGGAAATGCAGGACCATGAAATAGGTGATTCTCTGTGGCCATAGGATTCTACTCGGTCTTTGACATCCATTAGGAAGCACGAGAATCCAACAATAATAAACCCTTTTGTTATCCTAATTCCTAACATAACAAACCACAAAACTGAGTCTAGAGTAAATTATTGAAAGTTGTTTTAGATTTAATTCACACGGGCGGACTACCCCAAACTATTCTCACCGTAATAGTCATAACGGGAAATTAATTCTTTCCGGCGCCCGTATCACAGCCGGTATGTATATACTTAGAGGTAGGGGGCTGACAATTGCAACGACTACCCTTTGGGTTTTTTTTTTTTTTAATAATCCTACACCAGTTGAAGTCGTGTAATTCTGTCGAACGGTTGGTGTGCGTTATGCTATGATTCATTATGAAGAACAGTTAAATGTAGATGTGTGTATGTATGTAGTTAGAGGTGGGGGGTGGGCTTACTGGGTTTTCCTTGCCGGCGGCCTAATCTCAGACGTTCTGGAGGTGTAGTGAGGGTTTCAATTGACGGAAACCTGGTTAATCCTTCCCGGTGGCCGTCTGGTGGCCGAAACTCTTCCTTCCCGGTGGGTGTCTGGTGGCCGAAACTCGTGCTGCAGGTGTGAGCGGCCTGAGATCGGGGTGGTGTAATTTCCATTTGGAGCGGTGGGGAGGTGTAATGGTGTAGTTGGGGGAGCCGTTTGGAGTTGGGGTGCGTTGTTTGGGGGTCGGGGGTGTGAATGGTCGTGTCTGTTTCGGAGGAAGAAGAGTTAGGAAGGGTTCGTGAGTTTTGAGGGAGAAGGGCTGGGTGGGGTAATTTTGGAGGGTTGGAAGGGCTAATTTTGGAAACTGGAAAGTCGACAAACAGCCGGATCATTTAAGATGAGGTATAGATGTGTCTGTCATGCATACTTCCTATTATAAATAGTACTCCCTCCGTCCCTAAATAGGTGTCGGCGCGCAAAACTAGGACTTACAAAAGATACATGTTTTTCTTTAAAAAATCTAATTTTTTTCCACAATCTAATAGAATTCATTGCCATCTATTGATTTGTGAAAATAAAATTGATTTTTTTAACGAAACAAATGCATTTTTTTAAAGGCCTAGGTTTGCGCGTCAGACACTTATTTAGGGATAGAGGGAGTAAGTAGTAGTAAATTGACTTTTCAAACTGTGGACTTCACAAACATGATGTAAACATGGGCTGGACGAAGATATTGAGATCCCAAAGATGCATGCATAATGTAGAGAGGGAAAATAGATTGACTAATACTTCGCTATTAAGAATGAAACTATGGCCAAAAAATCTTCTCATTAAGTAATAGTCCACAGGAACTTGTAATCACCTAAAAAGATGAGCACCTAAACTACCATTATAAAATCAAGAAAGAGAAGTCGTATACAAATCAAATTTTTGATGAAGACAAAAATTTCACTTCATTTGAAGAATACCACGTGCAAAGCACGTGCAATCTTACTAGTTAAGATAAAAAAAGCCTTAAGAATAAGCTAAAAACAACTAAAATCATGTCAATACGCGTGTTCTTTCATTCCCCACAAATTTTGTGGACCCACAACCATTATTCAAGCTGTTCAAAAGCACGTACAATTAGGTTATCACACGTAATAGTAACAGTACCTGCTATAGTAAACTTTATGGATCCATTCATTTTGAGTACCACCAACATCACCTATTTTAAATAGAATCCGGCTTTGGAGGACAGTTTGTGTAATCGCAAACGTCCAAAAGCATTATAAAGTATTATATATGTATGTTACTCTGCAATTTGTACTATTAATTGTCGATATAAACTGCTGAGATTGGGATACATCGATATAGCCTTGTAAACTTTGAGTAAAAAATTTGAGTCTAATTCCTTGATTTGAGTAAGACTCAATTTGATATAGGTTTGAATAAAGGAGTGAAGTTGATTTTTGAGGAGTTTTACAGAAATTTTGAGTTTGATTAAAAAAGAGAGGAAGGAGTGTTTGCCAGTACACATGCATAATAACCTCGTCAATAATTGTTGAACGTTTACTCCGCATAAAAGGAAAATATGACTTCATATAGAGTTTTGAATTAAAATGCTTATAAATAAGCAATTACATGGCCTTTGCTTCGTTTAAATAGGGTTACAGCTTACCACAAGATCGTTTAAATTTATATTGATGTGCTCTCACTTTCTAGGCAAAGAAAGGAAAAAGATAAAATTACTAGTGCATGTCAATCAGTTAATGTGAATTCACACGCAATATTCGGAAAATTTAAAATGACAAGGAAAATTGTGGTTTTCGCTCAATGTGTCCGTCTCCGTCGAGTCGTCATCTTCGACAAAGAAATACGGCTTCAAAAAGTGTGCAAAATGCTTATGGATAAGCAATTTGCTTGGCCTTTGCGTCGTTTAAATAAGGTTACAACAATTTCAGAAAAGAATGATGTGATCTCACTTTCTAGGAAACAAAGGGATAGGTAAAGGGAAATGAACAGAGAAAATAGTGCTTGTCAATGTAATACATACACATCAACACACAACAATGACAATATCAATGTAATTCCCATACGGTGGAGGGTTGGATACAGATCTGACATTTAAGTACATATATGCGCAAAGTGGCTGCTCACCGATAGTTTTACCACATAAATAGCGGTCCTCCTATATTGCCAAAAGTTTAAGGGACCTTATGCCTTGAACCCATGACCCCCAAATCAAAACCTGAAGACATTAGAGAAGGCAAACCTATAAATGCGATTCATTTGTGCTTGTCATTTTTACTTACCACCTTCAAAATCCAGAACATCAGTAATGCAACTTTAAAAAAAGAAAGGTGAAGTTTAAAAGAGCGAGAAAAGCCAATGTGAAATGTTTCCGTCTTCGTCTTCGTCAAAGTAATTGGCAAAGCCAGATTTCAATCGTGGTTCAAAACTAGGCATCAAGTTACTAGAAATCTCAATATTGCCATAGCATTTGTTTGGCTTTCCTAAAGCTTGGATAGGACCTATTTTATGTAGAGACTAGACTAGAGAGGCAGGTTTAACTCGGGGAAAGAAAAAAACAAGAAGAAGACCCGGCCGAATAAATGTTATGTGGTTTAATAATGAGGCCCCGATTTTTAAGATTCCTTTCGCAAGCCTAAAGCTACGTTTTTCTGGGTTTCCACCCGATCGAAGCCGACTATGGGTGGGTGCACTACATGTTGCAGTGCTCGTGGAGCACAGGTCTCGAGTACCCTTCTCCTTTCGTCAATGTGTGGTGGAAAAAAGTCTGGGGGAGAAAGTTTCTGTCATCGGTCGCCGTGGTCGTGTTTGATCAAAACCCTAGCCCACAAAGTATTTCTATTCTGGTCTCCGCGCCCGGAGCGTGCCGTGGCAGTGGGAGCTTGCCGGAGTTTTAAAAAAGATATAGGGATCTTGAGTAATTAATCAATGCCTTTTGAGTCACAGCCACGTGGTGTCCCAGGTCCTTAATTTCTCCACCCCACATTGTGATGAGATCCACACGATTTGTCGTCGGCTCCACCAAAATGTGTGACGAAGAAGGGGGCTGAGGCACCACGTCACGGTGCACCAATCCGAGGATCGTACTGCTGAGAAGGAAAGGAAAAGGAAATTAGTAGATTGTGCTTGTCAATCACTCAGTGTGAAATTAATGGTGCGTCTTGGTCAATGTTTCCGTCTTGGTCAAAGTCGTAAATGATTTCAATCGTGGTTCAAAACTAGGCATCAGTTACATAGAAATCTCAATATTGCCATAGCATTTGTTTGGCTTTCCTAAAGCTTGATAGATCATTCAAATTGCAAGGAGACACTCAGGAAGAAAAAATTTCCAATAACAGTACAAGTACTGTTGATTTCCATAGGATTTCGAAAAAACATAAAATCAGACTTCTGTACCTTGAACAACCCGTCAAATTGAAAACTCGAGAACAAAGCGAAGTCAAATACATCACAAAGCTAGAACGATTTATTCCGTACAAACCACAATCCAAATGAAACTGCGTAGAATACATTAACCACACCACATGCTGAGAGAGAGAGATAGAGATGGCTGTTTATTTCCAAAGAAAACCACGCCTGCGCCCCACGAGATTGTCCACAATGAAATAGTAGCAGGAGGTGATGGAAACCTCGATAAGTTGAAACCATGCCCTTCGCCAATACGGATTTATCAACAAAATCGCTACAATTGCCAAGACTACAGTTACGTAAGACCCTGCAAAGCTCATATAAAACACATTCATGTCCATGAAACCAGAATCTTCTTCTGTATCATTGACAGTTGCTCTTGGTGTCGATGGAGATGAATCAGTTGCATTGCACTTTGGCAGTGGTTCTCCGCAAAGAAGTGGATTTCCAACGTAGCTACTCGAGTCAAAAGTTCCGAATTGTTTTACTCTCGGAGGCATCCTTCCACTCAAGTTATTGTAGGACAGATTGAAAACAGCTAAGGAGTATAGCTCTGTAAGCTGAGAGGGGATTTTCCCATTCAGGTGGTTGTAGGAAAGATCCAAGCTTTCTATGCCTGTCAAGTTTGAAAATGTCACAGGGATTGTACCGATGAAGTTATTGTGGGACAAGTTCAACACTTTGAGATTGGTAAGGTTTCCGATCTCAGGTGGTATGTGGCCAGTCAATCTGTTGTGGGAGAGATTGATTCCTGAGAAAAGCCGTAAAACGATTCCCCTGTAGATTAAGGAAATTCCCTTTGTTGTAAACTTTGCCTCTTGTCCTGTAGGCTCTATAAAAAAAGGCTCATCTCGACCATTTTCACTCTTGGCTAATACCATCCCCAGATCATGCAACAATAATGTGAATGTTCGTGCTGAATCACCAAGGTAGAATCCGTAACCACCTCCCCTTATTGATCCGTTGAATTCGATTTCACTAATACAAGGGGGAATGCTGCCAAAGAGATTATTGGAAGAAAGATCAATCATGCTTAAGCGGGAAAGGTTGCATAACTCCTTTGGGATGTTGCCTTCAAAATTATTATTTTGCAAGAGAAGAAGCGTAAGCCAGGGAAAGCTGCCTATCCAAGTTGGAATAGTACCACAGAATTGGTTATAAGAGAGATCAAGCTCCATTAAATTGGTACTGTAATTTTTGAAGGCCATTGGAAAAGGTCCATCTAGCCTATTTTTGGACAGCCGAATATTTTGCATATATATTGAACTGAAGCAAGATGGTACAGCCCCGGTGATATCATTTTCTGAAAGATCTAACAGCCGGAGATTTTCGAGTTGACAAAATTCAATTGGAATAGGACCTTCAAGATGATTACCGGCCATGGATAGGAAAGTTAATGATGGATTATTCCCAATGAACCCAGCTGGAATCTTTCCTACCAGTTGATTAGCACTAACATCCAGATAGTTCAAATAGCTCCAAGACAAGTTAGGCGGAATTTCAGTGAACCCATTATTATCGCAATGTAAGAATTCCAATAGGGTCAGATTGCTTTGCTGGGGTAGTACTGGGCCTTTCAAGAAGTTGTTTGATAGACTTAAGAATTTCAAGAGGCGGCAACCTTTGGCCAAATGAACCGGTATTTCTCCAGATAAATTGTTATTGGATAAATCTAGCGTTTTCAGAGCAGTCATATCCCCGAATGAAGAGGGAATGTTGCCTTCAAAGTTGTTTGTTGACAAGTTGAAGAATTCTAAACTCGAGAAAGGACTGCCTATTTTGTAAGGAAGAAAGCCTTCAAGATGATTGTTAGATATATCCAGTGTAAAAAGATTTCTCATATGATACGAAGGCAACAATAATGGTCCACCAAATGAATTGTATGATAGGATAAGTGTCTCCATTCTCGTATTGTTGTCCAACAACCAATATGGAAACTTACCTGTAAAACCAGTTCTAGAAAGCTCGACCAGTATAAGGTCATGTTGATGGTAGAGAAAGCGAGGAAATGATAGGGGAATATGACCATGTTCAGAAGATGACAAACAAAGTCCGATTAGTTGGAAACTTGGGGATGTGGCAAGAAAGTCCTCCTCTTCCAACAGCATGTTGTTCAGGCTCTCAATGTACTTGAGTTTGGAGTGGTTAAAGAATGACTTGAACGAGATTGGAACTTCAAAGTCATTATTTGAAATTGCAAGGTATTCGAGGGATGTCAGATTGATAAGAGGAGACCATGCAATGTTTCCAGTAAAATGATTGGAAGTTAAATCCAGTAGTCGAAGGGATGTCAAGTTCGCCAGGCACCATGGTAAGGTTTCCCCAAAGTCACTCCATGTGACGTCAAGCTCTCGGAGCTTCTTCAACTCGCATAGCCCTTAATTAAAACACATGGAATGGAACACATTGAAAATCTTAGATTGATATATATATATTTGATAGACTAAACAAATAATGACCAGTAATATCCTTCTATATGTGGGAGGGGGAGTAGAAGAACAATTCAGAGTTATACCTTCAATCGAAGGAATACGCTTGCTTTCACACTGTTTTAAGGACAAGACTTGAATTGAAGTCATGACTCTAATGTACGGAAGAACGTCGTCGAGTACAACACCATCCATGAGCAAAGTTTCAATGTTGCTGAGGTTTCTCAAGTCTGTATTAAGTGGTTGAATAAAATTAAGCATGGAAGAAATCTGTAAGAATTATGAGAGAGGAAGGTGCTAATAATGTTATAAGGAAATTTCATGTAAGAGGTACCCTTATTGTGAACAGCTCCGTGCAATCCTCTATTGGAACTCATATCCAATGTCTTGATTGATGAAAGCCCTCCCAAAAATGACCAAACACTATTATCGAGGGCTTCATTATAACTCAGATCAAGGACCTCTAACTTTTTCAATATTCCTGATTCTTCTTCCGAACCTGTGCAAAATAGTAGTAGTTGATTTATTTGGAAATATTTTTCTAGAAAAGAAAACGTTTCTTGTTGTTAATTGGATTGTGATATGAAAACATTTTCTATTGTTTGGTTGACAAGGAAAATCTCGCTAAGGGTTCTTAAAAAATAAGTATTTATTGGCAATTTTTAAAGTTAAAAATAATATATTTATGAAAATAATAATTTTTTTTTGCACCGTTCAAAAGATCTCATCGAGATCTATCAAACCAAATCTATATTGCACAAAAATTATTTCAGTAAGTCCCTTATTTTTAAGCTTGAAAATCACAAATAAGTTTAAGGACCCTTAGCGGAAATGACCAAATTATATGGTTTTCCAATAAACTATATAGTTCGTCAACATTCACAAATTAAATTCCATCAAAACATCTGTCGTGTCAAAGAAAGTCTAAATTGTTAAATTTGAATAATATTTTGATTCTGGATAATGTAACTGTTTTCACTGAAAAAAGTTGTTCTCATCCAAAACTAGATAAACGCCCCTTTTGTTTTGGATTTGGATTACTGAGTTTGTTTTTTAGACTACATGGAGTTTTGCTCATTTCCATACATATATATATATATATATATATATATATAGTCCCCTTCTAATAAGGACCACCTCATTTTAATAAAATAAGGACCTCCCTTTTCCAATTGAATTTAGATGATCCGAGCCGCTCAATGTGTTCAGAACGTGATTTTAAGGGTACCAATGTGAAATCAGCACACACAAAAAAAGACCAGGAAGGGCTTCATCCGAGCATTTTTTGTTTATTTTTTATCGAACGGTTTAAATAAAAACTGCTCAAATCAAGCCTCTCCCGGTCATTTTTTTTGCCGATTTCTCGTAGGTACCCTTAAAATCACGTTTTGAACACATTGAGGTCCTCATTTTAAGGTCCTTACCGGAAAATTTTTGTGTGTGTGTGTGTGTGTGTATATATATATATATATTCTGATTTCATTTTGGTGAAAAAAAAAACACTTGAAAAGTTTTTAGAAATCATATTTTATTGTGCAAACACTTGAAATGTTTCAATTCCATACCGTTGAGAGCACTGATATTGGCAATTGCATTTCCCCTCAAGTGTAGCTCCTTCAAATTGTTCAAACCATCAAATTCTGCATTAAAATGAAAAACTACGTAACACTTTAACGAGGACAACGATAAATTATATATGAATAAAGAAAAAAAAGGAGTAGGAGACAAATGCTTGGATTCATATCCTTATACATATGTGTTTTGAGCCATTCAAAGCATTTGCACACAACAGATCACCCATATCCGACAAGTGCAGTACTTACATATTTATGTGAGAACATGCATCTTTGAGGGGGAAAAAGGACTGTTGTGACTTATGCTTTGGGTTTCACAACGAATATATTGTACAGTTTAAATTAACTTACCTTTGACATAAATTGACCCATTCAAATTATTCCAATTCAGGCGTAGAAACTTCAAGTTTGAAAGCCTATTCAAAGACGGTAGAATGCCATTTTCAAGATTATTCATGCGAAGATCAAGATCCTCCAAATTAGTTAAATTTGACAAAATTCCAATACCTGCGAGAGAAACACATGATTTTGATATGTATCACAGTCAGCACAAATTTTTTAATCATGTTAGGAGACCCCAAAGCAAAGAGAAAAGAAAAAAGAAAGTAGTATAACTAAAAGAAAAATCTTCTTATTCGGCCTCCGCATGGGAGGGCATTTATTGGTTTTAACTTAATGGCTTGTTTGTCAGCGGCCAAAATAATACATTTTTTTAAGGAGAGATTAATTATACGTGGTATGTTTGGGTAATTCCTTCTTTCTTTCCCTCATTTTTTTAGGTCAAGCGGAAATTATGTTCGGGTAATTCTATGGGGATACGAGTAGGTGGACGTCATTAATGTAATTGATAATGACATTTTTCATGTAGAATAATGTCATTTTTGTAAATATAGGTCAAATGTAGAATGTGGACAATGTATGAATTGAGGGTAAGAGTGGGAACTTTGAATCTTCATCCAAGGGAATATAATGAATCCCCATATTTTATATCCGGATAAAGAAGAGAGTTAGTACCAAACACCGAATGCACCCATGCTTTAAGCCATTAGATGATTATATGTATTAATCTGAACCCTTCAATAATTAGGGAGTAATACCTACTACCTGTACGTATAGACCGTCACCCTCTCTATAAAAAAGAGAGAGACTAATTTGCACTTTTAGCCCCTTAACTACTTATTTATGTTATTTCAAAAAAGGTACTTATTTATTTCTAATTAGGTAAAACATTTTCTATTTTTGATTGACAAGGAAAATCTCTAATATTATAAATTGACCAAATTATATGGTTTTCCAATAAACTATATACTTTGTCAATCACAAATCGAGTTCCATCAAAACCCGTCGCGTCAAAGGAAGTCGAAACTATTAAATTTAAAAAATATTTGATTCTGGATAAATATTTCAGAAAAGCACATAGCCAATTGATCAGTTGAAAATTCAAAAAGTTCAGAGAACGTTACCTTTTTCTCCGGAAAAAATTCTAAAATTCTTCTAAAAAGAGTTTTTCTGCCCAAAACAAAAGGAGCGTCAATCAAGTTTTGGACTAGTAAATCTACTAAGTTTGTTAATTTTTGTTTTGATAAGAAAAAAATTTTATTCAAAAATCTTGACAAAAAGGACATTAAGATGGGAGAAGGGGAATACAACCAAGGGTTAGATGACAAAAAAAAATTGTATGGAAAAAGCCCAAACACTCCCAAATGGGCCAGGCCCCAAAAAATACAACATAAATCAGCATATGGGCCTGACCCAAATCTGCTAAGTTTGTTTTTGAGACTACTTGTCTTATATGGAGTTTAGCTCATTGCCATATATAATCTGATTTCATTTTGGTGAAAAAAAAACGTACACTTGAAAAGTTTTTAGAAATCATATTTTATTGTGCAAACACTTGAAATGTTTCAATTACATACCGTTGAGAGCACTGATACTGGCAATTGCATTATAGGTCAAGTCTAGCTCCTTCAAGTTGTTCAAACCATCAAATTCTGCATTAAAATGAAAAACTACGTAACACTTTAACGAGGACAACGATAAATTATATATGAATAAAGAAAAAAAGGAGCAGGAGACAAATGCTTGGATTCATATCCTTAAACATATGTGTTTTGAGCCATTCAAAGCATTTGCACGCAACAGACCACCCATATCCGACAAGTGCAGTACTTACATATTTATGTGAGAACATGCATCTTTGAGGGGAAAAAAGGACGGTTGTGACTTATGCTTTGGGTTTCACAACGAATATATTGTACTGTTTAAATTAACTTACCTTCGACATTAATTGACCCATTCAACATATTCCAAGCCAAACGTAGAAACTTCAAGTTTGAAAGCCTATTCAAAGACGATAGAATGCCATTTCCAAGATTATTCTGGCCTAGATCAAGCTCCTCCAAATTAGTCAAATTTGACAAAATTCCAATACCTGCGAGAGAAACACATGATTTTGATACGTATCGTAGACAGCACAAATTTTTTTAATCATGTTAGGAGACCCCAAAGCAAAGAGAAAAGAAAAAAGAAAGTAGTATAACTAAAAGAAAAATCTTCTTATTCGGCCTCCGCATGGGAGGGCATTTATTGGTTTTAACTTAACGGCTTGTTTGTCAGTGACCAAAATAATACATTTTTTTGAAGGGGGGGGAATAATTATACGTGGTATGTTTAGGTAATTCTTTTTTTTTTTTTAGGTCAAGCTGAAAATATGTTTGGGTAATTCTATGGGGATACAAGTAGGTGGATGTCATTTATGTAATTTATAATGACATTTTTCGTGTAGAATAATGTCATTTTTGTTAATATAGGTTAACTGTAGAACGTGGACAAAGTATGAATTGGAGGTAAGAGTGGGAAGTTTGAATCCTCATCCAAGGGAATATAAGAAATCACTAGATTTCATATCCCCGATAAAGAAGAGAGTTAACAAATGCAGAATGCACCCATTTTTTAAGCCATTATATGATTAAGTTTTAATCTGAACCCTTCAGTAATTAGGGAGTAATACCTACTATCTGTACATATAGATCATCACCCTTTCTATAAAAAAAGACTAATTTGCACTTTAGCCCCATAACTAATTATTTATGTCATTTCAAAAAAAAGTACTTATTTATGTCTAATTAGAGAAAGCATTTTCTATTGTTTGACTGACTAGGAAAATCTCTAATATAATAAAATGACCAAATTATATGGTTTTTCAATAAACTATATACTATGTCAACATTCACAAATCGAATTCCATCAAAATCCATCGCGTCAAAGAAAGTCTAAACTGTTAAAAGATTATGCAGAAAATGGGATTTGATCAGAGATGGGTTCGATGGATTATGGAGTGTGTATCCTATGTCTCTTATTCAGTTATTAATAATGGGGAAGCAAAGGGATATATTAAGCCTTCTCGGGGCATTCGACAGGGCGATCCATTGTTGCAGTATCTGTTCTTGATTTGTGGTGAGGGGCTTTCGGGGTTGATTCAAGAAGCTGAGATGTCCGGCAAGATCCACGGAGTCAAAGTTTGCCGAGGTAGCCCATCGGTTAGCCACCTATTTTTTGCAGACGATACTTTGGTTTTCAACAGGGGTAGTGAGGAGGAGGTGGGGAACGTTATTGATATTCTTCAGAAATACTGCAAGGCGTTAGGTCAACTGCTTAATTTTAGCAAGTCCGTTTGTTTTTTCAGTAAGAACACTCCTATCACTGAGAGAAACCGTTTGAGTCAAGATTATGGGCATTCCGAGTGATGTTAACTTGGGTTGCCTACGGAGATTGGGGGTTCTAGGTACAATGTTTTCTCATTTCTCAAGGACAGATTGCGCATTATTCTGGAAGGATGTAACGATAATTTTTTGAACCAAGCTGGGAAAGAGGTACTATTAAAATCGATTGCTTTAATGTTGCCGAACCATATTTTCCGGATAAATTGTGTAAGGAACTGAATGGGTTGATGGCACGTTTTTGGTGGGGATAAAAAAACAAGGAAAGGAAAACACACTGGTTATCGTGGGATAAACTGTGCGGAAAAAAAAGGAGGTGGTGGTCTTGGCTTTCGGGACCTTCGCTGCTTTAACCTGGCTCTTTTGGCTAAGCAAGGGTGGTGGCTACTGAAGGGAGGACGTTGTCTTCTACAATGAATTCTCAAGGCCAAGTACTTTTCGAATGGCTCTTTTCTTACGGCAAGAGCGGGTTCGAATCCATCTTGGACTTGGAGAAGCATATTGGAAGGGACATAGATTATTAATGTGCGTTTGCGATGGAGGATTGGAACGGGGGATATGGTGGTTATTGATAGGGACCAATGGCTCCCAAAATCTGAACCCACGGCTCCGGCTAGTGTTAAAGAAGAGGGGAGAGGGAGGAAAGACCAGTTTCTCATATACCCCCACACTCGGGGTTCGAAGGAAGATCTGGTCAATTAAGGAGACTTTCATCACGGAGGAGAGCCAGCTAATTCTTTCCTTTCCCTGCGGAAATATCCAGTAGAAGACAAGATTATTTGTCATTTTTCGGAACTATACGGTCAAATCGAGGTATGAATCTGCTAAAATGGATGTTTGGGTAGAAGGGCTGTGGGTGAAAGTAGCAACAAACAACAAATGAAGAAAGTGTGGAATGGTGTATGGTCGCTTCCGATACAAAGGAAGGTTCAGCATTTTATATGGAAGACGCTCAGAGATATCGTGCTACTGTGCTAGTCAAGGAGACTCTCCATAAATGCAGGTTAACTTGTGATATCCTTTGCCCTTTGTGTGGAGAAGGAGTCTATTGTTCATTTATTGGTGAGGCGGGATTTTGCTCAAATGGTCTGGTATATTTCTCCTTTTCGGTTAGATATGAGATCAATTTCTAGAGAATCTCTGATTGATTGGCGGATTTGTACGTTAGAACGGTGGAAGGATAGAGAGGATGCAAAGAGTTTCTGGACTGAAGTGTGTTACATTATTTGGAGAAAATGGCTAAGCCTTAATGAAGCAGTCTTTAATGACCATTTTGATAGGCTTGATAGGGTTTTCCAAGCAGCAATCAGAGATGCAATAGAATTCTTGGCCGTGCAAGATGAGAGAGGTTGACGTGAGGATGGGATTCGACAGGACCAAATGCGTGACTCGTTCAGTGTGGTTGCGACCAAGATATGGGTGTTACAAACTCAATTTCGATGGTGGCATGGATAAGCACAGGGGACGATGTGGTATGGGAATGGTTGTTCATGAATGGAATGGGAATTCGTTGCAGCTAGCGGGCAATTGGGAGGCAGCATTTGACTGATCCATCAGTGGTGGAGGCAAACAAGGGATGGGCTTGTGTTTGCAAGGGAGCTTGGGGTGGATGCGAATCTTGTTGAAGGGGATTCGCAACATTTGGTACAGTTGGTGCAAAGGCGTAAGAAGACCATCAGGGGGCTGGGGTGATTGTAGTAGATATCTTACACCTTCTAGATGGGTTTTCTGGTTTGTCAGGAGGAGTGGTAATGGGTTCCCCATAGTATCGCTCAAAAAGCAGTGAGAGGTCTTGTCTTTTCTACGTGGAAGTTTAGGCCTCCGGTGTGGCTTCTTTCCTCTCGTCAAGGGGATGGATGCGCCCTATTTGATGTATTTTTTTCACTTCTTCTGTTCTATCTATAAAATCGTAATCCTATCGATTGACAAAAAAAAAACTTACCTTTGAAATAAATTGACCCATACAAATTGGTGCCAGCCAAATTTAGATTCTTCAGGTTTGAAAAGTTATTCAAAGACGGTAGAATGCCATTTCCAAGATTATTCCAACTAAGATCAAGCTCCTCCAAATTAGCCAAATTTGAAAAAATTCCAATACCTGTGAGAGAAACACATGATTTTGATACATATCGCAGTCAGTACAAATTTTTTAATCATGTTAGGAGACCTCAAAGCGAAGAGAAAAGAAAAAAGAAAGTACTATAACTAAAAGAAAAATCTTCTTATCCAGCCTCTGCATGGGAGGGCATTTATTGGTTTAACCTTATCAACTTGTTTGTTAGCTGCCAAAATAATACATTTTTTTGAAGTGGAGATTAATTATACATGGTATGTTTGGGTAATTCTTTCTTCTTCTTTTTTTAGGTCAAGCAGAAATTATGTTTGGGTAATTCTGTAACGACCCGACTTTTTCTTAAATAAACTCCAAAATACCCCGTATTTTACAAACTTCTAGGCCCCTATTTGTCTTTATACAAAATTTTACACTTTCAAAATAATACAAAAATCTGAAAATAATGCCAGAGCCGACTCTAGTCTTGTTACCAATCTCAAGCAATACTGGCCCAGTTTTCACCTCTGGTGCCACTCCTGGAAGATACTTGTCTGCTACGGCCTATGGGGCCCACTAATTTATCTGCAAAAGAAACTAGCCGGTGCGGGGCTAGGGTACTCCGTACCATGAGTGATGAGATTCACTCAATAGATACCCTAACCCATTAATTCAT
Organism: Rhododendron henanense subsp. lingbaoense; assembly: GCA_020567845.1. NCBI lineage: Eukaryota > Viridiplantae > Streptophyta > Magnoliopsida > Ericales > Ericaceae > Rhododendron > Rhododendron henanense. The sequence goes on from CM036312.1 coordinate 53,347,464, forward strand.
ACAATACAAGTAATAACATGTCGAGTAACAATAAAAACTACAACAAAATTCGATTCTAGCGACGCACAATAGTATGTTGGCAAAGGCTTATTTGCATTGGCAAAGGGTTTTGGCGAAGCAAGTCCCTGCGTCCGCATGCCGTCGGCGTTGCTATGTTGGCAATAGTATTTGCCGACGCGAACACCTCCGTTGCCAAAAGGCAGTAGATTTGGCGAAGCGCTTTGCGTCGGCGAAAGTATGGTTGATGTGGGAAACGTATTACACCTTTGCCGACGTGTTTTGCGTCACCAATAGGTAGCCTATTGGCGACACCAGTTGTTGCGTAGCCGAAAGGTTACCTGATGAAAAAATACAATTTTCTCACACCTCCTGGGTTTCAAACCCGGGTCATCAGACTATACAAGCCTTTGCGCGCAAGGCTCTGACCAACTACACTATACACATTTTTCTTATATTTTTGGAATATCTAATATATATAGTATATAGTTAACATTAAAATAACAATTAAAGCTGAATCGAACGTGATTTTGAACCTTTAAACATTAAAATTAACAATTTTGATAAACATGGAAATTGTAGCCCTTTGTGTTATCGTTCAAACCCAATTTGAATTACCCCCAATCAGAGTTAATTTATTTAGTAATTCGGGCATAACTTTTTACTCATAATTGTGATTGAGGTAATTCAAATTGGGTTTGAACAATAACACAAAGGGCTAACAACTTTCAAGCTTATCAAAATTCAAATTGGGTGAAGCAATTTAAGTATTTTGGACCGAAAAAAGACTGCGTCTTCTCGAAACGATGTCGTTTCTTGTTATTGTATTTTAATAATTTTCTTTTTGCGATTGTTAATTTCTTCTACTCCCTCCGTCCCAATTTAAATGTCTACTACGGATTTTTGTTCATTTTCAAACCCAAAAAAATATTTTTATATTTTATTTTTTTATTTTCTTACACCAAAGTAAACTGAAAATGCACAAAAATTCGTAGGGGACATTTTAATTGGGATGGAGGACGTAGATACTATATCTATGTATTAATTTCACAGGTTCACTAGATTTTTTTAATTTGTTATCATTACATACTTGATCAGACGTAAAATACCATTCTAATAAAGAATCTACGTCCCGATGAAGGGGCTTTCAAAATTGGACAGATCAAAAAATTTACAAGAATGATAAGCACAAGACCTTGGTTCAGAAATAAATAAATTCAATGTATACCTTTTAAAGGTAGTGGTCAGCTAATTTTTTAAATGATCGATCGAAACCTTTAGCATTTAACGTCTTATCAATTATATCATTCTTGCCAAAATTGGTGATAATCAGATGTCAGGAACTATATGATCGTAACACATTCGGTGGCTCCTGAGGCATTAAAGTCCTACAGTGTACAACTTGAGGGCCGCTTGAATTATTTTTTTAAATTGGAACCATTTATCTTATACTCCCTCCGTCCTATAATATTTGTCCGGTCCGCAAAACAAGAACGTAAAAATATTACAATTTTTGCAAGAAAATTTCAAATTTTTTTTAACAATTCATTAGATATCGATGAGTTCTTGTAATTTATGAAAAAAAATTGAATTTTTTATTGAAAAAAATGCATTACTCCCTCCGTCCCTTTTTAAATGTCCTGCTTCGTAACTCCAACTTATTAAAAAGACATCAATATTATACATTTCACATCAACTTTTTCCTCCACTTTCCCTACTTACCCATCATCATTACATTTTTACTCACTTACTTTTCAAAAAGGAATCTACTTTTAGGGACAAAATAGACAATGCACCAACTTTTACACACTAACTTTATAAAATGGACACTTATTAAGGGACAGCCCAAAATGGAATACTGGACTCTAAAAAAGGGACGGAGGGAGTATTTTTTAGTCCTCGTTTTGCGGAACGGACAAACATTTTGGGACGGAGGAAGTAAATAAAAAGGATTAAACCATTTCTGCCAAGAATGAAGTAAATCTCTTTTCATTACATACTTGATCGGATGTAAAATATCATTCTAATAATGAATCTGTATCCTGATGAAGGGACTTTCCAAACCCGATAGACCTAAAAATTTACGAGAGAGATTAAAACACTAACCACAACAAAATGAACGTTATTGATCGTCGTGATTGTGCTGCGGTCATCTGGCTACTATACATTAGACTATAGCATAAGACATTGGTTTAGAAACAAGTAAATTGACTGTATAGATTCTAATGGTACGTAGTTGCTGGCTCATTTTTTTTAATGGTCAATCTAAACCATTAGGATTTAACGTCTTATCAATTATATCATTCTTGCCAAAAATCGGTGATAATCTGATCTCGGCAACTACATGATCGTAACATATTCGGTAGTTCCAGAGGCAGCATTAAAATCCTATAGTGCACAACTCGAAGGCCATTTGAGCTATTTTTTAAAATCAGAACCGTCTATCTTTTACATAAGAGGGATCAAATATATATTCCTGCCAAAAATGAAATAAATCTCTTATCGTTACATATTTGATCGAACGTAATATATCATTCTAATAATGAATTTTTGTACCGATGAAAAACTTCATACCGAACAGCGACGCACTTCACGTCGCCAATTGCAAAGATTGTTGGCGCCAAATATCCCGCCAAAAAATTTGCCCTTTGGCGATGCGATTTGCGTCGCCGAATGTGAAGACTGTTGGTGACATCAAAGTGTGTCGCCAATACATACCCAACGGCGACGCACCTCGTGTCGCCGAATGTGAAGACTTTTGGCGACATCAAAATGTGTCGCCAATACATATCCAACGGTGACACATTTTTGTTGTGTCGCCAATCCTTGTCGCCGAATGTGAAAATTATTGGCAACATCAAAGTGTGTCGCCAATACATACCCAATGGCGACGTATTTTTGGGTGTGTCGCCAATTCTTGTCACCAAAAGTCAAATTTATTGTAGTGAAAGAAACAGTTAATAGATCATAACAACAATTAACTTTTTATGAATTTCTTGATTTTTAGTGAATTCTAGATTTCTCCACCATGAGAAATACTCCTCCCAAACAATCTCTGAAGTATGTCAACTTTGCAGATTTATCCCCTACTTACTTGCCCAGTCAGGGGGTCCCAGATGAATAAGACGAAACTAATATATCGGGTCAAACTCAATTGTACCATCACAAGGAGCGAATGATAAATCAACCAACCGCGAGAAATGATACTCATACTCTGGTTTCAATCAATAAAACCCATCCCCAGTAAATACCTGGAAGATAAATCCAACAGTGCCATATTCAGGGTTCGATACAAATATCCACTGATTTTTAACTACAAGTGCTGATTCCGCCGACCATACTTTCAATACCTACCGTACGTGCTCTCGGTCACTTTGGTTTTTTCCTGACCGAAACTATAACCACTGACTTCTCATCATTGCACTTTCCATAATTTTAACGTCTAATCTAATTTAAATCCAAACACGAGTACCACCCAGTGTACCTATTGTCCAATTCTACATTTGCGTAAGCGTAACATGCCAAGTAATGCCGAATCAAATAACAATTCAATGGTCTTAATCACATCATCTCATTTTTACAGCTAACAAAGTTGCCCGTTAATTGTTAAAATCATAAGATTTTATTCCGATGTGATTAAATAACGATTTTATTAACTATGGTGATAACTTAACAATTAACCATTTTACATCATAATCAAATTGTTATTGAAAATAATTTTAATTTATCAAAATATTTTTTTTGAAACTAGTTTCATAATTTGTTGTTTTCTTCCTAGAGATTCCTTTTTAATAGTAATTATTATCGTATTTCTTGATAATACTAATTTTCTTAAATTCATATAATACGCACTAAAATATTTTCCTTATTAACCTTATATACGTAAAAATGATCTTGAATTGCTTGTATGTAACTAGTGAGATGAAAAACCTATTACTATTAAGTCTACATGTCCTTTATTTCTCAAACTTAGGTTTTTAAATTCTAAATTCGTAGTTCTACTAAAATAACCTACTAGCAGATATTGACATAATATTTTCCATATAACATTTTACTAACTTATATTTTTCTTATAAGTTGGCTTTTATTTACTCATAAGAATTATTTATTATCCAAATTTTACTAATAATAATATTTTGTGTTGTTTAAAGAAAAAAAATCGTACTTTTAATCCGATGAAATCATTGATACGTCTCATACAACACAATGACAACTTTCACAATTCTCCAATTTTTAGTCCGCAAAGAATACCATATCTAAACAATAATGCTAATTTAATAAACGGAGCAGAAGTAAACTAAACCGAAAAATAGATGTTTTTAGAAATGTGACATTCATTTTTAAAAAGTTCAAAGAACGTTACGTTTTCTCCGGAAAAAATTCATCTCTAAAAAGAGTTCTCCGCCCAAAACAAAAGAAGTGTTAATCAAGTTTCGGATTTGTAAATCTACTGAGTTTGTTTTTTAGACTACTTGTCTTACTTGTAGTTTATCTCATTTCCAAAAATAATCTGATTTCATTTTGGTGAAAAAACACAATTGAAAAGTTTTTAGAAATCATACTTTATTGTGCAAACTCTTGAAAAGCTTCAATTCCATACCGTTGAGTCTGGCAACCGCATTTCGGCTCAAGTCTAGCTTGTTCAAACAAACAATCAAATTCTACTTTCAAATGAAAAACTACATAACGCTTCAACGAGGACAACAATAAATTATCTATTAATCAAGAAAAAAAAGGAGCAGGAGACAGATGCTTGGACTCGGATCCTTTTGCATATGTGTTCTAACCCATTTGATGCATACGCAACTCACCCATATCAGACAGGTGCAGTTATATATTTGTGTGAATCGGCACATCGGTATCCAAAGCATTTTTTAGGGGAAAAAACATTGTGTTGTGACTTATGGTTTGGGTTTCACAACGAATTATACATTTTAAACTTACCTTTGACATAAATTGAATCATTCAATTTGTTCCCAGCTAGACGTAGAAGCTTTAGGTTTGAAAGCTTATTCAAAGACGGTAGAATGCTGTTATCAAGATAATTATAGCTAACGTCAAGCTCCTCCAAGTTACTGAAATTTGTCAAAATTCCAATACCTGCGAGAGAAATGGATAATTTAACTAATTGATTTATTAATTAAACGCAAATGGCAATGGATGGATAGTTGAGTCATATTTAGTAATAGTCTGTCCTGCAATAGACTTTGAAAATAATAAACTTAATTTTTTGAGTCGTTCACGTCGTTGTTTAAAACATATTTTTTTAGAGTTTCGTAAAAGATCAACTCATTCGGATATCGGTAAAGGCTCTTGATCTGTATTTTTCCCCAAATTTGACAGGTTAAAAACTAAACACCGATATCCGAATGAGTTGATCTTTTATAGAAACTCCTACAAACATGTTTTAAGCAATTTGTGTCAATTGTTTTATCCCTTGAACTCTCCCCACATATTTATACGTATATGTACATACATATACACTTTTAGAAGCCACTCTGTTTTTACATTTCAAGTTTGAACAACTCAATGCTCGACGTGCCTACATTTGTGACTAATTATTTAATCAAGGAATATTAATGTCACTTTAAGAGTACATAATGCTTGTTTAGAGGTAATTAATGACATTGGAACCAAGTAGAGACCAACATGCCTCTCGGAGATGTCAACGAACTTTGAGTAATAGTCAAACAATCGAGGTGGTTATTCGATTCTTTGACCGAAATTGCACAATAGATTCGTAGTCAAAATTCTCCATCACAAACAATTCGGTCATACAAATAGGTTTTAGCACAATTGTTTTCGCAATTGACTATTTAGACGCAATAAATTTATGAGTTGATTTGTTAATTTATTCATAGTAAGTTTAATTATACTTGTTTTCAGAATGAAAAATATTGCACAAAACAAATTGGTTTTACTTCTCTACTAGACAAACACAAGCACATGATTAATTATGTAGCTTCAAATTCTGTGAATTTGCACTGCATAAAATTTTGTTATGAAATTCATCACAAACTTCTCAACCGATTATTGATGTGTAGAATATACGTTAAATCGATTTTGTAATTGACTGAAGAAAAAAGAAAAAATTGAATTTTGAGGTTAGATTTCATTTCATCATGTAAAAGATGTCAGAAGCCATACCTTCATTCCCGACGAAAATACGCAATTGGTTCCAAGACAAGTTTAGGCTTCGGAGTGATTCAAAAGGGAGAAGAATAGAGGCATTTAGATGCAAATAACCACCTCTCAGATAATCACTTGCGCCATAGAGTTCAAGTTTGATAACTCGACGAGTAGTGGAATTACACTCAACACGTTCCCATTGGCAACAGTCCATGTTATTGTCTTCCTCCCAAGAAGGCAACGAAGTGCCGTATGGAAAATTGATGGAGTCTTTGAGTTGCAAGAGAGCGATTCTTTCTTTTTCCAAACACCCATTGCATCCATTTTGTATAGCCAACATAACCACGAGTAGTACCCATAGTGATCTCATCAATAAATGTTGCAAGTACTCCATCCCTACACTTCAAAAATACTATGACACGGCCTCTGCTTTGCTTTGTTTAAATAAGCAGCTAGGTTACTTACTCTTTTTTTTTTTTTTTTTGGTAACTTAGCTTGAAATAGAAAAAATACTAACCGAATATACAGCCTACAAGGGGTAAGGTTACTTACTTACACAGCTAACCACAAGAATCTTGGGTCTCAAAATCCAATCTATTTCTCTGCACATGGTCTTCCATAAGTTTTTTCCTCAATTATTAATATCATTTTCCTTTCTACGTCTCTCCACTCATTACTCAAAAAATCTCCCTCAAAATCTAAACCAAACAATTCATTAGATTCTGATGTTCAAAAAAAAAATCATTAGGAAGGTAATGAGCGTAGAAAGAAATAGAGGTAATAATTTGAGAGAGATAAAGAGAGAAATGAGAGTAATGATTGGAGAGAAGTAGAATAATGATTATAATCCAAAATTCAAAACCCTTAAAACCAACAAGGTCTAAATTCCCGAACCTTGAAATTTTGAAATCTTGTTGTTCATAGTTCGGTCCTCGCGTTTACGAAATTCTAGTTCCGTCTCTGCACAAGATCATACAGTACTGATATTTCTCAATAGCGCTTGTCAGCCACTCAATGTGACAAGCAAACAAACAGATAGCCTTTCAAAATCAATTTGGGAAACACGGCTAAGGGTCCACTCCGTAGTCTTCGTCAAAGTCGTCCATTTTTAACTCTTTCTTCCTCAATTCCTATTCATCTCGGTCTCTCATTAGGATCACATCAGGAAAGCCAAATAGAACGACACGGCACACCATCTCTTTTCAATCATATTTCTCAAAACTAGGCCTCAAATTATTAAATATTTCGCTATTGCCACGACATTTGTTCGGCTCCTAAAACTTGGATTGGGCCTATCTTATATGGAAAATTCTAAAATCAGCCTAATGGGCTAACAATAAGAAGTGTGAATGTATATTAAAAAGTGTAAAAAAAATATAGAAAATTTCCTTATTTTTTTGTGTGCTTATTGTCAATCCATTGGGCTGACATTAGAAAGACCGATCTTATATAATGTAGATTGGGCAGCCTTAAACTAAAAAGTAATGGAGCATTAACATATATAAGGGGCTTTGTATTTTCGAATCCACCTGTCACTTTGTAACCTAGATTTATTTCAATCAAAGGATTTCTTATTCGGATTTACTGGATACCGTCAACGCTCGCAGGCCCTCAATGCCATCAAAGGATTTATCTCCTTGTTAAAATCTTCACCAACTGTTGAGAATCCCATTCCATAGCTATATTTTGCAATCCAGCTTTCTTTGCGAACTCAATGCCCGCCCGCCCGCCCACCACACACCAATTTCGGCTCCCAATGCTGTCGCTGTAATCCCCAAATTATGACAATGTTGTATATGTCTAAAAATAACATTATTGCTGCACCGATTTGATGGCGTTGTATATATCTAATTATAATTTGTTACTATTTCTCCCTTTTGTTTCTTCAAAATTTTGTTCAGTTCAAAGCACTGCACTGTTGGAAATTACACCCCTAATTGTACATCTTCCTCTGGTAAGTAAGTACCCATGAAAGTTCTTGAAAACTATATTTCATGAGTCAAATTTGTTCTGGGTGCTACCCACCACCAAATTCATTCCAACACCCATTGGTTGGAAGCAAAATTCTACCAAATTTTATTCGGAGGGAAGAAAAGCGTAACATGTTGGAATTTATTTATGTGGCTCACATGCCACATCAATCCTATTTATATTTTATAGAATTTATATTCGTAACTAAAATATGGGTAGTAGATTTAAATAAAATATTGTCCAAATAATTGGTAACTATTCATGAAAAAGTTTGGTGACTATTCATGAATAGATATAGTGATTATCTATGAATGAGTTTAGCGACCATTCATGTATAAGGTTGAAACTATTAACGAATAGGTGTCTTATTACTTCTTTGATGGAAGGAAGTATAAATGGTTGTGTTCATTGAGAAAGGGTCTCGATCTATCTATATAAAAGCCTGTGATCACCTGTTAGATTATGGGTCTATTTGTATCTAATATAAATATGTGTCTTATCATGTAATTAGTTTAAGTATCTAGGACCGTAGTGCAATTATTATACATCTTGTATATATATTTTACGTTGAATGAAATCAACCCCAATGGTTTTTCTCCCTATTACGATTACCCTAAAACTGAACATGGTATCAGAGCGATAGAACTTGGCGACCTACTACATTCTTCTCATCGATCAGCACCGCGTGAACAGTATTGCGTGAACAGTGCTCGTCGTGAACAGTGCTCGTCGTGAACAGTACCGCGTGAACAGTACTCGCGTGAACAGTTGCGTGAACAGTACTCGCGTGAACAGTGCTTCGATCAGTTAGGGTTTACCATCGCCGTCGATCACGATTTGCTCGCCGTCATTTCTTCTCGCCGATCAGATCTGTTTTTTCCTTCTCTCACGAAATTTCAGCACTATTTCAGTCAGATCTGAAGGTATTCGGTGGTTTTTTTTAGGTTCTAGGGCTATTGGAACCTTTACTTATTGTTTTTGGAGTTCTAAAGCTACTGGGAACATTGTTTATTGTTTATTTGGCATTATTGTTCTGCTTTCAAGATGTCAGAAGAGAAAAAACAGGCTTCCGCTAGTGGCAAGGATGAGTTGAGTCGTGTAGGGACTCTGGATAACTCTCCGCTGGATATTTGTCCCATCAAATTGGATGGCACAAATTATTTACTTTGGTCTCGTACTTTTACATTAGCTATTGAAGCTAAAGGAATGTCTGAGTTCATTGAAGGCCCTGTTACTGAGCCTACTACTGATGTTGAACTCAAGAAGTTTAAGTCTCATCGATCTTTAGCCATGACCTGGTTGTTTAATTCTATGAAGGCTGATATTCGTAGTCCTTTCTTGCTTCTTGGTACTCCATATCAGATTTGGACTATTGCCAAACAGACTTATTCTCAGCAGGGCAATGATGCTCAATGTTTTGAGTTGCGAAAGAGACTTCGTACTATGGATCAACACAATCGATCTGTTGCTGTTTACTTTGCTGAGCTTAGTGGGGCCTGGCAAGAATTTGATTATTATCAGGGGTTTCAGGCAGTCTGCTCCGTTGATGCTGGTGCTTGGTTAAAAAGAATAGAGAAAGAGCGTGTGTATGACTTTCTTGCTGGTCTTGATGTGGAGTATGATCCAATTAGAGTGCAAGTGTTGGGTCGTGTCCCGTTTCCATCTTTGGGAGAGGCCTATGCCATTGTTCAACAGGAGGAGAGCAGGAGGGGTGCTATGTTGCAAGCTCCTACTTCTGATCGTTCTGCCTTGGTTGCTATTCCACAAGGACAGTTTGGGTCTGGCAGTGGAAAATCTCAGCCTGGTACTAGCAGTGGGATTATAGACCGCATGTCACTCCAGTGTGATCATTGCCACAACACTGGACATACCAAGGATTTTTGTTGGAAGTTACATGGTCGTCCTTCTCGTGGGCGAGGCAGTGGGCGTGGAGGTCGAGGTCGTGGTCCTGGGCGTTCTCAGGCCCAGGCACATGTTTCAGAGTTTGCTACCTTGTCCGATTCTGGGTACAGTACAGGAGTTCAGTCACCTTCTGATTCTATTGGTGGTTTCTCTCAAGCGGAGATGCAAGCTCTCAGGCGTCTTATGGCTCGGGCTGATTCTTCCTCTACTATAGCTCCTACTTCCACAGCAGCTCCTACTGCATCCTATTTTGCTCATTCAGGTATTCCAGCTAGTGCATTTACTGCCTCCTCCGAAATCCCTTGGATTATTGATTCTGGTGCTTCAGATCATATGACAGGTTGTTCCTCTGTTTTTGATTCCTATTCTACTTGTTCTGGTAAGGATAAGGTCCGAATTGCCGATGGGTCATTCTCTGCTATTTCAGGGAAAGGTTCCGTTCGCTATTCTCCCTCTATCTCACTCTCTTCAGTTCTCCATATTCCAAACTTTGCCACTAACCTTCTTTCAGTTAGTAGTTTTACCCATTCTGCAAACTGTTCTGTGACATTTTTTCCTACTCACTGTGTCTTTCAGGAACTGGAAACGGGGAAGGTGATTGGCAGTGGTAAAGCACATGGTGGTATCTATTATCTGGAGCATGCACCTCGCCCATCTTTGCCATCTTTATCATGTGGAAAAGCTCTACATGCAGATATGAGTTCCACTCTTTCTTTGTTACATCGGTGGCACCGTAGATTGGGTCATCCCTCTTTTGGGATATTAGAGAAGCTTTTTCCTACTTTAGTTAAACATTGTCCTAGGGATCAGTTTTTTTGTGAAGCTTGTGAGTTTGGGAAACATAAACGCTCTTTTTATGCCCCTATTAATAGACGAAGTGATTCTCCATTTATGGTTATTCATTCTGATGTTTGGGGTCCTTCTCCCATTACTTCTTTAAAGGGCTATCGTTGGTTTGTTACCTTTATTGATTGTTATTCTCGTGCCACATGGGTGTACTTACTCAAGTCAAAGAATGAAGTATTTTCCTGTTTCAAATATTTTCATAAGATGGTGTGCACTCAGTTTGATACACATATTAAAATTCTTCGGAGTGATAATGGGACTGAGTATATTGATAAGATTTTTCGGACATATCTAGCTGATAATGGTATTATTTTTCAGACGACTTGCGTTGACACTCCACAACAAAATGGAGTCGCTGAACGCAAAAATCGTCATCTTGCTGAGGTAGCTCGATCCCTTTTGTTCACTATGAATGTTCCCAAATACTTATGGGGAGAAGCTGTTTTAACTGCCACATATCTTATCAACCGTATGCCATCCAGTGTCCTCAATTTTAAAACACCCATTGAGTGTCTGCCAAGCAGTTGTCGAGTTACGACTCTTCCACCTAGGGTGTTTGGTTGTGTATGTTTTGTTCATGCCCCCAAACCTTCTGGGGGCAAGTTCGGCCATAAAGCCCATAAGTGTATTTTTGTTGGGTACTCTCCTACCCAGAAATGTTATAAGTGTTATGACCCTTATTCTAGGAAGATGTTTGTCTCTATGGATGTTACTTTTTGGGAAACAGAGTTTTTTTATTCTCCCTCCAAACCATCTCTTCAGGGGGAGCATCAGCAAGAGGAAGAGATGCTTACCTTTTATAATCATAGTGAGGGGGAGCAATTGTTCTATGATCATAGTGAGGGGGAGAAGGAAAACACGGGAGAGGAACCGGTATCTGTTGAAAGGGAAAGGGAAACACATGATATTGGTGGTGACATTGAGGAACAACTACCTGCACGACTGCAGGGAGCTAACTTACAGAGGTATGCTAGACATAGAAAGTCTTCATGTGCGTTACCACTTTGTCAATCACAATCACCCACTCTAGTTCCGGATTCCTCAGCTGACTCTTCTGGTAATGATTCTCCTCTTATTGAACATCCTCCTATGGATCCTGACAATCTTCCTATTGCTATTCGAAAAGGTGTTAGATCTTGTACTCAACATCCTATCTCACAGTTTGTCTCTTATGACCGTTTGTCTCCTTCGTACTATGCCTTTGTCTCTTCTCTTTCCTCTATATCTATTCCACAGAATTGGCAGGATGCATTCAGGATACCTAAGTGGAAAGGAGCTATGGTGGAAGAGATGACAGCTTTGAAAAAGAATGGCACCTGGGATCTAGTGTCACTTCCAGAAGGGAAGAAGCCAGTGGGCTGCAAGTGGGTGTTCACTATTAAGCAAAAGGCTGATGGTACAGTTGAGAGATACAAGGCAAGGCTTGTTGCCAGAGGTTTTACTCAAACTTATGGTATTGACTATGAGGAGACATTTGCTCCGGTAGCGAAGATGAATTCGGTCCGAGCTCTCCTCTCGTGTGCTGCCCACTTGAATTGGCCTCTTCAACAGTTTGATGTGAAAAATGCATTCCTCCATGGTGATTTAAAGGAGGAAGTTTATATGGATATTCCACCAGGTTTCTCTTCTCCTGCAAGTAAGGGAAAAGTGTGTAGATTGAAGAAGGCACTTTATGGGCTGAAACAGTCCCCTAGAGCCTGGTTTGGCAGATTTTCTAAGGCTATGTTGAGTTTTGGTTACAAGCAGAGCCATGCAGATCATACGATGTTCACCCGACAAAGTAATGGTAAGATTGCTGTCCTTATTGTTTATGTTGATGACATAATAATGACAGGCAATGATGTGAGTGAGATTCATAATCTTAAGTCTCGTTTAGCTCAAGAGTTCGAGATTAAGGACTTGGGATCATTGAGATATTTCCTTGGAATGGAAGTAGCGAGGTCTGATAGAGGTATTTTTATTTCCCAATGCAAGTATATACTTGATCTTTTGGAAGAAACAGGTATGTTGGGCTGTAGACCTGCAGATTCCCCTATTGAGGCGAATCATCATCTTAGTGGAGATGTGGGGGAGCATACTGATAAGGAGAGGTATCAGCGACTTGTGGGTCGACTAATATACTTGGCCCACACCCGACCAGATGTTACTTATGCAGTCGGTGTTGTTAGTCAGTTTATGCATGATCCTCGTACTTCACATCTAGATGCGGTTTATCGTATTCTGAGGTATCTGAAATCAGCTCCAGGAAAAGGAATTTTGTTCTCTAATCATGGCCATTTGCGATTGGAGGCATTCACTGATGCTGACTGGGCTGGTTCTGTGGATGATAGACGCTCTACTTCTGGTTATTGCACTTTTCTTGGGGGTAATCTGATTACCTGGCGAAGTAAGAAGCAATCGGTAGTCGCCAGGTCTAGTGCAGAAGCTGAGTATAGAGCTATGGCTCATGGTGTTTGCGAGCTCTTGTGGCTCCAAATTTTGTTACGTGATTTGGGGTTTACTAATAGTGTTCCTATGAAACTCTATTGCGACAACAAAGCTGCCATCAACATTGCTCATAATCCCGTTCAACATGATAGAACGAAGCACATAGAGATTGATCGACACTTCATCAAGGAAAAGTTGAACGAGGGTTTGATATGTATGCCGTTTGTGAGATCTGGAGATCAGTTGGCTGATATATTCACAAAGGGGCTGGGTAGCAAGAGTTTTCATACTATTGTATTCAAGTTGGGCTTGATTGATATCTTTGCACCAACTTGAGGGGGAGTGTTAGATTATGGGTCTATTTGTATCTAATATAAATATGTGTCTTATCATGTAATTAGTTTAAGTATCTAGGACCGTAGTGCAATTATTATACATCTTGTATATATATTTTACGTTGAATGAAATCAACCCCAATGGTTTTTCTCCCTATTACGATTACCCTAAAACTGAACATCACCATCAAATATGTGTGAAAATCATTTATATAGATTCAAAATATATTTACTATGACAAGGTTACTTACTTACACAGCTAACCACAAGATCATACAGTACAGATATTTCTCAATATTGATTGTCAGCCACTCAATGTGACAAGCAAACAAACAGATTGCCTTTCAAAATCAATTTGGGAAACTCGGCTAAGGGTCACACTCCGTAGTCTTCGTCTTCGTCAAAGTCGTCGATTTTTAACTGTTTCTTCCTCAGTTTCTAATTTCCATCTCGGTCTCTCTTATAAGGAATCACATCATCAAGAAAACCAAATTGAACGACACGGCACATCATCTCTTTTCAATCATATTTCTCAAAACTAGGCCTCAAATTATTAAATATTTCGCTATTGCCACGACATTTGTTTGGCTCCTAAAACTTACAAATTTAATTCCGAAAAAAGAATTGATTGTTAATTTTGTGAAAACTAAATTAAGACTAATTAAAAGCAAATGAATGTTAAGAGATTCGATGGGAGAAAAGGTCTAGGGTTTAGAATCCATCTGTCCATTTGTACGTAACTTAGATTTATTTCAATCAAAGGATTTCTTATTCGGATTTACCGGATACCGTCATTGTTCGCGTGCCCTCGTGATTACTCCTAAGAATTTTCAAATATCATCAAGCGGCATAGATTATTTTTGCCTCGCACGAATCGTCTTATTAGTAAGATCCGTCTATCACGTTCAATTACCACGATTTCAATTAACAATCGCTATATGAAAAGTATTTGAAACCGCGGATAACAAACACACAATTCTATGGAAAAAATAAAATCAATTTCATAAACATGAAATCATCTAATTCATTCAATCAAATCCAATTATTAAATCCAACAAAAGCAATAAAATCTACGTTACTCGGAGTACAAACTTCATCTACGTTCTAGAAGACGGATTTAGCCCGCCACGAGGAGTCTTTGAGTTGCAAGAGAGCAACTCTTTCTTTTTCCAAACACCCATTGAATCCATTTTCTACAGCTAAGAGCATCCACAGTGGTATAATCAAAACAAAAAGGTTTATAAAGTTAGCAACATTTGCTCAAAAAGAGCTCACATTGGAATAACCAAATTTAGAAACATCTTAGCAACTCATCAAATTTTGGCTATTGGATAATCAAAACTATAAACCTTTTGCCAATAATCAAATTTAATTGTTTTCACATTTCCTCAATCAAGTATACCATCATTACACAAAAACTTTCTTTCTTCTATTTTCAACATGTGCACAACGAAAATACTTTTAAAAACAGTTTTTATTTTTTTTGAAAAAACAGTTTTTTTACACTTTTTTTTATTAAAACTGTTTTTCCCCTTTTTTTTAAAACAGTTTTATTTCAAAACAGGTTTTTTATTACAACTTTTTTTCAAAAACTGTTCTTTCAAAAGAAACAACTTTTTCTATTCAAAAACTGTTTTTTTTTTTACTTTTTCCCGAAAACTGTTTTTTTTTAAATCAAAGTTTTCAAAAAACTTTTTTTCTCTTTTTCTAATAACCTATTTTTATTAGTTTGAAAACTATTTTTAAAAAATTGTTTTCTATGTCACAATTTCTAGATTTTTATAAGTTAAAAAGGTGATGTGGCAAGTTTTGGTTATTCAATTTTGATTTTACCACTGTGGACCTCTACATTGCTAACTTTAGCAACCCCTTAAATGGATAACCAAAAGATGATGTGGCACCTTTTGATTATTCCACTGTGGATGCTCTAATAACATGAGCACCAATACCCATATTAACCTCATCAGTAAATGTTGAAAGTACTCCATCCCTACACTTCAAAAATACTACTACTGTGACATGGCCTTTTTGCTTCGTTTAAATAAGCTACCGTACGTGTTCCACTAGGTCCATTAAAAAAAATACTTATTTGTAATTTTTGAGCTTAAAAATAATAGATTTACTGAAATCTAAAAATATGTAATATAGATCTTGTTTAATAGATCTCGATAAAATCTTTTGAATGATACAAAAAAAATTGAAAAATTATTTTCGTAAGCCCATTATTTTTCGATGAGATTTTTTGAATAATGCAAAAAAAATTAAAAAATTATTTTCGTAAGCTAATTATTTTTAAATTTAAAAAAGGTACTTATTTTTTAAGTACTTATCCGGCTTAACAG
Source organism: Rhododendron henanense subsp. lingbaoense (assembly GCA_020567845.1). Classification (NCBI taxonomy): domain Eukaryota; kingdom Viridiplantae; phylum Streptophyta; class Magnoliopsida; order Ericales; family Ericaceae; genus Rhododendron; species Rhododendron henanense. The sequence goes on from CM036312.1 coordinate 53,363,413, forward strand.
GACGGGCCTTGACCAATCCGGATCAGTGCTTGTCTGCCTATCAATGTGAATTCACACACGCAATATTCTTTCCAAAAAATTGGAAACGACAAAGAAAATGGGCAAAACTTTTTTTTTATACCGGGGATACCAAGGGTGGTGGTATCTCCTCCGGTCCGTTTTTAATTTTTGGGCCATTTTTCGATCAAACTTGGATGATCGGCTCTGTTTATTTTGTAGAGTTCGGCGAGAACTTTAATCGTACCAAAAATTGTGTTCATCAAACTTGAATAGATACATGATCAGGACACATGAAAACTACAAAAAAAAAAACAAAATTGAATTCCGATTCAGTATTGTTTTAGATCTAGTTTTGATTTTCTTCAAGTTAAAAAATTTGACACGAAGTTCAATTTCCTCATCCAGTTATAGGAGTAAATATTTAACATAATCTCTACCCAATGGCTTACGCTCCGTTAGCCCCAAAGTATCAACGAAGTGCCATTTTGCTCTCCAGTATATAAATTGTGTATATTTTTTAGTCACCAACAAAGTTAATTTTAAATGTGTGTTTAATGGTCATCATACCTAATGCCGTCCGAATTGTCCTTCAAACAATTTTTGTATAGGGAAGCCAAAAAAAATTTGTTGATCGGCTCATTGGGAAGAATATTGGCAACTCTAATACTTTGAGGAACATCGATAAAATGGCACTTCAATATAGCCAACCATTGTTGCCAGTGTTCTAAAATAAGGAATTAATCGGCGATTAATTGTCAATTAATCGTTGGTGAGGCCTATCTGATTAGGTCCGATTAACAATTAATCACCAATTACGGAGTACTAATTAATATGCACTGATTAATCGCTCGAAGGTGGCCGATTGCCTAACTAGTGCCTAGCAACTTTTAGAAGTAAATAAATTATCTGCTACTAGACTTTGTTCACTCAGAACCACCCCCTCTCTTAGCACAGTCCCCAATAAGTATTCTCTCCGGTTATTGTCACTTATATATCTATATCTCTTCACTTATTATTCCAGAGAAGTAAAATCAAATAAATGTAATCGATTTTAGGGGTCACCAAGGAAGTTCAAGTAGACTCAAGTGCAGTAAAAAAGAATCAGGATCCATGATTCATCCTCTTTTTCCTAGAAAATACCAATGAAAGAGAAAGTCACAACTAGCAAGATTCCAAACGATGTAGGAAAAGGAGAATACGCAGGTCCATGGGGTCTTGCATTGAATTATTGAATGAAGAAAGCAATGGGAATAGAATAATGGATCAGGGCCCTCCTCCTGAAATTTCTCTCAAGGGAGAGAGAGAGAGAGCCAATAATGGAGTCTCCTCTATTTGCTAGGCTGAATCTATAGCCACGCATTAACGAAGGACAGCGGAAATTGAACGAAATATCTACAATAATGTTTTTGTTACTGTTTATATGATATGTGAGAAACCTTTAAATGATCTCTCACCTAACATTGCAATCACGTGTCCATCCAGCTACAACCCTACAAGGTACTATATTCAAACCTCTTCCAAATTTACGGCACGTGAAATGGGACTTGGGGATGTTGTAGTGTACATCCATACTGCCGATTCATGTGTTATTTCGGCACAAATGACTCAAATTTAATCCGTGCTTCTACAGATCTGTATCATTCATTGCTCAGATTAAAATCCGAACCATCCATTCCCGAAATTTACGGCTGGATTGACTACTATTTTGCATTTAGAATCAAAATGACACTTCGCTAATATTTTGATGAACATCGATAGAATGACACGTTCAATATTAGCCCACTGTGTGCTGCGAATAATTTAGTCTTCAATAAGTGAATTGATTTGTGAGCAGGGGAGTAGGTGAACGTATTCAATTCAGTCTTTTTGTAGTTGAATGTTCAATCTGGTCAGGACTCAGGACAGAGTGAACTTTTGTTAAACTTAGGTGAGATGTGGTTGAAATTTGAAGAATACTGTATATAATAAATAAAGGACAACAACGTAATATGGAAAAGAAAGGGGTTCAATTTGTTCTTAAATTGTTACCCATATAGAATGATAAGATTTTGAATTTGTAGAGTCCGCTGGAATGCGCTCTACTAACTCACTTTTGTTTTTTTCCAGATCGTAGCTTTCTACCTCCATTTGGAGGCTGAGTGCGGCCCTCGAAGGGATCTGCTTAATATTCTTTGTCTGTGACTCCACTTGACCTTTGTTCATTTACTATACGTGCATTTTACTATAAGATTTGGCAGCTGATTTTGCAACTCCTCTATTTGTTAATGTCACTCCCTTTTGTTTTTTTGCGATATACAAATCAAGTTCAACTTAATCTAATTGACCTCATTCACACATTGATGAATATAAATAGGATATAGAAGTGAAAAATAATTGTGTCAGTAATTAGTCACCGTAAAGTGGGGAAAAAAATTATATAGTAACCAAGATATATATATGTAGGAGGAGAATGAGAAGTGAAATGTATTGAATGTAACCAATTTGAGGGTTTAATTGCTAAGGAAAGTCGAGTCTTTTTCCTAGAAAATAGTACCAGAGAAAGAGAAAGAGAAAGAGAAAGAGAAAGATCAATTAGAAAAATTCCACACAAGATAGGAAAAGCAGAACATTGACAAGTCCTTCAAAATAGTGGTTGTGGGGTCTCACACCGACAGATGAAAGCAATGAGAGAGAGAGAAGCATAATGTATCGGAGGGAGAGAGAGAGAGAGAGGGAGAGTCAATAATGGAGTGTCCTCTCCTGTGTTGGTTGAGAAGACTCTATAGCCACACAACCAACACTACACAAAGGACGGACTGCGGATAAGTTGAAGCAATATCGCTCTTGTTTGGATGTGTATGCATGCCAACCAAACATCAGATTAAAAAGTTCATGATTAACCAATTCATGAAAATAGTCGATACAACCAAATAGTCCAGCTAACAAACAAGCCCTTAATAATAATTTTTTGATCGGCACAAACCCTTAATTGAAATAGCTACAGTAATAGGTGCTTCATCCAATGTTTCAATTTTTAATTCAGATTTCAGATTTTTCACAGGCCCACTCATTTTTCTATAATTATTGAATGACTTAGATTTTCCGTGAGGGATCCGGAGTGGGCCCCATGTATCCGTCGGTGCCCAATCAGTATGCTATTGATCGGTATCAATAACAGGGTTCACCTTATTCTTCTTCTTTTGTATCAAACCCTCCAAATAACAACACAAAAATAAGGCATAAAACTCCAAGTAACAGACTCCAATATAAATTATATAAATAGGGGAAAATGACGGCCAAAGACGTGTTTTGATAATTAATACCCGCCAAGGACATTTTCAGCATTAACAAATGTTCTTAGTTTGTCCTTGACGGGTATTAATTATCAAAACACGTCCTGAACCGTCATTTTCCCAATAAATAGATCGACTTAGTACCCGTAGAAATTGGACAAATTAAGAGGCGCCTATTGTGAACATTGCCACCGCATTTATTTGGGCCCCCCTAAGCTTTTGAACTGGACCAATTTTATGTAGATAGGCAGCTAGCATGCACTCTTAAATTAACGGGAAATTCCTGGCCAGTCCCAAATTTTACATGGGGTTCCATGTAAATTCTTTTTTAAAGTGCTATTCCATTTAGACCCTTTTTAAAGATATTTTTGCTATTTTGCCCCTATCACTTTTCATACCCCAAGAATTCACACTTCCCAGAATTCACACCCCCAAGAATTCACACCTCCTAGAATTCACACCCCTAAAATTCACATCTTTTTAGGAATTCTTGGGTGTGAATTGTTTGTGTGAATTTTTGGGTGCGTAAATTCTTAGATGTGTGAATTCTCGGGTGTGAATGCTTCAAAATTAGATTTGGCAACTTAAATAAAAAGCGAATAAAAAAAAAACTAAAAAAAAATTTATTCACATTTCGATGCAACTATTGGACTTCTTTTTTCAATTTTTTTTAAACATCGGGAACTACTCCAAATTTTGCTCATTATTCCTGAACAGTGGGCTCACTGCTTTGCAAGAATTTACACTCATACTGAAAAATCCTAGCTTGCCTAGGTATATAAATATTTGCTATTTTTATCTTTTTAATTAATCAATCCACCAATCGATAAATAAATCAATCTTACGAACGAAAGCAATAAACAGAGTACGCCAAGATATACATGGAAAACCCCAAACGGGTAAAAACCACGGGAAGGAATCAAAGCACTATACTCAATTTGTAGTTACAAGTAATCTTACCTACGATATGAATCCTCACAATCGCCCTAAGACCTACTTGCCGAATTGCTCATTCACCACACCCAGTGCTTGACTGCCGCTGCCTTGAATCCACAAGCCTTCCGCAAACCTTCAAAAATCCACCGAAGAATAACTCTAAGTTTGTTTAAATAGAGTTGTGATGTAAGGACCCATAATTTCGGAAATTATTTAAAGGATTATTTGAAGTTAGAAATTGAAGGAAAGTATAGAATTTGTTGAATTATTTGATTTGGGGTCAATGTGAGAAGGTTGTTCTTAGAGGGGTGCTTGTGCAATTTGTAATTTTGTTAGTATATATAGGGGTGTGTTGGTTGTAGGAGATTAAAAATCTCCCACTTCCCTCTCTCTCCCTCCCGTCCGTTCCCCCTCTCTCTCGGTCTCACTCTCTCTCTCACTCATCCCACCACCGAAACTCAAAACCCAAAGAACCCAACCCTCTATCCATCTTCCTCACGTGCTATTGAGTTCGTAGCTCGTCCGGTTTTGGCTCGGAGAGGAGTATTTTGGGCGTATTTCAAGTTTGAGTTCGAGGGTTCGTGTGACCCGATCTCTTCGCGTGTTTGCTCTCCGACTTCGAGGTAGGGATTTCTTGCACTTGATATATGTTTACGTGTTGGGTTAGTGCCTTGATCGTGCTTTAGATTGTTGATTGATGTTGTAGTTGAAACTTCGAAAATCTGCAGAAAATCTGCTCGAAAGCATCCCGTATCGATACGGCCCAAAACCCGTATCAATACGACACTCTCTGATCTGCCTCGAAGCCTATCCGTATCGATACGGATTTTGCCCGTATCGATACAGTGAGCTTATTTTCAGCTTTCACTGTTTTGTTCCGAAACACATTGTTTTGACCGCCGATCGCTCCTAACACCTCTTATGCACCATTAGACCATCCTAAAACTTGGTTGCTCATTCCCCAATGACTCGTTGCTTGATTCCATTTCTTAGACAATCATTAATCGAAATTTTAGTATCGTTGTAACGGGGGATGTATCGTAAGACCGTTTAAGGAAGTCGTGGGTTATGTGAGGCTTGTGGTGAGTGTGAATGGGTAGATGGGTGTTGTCTAGTGGTTTGAAAGGTAGAATCGAAATCCATATTCTCATGAATCGTTTTGTGGTTTCCCGTTAGTTCCTTTGGTACTCGTTCCACGAGGTTTAGGTATCGGTGTTAGCCAGAGGTATACCGTCGGGTAAGTGATGGGTTCGTACATTACTTGTGGTGGATTGGTAGATCGTTTAAGATGCTTAAAGTGAATTCGATGTTGTGAAAGAACTGTCTGAAATGAGATAATAATTTGCGTCCTCACGACTTGTCGAATCTTTCAATCCTTTAGACACTCCTCCTATGAGGTTCAAGCGAAGAAACAAATGAGTAGGGTATTGTAGGATGCGGATTTGTAAACTAATGAAAAGGCATGAGCTTGTACATTTGTAGAGTTAAGTAATGATCGATTGAAGTTTTGTGGTACAACCGATAGATTGATGATAAAGTTGATTATGAAATAATGTCGATTTTGAAAAGAATGGTGAGAAGTGACCCAAGTGGTCGTCATGGAGGGAATAGACTCGGGGTGACCCTACGCTCGAGGGAACAGACCCGAGGTGACCCAAGTGGTTAGTATTATTAAGGGAATAGACTCGGGGTGACCCTACGCTCGAGGGAACAGACCCGAGGTGACCCAAGTGGTTATTATTATTAAGGGAATAGACTCGGGGTGACCCTACGCTCGAGGGAACTAGACCCGAGGTGACCCTAGTGATCATTGATGGAAGTATCTGACTAAAAGAAAGGAAAGGAAAAAGAATCTTTTAATAAGAAATGGGATTTGGCAATGAAATGAGAAACGTGAAAGATTGTGAAATGAGAACGAATGTAGAGATGGATGTGGTGTGAAGTATCAATTGATAAACTAAAGATTGGTTAAACGTGTTTGATGTGGGAACGTTAGTGACATTGGTATGGTGTGCGAAGTGATAGGCATAGTATATAGAATCGTCTAGCACCCTTTGGTCACAGGAAGTTGCTCGTTGGTAGCCATGTAAACTTTGGGTATATCAGTCTTTTCTTACTCACTCTTGGTGCATAACTTGGCATGTTTTCCTATAACTTGTGTATAGATTTCTCCATTGGGCTAGTGTAGCTCAACCTATCATTTTCAGGTTTATTGCAGGTCACTGTCATGGAATGCTTGGAGTGCATGCTGATGTTGTTGTTCAAAACTATTTTCGGAAGCTCTTGGCCATCTTTGTAAACTAAACTGCGTTGTATTGTATTTTCTATTGTGAAACTCTGTAAGTATTGAGCAAGTTTGTGGATTTGGGGACCGAACCACCTTTTGGGTTATAAATTGTAATTTCGGTGAGGCATTTAATTATCAAATGTTATTATTGTTTATGTTGAAAATTGAGAGCGTGACATGTGATTACCTCTTGGAGTTTCATTGTAGCTTGAACAATTGAAGAGGAACTCCAAGATTCAAAGATAAAGAAACCACTTGGTTGATTGAGGTTTAAACCCATGCATGCATGTTGCTGCCACTTTCTCTCTCTTTTTTTCTCAAACCCCAGGCCGAAATCTCTTTGGCTGCTCTATTCCTCTTTGTAGTCTTAGGATAAATTACATGTCCTCAAATAAATTACACCTTCTAGGCAATGTAAATCTCGTGCCTTAAACAGATTGCTCAGATTAAATTCCGATTGGTCGGAAATTAAAGTCAACCTTGCAATTACCGAATGATCTTTTCCATGTGCAGCAAATCCTTTCCTCCCGAGAACAAATCTTTCCTTTTCTATCTATACGAAACACTCACTCACAATTACACAATATTGATTTCCTTCCACTTCCTAAACAGACACTCTATAAACAAAAATAAAATACAACTCGATAAATGGGGATACAAATAAATATGTGTTTTGTTGTGGAATTTGCCAACACAGATAGACCGTAACATCGATCCGGTCCTAACAATCTCCCCCTTTGGCACTTCCATGACAAAACACATTTAACAAGGAAAACCTATCCCCTAACAGATTGTGGCCACGTCTAGTGAAGCTGCAAAAACATGCACTTAAAAATGCGCAAACTGTTATAGTCAATAAATTCCTCCCCCTTTTTGTCATGGAATGACAAAGGTAGAGTAATCCAATAATAGGTCAATAAGCAAATAGGAACCAAAGACGAGTAGGTATAATGGAAGTTTCATGAATAATCAACAGACAAGTTCTCGGATATGAGACTCGATGAATATGAATATTTTTCAAAAAATGCATGAGCAAATTTTTATGAGAAGCAACCATGGATTAATCTAGAAGTAATTTGCAACATGCGACTTGAGTCTGTGACAAGGTGAGTGTGTGACACGTCATAAGAAATTAAGATCATCATTCAAGGATTCGAGAATTCTCATGTACCCCTGGACAGTCAAACACTCTCCCCCTTATGAAGTCAAACCATGCATATCGATACGAATTATGTCCCAAGAATTAGGTACAACTCCCCCTCAAAGAATGAATACTCCCCCTCAATCAATTAATTATTATTTTTTAATGATAACGACAATGTATTCTTTTTTACCCCACTGCCATTTGACGCAAATATTGAGAGTAAGAATACCTCATACCCAATGTCCGGTTACTAAGCAAGTGGTCCAATAAGGATGCCTTCACAAGGTCTATCCATTTTTTGACGCGAACGCTTGGAGAGAGAATACCACGCCCTAATTGTCCAGTTACTCAATGAATGCCCCGGATAAGCATTATAGTCTCACGCTAACACATGTATATATTTTTTTAATCAACTGAAACAAGTGGAACACCGTATCCACACAACTATGCCAAAACAGTCAATTATCGAGGGAGTGCATGAGACATGCCCAAGTACATGAGAATCAACTTGCCTCTAAAAAAATCTCGCTAACTTTGACGTGTAGAGGTGGGGATCACAGAATCATGGAACATGCCACATTTAACTTCCAAATACTTCGCATGAATGTAATCATGAAAAGATGTGCATGCATTGTTATAAAAAAACGCTCATATGAATGAATCTCATAGCCAACAACTAAAATCCTCAAGGCATGCCCAATGCAAAGAAAAGGAAAATCTTTTTGGTTTTTTTTTTAAAGTAAATAGGCCAAAAAAATAATTCAGAAAAAAATATTTCATTTTCTTTAAAACAAAACTAAATGAAACAGGCTAAGAAAGCAAGACCAAGCTTATCACTTATAACAACATTGATGTCTATATCTTGAGGTGGAATATTAAGCAGCAAAAAAAAACCAACGAATCATTCTCTAATTCTAGAATAGAGTTTGATATTTTTTCCAACTTTTTTTTATGTCACTTATAACAGCATTGATGTCTATATCTTTCAATGCTTATCATGATTAATTGGTAATGCTAAAATTTATGAAGAGATATAGTATAAATAAATAAATAAATTGGTTAGCATATGCTTAACCACTGGAGTTGGGAGAAGCTGATTGTCTCAGAAGAGTACAAAACCCATTGAAGAGGATGGGAGCCACAATTAAAGGGCCCTCCCAAAGTCGACATTCGGTTCATCTACAACAATGCATGGCTGATACTATTAGGACATTTTGTTACATAAAGTAACAAGCATTACTGGCCATGATCCACCACCATTTTGGACTGGAAAGAAGAAACATTCATCCATTAGGACTTTTCAAAGTGCGAGTGGTAGTGGTGAAGGTCCTTCCATTTTTGCAATAAATGTAGTAATGGTTCAGAGAGTGAAAGGCTCCAAATTTGACTTTTAGATCTGCAAATGAGTTCAAATTGGAGCAGCGTAGATAGATGAAAAAGTTGGCACTCTGGTTTTCGACATTTGAAAGGGTTTCTTCAATTTAGAGTTGGGAAAACTGGGGAAGACTTTGTTGGAAGTTTCTGCACCAAAGATTCTCCTCATTTTTATAATTTGTCAAAGATTTTCCACCATTGGTTTTGTTTCTGCCACATTGAGATTTGCAAGAAACTATGAGAAAAATAAATTAAAAAAAAAAAAGGTTTGCAAGAAACTCATTCAATCATTTCCAAATTAAACGACACGGCACACCATCTCTTTTCAATCATATTTCTCAAAACTAGGCCTCAAATTATTACATATTTCGCTATTGCCACGACATTTGTTTGGCTCCTAAAACTTGGATTGGGCCTATCTTATGTAATGTAGATGGGCAGCCTTGAACTAAAAAGTAATGAAGCATTAACATATACAACATATTAGTCTAAAGTCCAAATGAAACAACTCGCCCATAGGAGGTTTAGTCCAGCCTAAGTTTTTGTGATGTGTAGAGTCCATTAATAAAAATATTTTAGAGTCTAGAATCCGTGAAAAGACAAAATTGCTTTTAATAAGATAAGGGCTTTGTTTGACTAACACAAAAAATGTCTTTTTTTATTTAGATTGTCTTAAATGAGACAAGGGTCTTATTTAGCTAACACAAAATATGTCTTTTTTCTTGTTTTTCAATCTTGTTGCACTTTCATAGAGTATCCTTGGGTTTTAGGCAATTTCTTAGGGTACCCAAGGATTTTAGGCACTTTCATAGGATTTTGGGGTGCATTTTTTTATTATAGAGTTTTAGCAGTTTAGGCACTTTCATAGGGTACCCTAGGGTTTTAGGCACTTTCATATATAGGGTACCCTAAGATTTTAGGCACTTTCATAGGGTACCCTAGGGTTTTAGGCACTTTCAATGCCCGTCAACCTTAGTCAACGCTAGGCAAACTTGGAGGGATTTTTTAGTTTTTTGTTAATTTTTTGAGGATTGTTGTTTCGTCATGACAAGAGGAATCTAAAACGTAAAAAATTACGATCGAAACACGATTTTTTTTGGATAAAGACAAAAAAATTAGCTTATTGGCTTATTTTTGTCTTTATTCAAAAAAATTAGATTTCAATCGTAATTTTCTTACCTTTTAGATTCCTCTCGTTACGAAGAAGTGATAATCCTCAAAAATTTGATAAAAATTAACAAATAAAAAAAAAAAAATTGAATGTAAACGAAAAAATAAGCCAAATAAGCCCTTAGTAGTCGATAGACTCTGTAGTCTTCGTCAAAGTAGTTGATAGTATTAAATGTTCAATGGGTACTCTGTAGTCTTCGTCAAAGTAGTTGATAGTATTAAATGTTCAATGGGTCAGACTCTGTAGTCTTCGTCAAAGTAGTTGATAGTATTAATTTGTTCCTTCCCATCTCAGTTTATGCTAGTGATTGCATCATAATTTTTTGATTTTGTTCTTATTTAAATTTTTTTGCGTTTATTAGTTTTACGTCAAACTTTTATGTGATATGGGTTTGTCTCGACAAGAGGAATCAGAAAAGTAAAAAAATTATGAGTTTTACACAATTATTTAGAGAAATATCAAAGGAAATGCTCAAAATTTTAATTTTTGGTTTTTTTTTGGATATTTTTCAAAATACTTGTGTAAAAGACATAATTTTTTACTTTTTTGATTCCTCTCGTCGAGACGAACCCATATCACATAAAAGTTTGGCGTAAAACTAACAAACGCGAAAAAAATTTGAACAAGAACAAAACCAAAAAGTTGTCACTAGGACTTTCATAATTAAAGTTGTTTGGTCATTTTATCCAAAAAGTTGTTTGGTTACAACTATTTCAAAAAAGAATGATGTGATCTCACTTTCCACGAACGAAAGAAAAAGCAAAGGGAAAAATAGTGCTTGTCAATGTAATCCATAATACACATCAACACTGTTGTGCGAAAGCGTTAACAAACACACTAGGCATCAAATAATGTTTCATAACAGACTCCATAGTCTTCGTCTTCGTCAAAGTAGTTGACATTAATTAATTGTTCCATCTCATCTCAGCCTCTCATAAGTATGCATGGACCAAAAACTAATTGGACAACACGGCACACCATCTCTTTCAATCATGTTTCAAAACTAGGCATCAAATTATTTTATTTTTTTTTGGTATTGCAAGGTGTCCCGGACCAATTTGTGCGCACCTTGGACTAATCCTTACAACCCCTCCCACAGCCGATTCACACGCTTACGCGTGAAGTGAGGTGGCCCCAAGAATTGTTGACAATAAGAATCGAATCTGAGATCTTAGGATGAAACAAACATCTAAGTACCCGGCCAAGACTACTAGACCAACCCCTTGGGGTTACCACCGAATTTGTTTGGGCCGCTAAAACTCCGATTGTGCCAATTTTATGCTGATAGTTCAACAGTCTTAGGCTCCGTTCCGGAAACGAAATAAGAACTTATTTTTTGTCCAATAAGAAGGGGAGTTCCTGAAAATAAGAAGGCTTGGAAGAATTTATATAGGTTCCATGAGGGCCGGCGGTCGGAAATCGGTCCGGTGGCCGCGCCGGGCCGTCTCCGGCCACCGGACGGCCGATCCGAGCCGTCCAAAAATTCTATAAAAAAAAACCAAGGGGGCTTCCACGGGAATCAACGGCATCCGAGGTGTGTAGGGTGGTTGATCGGAGCACCTCGTTTTTGTGTATAATATACACGAAAATTAGTATGGATTGTACACGAAAAAAGGGTGCTACGATCAAGCACCTTACACACCTCGGATGCCGTCGATTCCCGCATAGGCCCCCTTGGTTCTTTTTTTTAGAATTTTTGGACGGCTCGGATCGGCCATCCGGTGGCCGGAGACGGCCTGGCGCGGCCACCAGACCGATTTCCCTCCGCCGGCGCCCATATTAGTAGCAAAAGTCTTATTTTTGTATAAGGCAACTTGAAGCTCAAAAATCATGTGTTTACGCAAATAATTTTCTTATCACAATGGATCTTGTTTGATAGATCTCATTGAGATCTTTAATACGGTGAAAAAAAATTATTTTTTTTTTTTTCATTTACATTATTTTTGAGTTTGAAAATGTGAAAGAAATTTGTTATTTGAGTGTTGTGGAATGCCCCTTCTTATTTTTTAAGATGAAGATGCAAAATAAGTACTTATTTTTTAAAAAGCGTTCTGGAACGGGGCCTTAAACTACGGCTTATTTACTTTTTTGGTCCCCAAACTATTTCCGCCGTCCCACTTTGGTCCCCAATATTCCAAATGTAAACATTGCATCCCCAACATATCAAATTTGTGTTTAAATGGTCCCTGGAGGTCACGCCGTTACTTCCCTCCGTCAAAATGAAGGGCAAACTTGGTATTTCACCACCCTATAGCTTTATTTTCTTTTTTGGTCCCCAAAGTATTTTCGTCGTGCCATTTTGGTCCCCAATGTACCAATTGTAAACTTGGTATTTCCCCAGCTCCTACACCACCACTTCCACTTTATGTTACACGGAGACGGGTGCAAGTGCATATCTAAGGGTCGGATACCTAAAATTAAAAAATTGGGAATACGTGGATATGGAGCTAGATTTAGACACGAGTGTGTAGATAAGATAAATAACTTTTTTTTGAAATATTTGTTATATTTGTAAATTTCCATAAAAAGATAGATAACATTTTATTCCTTTGTTTTGTCATCAAAGTATAATAAAAGCCCATCAAAAGGCTAATGAAGGCCCATTTATTTTACAGGAATCATACGCCCACCGTATTTTTGTCCACCGCATGTCATGTGGGCCCCACAAAACTAGAAAAATATATTCATAAATTTTAAAATAATTATTTATGGGGCCCTATAAAAATAAACTCCAACAGATATCGGTAGGTATGTTTTCTGAATTTGTAAGGGCAAAATTGCGAAACTGAACAATTTCGCCTCTACAAATTCATAAAACATACCCTACTGATATCCGTTGGAGCTAATTTTTTTCAAAGCCCCATAAATAACTATTTTAAAATTTATGGGTATTTTTCTATATTTTTTTAGGACCCGGAGTGAGCCCCGCATGACGTGCGGTGGACAAAAGTGCGGTGAGCCTAGCTTTACTGTTTATTTTATTCTATTGTGGAAGATACAAGCCCTTTAGTAGTAAAGCATAAGTACCCTTGAAACATACAAAATAAGTACTTATTTTTTGAGAAGGCAATTTCAAACTCAAAAATATGTGTTTACGCAAATAAGTTTTTTAGCAATATGGATCTTGTTTGATAGATCTCATTGAGATCTTTTGAACGATGCAAAAAAAATCAGAAAATTATTTTTTGGTACATTGGGGACCAAAATGGCACGACGGAAATACTTTGGGGACCAAAAAAGAAAATAAAGCTATGGGGTGGTGAAATACCAAGTTTGCCCTTCATTTTGACGAAGGGAAGTAACGGCGTGACCTCCAGGGACCATTTAAACACAAATTTGATACGTTGGGGATGCAATGTTTACAATTGGGATATTGGGGACCAAAGTGGCACGACGGAAATACTTTGGGGACAAAAATTTAATAAGCCCTTAAGGCTTAAGGCTTAAACTACTAAAAGGTAGGCTCGTTTACTACAATATGCTCAACCGTTTGGGACAGAACCATTTCTTCCCAACTCGAATATCATATAAGTACCATATACTTATAAGACCAGTACTCAAAAACCTTTCTACTTTTCCTTAAAAATAGATTTTAGTGTCAAATATACAAAAGAAATAGGTGTACCTTTCATGAAATGTCTAGATTAGTAAATATTAAGCTTTTACATCTTCCATAGCCAAAAGCGTGAATTTTAAATCAGGCATGTATTCTATAAATACAAATGGTCACCTATATGGGTAGATATGATGTAATAATAAAAAATATGTCGATAAAATAATATTTACTTAAACCTACAAGGTTAGAATGTAGTAATATTTACAAAGATATGGGTGAATCATGTTTTTCTGAAACTTTAAGGATATAAGTGTAATAAAATGAATAAAATCCCCAACTTATATTCCTACAGGTTGTGGAAAACAAAAGGTCAAAAAAATCCTACTAAATAGTCAATTTCCAGCCATAACCGCTCATAAAGAAAAATGGACCTGAATACTGTATTCTCTGAGATTATGCGAATTAACCAAGAAAATAATAGGCATTGACAATGATGTACTAACTAATTTAGTCTTTTCGATATTTTGAGGTGGAATATTAAGCAGCAAATAAAACCCAACGAATCATTCTAATTCTAGAATAGAGTTTGATCTTTTTTCCAACTTTTTTTTTATGTCACTTATAACAACATTGATGTCTATATCTTTCAATGCTTATCATGATTAATTGGTAATGCTAAAATTTATGAAGAGATATAGTATAAATAAATAAATAAATTGGTTAGCATATGTGTGGGCACACGCCCCAAAAATCCCATGTTTTAAGCATAAAATTTCGGGTGCGCCCTTATCTCGCGGAAAGCGCGGCGAAATGCTTCGCAGATCAGAGAGTCGCCACTCGGGTTTTGCGGTTTGTACCCAAGAAACCGTGTTTTTGAAAACGTTTGGACCATGTTGGTTTGATTTTGAAAAAGGCTTTTATAGACTGGGCCGTCGTCACCTTCGATCTTGAGGTTTGGGAGCCAGATTACGAGAGGGGAAGGGTTTCATGGCACCCCCCTCGCCCAGTCCGGAGACCGGTCTCTACTCAGGTATTTTATAAAATATTTGCATTTCTCTCTTTATTTGATCATTCTTTTAACCAGTTAGGGCGGGGGAAAAGTTAATAGGGATTAAAACTGTAAACACATTTGCAGTTTATGTACAAGAATATATGACAAAATGTTTATGGATGATGATGTTTAATCTATGCAAGTATAATAGATTGAGAACAAGCTTTTGTGGACATTTTAAGCAGACTAACACACACTGGCCGGGAAATGTTGCACACAGGATCAAGCCTGCATGCCTTGGCCAGGCCACTGCATGCAGTTATAACCTGCGTGCGCCACACCACGACTGGCGTGCGCCGGTAGGCTTAAGCCCACAGCTTCTGCTCTCAACCCTCTGGGCTCTGGAGAGGACCAGTGCACACCCAGGACAAACCACGCAGTTTATAAAGGTTATTAAGTTATTACAGACAGGTTAATGGGCTTGAAAGCCACCAAATAGACAGAAAACCCCTTAAACAGTGAGGGGAGGATGATCAAAGGCCTGGATGTAAGATCCATGCAAGGGCCAAGCCACTGGAATATAGATCACTACCGCACGCCACTAAGGAAGGGGCGTACGCCAGTTATCTCTTGGTTCCAATGCTTTGGCCTTGCACATTCTGGGCTCTGGAATAGGACCAGAGGGACCCAGAAGGCCAAACTAAGCAATAAACATAGATAAAAAGAAAGCAGTCCTAAATACAGAAAGCTGTAAACTGGTTTTAACATGCAGCAAGGTGATCAAAGCTTAAGTAACGCAAGAAAACAATGATCCATGATCCCCACGTCAGTTTTGCACATACCACCATTACTGGCGTACGGCACATAACTACTGGCGTGCGCCACTGATCATTGTGCACGGTTTTGAAACCTTGCTAGCATTAGGGCCATGACTGGTATAGATTACCAGCCTTGACCCTGCCAGCCCCCCTCAGGGGTCAGAACAGAAAGCAGGAGCAAAAGGGATTATACCTTTGCTAGTGAGTTTTGATGGATGGTTTGAACTTGAGCTTGAGAGGGGATGGATGAAGGATGTATGTAGTGAGGTTTGAGGACTGTGGAGAGTATGTTCCCTTGCTTGCTCTTTCTATGGAAGAGAAAGGAAGCAAAGAACACTTTAAGAAGGAGAAGACAAAGAGGCTTGATGTCTTAATGGAGCTAACCCCTTGCAAATGAATGCAAGGGGGGTATTTATGGAGGAGGGAGACTGAGATCAGTCTGCCCTTAAGGGCTGTTTGGGGTGATCAAGCTTTGGAGGAAGCTCCCATGCATTTAATGCATGGGACTAGTTGATGGAAAGTGTAGGAGAGAGAAGGGAACAGTTTCTGGCCGAAGTAATGATCAGGAGACTGCCAGCTGACGTCAGGCGGCTACAAAAACTCCCGCCCATCTGGCTGAAAAAGGTTGATTTGATTGGTATTGACTGGCGTGCGCCACTTGTTGAGTGGCGTGCGCCAGAAAGCGGCGATGACTGACACGTGGCAGTGGTTCCTGCGCACGCTAGTCCACCACCAGCGTACTCCAGTAGGGTTTTGCTGAGGCCATTTGGTTCTGGCTTGAGGGTTCGACAAGGGTTTGAAACGGGTTTGGGCGAGATTCGGGACGCTCAGAGCTCAAACTCATTCACAAAACTCGGTATGTTCTTGACCTTAATCATCATCGGGGAATCAAAGACCGTAAGTAAACTAATCTGGACCGTCCAGAATAGGGTGTCTACAGTAGCCCCCCTTTGACGGCACTTAGAGCACCATCGTCTTGGTGTAAGTAACGTCAAAGGTTTTCAGACACCCCTCTAGGCCGTCCAGAGCAGAACGCACGAATCAATGAGAACATGAAACTTAGATAACCTGACTGGCTGGATTGATTGGAGCGGATAGATCGCTGTTGGAGATGATATGCTTGGTTAAACCGATGCTGGCATTGGCTTTTGATAGCGCGGCCGGGGCTGCTGACTCAGCCGGGGAGTGATAAGCCGTGAATTGGCTCTGTTGAGAAAGATACGGTCCTTCGGAGGGGCCGTCGTTGATTGAATATGGACGGATAGATCGTCGTTGATTTGAGATGGACAGAACAGGCCGTCACTTGTTGGGGACTCTCCTGGGGAAGAATCCATTGAAAGCAACTCAGGGTTACTTGTTCGACTTGAGATTGGACAGATAGATCGTTTTGATTTGAATTGGACGGATAGATCGTCGTTGATTTGAATTTGGACGGGTAGATCGTCGTTGATTTGAATTTGGACGGGTAGATCGTCGTTGATTTGAATTTGGATGGGTAGATCGTCGTTGATTTGAATTTGGACGGGTAGATCGTCGTTGATTTGAATTTGGATGGGTAGATCGTCGTTTGATTTGAATTTGGACGGGTAGATCGTCGTTGATTTGAATTTGGACGGACTCTGCTTGGGGAGTAACCATTTGAAGTGACAGAACCAATTTGATGACCGCGGGCCTTGATTTTGATCACGGGATGTGAAATGGGCCTCAGGCCCATAAACTACTGGCGTGCGCCAGTAAAGTTGTGCCGTACGCCACTTATACCGAAGTATCCAGGCCCAGATCCGGCCCAGACCCGGCCCAGTTGCTTCCCACGTCGGTTTAAACTCCTCAGAGGTATGGCGAACCGCCATTCTTCGGTTCCAAACTCCCAAAAACATCAAACTCTTCCCAAATCTCCAATCTCTCTCATCTTTCTTTCAAGACCACAAACCCACAAACCCATATTCACCCATGGCAGACACCGGCGGTGACAGGGGCGGCAATGGGGGCGACGACAGTGGCGATCAGTTGGGGACCAGTGGAGGCGAGGCCGTGAGGCCACCAATCGACGATCAACCCATTGCGGGGGCTTCGTCGAGCATCAGTGCAGAGGTTACAGGGGTCGACAAGGGTGGCGATGGCCATGTAGCGACGGTGGGTGATGGCGACGAGCGGCGTACGCCTGAGGAGGAGGGGCGTACGCCAGTGGGCTCTATCACAGGGGGTTTACGGGTTGAACGGTTGGACTGCCGGAGTGGAGTGGAGGCTTTTATGGTGACCGGCGGGGATTTGGGTTCGGTCGCCGTCGGCGGTGGCAGTGGCAGCGGTGGTGTTGTTGACGAGGACCGACCGGGTTCTCCTCCGGGAGAATCGGATAGAGGGAAAGGTCCGGCGGTGGAGAGGGAGGAGGATGTACCGAGGGCGGATCACATTGAGCGGATCGAGTTTGAGGCGCCCGCGGGTTCGTCCAGTCACGAGCCGATCATGAGCCGTGACTTGGCGGAATTTGTGGGGGAGTCTGTGCTTGCCCGGTTGATGAGAGAAAACCCTGAGGTGGTCGCAGTGGTTGAGAGGGCGCGCGAGGAGCGGCTGAGGGAGATAGCCCGGTCTGACGAGGTAGAGAGACTGAGGCGAGAGGCCGAGGCAGCGGAGAGAGAGCAGGCGGAGTTGGTGCGAGAGGCTGAGGAGGCCGAGAGGGAGCAGGAGGAGGGTCCCGGGGCGTACGAGGTGGCTGTTGACCTAGCGGAGGCCAGGCGGCAGGCCCTTCGTACCCCGTTTGCGGCTGAGACGTACGTTCCTCCGGAGCCGCACGTGTTTGTGGCGTCTGGTACTGAGAGCTACGTCCCTCTACAGAGGGACTACGACGAGGAGCTGGTACTGAGGGACCGTGAGCAGCACTTGTCCAGGGGCTGGACTGAGGTATACTCTTTAAAACTCCCCTTTAGTCTTCGTTTCGTACTTGTGATGCATGATATTCGAACCTTTTGCATTTGATTGACTGTGTAGAGTTAGTGATACCTCGACTTGCAATAGACTAGGTTGGCTGTAGAGAGCTTTGACTGCACAATTCGACCATAGAATGCCTGTAGATAACCGACATTGACTTGTAATATGCCATGTAACGTAACTCGACTGATAGGTTGTCCCGAAATCTGTCTTGACCTGGTAGGATGCTCGAATGACTTGAATCAATTGATAGGGTGCCTTGAAACTTGAATCGACCTTGAAACTTGAATCGACTGAAAGAATGCCTTGATGCTTTAGATCCTTGATTCGACTATCCACTGAATTTGAACTGATGTACTGATGCTATTTCTGTTGCTTTGGTTGTTGTGATGTGCAGAGAGGAGTGGTTAGCTCGAGGGGGCACGGCGGTCCAGCACACTCGCTCGAGCTGTACTTGAGTTTACCAGCGGGGGCACGAGAGCTGGTGGACGCGGCGGGGTTTGGCGTGTTCATCCCCACGCTGACAGCGGTGAGGAGCGACCATGGGGTGCTGTCTTCCCTGGCGGAGAGGTGGTGGGACACGTCGAACTCCTTCCACTTCCCGATTGGGGAGATGACGGTGACTCCGACCGACTTTGCGGCCATTACGGGCCTGAGGGTAGGAGGGGACCCGATCCCGTTCGACTCGGGGATCCACAGAGACAGGGAGGCGCTGCAGTGGTTCTTAGGGATGGTGCCGGCGGGGAGCTCAGAGATGGTCTCGTACGACCAGTTTGCGAGGCACGTGGAGCAGAGGGTCCCGGTGTTGAAGTTGGCAGGAGGAGTGGTTCCCGAGTTAGAGTTGGCGCGGCTGGCCAGGGTTTACTTGTTGTACTTGTTCGGGGCTACTCTGAACCCGAACAAGAGGTCCACGGTGCACTTGTCTTACCTGCCGGCCCTTTTTGACTTGCGGTCGGCTTCTCGATTCGACTGGGGAGGAGCGGCCTTGGGCACGTGCTACTGTTCCTTGGGTGAGTTCTCCAGAGGGAGTAGGGCAGCTGCTGGGTACTGGAGAGTGTGGGAGGTAAGGAACCAATACTGTCTTTCAATTCCGTTCCATATTTGCACTTTATCTTGCATATACTGTATTTCTGATGCCTTGATCGTTTGATTGTTTGAAAACCTTGCAGTTGTGGGCCTACGAGGTGCTGAGGATGTACCCTCCGGAGAATAGGAGTCCGGATCCGAGGGTGCTTCCTCGAGCGATGGTCTGGGGACCACTCCGCGTCGGGAAGAAGAGGTCGAAGAAGACGCTTGCAGACTTTCGGCTGTACCTGGACCACTTGACGGACTCTCAGGTGAGACCTGCCTTTTCTTTTTGGTAGTTCATGCCTTTGAATCGCTTTAATGCTGTCGCTGATGCCTTTGATCGCTTTGCAGGTGGAGTGGGACCCTTGAAGGCCTGCAGGGCCTGAGCCTGAGTACCTTGCGCGGAGCAGAGTGGTGACAGCGAGCCGGGTGCTGCTGGAGTCGGCTTTCGGGTGGCAGTGGTACTTGGGCGACCGGGTGACGCGACAGTCACTCGACTCGTCCGAGTTCCTTGTCCCTGGGCCACTTCCGCTTCGGGCTTCGCACACTGGGAGGTACACGCTGAGAGAGCTGAGGAGGTTCACTGTCCCTGTTCCTGCAGCTCCCTTTTTGAGACGAGAGCGAGACTACGCCGTTTACCAGAGGCGATACTTGGCGAGAGCGCTCGGGGTGATGGAGCACAGGGCGGTGAGGGACGAGGCTCTGGTTGCTGGTGAGGAGAGGCAGGGCCGGAGGAGGAGGCCTGAGGAGAGGAGCGAGTTCGCGGAGTCGACGGGGCTTACCCAGCTTTCCTGGACGTTGTCTGTACGTGACCCTCAGGGGGAGGTTGCGGAGGTCCGTTTCGAGCCTGCCCGGACAGAGCCAGCAGAGGTCACAGGACCGGTATGATGTACTTTCAGCTCTTGTTTGTTCCCTGTTTCCCGTATCATGCTTGCCTTGTATTTGAACTGCCCTTGACTTTCAATACTTGTGATCCAGGTGCCGCTAGAGTGGGCGAGGGAGTCCATGCGCTTGATGCTTGCCATGGAGAAGAAGTTCCACCAGATAGCCAGTGGCACTCCCTTGCAGTTGCACTACCCACCGGCAGCTCCAGCGCCTACTGTGCAGCCTCAGGTATAACCCAGAATTCCGAATTCGATACTTATCCGCTGCGCATGTTTGTTACAATGCATGTTAGAAGTACCTGCTCTTGATTCCTGTTTCAGCATTTACATATACACTATGCACAATATTGATATTGAATTGAATTGACAACGCAGGGACACGCTAGGGCGGCTTTCAGGCGGCAGACAGCGAGGTCAGCCCCTCAGAAGGGCAGAGGGAAGGGGAAGGCCCCTGCTACAGTCCAGCGACCGGCGAGGACTACACGGCGTGAGGCCAGAGGGGTGGTGATAGCCCCTGACAGAGGGTCACCACCGCCTCAGAGAGAGTTGCGGAAGAGGGATGCTCGGAAGCAGCCAGCGGAGGGGCCCGCGCGGAAGAAGAGGAGAGAGGAGGAGGACGAGGAGTCCGTCTCCCTCAGCAGCGGCTCTGACTCTGCCGACGACCCCAGGTACAGGACCACTCAGAGAGACTTAGCTGCAGCTGAGGAGAGCGAGGACGGCAGCGGCGATACGGACGAGCTCTTTACGTGAGGGCTACCACTGAGCCTCAGCTACTTTACTGTCTTTGATACTTGACTTGATTTGATTCGATTTTTGAGATGGGGGCCTGCGTGCCTTCTGATTTATGGGCGACTGTTTGCCTAGCACATGATTTTGCTTGTTCTGCTTGGGCCGTTGTGCCGTTTCATACGTTTCCACCTTTTACTTTTAGAGATACATGCTTTGGATAGTATAATAATTGCTTTTTCTGTTCATTTAACTTCTACATTGACGGTATTGACGATAGAAGTAAACGAAACAATCGCTAACATCTGACATGCATTGACAAATGCCCTGAATTGATCGACAAACGCTAGGATACACGTAGAACTGATCTAGCTCGAATAAAAGTGGGAGGAAAGTCCCAGGATACGTCGCGTATCCTTAAGACACGCGGAGGATACGGAAGCTTGGCATTAGTGGGCTGAAAAGCCCAATCCTCCTCTGAAAGTGAAACCGACATTTTTGTGAGGCCACAGAGATGTACAAAGGCCTGTACGAGTGGAAAGACTCGAGAAAGACGACTCAAAATGGGAAATAATCCGCAAAATGCTCAAAAATGTCATAAAATAGACATAAGACACCAAAGACGACTCGATATGGTCCCGGACTGAAACCGACACCCCCGCACAATCACATAAGGCCTACATGACGTGTACGGTATAAGAAAACAGGGCACGAAACCCTCGGTACGAATTTTGAGTCTCCGTATCCTAAATTTAAGAGGACACGGGCCGCCGGAGGTCCGAATTCTTCGTTTGGCGTGACGTTTCCGAGCCGACGCCTCCCTACAGTCCCAAATACCATTTATGACTTGCACGAATCGACAAACTTGCTAAATAAGCCCCAGAATTGAAAACGGTTGTTCGATGACAGTTGCTGCTGTTGCTGGCATCTGATGCATGCCTGACTTGCGTGCGCCAGTAGTTGAGCCACGTACGCCAGTAGAGGAAAGTGTCATGCGTGCGCCGGTTGATGACTGGCGTGCGCCAGTAAAATGTGACACAGAGCCACTTGTCTGACTGTCTGTCCTTTTTCTGGCTACCCTTTGTCTTCACTCTCACACGGTTTGCACACGCTTTCTGGCCTTTCAGAAAGCAGTGTCCTTCATTGTAAGGAGGGTTTGGATGCTAGCCCTTGGTTTGGAACTTTAGAATAGGAAGTAAGATTCGTGGGTTGGTATAAGATGGAATGTTTGCACGCATTGAAACCACACTGATACATCCTACTCCTATACTCAGCCAATTGAATTGCTGGTCCCAAATGGCAAACCCAATTCCAACTCTGATCAAACCTTGGTTGGCGGAAATGATAAGTGTTGATTGGCTCAATTTTCAATATCACGGCCTCGCCTCGTTCCGGTACTTGCGGCATGTGCCAGTCCGCCCGGCTCTCCTGAGGGCTGCGCTCCGGTTCTGGGATCCGGATGTCCATGTATTTCGCTTTGGTGACGACGAGATATGTCCGACGGTCGAGGAATTCCAAGCGTACCTCCGGACTTACTCATCTCCAACGCTCGTCGTTCCTCCCTACCAGGTGAGCATGCCCAGGCTGCTGGCCACTGCACTTGACATTCCTAGAGGTTTGGCTAACTCCATGTTGGAGGGTGGTCAGGTCCACATCCTGCAGCTGATCGAGCGATATAGTCCCGAGGGTGACCTGGGGGACATGGCTTGGCAGGCGCGGCGCCGACTGGCCCTGGTGATCTGTCTCTTGGCCGGCTACTTGCTTATCCCTGCGGATGGGCGGGTCAGCTCCCTACTTGTGAGCGTTGCCCTCCAGATGGGTGGCCCGGATCGGCAGAATGTTATCCCTCTGGTTCTGGCCGAGACGCTTATCGGCCTAGACTCGGTATATTCTGGGGTGTCGCGCACCTTCAGCGGTAGTCCGTTGCTCCTTCAGGTAGACTCACTCAGCTCACCTTTTTCTGGTTTTTTTTCGCACTTTCTCGTTTTACCTCGACACTCGGCTTAGGCTATTTGCTGGCTACTCACTTGTCTTTTCGCTCAGGCTTTTATCTGGTTTCTGACTTGTCTTTTCACTCACACAGCTGTGGCTATCAGACAAACTGAACTTGTTGCATCCTCCGGAGGCTGGCTGGGATCTTTTCCCGAAGAGAATTCACCAGCGGGGAATGAGGTACCCCGAGATGAATGAGATGGAGTGGTTTGCTTTCATGCAGGAGGTACAGCCGGGTGAAATTGCTTGGAGGTGTACGTGGTTGGAATTGGAGGGAATGGTGGTTCACTCAGAGGGTTTTGACAGGGTGGTGATTGCAGGGCTGACAGAGTTCACCTTCTATATCCCGGGCCGCATCCTTCGCCAACTGGGTATCCCTCAGGGGAATGTCCGCGTCACTGCCGGGGATTTTCGAATTCACAACTTCAATGCTCAAACTCTTAATGGGTACAAAAGGCGCTGGGCGGACAGGGCCCTACAGGCGGAGTCTCCGGATTTCACTCCTAGGCTAAGGAGTGTTTATCGACAGTGGCTAAGAGCAGATGTGGAAACAAAAGAAAATATTGATTGACTCCGGACTACTTTGCTTCTTTTAGAATAAACTGTGAGCCGTTAGGCTTCTCAAGCATCTGTTCTGTTTTTATGCTTAGTTGTTTTAAGGCTTTTATGCTCAGCTTGTGTATCAGAAGTAGTAATTTTATAAATAAAGTTGAAAGACGGAGGGTTTCCCCCTTCTGACTCCTTAATGAAATTTTGGCTCGTCCCTCGACTTTACTTGAACTTTGATACGGAGTTGGGATGTCAAACCTTGGATCGACTTGATAGAATATGACCGGGTCTCATGGTGAGACTGCCTACGTATCCCTTTTCAAGGAATCAGGTCAGAACGTAGTTCAGGCCAAGGTTCGCTCGTGTATTTTACCTCTCCTTTTACGCTCTAACTTTTGCCTAGTGCCGCCTTCACAGGTTTTCGGCCTAGCGAGCTTTCGACTTTTGCCTATTTATTTTTGCCTAGACCGCCGTCACAGGTTTTCGGTCTAGCAGGCTGCTCTAACTTTTGCTTGGAACCGCCCACCCTTGTGGTTTTCGGCCCAACGAGCATCTCTCAGGGATAGAAGCGTTTGAGTTGATCCAGGTTGACCAGAGTGCTGAATTCGTTGCCGTCGAGATCGATGAGTTGAGCAGCACCCCCGGATAGGATGGTTTTGATAATGAAAGGCCCGGAGCGCTTCGGTCGAAACTTTCCGCGGGCGTCGAATACTGGAGCCCGTATCTCCTTTGTGACCATGTCTCCTTCGATTAAGCCCCTGGACTTCACCTTCTTGTCAAATGCTCGGGCAATTCGACGCTGGTAACCTTGAACATGATACAGGGCGCGGAGTCTCCTCTCATCAAATAACATCAGTTCAACAAATCTCCCGCTGAGCCATTCAGATTCTTCGAGACCGCTTTCGACCATGATCCTCAAAGAGGGAACCTCAAGTTCGATAGGAAGTACTGCTTCCATTCCGTAGACCAGGGAGAAAGGAGTTGCACCGGTTGATGTTCGAATTGACGTCCTGTACCCCCATAGCGCCAAAGGCAGCTGCTCGTGCCAATCCCTTGCGGATTCGATGGTCTTCTTGATGATCACTTCAATGTTCTTGTTTGCTGCCTCGACTGCTCCATTTGTTTGTGGACGGTATGTTGTTGACCGGTGGATATCGATGCCGAATTCTTCGAAGAGGTCCAGGACTCTTCCCTTGAAATGACTCCCGTTGTCTGACACGAAAGCCTGGGGAACGCCGTACCGATAGATGATGTTCTTTCGAATGAACTGAGCTACTTGGACAGTTGTCAAGATTCTGTACGATTCAGCTTCGACCCACTTGGTGAAGTAATCTATCGCTACCAGTATGAACCTGTGACCATTTGAAGCAGGAGGCGTAATCATCCCAATAACGTCAATTCCCCACACAGAGAACGGCCATGGCGAGGTCATGCCATATAATTTAGAGGGTGGAACATGCTGCAGGTTGGCATGGATTTGACACTTGAAACAGCGCCGTACGTAGTCGATGCATTGAGATTCCATTGTTGACCAGTAGTAGCCTTGCCTGAGGATCTTCCGTGCAAGCATGACTCCACTCATGTGGGGACCGCATACTCCTTCGTGAATCTCTTCCATTATCCTCGTTGCTTCGGCCCCGTTGACACACAGCTTGTGCATTCCACAGTGAGATCTTCGATACAGTTTCCCTCCACAAATGATGTATTGAGCAGCCAGCCTTTGCAGAGCAACCCAATCCTTCCTTGAAGCTTCAGCAGGGAACTCTCCTCGTTCGGCAAAGTTCCAGATATCATGGTACCAGGGTAGGCCATCATCGACATCATCAATGGCGTTGACGTATTCATAAGCGGGTAAGTCCCTCTGTTCAATCACAATCGGTCGCATCCGGACCCCTATTGGAAGTTCGATCATTGAAGCCAAAGTCGCCAAAGCATCGGCGAACTGATTCTTCAAGCGTGGAATGTGGGTGAAGGTCACCTTATTGAAGCGAGGAATCAGTTCTTCCAAATCTTGGTGATAAGGCTTCAGTTTTTCCTCACGGACTTTCTAGTCTCCATTAGCTTGAGAGATCACCAGGTTTGAATCCCCGATTATCTCAAGCTTCTCGACTCCCAATGCAATAGCAGCTTCCATTCCGACGATGCAGGCTTCATACTCAGCTTGATTGTTGGTGACGTCGAAGTTCAATTTGAAAGCGAGCGGGATATGAGCCCCAGCGGGCGTAATGAGCAATATCCCAACTCCAAAACCCCTTTGATTAGCAGCCCCATCAAAATAGAGCGTCCACACTTCTTCGACAATTGTTAACACATCCTCGTCCGGGAAATTGAAGTCCACGTCTTCAGGTCCATCAATCGGGTGGTCGGCCAGGAATTCTGCCACAGCACGGCCCTTCACTGATTTCCTTGTGACATGTTGGAGATCGAACTCAGCCAGCAGAAGTAACCAACGTGCTAGCTTATGGGTGAGCGCCGGCTTCTCGAACAGATACTTGATAGGATCCATCCGAGAAATCAGCTTCACCGAATAGGCTAGCATGTAGTGTCTAAGCTTTTTGGTAGCCCAAACTAGCGCCCAACATGTCTTTTCCAGAGGGGTGTAACGTTCCTCACTCCCCACCATTTTCTTGCTATAGTAAATGGCTTTCTCGACTCCGTTATCTCCCTCCTGCGCCAGTAAACATCCCATAGACGTTGGTGTGACGGATAAATACAGGATCAAAGGTCGACCCGGTGTAGGCGGCATTAATACTGGCGGATTCCTCAGATAAGTCTTGATAGATTCGAAAGCAGCTTGGCACTTTTCTGTCCATTCGAAACGAACATCATTTTTGAGCAAACGGAACAGTGGTTCGCAAGTCAGTGTGAGCTTGGCTATGAATCGACTAATGAACTGAACTTTTCCCAGGAAGCTTCGCACTCCCTTTTCTGACCGTGGTGGTTCCATCTCGAGAATTGCTGTAATCTTAGAGGGATCGACCTCAATTCCCCTTGCGGTGATCAGGAACCCCAACATTTTGCCTGCTGTGACCCCAAATGTGCACTTCTGCGGATTGAGACGCACGTTGTATTTGCGGAGCCTCTCGAGAAACTGCCTGAGCGCTGGAATGAAGTCTTCCTTTTCCTTTGCCTTGACAATCATGTCGTCGACGTAGACCTCAACCGTTTTGTGGATCAGATCGTGTAGCAAAGTGGTCTGGGCCCGCTGGAAAGTGCAGCCGGCGTTCTTCAACCCGAACGGCATCATCACATAGCAGTAAGTACCCCACTCGGTGACGAAAGTAGTCTTCTCTTGATCCTCGGGTGCCACAAAGATCTGGTTGTATCCTGAGAATCCGTCGACAAAAGAGAGCAAGGCATGCCCCGCCGTGTTGTCCACGAGCACATCAATGTGAGGCAAGGGAAAACTATCTTTGGGGCTTGCTTTGTTCAAGTCCCTAAAGTCGACGCAGACTCGGATCCTCCCATCTTTCTTAGGAACCGGCACGATATTAGCCACCCATTTCGGATATTCAGCAACCCTCAGGAATCCGGCGTCAATCTGCTTGGTGACTTCCTCTTTGATCTTTTCCACCCAATCCGGTCTCATCCGGCGGAGTTTCTGTTTGACTAGAATGGCCCCTGGTGCCAGCGGAATCCGGTGTTGCACGATTTCAGGATCGATACCGGGCATGTCCTGGTGAGACCATGCGAAAACCTCGAAGTATTCCTTGAGCAGCTCAATCAGCGTGGTACGATCCTCCGGGGACAGAGTTGAACCAATTTGCATCATCCGAGGGTTATCCTCGTCTTTCAAATTTATAGAAATTACTTCTTCTTTTAGAGGCTGAGCATGCCTTTCGTCTTCCTTTTCGATGAGGGAACGCAACTCAGCGGGAATGTTCCCATCGAAGTCTGTTCCCTCATCGTTAGGGTCGACACAGTTTATATATAATTCAGCAAAGTAATCAGAAGCAGGATCATTCATTTCATAAAACCCCAGCGGGTTGCCAAGTACAGTTGACTCGAATTCGAAGTAGAAGCTATGACGTGGAGGGCCAAGAGGCACAAACTCCGACTCTGAGCTAGACCTAGACCGGACAGACTCCGTGTCAGACTCAGGCACACTGTCAATGCATGTCAAGCGTGGAGTGAAAAAGCAATTATTTAGGCTACCCTTAGCCTCCACGATGAGAGAGGTGGGATCTTCGATGACGTCCGGGGAGTCGGGCCCAAGCATCAGCACTTCGGCCTCTTCCTCTTCGCCAACCAAACCTACTTGAGAGAACAGCATCTCCAAGCTTTCTTGATCAACTGCCATGACCCAGTCTGTTTCTTCCTTGGCCCGGACCAGCTGCTTCTTGAACTCTTCCTCTGCCAGCTTGTCCTTGGCTATTTCCTCTTCATCATCGGACCAGGTGTCCGCAGCAAAGATCTCGAAATCCGGAAGCCAAGTCCCGGTCTCTGGATCCCAAAATGGTTCTGGTTGACCCCCATACACGATGCTCCCACCTTCACGGATAAAGTAGCTATCGGGATTACCATAGAAGGTACGAGGTTTTCCCATGCGTTTCCCCTTTTTAGCCTTTTTGGCCGGGGGTGCGTACCCAAGGCCAAATCGGCTCTCGGTAAAGGGAAAGACAGGGAACTCAGCGACCCCCTGTTGGTTTATTCCGAGTCCCAAGCCGGGCATGTGGCCCATCTTCCTCATGATGTCGATAGCAGCTGAGCTAACGAGGAAGTCATCGTCGATAGTGACGGTAAGGATTGATCCTGCGGTGTCGAACGAGAAGCCTCCAAAGTCTGAGTCCTCCTCCCCATGTGTAATCCCTAGAACGGGCTCATCTTCCTTAAGCGGGCGGATCCCAGCGTCCCCGCAAATGGTGAGGGTCCCAGTTGGAAGCCCCAGCAAGACTTTCTGGTGCAGAGTCGAGGGCACTGCCATGATATCCGACCTGTGCAGCCATGGCCTGCCTAGCAGCAGATTGAAAGTGGCGGGAATGTCGACCACGTGGAACTCCACCTCCATCTCAAAGCCCTCAGCGTCGAGCTTGAGCATGATGGTTCCCTCGACAACACGGCGAGTGCTATCGTAGGCTTTGACAGCCAGGTTGGACGGTGCGAGATCCTTCTTTGCGAATCCCAAGCGGTAAGCCACCCTCAGCGGGCAGACATTAATGGCGGAGCCATTGTCAATGAGCACGGTCGGCACCCAGAGTCCCTTGCACTTGACGGTAATGTGCAATGGGCGGTTGTGGTCAGTTCCTTCAACGGGCAGGTCCCGCTCGGTGAACGTAACGGAGTGTTTGGCAAGCAATGGCAGGATGAGAGAGACCAATGCTTCGGGGGTGATGTCGGTTGGTACCTTGAGACGGGCGAGAGCCCCAGACAGTCCGTCGCGATGCTCCTTTGATGATGCAATCAAACCCCAAACGGATACTGCTGCAGGGATCCTTTCAAGTTGCCTCTGAATCATGTCCCCTTCCGGGATTCCAGCAAGGATGTTCGGAGTGCCTCTTTGAGCTGTTGGATTAGTGGGTTGCACAACGGGAGGATTGGATGAGCTTCCAGCCTGTAAGTTGGAGGGCTGAAAGACTCGTCCGCTCCTCGTGACATTGGCGACATCCCACCAAGAGGTCGCGCTGTTGAAATCCCAGAAATCTGCGGGTATGTCCCCCATCTTGCGCTTTCCCTTATCGGTTGCTGCCACGGTCGCAGACGGGTCTTCCCCTGTAGCCAGCTCGTTTTCTAGCACCACTTCTTCCCAAAAGAACGGATCCTGTGCTGCAGCTTCTTCGAATGGTGCCCCCGGGTTGGTGACGAACGGTGCATCCCAGAAACCGGCATCTACTAGAGCGGAGTTGACTGTCCACACCTCATTTCCCATTTTGATGTCCACTACCTTGTCTTCGTCCCAGAAGTCAGCAGGCAGCGGGTTCGTGTTAAGGTCGACAATCTCGTTCAGTTCCCAAAGGTCATCGGGCACTGCGTCTAAAACCATGATGCAGCAATCCTCGCGGGAGAGAGGCAAAACGGGGCGCGGGAGGTTCTCATCAATTATGTAGAAGTCAGGGTCGTATTCGACATCGGCTACTGAAGCTACTAGTGAGTCGATCGTTGATGCGCGGAAGCATTCCCCAAGCACACGGGGTTCTTCTTGTCGGAGATCCTCCTCTGTGTAGAAAGCTTCGTAGTCGGGCACGACTTCCTCTAGAACATAGTCGGCCGGAAACTGCCACGCGGGCTCGGGATCCCAGAAATACGGTTCCTCTTCGACGATAGGTGCTGGTGGGTCGAAAAGCAAAGGTAGAGCAACTCCATCCAGAGGATCCATCATGTCTTCCTCTTGCGCTGCCAGCCATGCATTGTTCGCAATATGGTCGAATGGTAAGGCTTCTGGCACGGCCCTGGGAGGAACTGCACGGCAAAGACGGTGTCGCAGTGGACCCTGGGTGTCCCATCGAGAGCCGTTTCAGTGATGGTAAAGAAAGGGTTTGTTGCAGTGGACCCTGGGAGGAACTGCACGGCAAAGACGGTGTCGCCTTGCAGATCACGGAACACATTGTTGAGGATGGTCACGTTGTCGCGCAGACGCTCCATGGAAATCTTTGGTTTAGATGATTCCCCATTTTCTAGCTTTATGTTCAATACCTCAAGCTCGAGGGGCACGGGGACGACTGGTTTCGGTTGATCCGCAGGGGTTATATGGTCGGTAGGGTTGAATATGGTGGAGTTAGGGGAAGTTATGGTGGAGCTGAGGGATATCTGGCCAATTTGGTTATGGTGCTTCGGGAGGGAGTTGGAGATGACGTTGGGTTTAGATGGTGGGTTAGGAAGGGTTCCATTGTCTACCAAATCCTGTATCGCATGACGGAGGCGATAACAAGAGTCGGTGTAATGGCCGGGCATTTGATGGTATGCGCAGAAGGCATTGGGGTTGTGGCTAGGTGGTGGATTTTGAGGGAGTGGAGTTGGAGTGAGGGGCCTGAGATGACCAGACTTGGCCAATTTCTCGAGGACAGCAGAGAGAGGTGCTTCGAAGTTGGCGAAGACACGAGGTTGGTTGCGGTTTCGGGGTTTCTGTGGTGCTTGAACTTGGTTGACATCGGCTGTATGGTTAGAGCTGTGAGTTGTGGCGGTGTTACTTGCAGTGGCAGCGTTGGCATAGTTGCTACCACCGAAGAGAGCAGTGTTGCTTCCGGTGTACACACGGGGCTTGGATTTTGATGTTGAGGAGGCAGGAGCAGCCTCGGTTCTTGGGATGACCCCGTTCTGGAGAGCTTCCTCTATGGCGAGACCAGAGTCGAAGAAGGTTTCCCAATTTGCCCCTTGGACTAGCACAAGGTTCTTAGCAAAGTCCGGTTGCAGGTTGCGGGAGATAATGCGAATTTGATCCTTTTCGCTGGGACGATCCATCATTTTGGCTGCTTTTGCTCTCCATCTTTGAATGAAGTCGGCAAAGGGCTCCTTCGCGCCCATTTTGGTTGATTCCAACTCTCGCGTGGTCATCTTAAGTTGTACGTTGTAGCTATATTGGGAATTGAAAGCAGCCCCAATATCGACCCATGTCTTTCTTTTGGAAAGGTCCAACGACAGAAACCATTGGAATGCGGGACCAGTGAGAGTTTGAGGAAAGAGTTGAGCTATGGTTTCTTCCTCGATTCCGTGTAGTTTCATTGCACTGTGATATGCCAACAAATGGGTTTTAGGATCCCCAGAACCGTCAAACTTTACAAAATCAGGCATTTTAAACCTCTCGGGCAGCCTAGCATTAGGAAATGGGCAAAGACGATCCATGTCTAAACCACCGGCGCCTATCTTTTCAGCCTTAGAAACCGCTTCTTCGAGTTTGGCCATCTTGGCGATCAGGGCGGCCATTTCCGGATTCGGAACAGGGTTTTCTCCTTGACGGTCTTCTTCGACTACTAGTTCACGCTCTCCGCCACCTCCTCCAGCTGCAGCTGCCGGAGGGAGGCGTTCCTCGATTAAGGCACGGAGATTGGCAGTAGAGGCATCGGCCTAATCGGCCCTTTCTTGCATGATGGCTAGATTACGTTGAATGTCGGCGAGAGTCTGGGCAAGAGTCGGAGTTTCAGCCATGTCGAGAGGTTCGGTTTTGACTTGGACGAGCCTTTGAGGTGCAGGGGACGGAGTGAAAGGTGTCGGTGGTGAGGCCTCTCCCAACAGAAAACAACCCGGAGCTTCCGTCGTGGCAGACCCAGAAACAGACCCACCCAAATCCTCTCACAGACAGATCCGGCGGACGTTCTCAAGTAGGTTTGGCTCTTGATTCTGAATCTGTACGGTGCGATGGCTAGACAGTAAAGTAGAAGGGCTCAGTGACAGCCTGCAACAATTTTATTTGAAGAGAAAAAAAATGCTCAACGTCGTCGGTGTCCTCCTAGACTCTAGAACTAGCAGACAAAACCGTTTTATGACAGCCGGACGCTGCCCAAGTCCTCGGATTTCTTTTCGACAGTGTACTTTGAAGGGATCGACTAACACTAAGAGATGTCGAAACAGCCTAAGTCTTTGACTATCCCGTTCTCGAAGTTTCAATGTTGGAATGGAACAAACTCGGTGTCGACGACATGATACTGTAACCAAGAGGGCGTAAACAGCACTGTGCCGGAGCCTTGAATGGTGTAAGTGTTTAGCACTTTTAACCTGGGTGGTATGAGCATCATGTCATGTCTCCCGTCGTTCCTAGTTTTCTGTTTGAATCCTCGATTGGGTTTAGGCAAGGACTTAGAAAGTCTCGATTTCCCAAAGTATCGTTGACCCAAGGAATTTGGAAAGTTGATAACGTGCACCGTCACGATGCACGACTCGTCATCGGTCCAAGCAACGCCCTAACAGGCATAAAATGGGTTTGAAAGAGAGACAACCCTAAAAGCCGCCCTAACATGCTCCTACGCAGAACGGTATGAATGTATGTACAGGCATGCGATATGGAAAGCAGTAACACATAGACAGTTCATGGGGTTAGATGCAAGTAATCCTACCCTGTGGGTTCCTGTCTTAGTTTGGAAGGTTCTATTGCTTTGTACGCATGGCGAGGCTGGTTTTGGCTTAAGGGGGTTCCTCAGGTTAGAGATGTTTTATACCTCCCATCGCAATGCGTGTAGCAAAGCAATGGTCAAACGGTAATACGTCTCATCATCGTCCAAGGTTGTTGGGCATTCGAGGACCCAGGGCTCCAGTAAACTGTGCCGGTTACCCAAAACGCCTCAACGGGGCTGATAGAACACCGATGCAAATGAACGCGTGTCGCAAGAATGATCGAGAGAGAGAGAAATGCAAATGTCTTTTTGAAAACGCCTTTTGAAGCTTGGCTCACTTCATTAATCGACACTTGGGAGAAACTACATAAGTGAACAATAGTAAAAGCCCCAGTTTGGAGTGGTCGGATGCAGAATCCTGTTATGTCACCATTCCATTCAGCAGCGCGGAGCGTACTGTTTTGACAGACTTTTGAAAATTGTTCATTCATGTATTAATTTCCAAATGTTGATTAATGTAATGTCCCCAGCAGAGTCGCCACTGTGGGCACACGCCCCAAAAATCCCATGTTTTAAGCATAAAATTTCGGGTGCGCCCTTATCTCGCGGAAAGCGCGGCGAAATGCTTCGCAGATCAGAGAGTCGCCACTCGGGTTTTGCGGTTTGTACCCAAGAAACCGTGTTTTTGAAAACGTTTGGACCATGTTGGTTTGATTTTGAAAAAGGCTTTTATAGACTGGGCCGTCGTCACCTTCGATCTTGAGGTTCGGGAGCCAGATTACGAGAGGGGAAGGGTTTCATGGCACCCCCCTCGCCCAGTCCGGAGACCGGTCTCTACTCAGGCATTTTATAAAACATTTGCATTTCTCTCTTTATTTGATCATTCTTTTAACCAGTTAGGGCGGGGAAAAAGTTAATAGGGATTAAAATTGTAAACACATTTGCAGTTTATGTACAAGAATATATGACAAAATGTTTATGGATGATGATGTTTAATCTATGCAAGTATAATAGATTGAGAACAAGCTTTTGTGGACATTTTAAGCAGACTAACACACACTGGCCGGGAAATGTTGCACACAGGATCAAGCATGCATGCCTTGGCCAGGCCACTGCATGCAGTTATAACCTGCGTGCGCCACACCACGACTGGCGTGCGCCGGTAGGCTTAAGCCCACAGCTTCTGCTCTCAACCCTCTGGGCTCTGGAGAGGACCAGTGCACACCCAGGACAAACCACGCAGTTTATAAAGGTTATTAAGTTATTACAGACAGGTTAATGGGCTTGAAAGCCACCAAATAGACAGAAAACCCCTTAAACAGTGAGGGGAGGATGATCAAAGGCCTGGATGTAAGATCCATGCAAGGGCCAAGCCACTGGAATATAGATCACTACCGCACGCCACTAAGGAAGGGGCGTACGCCAGTTATCTCTTGGTTCCAATGCTTTGGTCTTGCACATTCTGGGCTCTGGAATAGGACCAGAGGGACCCAGAAGGCCAAACTAAGCAATAAACATAGATAAAAAGAAAGCAGTCCTAAATACAGAAAGCTGTAAACTGGTTTTAACATGCAGCAAGGTGATCAAAGCTTAAGTAACGCAAGAAAACAATGATCCATGATCCCCACGTCAGTTTTGCACATACCACCATTACTGGCGTACGGCACATAACTACTGGCGTGCGCCACTGATCATTGTGCACGGTTTTGAAACCTTGCTAGCATTAGGGCCATGACTGGTATAGATTACCAGCCTTGACCCTGCCAGCCCCCCTCAGGGGTCAGAACAGAAAGCAGGAGCAAAAGGGATTATACCTTTGCTAGTGAGTTTTGATGGATGGTTTGAACTTGAGCTTGAGAGGGGATGGATGAAGGATGTATGTAGTGAGGTTTGAGGACTGTGGAGAGTATGTTCCCTTGCTTGCTCTTTCTATGGAAGAGAAAGGAAGCAAAGAACACTTTAAGAAGGAGAAGACAAAGAGGCTTGATGTCTTAATGGAGCTAACCCCTTGTAGACACCTCCCAAGCGGGGCATCGCCATACAGATTGATCACGTTTGGTGTGTGTGCTCGATTGGTTGCTCACTTCATAAACCAAAATCATGGACATTCCCATGGCTAGGAACATCGCTACATGATAACGGTTATCATCAAATAGAGTCGCCACCCAGTTTATTAAAACTGGGAAAATAGATAGAGATTCTGGATTCGGGAGCCAAAAGTACAGTAAGGGGAAGGTGTTAGGCACCCCTCTCTGCCCAGTCGTGAGACTGGCCCATAATCGTTCAACATAAGACATATAGATGCTTTGTCTAATCCTAACACATAGTCTGTTTAATTATTCCTTTAAACAGTAAGCAAAGTGAGCCAGTGCGATAATTGAAGCATGCATCAGAAAGCAAATATACAAACATAATGTCCCAGGGAGATGGATCTCGCGGCCGGTGAATAGATGTCACGGCCGAGAGATCCCCCTAGTTTGATGTACCGGCCGAGGGATCGAAGCCCCGGTCGGTGTTCTTCCTCACACCAGACAGAAAGATTGACAATTAATCAAAACGCTACGATTAGAAAAAAGAAAAGTAAATAAAGCAAACCAGAGGCCGTTGGGCCTCACCACCTTGATCCCTCAGTTGCTTGATTGCTTTGGATCGGGTGTGATTGATTGATTGATTGATCGAAAACCCTAGAGTTAGGGTTTGAACTTCGGGGTTTGATCGCCGGATTGACGGCTGCCTTCGGAAGGTTAGGGCTTTTGGAGTATGGGATTGAGGGAGTATTTCTGCAGAGCTTCGAGGTTTGATTGAGTGTGTGGGTATCTTAATTTCTGTGTATTAATTCGGAACCCAAAGGCCCCTTTATATAGGCATAGGGATGACTCACTCCGGCCAATCAAATCACGAGATGGCAATTGCAATTGCAATGCATCTCAAACTCTACGTCGTGATCTCCGAACGTAGCCCGAACGCATCGGAAAGGTAGTGTAGTTGGATCAAACCAAACGTCTGACAGAACGTTCCAGAGTCTGGAAAAAGGTCGATCTGGCGGCCGAGTAATAGATGTCGCGGCCGTGGAATGGATATCTCGGCCGAAGGATAGATCTTGCGGCCGAGGGATTGATCTCTCAGGGAGATTTTGCTGGCAACAGGTTGCTCGGGCGAGGGATTGATGTTATGGCCGTTAGATCGATATTACGGCCGTCAGATGGATTCTCCTAGGCTTCTGTATTTCTGTCTGAAAGGCTGTATGGCTTTGAATTGGGTCCTCTAAGTGGTCAAAGTTCTCACCGAAAGTCCTAAGGTCCTCAAAGAAGCAATCATCAATCATTGTATCCATTTCATCATCGGGATTGTCCCAAGGTGGGACTTGAAATAATCGTTAGGCCAAATTGGGGTGTCTACACCCCTTGCAAATGAATGCAATGGGGGTATTTATGGAGGAGGGAGACTGAGATCAGTCTGCCCTTAAGGGCTGTTTGGGGTGATCAAGCTTTGGAGGAAGCTCCCATGCATTTAATGCATGGGACTAGTTGATGGAAAGTGTAGGAGAGAGAAGGGAACAGTTTCTGGCCGAAGTAATGATCAGGAGACTGCCAGCTGACGTCAGGCGGCTACAAAAACTCCCGCCCATCTGGCTGAAAAAGGTTGATTTGACTGGTATTGACTGGCGTGCACCACTTGTTGAGTGGCGTGCGCCAGAAAGCGGCGATGACTGACACGTGGCAGTGGTTCCTGCGCACGCTAGTCCACCACCAGCGTACTCCAGTAGGGTTTTGCTGAGGCCATTTGGTTCTGGCTTGAGGGTTCAACAAGGGTTTGAAACGGGTTTGGGCGAGATTCGGGACGCTCAGAGCTCAAACTCATTCACAAAACTCGGTATGTTCTTGACCTTAATCATCATCGGGGAATCAAAGACCGTAAGTAAACTAATCTGGACCGTCCAGAATAGGGTGTCTACAATATGCTTAACCACTGGGGTTAGCTCAGTGGTCAAACTCGTAATTTCCCTTAAGGATGTCACGGGGTTCGAGATGGCGTGGTAGATTCAGAACTGAAGACCCACCAACTATCGTTACTATTTTCATAAGTTTTTACTAAGAATATTTACCTTGATTCTTATTTAAACATGCACAAAATGAAACAAACAACACCCAAACTAGTGCTCAGCCAATCTTCTGACATCTTCAAGATCAACCACATCAAGTCCAGCCGGATTACGCATCTCCTTGTTAAAATCTTCACCGACTGTTGAGAATCCCCTTCCATAGCTATATTTTGCAATCCTGCTTTCTTTGCGAACTCAATGCCCGCCCGCCCGCCACGCACCAATTTCGGCTCCCAACGCTGTCGCTGTAATCCCCAAATTATGACAATGTTGTATATGTCTAAAAATAACATTATTGCTGCACCGATTTAATGGCGTTGCATATGCCTAATTATAATTTGTTACTAATTCTCCCTTTTGTTTCTTCAAAATTTTGTTCAGTTCGAAGCACTGCACTGTTGGAAATTACACCCCTAATTGTACATCTTCCTCTGGTAAGTAAGTACCCATGAAAGTTCTTGAAAACCAGATTTCATGAGTCAAATTTGTTCTGGGTGCTACCCACCACCAAATTCATTCCAACACCCATTAGTTGGAAGCAAAATTCTGCCAAATTTTTTTCGGAGGGAAGAAAAGCATAACATGTTGGAATTTATTTATGTGGCTTACATGCCACATCAATTCTATTTATATTTTATAGTATTTATGTTCGTAAATAAAATATGGGTAGTATATTTAAATAAAATATTGTCCAAATAATTGGTAACTATTCCTGAAAAAGTTTGGTGACTATTCATGAATAGATACGGTCATTATCTAAGAATGGGTTTAGTGACCATTCATGTATAAGGTTGCAACTATTAATGAATAGGTGACTTAATATTACTTCTTTGATGGAAGGAAGTATAAATGGTTGTGTCCATTGGAAAATGGTCCCAATCTATCTATATAAAAGCCTGTGATCACCATCAAACATGTGTGAAAATCATTTATATAGATTCAAAAATACTTACTATGACAAGGTTACTTACTTACACAGCTAACCACAAAATCATACAGTACTGATATTTCTTAATAGTGCTTGTCAGCCACTCAATGTGACAAGCAAACAAACAGATAGCCTTTCAAAATCAATTTGGGAAACTCGGCTAAGGGTCACACTCCGTAGTCTTCGTCTTCGTCAAAGTCGTCGATTTTTAACTGTTTCTTACTCAGTTTCCAATTTCCATCTCGGTCTCTCTCAAAGGATCACATCATCAAGAAAACCAAATTGAACGACACGGCACGGCACACCATCTCTTTTCAATCATATTTCTCAAAACTAGGCCTCAAATTATTAAATATTTCGTTATTGCCACGACATTTGTTTGGCTCCTAAAACTTACAAATTTAATTCCGAAAAAAGAATTGATTGTTAATTTTGTGAAAACTAAATTAAGACTAATTAAAAGCAAATGAATGTTAAGAGATTCAATGAGAGAAAAGGTCTAGGGTTTAGAATCCACCTGTCCATTTGTAACTTAGATTTATTTCAATCAAAGGATATCTTATTCAGATTTACCGGATACCGTCGTTGTTCACGTGCCCTCGCGATTACTCCTAAGGATTTTCAAAAATCATCAAGCGGCATAGATTATTTTTGCCTCGCACGAATCGTCTTACTAGTAAGATCCGTCTATCACGTTCAATTACCACGATTTCAATTAACAATCACTGTATGAAAAGTATTTGAAACCGTGGATAACAAACACGTACAATTCTATGGAAAAAATAAAATCAATTTCATAAACATGAAATCATCTAATTCATTCAATCAAATCCAATTATTAAATCCAAAAAAAGCAATAAAATCTATGTTACTCGGAGTACAAACTTCATCTACGCTCTAGAAGACGGGTTTAGCCCGCCATGAAGAGTCTTTGAGTTGCAAGAGAGCAACTCTTTCTTTTTCCAAACACCCATTGCATCCATTTTCTACAGCTAATAACATGAGCACCAATACCCATATTAACCTCATCAGTAAATGTTGAAAGTACTCCATCCCTACACTTCAAAAATACTACTACTGTGACATGGCCTTTTTGCTTCGTTTAAATAAGCTACCGTACGTGTTCCACTAGGTCCATTAAAAAAAATACTTATTTATAATTTTTGAGCTTAAAAATAATAGGCATACTGAATTCTAAAAATATGCAATATAGATCTTGTTTGATAGATCTCGATGAGATCTTTTGAACGATAATAAAAAAATAAAAAAAATTATTTTTGTAAGCCAATTATTTTTAAGTACTTATCCGGCTTAACAAAACTTTTTTTTAAGCCTTGACCGATCTGGATCAGTGCTTGTCTGCCTATCAATGTGAATTCACACACGCAATATTCTTTCCAAAAATTTGGAAACGACAACGAAAATGGGCGAAACCTTTTTTTTTATACCGGAGATACCAAGGGTGGTGGTATCTCCTCTGGTCCGTTTTTAATTTTTTGGCCATTTTTCAATCAGACTTGGATGATCGGCTCTGTTTATTTTGTAGAGTTCGGCAAGAATTTTAGTCATACCAAAAATTGTGTTCATCAGACTTGAGTAAATACATGATCAGCACACATGAAAATTACAAGAAAAACAGAATTGGATTCCGATTCAGTATTGTTTTAGATCTAGTTTTGATTTTCTTCAATTTTCACTTGTAGTGTTGGTCTTCGTCAAAGTCGTCGATTTTAACTGTTTCTTCCTCAGTTCCTTTCCATCCCTTTTCAATCATATTTCCAAACTAGGCATCAAATTGAAAACACGACAAGGAAAATTAATGGTGCTTCTCGCTCAATGGGTCGGACTCCGTAGTCTTCGTCTTCGTCAAAGTCGTCGATTTTTAACTGTTTCTTCCTCAGTTCCTAATTTCCATCTCGGTCTCTCTCATAAGGATCACATCATCAAGAAAACCAAATTGAACGACATGACACGGCACACCATCTCTTTTCAATCATACTTCTCAAAACTAGGCCTCAAATTATTAAATATTTCACTATTGCCACGACATTTGTTTGGCTCCTAAAACTTGGATTGGGCCTGTCTTATGTAATGTAGATGGGCAGCCTTAAACTAAAAAGTAATGAAGCATTAATATACAGCATAGCAGTCTAAAGTCCAAATGAAACAACTCATAGGAGCTTTAATCCAGCCTAAGTTTCTGTGATGTGTAGAGTCTAAAGTCAGGATACCGTCATGGTTCGCGGGCCCTCGTGATTTCTCCTAAGAATTTTCAAATATCATGCAACGACATAGATTATTTCCGCCTAGCACGAATCATCTTACTAGTAAGATCCGTCTATCACGTTCAATTACCACGATTTCAATTAACAATCGCTGCATGAAAAGTATTTGAAATTGCAGATAACAAACAAACAATTATATGAAAAAAAAATTAAAATCAATTTCATAAACAAGAAATCATCTAATTCATTCAACCAAATCCGAATATTAAATCCAACACAAGTTATAAAATCTACGTTACTCGGAGTACAAACTTCCTCTACGCCCTAGAAGACGGGTTTAGCCCGCCATGAGGAGTTGGTCTCCTCTCCCCTCTTGCAAAACCCTCATTTTCTTTTATGTAAGAAGACAATTCTTTCCTTCTCGAACTCCTTCCCCTTTTTTCCTTCTTTCACATTACTCCTACTAGGGTAATGGCCCACCACTTGAATTGCAAACCATGATAGTGACAACACAAATAATTGATCGCCAATGCTAAAGAAACCGGCCACCGACCACGGCCACAGACGGCACGCGGGGCCCACTCTAGGCACGGATGATCCGAGCCGTTCAAAAATTTCAAAAAAATTCCGAGTGGGCCCACAAGTGCTCAACTCCATCCGATATGTGTAAGTGCTCTATCCAATCATCCCATTTTTTGGTGCTCATTCTAATTTTTGAAAAATGAGATGATTGGATCGAGCATCTACACACATCGGATGGAATTGAGATCTCGTATGCCCACTTGGATTTTTTTTTTATAATTTTTGAACGGCTCGAATCATCCGTGCAAGCCCGGAGTTGGCCCCGCATGCCGTCTGTGTGTATGGTCGGTGTGTGTAGCAAGCTCCATTTTTCTATAATGCTATGGGGACCGACAATCCCCATCACCAATGGGGGACCGACGGACACAAGATCTACTCTGGATCCTGAAAGGATGATCCGAGCTGTTCGATAATTTTTTTAAAAAAATTGAATGTACCGTGAAAAATTAGCTCAATCCGATATATATGTGTTCCATTTTTCATTCAGATTTCAGATTTTTCACAGGCCCACTCAATTTTTAATATTTTTTTTATTTATATCAAACCCTCCAAATAACTGCAACACAAAAGTAAGGCATAAAACTCCAAGTAATAATATAAATAGACTTAGTAATTGGTCAAATTAATGGCGCTTATATATGTAAACATTTACGTGCCTATCAATACAGATAAATTTGTGAAAGATAAGAATATGTTGGGGTACTACGTGACGGTGTCCCACCACGACTGACTAATTACTCATCGAGCAAAACCAATTTGAACAACACGGTACACCATCTCTTTCAACCCATGTTTCAAAACTAGGCGTCAAATTATAAAAAATTTAAACATTTGCCACCGCAGTTTTTTGGCCCGCCTAAGCTTTTGAGCTGGGCCAATTTTATGTAGATAGGCCAGTGGTGGAGCCAATTTAGGGCCACTGGGAGCACGAGCCCCACTACTGCAATTTTTTTTTCCCTTGAATCGAATTAGCTATTACTAGTACTTTTTATATAGTTCAATCAACTCACTTAAATACGTACAAATAATGGATACTCTATTTGACAACTCAAAAATAGGGTGAACATGATAGCATTATCTACTCTATTGAGGATTCACAATAGGTGAGTGAACAAAATATTGCTTCAAAATAAGAAAACCCATATTTGTTTCTCGTGATGCATGTAACACGCAAGCTACCGTCGTATTGTCAAAAAATATCAAGTTGTGGGTCGGTGGGATGTGAGAGATTCAGTGACACCGGAATTTTTATTTCATAGTGCATGCCCCCACTAATGCATATTTCTAGCTACGCGCTGGATAGGCACAGACAGGCACTCTCAAATTAACACACAACTGTTCACAACAGTCAACGACATATGTATAAGAAGCTTAAATATTTACGGCCCCCTATTAGAAACATTTCTCCGGGGCCTGAAGCTGCGTCCGCCCAGAGCTGCCTCTGGGTGCAGTACTTAGTATGTTTCCCAAGTACAAAAAAGAGGGGAGGAACGCAAAGGGGTTAGCCAATTGTCACCTTAGCATTTAGTAGCCTTCGGAAATCTTAGTAATTCATATGGTGTTGTGTCTTCGATTCGTGCACAATCACAATACTGTTCTGATATCAAGAATGATAGATACACATTTTTCTTATACTACACACATGAAGCGACACAGAGTAGCCCGAGGAATGGAAAACTGTTATTGTTCAACAGAAGTTACCGAACAAGCTACTAAAAGAAATACAGAATATGTACATACATAAAGCAGTAATGTACCAACTGTACAATCTCATTTCTGCAGAAAAGATCTAACGTAATATCACATACAGGTCAACACCTTTTGCCTACCAATCTGCACATAAACAGGAAACGAAAAATGCAGCTCATAAGTGATTAACTAGCCTGCTTCGTTATTTAATACCTTCATCATGAACTAGCCACAATCACAAGCAGTTCCGCGGCACTTCCACCGACTGCCTCCTAGTAGAAAACAGTCTAGATATTCTTCTCTACAAATGCTGTCGAGCCTCCAAAGTACAAAGCCAGGTACATCCTTTTGTCCGCTTAAAGTATCATCATCCACCAGTGAAAAAGAAAATCTAATGTAGCATCTTTGAATAAGAGCAGTTATTTGTGCAGTCCATCAAACAAGACATAAAACCCATGAAGCCTGTCGTCTCCCTTGGTAGTGACATGCCCCTTTCCCGTCTTTGTAATACTCTTAGGAACTCATCGGTGCTCAAACTCCCATCACGATTCGTGTCAAACACGTAAAATATCATATCAACCACATTATCTGTGAGAGAGATGCCACAAACCTTGTGCCGAAGAAGATTACTTGATTAGTATGAAGGGCTCAATTGTTGGAAGAAAAGGGAAAAAAAATTTTGAGATAAAGAAATCCCTTTGTCCGAATTTGTTTGTGCTTTCACTATTCTGGACATCTAAATTAATCGTCCAAATTTTTTATTTCATAATTTTATGATTTTAATCAACTTTTCCCTCAAGAACTAATTGATATCTTTTGATTGGAATCTTGAATTATTTGATATCTGTTGACCTGATTAGAGAGCATGACTGCCCAAACGGAACAAAATAAATAGGGATGGAGGGAGTACTAGGAGTCCAAGGATAGAAAAAATACTTGGTATGCAGCTCTTTGGAAATCTGGCTTTGTCAGTTGCCCAGTAACTTTTCCATGACTGAAGATTGCCATAGACAAAGGCCGTAATCTCTGCCTTAGCTCGGCGAAATTCTTGAATTCTTCAAATGTAATGCGTACTTCTCTGATATAAGGTTCATCGTTTAATTCTTCTACACGATCAAGAAACTTGTTTATATGGCTCATGTCAGCAGATGCAACCATAGACAACGCAAAATCTTTGGCTGATATGGTTCCTTGTGACTTGTAGTCATAATGGGCAAACTCTAGCCGCAATATCTACATAATTGGATAAAAATTATGATTACTCTACCGATTGGGTACCACAATAAATCGAGTTAAGTAAAACATTCCAATTCATCATGTAGTTTTGAACTAGAATTTCAAGCACAATTGAACTTGGGGAAGTTCATTCCTCTCTAGAAGCATTCTTCATCTTTAATGCATTCCTAAAGGATAAAATGCAAATCATGGAAGTACTGATTGCTTTGGAAGAGTTCCAAGAACAAAGATGGCGTATATGGATTTCTATTTTCCTGATTTCTAATACGGAAACTCTGCTAAAACTACCACGATAGAACCACACATCATGTAACTTCAGACAGTTTGTTCCTTACACCAAATTTGAGGGCTATAATGTGATGACAACAGCAATATCGTCAGGAAGCGTAACAAATTCAGGGTCTAGGAA
This sequence comes from Rhododendron henanense subsp. lingbaoense, assembly GCA_020567845.1. Taxonomy (NCBI): domain Eukaryota; kingdom Viridiplantae; phylum Streptophyta; class Magnoliopsida; order Ericales; family Ericaceae; genus Rhododendron; species Rhododendron henanense. Next base: position 53,407,258 of record CM036312.1, read on the forward strand.
AGTGCAAAAACACGGTTGTGAGTGCAGCTTACTGATCTTGCAACTTGAAATTTAAGTTTTAAGAGCTATTTCAAACCAGTTCAAGATGGATGCTAAACCCACAGTATTGCACTATAAAAGACACCTTGACTTGCACTTGTTATGCACACTGAAATTGACCCGTAATGGAATGCAATGCAAATAGACTTGTTATGCATAAAAAGCCAGAAAGCACAAAATACAACCACCAAAAAACATAGTGTTTCCTGGTTAGAAGAGATCATAACACAAACTATAGTCACTTCAAAAAAATTAGAGAGGGAGAGAGAGAGTGACCAACTAACTTCATCATGCAAGTCTCTGAGAAACTGCACAAATTTCTCATGCTCAAGGCATTCGTTGCCGTCTTTCCCAAAGAAGTACTCTAGGAGACCACCATTTTCTACAGAACCAGTAACATTTAGTCCAATACGCAGTCCATCTCTGTGGTGAGCCCCCTGCCTGTTATAAGTTCGCATCAATGCCATCACCTTCTTAAATTCCTCCTTGTCTATCTGTCTGTTCATTCAGGCCAAAGGTTGAAAACTTGAGAGTGCATACAAGATATAAGTAGATTCATAGTTTGAGTTTCAGTAAACGGAGAACTATTTTACTAGCTATTAGCAATAATAAAGACTATATATCTTGAAGAAGGAAAAATCTATGATGTACCCAGGGAGACCATAAAAGTTACAAAATATCTTTTGCCATATTTTGGGTAAAATTTACATAAAGTTATGTCATCCTGTGGTTACTGTTATAGTTGGAAAATGTTATGCATCATTGTGGTAAATTTTGTGCCATTTGTGAAGAAAATATGTTGGTACAAACTATGCGGTGAATGTTATTTTTATAATTGTTTTTTCAAGCTTACGCCATTTTTGTTGTGAATGTTATCCTTGGTACACCATAGAAGCTCCCCTTGAAGAATCCTCAAACATCTAGAAAGCTAGACAAAATGTCATGAAATGTGTGCCAAAGACTACATGGTAGACGTACCCATTATTATTAAGGTCAAACATTTTAAATGCAACAGAAAAGCTCGACTCCGGTATGCTGAGAATTGTTACAAAGAATATATACCTGTTACAGCAACAACAACAAAAAAAACAAAAAGAAATGACTTTAGACACACTGCCTTTTTATAATTTAAGAGGTTTGGATAATGTAGTGAACCCCAATTGTAGACATTTCGTACGAGTTGCCACTCACTCTGCAAATGATATAAGTCCATCGCCGTTTGTATCAAATAGCATAAAAAAATCCGAAGGAGCACAATGCAACTCGCCAGGGACCAACTCTCCTTTTAGAAATCCCTCTCTAACACGATTGGATTCAGATGGAGAAAAAACAGGGACAACTGCCCTCATCAAATCAGCTGGTGTCATAAGTACCTCTCCACTTGGGGTTCGAATCGATGCAAAGTACTCAAAAACCTGAAACAACAAAACCACAAAATATATCGAACACAAAATAAATATTTGGTCATGGAAGCAAAACCTGCTTTTGGAATTAACTTCCTGTGACTTACAATCTTGTGTAACTTGAGGCTCTAGGATTGTGACAACATATTCAAATGCAGAGCTCAGGACTGGTGTAATCTAATTAGTTTGGAATCTAAAGAATGCTGTCATCAACCAAACAACCACATGTATAATAGCTAGAGACAATAACACAGGCATTATAGAGTCTCAATGCACACTTAAATGGTGATTAAATCATCCCTTTCCTAGATTAAAGGCACCAAAGCGACACGTTCTTAAGAACCAAAAAAGCATTTCGTACACTATGTTTTCAATACATTATTGGAGAGGTAAGAAATCTAAAAGTGATTTTACTTGTTCTAATATCCAACATATTCAGGCGATCATCATAATATATCTCTTGATGTCATACAAGCTTTGGTTAGTATTAAAGAAGAGATAGTACCGCGAATATAGATAAACTAAATTTGTAGGATTTGCATTGATTTATCATCTGACATCTCACAACATACAATTTAAAGTGACCGAGATAGCTCCACTGAGTAACTGACAATATATAGCTATAATATTTATATTTGTCAGATCAGGATTTCAACCGAATTACGTACAACAACAGTGGCAACCATATGCCCTGCTTGGGTTGATAGTTGTAATAATAGAATATCTTCAGTGAAGTTGCATACCTTTTCTGGAGGACTTTGCATCCTCATGCGTTTTTCGTACTTAAAGAAAACCTTTCTTCTGTATGCATCTGAAAATACAAATATGACAGTATACCGAAGAGTTACCTGTTGTAAATAGAAAGCATGACAGATTGGATAACTATTAGCTAAACAAAATGAACAATGTCCAGATAAGTGAGTGACCACTTTTTCCAACTGTAGACATGAACACCAAACCCTTTGAAACTACAATGGAACTTCTAAGTCAAAATAACGGTAAATAAATGGGATGTCATCTTGCCAATTGCCATCGACACTCCATTCGCAATGCATATATGGTCTTTCACATGTAAATGACTTAACTTTAAAACTCACACTGAATCTACTATGAATGCAACTTAGGTCACCCAACCATGATTGCAAACCCTAACAGTTTAACCTATGAAGAGAATCAACAACTTAACAAGGTATCAAAGCTCAGGTTGGGAGCGGTCTTGGGTTCAAGCTTCATTTGTTCCTCACTTGCATTCTGCCTCTTCACTTCATACTTTCTATCTTTCTAGTGATCTACCGATGAATATTTGTATCTCCGTGTGCAAGACGAGATTGCAAGTGAAGAAAGGCGTTGAATGACGTGATATACATTCTTCAGCTCATTTCCTACCTGCTTAAGTTTTCAGGACAACTAGAACTTAATATGTGCCACCAAGGCATTTCACATAATGATGCTTTTACTTTTCTAACCAATTTTGTAGCCTAGTTATACACTATAGTGACAAGGAAACTCCTGTCCCTGCTTTGCATTCTTCCTTCATTATAGCGAAAGAACTTCAACGAGAAAAAAATTGCACTGACCTCGGGATGTTCACATCGATCTGTGATGTTCCCCTATGTCTAAAATTCAGTTGGACTCCTAAAATAATTGTTCTCGCTTTGTCCTATCTTTTGTTTCATTTCTCTAGCCGAGCGATCCCAATCAGCGGTTACGGATCTACTACCTTAAATTCGATGCATAATCTCAGGATTCAAAAGTGTGTTCCTAAACAGTCTCATTCTTATCAATAATGCAACCATTTCATTTACCATGTTCCATTAGCCACATTAGTCATCATTTGTATTCTTCGATGTAAAAACAAGATTTTACTTGTAACAATTAGCCACATTTTGATTACAGACAACGTTAGGGTACACACCCCTAAAATATGGTGTACGGTATTCACTTTTGTATTTGGAGCCAAAAAAGTTGTATCCCACAACAAAATCTCGTAATTGTACAGTAACAGATTTGTATCTTGGGCCACAAAAATTAATGAACAACACCACGAAAATTAAAAAACAACACCACAAAAATTTCATAATTTTGCATTGTATGTTTTGACATTGGCCATTTTCTTTTAATTCATGGATTGGACCACAAAAATTCGTAAAAGTAACAACAAAAACTTATGAAATAAATCACAAAATTCATATCTTGGCTACAAAAATTCGTAAGGCGTGCACAGTATATACCAAAAAGGAGTGTGTACCTAATACTTTTCCGAATACTCATGGTAAGTATGATGCTCTTGTCATCTTTAGCATATGTTCTTTCGATTTTCGCATTCAATTCTCACAATCGTATAATTCAATGTTATTGATTAGTACCTCCAAATAGGAACTTGGGTTTCTTCTCAGGCTCCATACTCTCTCCCCCTGAATCCGCCAAAGCCCAAAATGAATTCGAATCAGAAACAGAGGAGGACCAATAACAGAGCCCTAAGCCCGGCCCAACAACGACGGCCCATGACAATACCGATTTGAGAACCGACTCCATATTTGTGCAGCCACTGCTCTTGTTCCCACCATAGCTGGTCGACCCACCACAAGACGATCTGGATGATGATGATGGGCCGTGCGATTGGGTGGAGATCGGGCAGCGGATGGGGCGTTGAGCTGATATGCCACGGCGGATCGACGGCCAGGATGGTCTCAGCAGTGCCCGAGAATAATGCATAGTATATGTGTTTTGATCTTTTGATTCTTTGAAGTTTAGCTACAAGGAGAAGGAAAGTGATAGGGATTTGTGGAGAAAGGGGGGTTTGCATGTGAATGGATGGATATATACACATTTTAGAGAGAGAGAGAGAGAGAGAGAGAGAGAGAGAGAGAGAGAGAGAGAGAGAGAGAGAGGAGGCGGAGGCGGAGGGGCAGGGTTGGCTGAGATTTGTTCTCGAAACGGGCTTTTTTCTAAAAGTTAGTTTTGTTCGTTAATCGAAAAGACGTGGATGGGTTATGTACTGTTTTGGAGCGGAATTCCGGTTGGTGCCGTGCAGCACTGCGCACCTCTGAGTCGTCGGATCGTGCATCAACGGCTCGAATCTTTTCTCGACAACCAACGTACGAGAGCTGTTTATTATCAAAATGAGATTTGAGCCGTCGATCGCCGTCAGATGCACGATCCGACGGCTCAGACGTGCGCAGCTCGATGCTACATACACCATTGCACAACACCATCCCCAATTCGTTTGAAGCGTAGAATTAGAAATGCTTTTTTTTTTCCCTTTATTCTGGTATTTGATAATAATAAACAAATAGAAAAACTAGAGACAATTACGCCAATTAACCGATGCCTGTATTTTACATAATATTCTTAAAATATACTAATTGCCGACTTATAGTAAAGTGTTGCAGGATTCTGCCGACATCTGTCTCCCAAGAATGAAAGATTTCAGACAGTCGCAGCTTTGAACTCTTTCGGCTAAGGGAATTATGTTTGTAACATTCCATCACAAAAATTAAGGTATTTTATGATATTATGGAAATGTTTTTAGTGCTCATAGTCATAGCCATAGTGAAATTTTGACCAAAAACTTGAAGGGCTGAAAAGTAAGAAAAAGCATACTCCTTTGCACAGTTATTTTAAAATGAAGAGGTCCATGTTTTTGTTAAAATAAGGACCTTCCTATTTCTCTCGTTTCTCATTCGAATTTCGAAGATCCGAGCCACTCAATGTATTCAAAACGTGATTTTAAGAATACTCGCGAGGAATTGGCAAAAAAATTGACCAGGAAGGGCTTCATCCAAGCAGTTTTTATTTGAACCGTTCAATAAAAAACAAACAAAAATTGCTCGGATGAAGCCCTTCCCGGTCATTTTTTTCTTGACTACTCAATTGGTACCCTTAAAATCACGTTCTGAACACATTGAGCGGTTCGGATCATCAAAATTCAATCGAAAAAGAGAGGTCCACATTTTATTAAGTTAAGGTGATCCTTAAGAGAATGGTACTGATAAATTGGCAGGGAGGAAATACGTGTTAGTTTGTAAGGTGTTCGCACATGAAAGAGATATACGCTGGTGCGGAATAATAGACACAAGGAAAGCAAAAATGGAAAGAAAGGAAAGCTCGACATGAATCAAGAGGTTGGATTGGACAAGTGTCCTATTTTACGGTGAGCCAACCAACATCTTCTACAATCAACTGAAACTAGCTTAATTAGTCAAAATCCTTGCATCTTTTTTTTAGATGAGCAATTTTCTTTTCTTTCTTTGTTTCTTCTCTATGGTGGGCTTATTTCCATCTCATCTACCGGATATGTTTAAGTTTGTGGTTAATTTGGGGTCAATCTTTATGTCTTTGTGTCGTACTTATTTCTTAATTCCTTGGATAGTATCGTAAAAGACTTGTAGAGGATTACAGGTCGTCATGACATATGTTGTACCCTCTCACGGGCAGAGGGATGGAGGAATGAAATGAGCTTAATTGTAGAAGCTCTTGACTATGATAACAAAACTGGTGAGGGGAAAGAGAAATCAAGATGAGACAAAAATAGAAAAACCATAAGCAAACCAATGCTCATTTTTCATACGGTATCCTAAAATAAACTCGCCGGCATATAACCGAAGTGTCAAAGAATTCTGTCAACATCTGTCTCTCAGAATTCAATATATTATTTCAGATAGTCGCAGTCGTACTACACTGAACTCCGAGAAATAGAACTACATTTGTTAACAAAACAAAACTTATAGAAGCTCTAGATCGAGTTGTGAATATTCGCTGTGTCAAAATTGGGGTGGAGGGTGCCAATCTAAACGCGCATAAGGGAGACCAAATAATGGAGTTAAAAATGTTTGGTAACCAAACCCTTCAGCTCAAGAAATTGTTTGGATTCATCATATTAATTATAATTTAGTTTGGTAACCAAACCCTTCAGCTCAAGAAATTGTTTCTCATCAGTGTAGCCACAGTGCAAACATTAGGCCATCTCCAATAATGGAGTTAAAAATGTGTTGCTATATGACACAAAAAAAGTAAAAATGTGGGGCCCAATTATGTGAGTTAAGTTATTGTTAGTTAGTTTATGTGTTTAACTGTTTGTGTTACAGTAGTATAACTAGCATTGTGTTAAATTAAATGTGAACTCAACCAAAAGTAGGTCCCGTGATTGTACTTTTCAATTTGTCTCCTCATTGGTATCTTTTCACCCCAACTAGAAAGGGAGATTGAGACAGAAGTGTCCAACCGGATTACTTTACATGTGGTTCACATTCAAGTAATGGGGCCCACTTAGTTGCAATTTCTGCACCTCTCACAGTTATGTTCTGACTTTATTTTTTTGGACTTCTTACACACTTTAACAACAAGCTAATTACATTATTGGAGACACACAAAACATTAATATCAACTAGCTGACCTAATTTCTGAACTAATTTGGTCTTAACTCCATTATTGGAGATAGCCTCGAGTGTAAGTGTCAGACTCTTTAGCTCTTGCAAACCAAAAAACTAGGAAAAATGACGGTAAATGATGTGTTTTGGTAATTAATATCCGCTAAGGATATTTTCAGTATTAACAAACGTTCTTAACATGTCCTTGGCGAGTATTAATTATCAAAACACATCATGGGCCGTCATTTTCCCAAAAAACTATAGAGAAAAACACAAACGGGCTTGCATATAGCCCAAGCCCAAGTCCAGCAGACCTAAAGCCCCAAACCATTTTAAGGTTCTAGGGAGTTAAGAGATAAGGTTAATAGGCTCAAGGACCAATACCATCAGTCCAGTCTTGGCTGCAGTACTGCACGTATGTGGTCAACGGGCCATAAAGCCCACATAAAACTTGGATACTCCTTAGGGCCCAAACCCATCTACAAATTTTGGACTTAAATACCCACCAATGTTTACATCTACAACCAACGTAGGATGGAGGCAAATCCTTCACATTCTCGACCATGCGTATCTTTTTCTTTTCCTTTCTGGGTGGGGGTGTGTGTCCCGGCCATGGCTTACACGAACCTCGACTGTTCTCCTTTTCGATCTGGTCAAAAACAGGTCACAGTGTCATACACGTTGGGACTAGGTGATTCATATACTCCCTCCGTCCCTTTTTAAGTGTCCTGCATCGTAATTTCAATTTATTAAAAAGACATCATCATTATACCTTTCACATCAATTTTTTCTTCTACTTTTCCTACTTATCTATAATCATTACACTTTTACTCACTAACTTTTCAAAATGGAATCTACTTTTAGGGACAAAATAAACAATGTACCAACTTTTACCCACTAACTTTACAAAATGGACATTTATTAAGGGACAGCCCAAAATGGAATACTGGACCCTAAAAGGGACGGAGGGAGTATAAGAGATTTCTCTCATGTGGCCTAGCTCCAAAAGGTAGTCAAGTTTCGAACTCAGGATGTCTGAGTTTACAGCTCGACCTACTTTAAGAAATTTTTTTATTCAAGCCTCTTGTACTCCTCTAGGTCATGTTTGTTGGATCATTAATCCCTTCCCTCAGTTTTTTGGCTGCAATCTGCATGTGCCTCAATAGCAGCTGGTGAATACTAGACTCTGTAGTCCTTTGGCTTTTATTAACTTTGGTGGGGTTTTACTTCTCAGCCGATAATAATTAAGTAATAAATAGACAAATAGTAGTACTAATAATCCATCCATGGGTTGTTAACCTGGTAAGGGCGAATCTACGTTTGCAACATAGCAGGGTTCGATTCCTCCTAAAGGCAAACCATGATTTAAGTGGGGGGCCATGACGGTGGGTTGTTGTGCTAGTCTCCCCCGAGGTTTGGATTACACAATCGGGTCCAATAGTGGTTCGGCTGTAGGATTATTCCTCGGTTACCAAAAAAAATAGTAGAACTAATAATCCTCCAGTGCCCCCTCCAATCAAGTTTAAATACACTTAGCTACCTGATATTTCTTCAATTACTCCAATATATCGTGATTTATCAAATCAAATTCACTAATATCGGTCGATTTTCATGGGCCTTCCGATCTCCTGACTTCTGACTTTCCCACTTTTTTTCTTTTTCCCCAATTAGAAGATTTGATAATCAAGTTTTCTAAGAAAATAATAGGAGTACCGATCCTTGGGATATCGATAATGTACAGACGACGTGTGAGGCACATTTTTTAGTCCAACACGAATAATTCAAACCATTCATCTAAATGAAGACTTAGAAAATTGGATCATTTTTTTTTTTTGGCCAAGGATCAACTCAAATAAATTACTTTAAAATGAATGAACAGTGCAGATTATTCGTGTGGACTCAAAAATGGGCCCCACACGCCGTCTGTATGTACGTTTCGGTATGCATAGTCTACCTCAGTTCTCTAGGACTATGGCCCAGATTTTCTAGGACCAATCTATGAAATTAGTTGGAGATTTTAAAACCAAGGTCGATGCATAGTTACTGTGGGGCTCCTTTTGAGGTGGTTCGGGTATCTTTGCTCCGTGATTTGGACTTCGTCTTTGATCCTCCTAAGTCCTGCAAAACAGAGCACGACTAAAGACCACGCCGGAGGTTCTCCGGGATGGCCCTCCGGTGCAAGATTCAGTTCTCTTGCAAAAGAGGGAAGACCAAGTGTTCTAGGGTTTAGAGCTGTGTTTTTTACGTACCTCTTTCAGGAGGCATCACCGTGTATTTATAGGGATCCTTCAGCCCGATCCAAGATCGTATGCATGCTCGCCACGTGTCGGCCGACGTATCTCCTACGTCACCATTTAGGGTTTCGTAACTGATTGGCGAGTGAGCGGGCCCCCTTTCACGTGGTACCATCAACCTGGTAACCGCTCGGCTGACGTCACAATCGTCATCATAGCCAGAGTGGCATTCCCACGTGAAGGGGGATGGAACGTGGCCCCCACATCCGTTCAAGACCGAATGTGAGCCGACAGTTAAGGAGTCGAGAGGCTGTTGGCCGAAGAAGGTGTCTAGAGGAAAACGTTCATCCTTGGGGAAGCCGAGGCGGTGAGACGCAGCCGAGGCGGTGAGATACATCCCTGGACCGAATTGGACCGTCGGTAGCCGAGGCTTCTTCGGGATACACGAGGATGGTTTAGGACCGTCGGTTCGCCGAGGCCATGTTGGACTTGCTTCAGGAGCAGATATGGACGGTCGGTCCCCCGGCTCGGTATTACGCTCGGTGCAGCTCGAGCCAGTTAACTCGTCCTGCTACAATAGCCCCTCAATTCCTGCCGAGACTTCAGTTGGTAGGGATTGACTTCAGTCATGCCGAGCCCCAGCCCCAGCCGAGGGTCTTCTTTGAATGCTAACAACGGTAAGATCCGAGCCCCAATGGCTGCTTGACAGATGTCAAACGATAAAAGGCGGTGTCAGTTGAAAGGACGCTTTGGCAGACGAAGGGACGCTTCCAGTACGCACGGGAAACGGAGACGTCCACGTGGCCAGGTCTCATTGGTCAGCGGTTCGGCGTGATCATCATTGCGCGGGAAATTCGAAACGGCTTCCTCCGTTATAAATAGAGGAGGGGGAGGAGAGAGAAAGGTTTTTACACTTTCTCTCTCTACAAACTCAGAGCTTCTCACTCCTCATCCGCGCTCCAGACTCCGTTCAAGATCTTCGCCTTCCAATCCCAGTCCAGTTCGCTGCAAATCTTCAAGTAAGTGATCGATCTTCCTTCCTTGCTGTCTTTCTTAACTTTTTACGCATTTTTTCTGGGTTTTTGGGGCGGTTTCTTGGGTTTTTGCTCTGAATGAATAGTAAAAACCCTGGGGATGAACAGTGTGTTCATCCCCAAACTCAAGCTGTTCTTCCGAGCCTCCAAGGGGATGCTGAAGACTTGCCGAGGCCTTTGTCTCCGTAGCTTAGGTGGCCGAACGTCGAATATCTCGATGTTTGTAGCCGAACGAGACCTTCTCTTCGGAGGATGCCGAACCACACTTAGGACTTTAGAAAGTGACTCGTGAGCCTGTAGCGTAATCCGAACCTTTTTGTCTTTTCTTTCTGCCGACGCGGATGCTTGGCGTTCTTATTTTATTTGTTTTCCTTTTTTCTTAAGTCTGGCTCATGAGGTCATCAACATCTCTTCAAGCTCGGACGATTCTCTTACCGAGTCCGAGCGCCGAGTCGTCGACACATTGGTAGAACGCCGTAGGAACCTTGGCCGAGACACACCATCCGCGCCTACGAGGATGTCTGCCACCACTCCAGCATCCGGCGATTCGAACGCCGAGGTGGATTTTGAATATGCCGCCGAAGACTACGCCACCGAACCCGAAATCATATCTACTCCCGGGACCGAGTCAGATGCCGAGCCTAGGAGGGGTAGAGAGGCCGAATTACGGTTTCAGTCCGGCGAACAGGCTTCTACCTCGGCGGCAGCGAGCGACGACGACTTCTTTGACAAAGGGATCATATGCCCCTACGCCCACTACTTCTCAGGGGAGGCCGGAGAGTACGAAGCTTTCTGCGAGAAGTACCATATTCCGAACGATGTGTACATCCACCGAGTGAGGAGCGACGCCATTAGGGCAAAGAGGGAGGACAAGCCAGAGCACATCACCGTGCCTCTAATGGCCATAACCGAGGCTGGCTTGAGGTTCCCCTTCCATCCCTTCCTTAGGGAAATTTTGTACAAGTTCGGCATATGCCCACACCAATTGGCGATCAACAACTACAGGATTATCATGTCCTTAGCTGCAATGGTCGAACTCCACGGTATCGACTTTAAGCCGACCGACATCTTCTATACCTACACCATGTCTCGCCATGGGAAATCGAAGCGTCGGTTTCTCACCACTCGGCCGAGGAAAGATTCTCTGATAGAGGGACTTTTCGACTCAGATAAGTGGGCCAACCTGTTCCTGGAGGTCCGAGGGAACTTTGAGTTCGGTGAGGCTAACCGTCAGAATCCCATTCCGAAGTTTGTTGACAACCGAGGTTCGGGGATCCAAGACTCATTCTTTATTTTGTTTTAACTTTGCTCTTTTCTTCTTTTGCCGAGGCTAATAATTTTCTAGCTGTTTGTTGCCTTCTCTTTTTGCAGAGCTCGGACCAATATCCAAGACTCAGAACTCGCAGGCACGGGAGAAAGCTTGCGAGGAGATACTAGCCCAGGCCTGTCGACACGCCCCAACGCTTTTGGACTACGAGCCGTCGTACAAAGGCTTGTTGAAGAAGAAGGATAAGAAGAAGGACGGTGAACCGAGCGACCTGACAAAGGGCAAGAAGTTGGGCCAGCCGAATCAGGGAACGAAGAAGAAAGGCACGCCGAGCGACACCGCGGGTCCAAGCCAAAAACGCCAGAAGGGAGTGCGACTGCCGAAGATTGGATTCTCTGCCGAAGAGTGGCTCTCTCCGCTCGGACAGGATTTCATTTTCGAGCCGACAGGACCAGGCTTGAACGCTCCTCTCCAAATTCGCGAGCCGACAGAAGCAGAGATGTCGAGAAGGAATATCCCGAGGCCCAGCATTCCGACGAAGAGTGCGAACCCTGCTCGGGGCCGAAGCGCGGACCAGCAGCAGCAACAGCAGAAAAAGCAAAAGCTCTCGGAAGAGGTCCCTCCTCCGAGTGCTTCTAAAACTGCCCCCTCTGAGACTCGCCGACCCCCTCCTCAGAAAGACCAGGGTCGTCAGACCGAGGGCCGCGTCGACTTGGACAGTGGTCCTGCTGAAGCCGAGGTCCCACGCCCTTTCAGCCCATCATACACGATGGCCGATGGGAGGGTGCTGATGCTGAAGGACTCGGTGAAGGAAGAGCCGAACCTGGCTGTTACCCTACTGAGGGGATTGGCCCTTCCGAGGGACTGTGACCAGCTTCCAACCGAGCTGATCCCAGGACTCGGCGATATGTGCTCTCACCTCGTCCAGGTATGTCTTTAACAACCCTCGAATTTAGGATTTTGTACTTCAATTCCTATTTAATGTTCTTGACTTGTTTCTTTTTCAGGCTGGCCAGACTGCTTTGAATGCTTACGACAGGGCCATCAAGGTTACTGCCGAGCGTGAGAGGTACAGGACTGACCGAGACAACTTCAGGGCGAAGTTCAAGATCTCGGAGTCTCAGCTTCAGGAGACAGATGCTGAAATGGAGAAACTGAAGAAGGAGCTGGCCGAGGCTAAAACTGCTGCAGCTACCGCCGAGGCCGAGGTGGAGAAGATGAAGATGGAGGAGAAGAAGAAGCTGCAAGAAGCCGACGCCATAGGCTATGAGGCAGGGATAAAGAGGGCAGCCTTGGAATACACTCAGACGGCCCACCGGATGGTGAATGACGAGCTGGAGACCAGGCTCCCAGAGTTCTTCGAGCTTGGATATGCTGCTGGTGCCGAAGCCATGGCTGAAGTTTTGGTTGTTGAGACCGACACGAAATTTCGCCAGCAGCTTCCCCCGCCGGTGATTCCTGACCTTCGGCTGCCTTATACCAAGGAAGAGTGTGCTCCTCTCCCACCTGAGGAAGATGAGGATGAAGTAATGGCTGAAGCTTCTGTGCAGGAGAAGCCATCCGAGGGGGCGGAGAAGAAGGATGTTGCTCGCGCCGAAGGCGAAGATGGAGCTGCTGCAACCCCTAACCTCTTAACTTAGCTTTTTCCTAGTTTCTTCAAAGTACTTTTGAACTTCAGTTTGTAATAGTTTTTGTGGAGGGACGGCGCCGAACGTTGCACTATGCCGTGCCTTCCAGTTAAGTTTTTATAAGACATGTCAAGTTTTTTCAATGCCTTAGAATTGTTTTTCAATGGTCTGAATGCTTGAATATTTCCTTTTGCCTTAGAAATATTTTTGCGTTTGATGCTGCCAAGGGTTTTAAAGGCCCTTGCTTATTTACTTGTTATCAGCCCCTATTTTGGTGTTAGGCTCGGCTCAGATGCCAGCCTTATGCCAAAATTTGAGAGACTTAAGTAAATGATTGAAATGTGGCCTTATTTGTTCAAGTCAAAAAATGAACGAAGCCGAGCGTAAAAAACCCATAAGGTTTTAATGATCTGTACTTAGCCGAACGTCAAATCGTCCGAGGCAAGTAAGTGTTTCTGGATGCTAGATCCGATGGCTCAGAAGCCGAACTGTGTGACCGAGGTCGAACAAAACATAGTGGAGAGAATAATAAAGATAATATCAGAGCGTTGGAAAATAACAACTCTAATTTAAGTAAAATTGCTCTCAACACGTGTTACAAGTTTTGGAATTAAAAGATAGATAAAGGCCGAGGCGGGCTCTGGCCGAGTGTTTTCCTCAAAGGTAAGCCTTTCTGAGGTTGAGAGCATTCCAGGGGTTTTGAATCTCTTTTCCATTTTTGTCTTCCAGTTTGTAGGATCTGTTCCCGACTTCCTTAATGATTCGGTATGGACCCTCCCAGTTGGGTTTGAATTTTGTCTTTTGGCTTGCCCTGACGACCTTCCTCCAAACCCTGTCATCTGGTTTGAACTTTTTCAGCCGAACGCTTCTATCGTAGCCCCTGGCGACCTCCTGTTGGTAACTTGCCAGCTTGAGTTGGGCTTCATCTCTCTTTTCCTCGGCCAGAATTAGCTCGGTGGCAACAGCCTCGTCATTTGTCTGAGGGTCGAAGGTCTCAGTTCTGAGTGTTGGAAATCTAGATTCCAGTGGGATGACTGCCTCCATGCCGAAGGCCATTGCAAATGGGGTTTGGCCTGTGGAGCGTCTTGGGGTGGAGCGGTAGGCCCAGAGTACTCTTGGCAGTTCCTCGGCCCATAGCCCTCGCTTCGAGTCCAGCCGTCTTTTGATGCCAGCGCAAACGGTTTTGTTGGTGGCCTCGGCTTGACCGTTGCCCTAGGGGTATGAGGGAGTTGAATTAAAGAAACGTATTCCAAATTCTTCGCAAAGTCCTGTCAGCTCTTTGCCGACGAACTGAGATCCATTGTCCGAGACAATTGCGTACGGCACTCCAAATCTTGTAACGATGTTTCTCCAAACGAATCGCCGAACGTCGGCCTCAGTAGTTGTAACGAGTGGTTCGGCTTCCACCCATTTAGAGAAGTAATCTGTCGCTGTGATAAGAAACTTGAATCCTCCAGGGGCCGTAGGGAGTTTCCCAACTATATCCAAGCCCCACTGAGCGAAAGGCCATGGGCTGGTGATGGGTTTTAGAGTCTGGGCTGGCTTCCGAGGGATAGGAGAGAATAGCTGGCATGGCTTGCATCGCTTGACCACCTCCTCGCAGTCCTTTTTCATTCCCTTCCAAAAGTATCCCTGACTAAGGGCCCGCTGACAGAGAGAGCATCCTCCTGAGTGGCACCCACAGCTTCCAGAATGTAGCTCGGTCAGAATCGTGGATACCTCGGTTGGATGGATCATGCGAAGGTATGGCCCAGTGAAACTGCGTCTATAGAGTTGGCCGTTTTCGGAGATCCAGTAATGAGCCGACTTGCCCTTGACCTTGTGTGCTTCCTTTTTATCCGAGGGGAGAGTGTCGTTCTTTAGAAAGGCTACGATCTCATCCATCCAGCTAGGTCCGAGGGAGACGTTGAGGATTTCTGCCGGAGCCTCAAAACTTGGTGCATCAATTTCGCCGAGGCTGATGCTCCTGTATTCCGAGGCTTTGGCGGCCGAAGCCAAGCTCGCGAGAGCGTCGGCGTGGGCGTTGTACTCCCTGTTGATCTGCTCAATATGAAACCCCTTAAATTGCAGAATGAGCTCCAGAGCCGTAGCTTGGTATTTGAGCATCCTGGGGTCCCGAGCCTCGTAATCCCCTGTTACTTCATTAACGATCAACTGGGAGTCGCAGTAGACGTGTAGGTCCTCCACTTGAAGTTTTGCTACCGCGCGGAGACCAGCTAACAGAGCCTCGTACTCGGCCTCGTTATTGGTTGCCTGGAAGTTGATCGTAATGGCACTCTCGTGTATCACGCCGCAGGGAGTGACAAGGACAACTCCGGCGCCCGAGCCGTTGCTGTTCGATGCACCATCAACGTGCAGCTTCCAAACATCGCCACTAAATAAGTTCCAAGTCTTCCGTGCTTCATGCTGCTCCAGCATCCCATAGTCTGGTTGGATCAGAGCTTCCTGGTCTGGACTACCCGGAGTGAATTCGGCTATAAAGTCGGCTAAGACCTGTGCTTTGATAGCTGTCCGAGGCTCAAAATGGATGTCGAAGCTGGCCAACTCGACCGCCCATTGTGAGACTCGGCTGGAAAGGTCGGCCTTCCGAAAAAGGTTCTTCAATGGGAACTCCGTGAGGACAATGATGGGGTGTTCCTGGAAATAAGGAAGAAGCTTCCGAGCCGCTGTCACCAGGGCGAGCAGGAGCTTCTCCAAAGGTAGGTACCTAGTCTGAGCTGGCAGCAGCGTCCGGCTAGCAAAGTAAATCGGCTGATCTTCGGCACCCTCGCGGCGGACAAGCGCCGAGCTGACGGCGTGTGGGGAGACAGCAAGATACAGGTAAAGAGTTTCGAAGGGCGACGGTTTGACCAGGAGTGGGGCCGAACCGAGATAAGTCTTTAGTTCGGCGAGTGCTGCGTCACAATCCTCCGTCCACTTGAAGCTCCTTCGGCTTTGTTTTTTTTAGAGTTTGGAAAAACACATGGCACCTGTCGGATGACCGACTGATGAATCTGTTGAGCGCCGCGGCCATACCTGTCAGCTTCTGTATTTCCCGAGGAGTTGATGGTGCCTTCAGTTGTTGTACTGCTGTGATTTGGTTTGGGTCGGCCTCGATACCTCTTCGCATCACCAAGTATCCGAGGAATTTTCCCGAACCGACGCCAAAAGCACATTTCTCGGCGTTGAGGCGTAACTTGAACTTCTTTAAAATTGTAAACACCTCGGCGAGGTGTGCCAAATGGTTTTCAGCCTTGAGACTCTTCACGACCATATCATCGATGTAAGCCTCCATTATTTCACCGATGAGTAGGCCGAACAGCAGATAGACCATTCGTTGAAAAGTTGAGCCAGCATTTCCGAAGGGCATCACCATATAACAAAAGAGACCCCTGGCTGTGATGAAAGCCATTTTTTCCATGTCGTCCGGATCCATCGCTATTTGGTGATAGCCTCTGTATGCATCCATGAAGCTCAGCCGAGCGTGGCCAGCTGTCGAATCCACCAGTTGATCAATTTTTGGGAGAGGGAGGCAATCCTTTGGACAAGCGTCGTTTAAGTTAGTGTAGTCCACGCAGACCCTCCACTTTCCATTTTTCTTCTTTACCACCACTGGGTTGGCGAGCCAGGTGGGGTACTGGACTTCCCTGATGGCTCCTGCTGCGAGGAGTCTATCGACCTCTTCATTAACCGCTTCGGCGTGTATAGCGGCCGAACGTCGGGGCTTCTGTATCACCGGCTTGGTGGATTTAGAGACATTAAGAAAATACCGAATGACCTGTGGGTCAATGCCTGGCATCTCGTAAGGAGTCTAGGCGAAGACCTCAATGTTGTCTTTAAGGAATTGGACCAACTCCTCACGCTCGGCATCCGTCAAGCTGGATCCGAGCATGAAGAAGCGTGATCCGTCTTTATTGATTGGTACTTTTACGAGATCTTCAATTGATTTTTGCTCGGCTGGGGCGCCGACATCTTCCAGGACCGGCTTGTCTGGAACTTCTACCCAATGTACTCGGTTAGGACTCGGCGCCTTTCCAACGGCCGAGACGTAGCATTGTTTCGCCTGAACTTGGTCGCCGTGCAGGTCTTCCTGTCGGCCTGTGGACCCAATATACCGTACCACTTGGTGGTAGGTAGAGGCAATGGCCTTGAGGGAGTGGAGCCAATTCCGGCCGAGGATTGCATTATAAGGACTCGGAGCGTCCACAACAATAAACTCCATATTGACGGCAACCGAACCAGTGACGACGGGGAGAATTAATTTGCCGAGGGGCCAGACTGGCGTACCGCTGAATCCGACGAGAGGAACGGTGCTTGGGACCAAAGACGATTCTGGGATGTTGAGCTCTTTGAAGAGAGACAAGTACATGATCTCTGCCGAACTGCCCTGATCCACAAGGACCCTTTTAACCGAGTGAGTGGAGATCTGCACTGTTACCACCAAGGCGTCGTTGTGAGGAGTCTGCACTCGCTCGAGATCTCTGTCGGTAAAGGTGATAGACCACGGTCGCTCAGATGGCCGAGGTCTTTTGAGAGTGGAAGAGACAGAAAAAATTTCTGCGCATTTCTTGGCCTTGTCCAGCTCAGACTGAAGCTTCTGTGCTCCCTCCTTGGTTACTGGCCCGTGGATTACGTTGATGACGCCGACTGGCCGTGGGATTTGATGCTGGCCCCCAGCATTCGGCTGGCGCCTCGGAGTTTTGGTCCAATCGATGTGATCATCCAAGAGTCCTTGAGCTGCCAGATTCTCCAAGAGTGCCTTGTATGGGGCGCAGGCCGTTGTGTAATGTCCGAGCTCGTTATGGTAGGAACATCTCTTCCGAGTGTTGTCGTTCCCCGCTTCGGTGTTGAGCTTGGGTGGGTTCGGCCAAACGAAGAACGGCTCGCGCTCCAAGGTTCGTAAGAGAAAGTAGATTGGTTCCTTGAAAACCGTCGTCTCGGCTACATAGTCGTGGTCCTTGGGAGCCTTCTTGTTTGCAACTTTTACTGTGTTGACCTGTTTCTTCGGTTGTGTCACGGCTACTGGCTTTGGTGCAGAGATCTGAGGGGTAGGGACGTGGAGCTGGTGAGGGATGGCTGAGTTCTGTCCTCCTTGAAGTTCTCTCTCGGCGAGGAACTCCTCGTAAGAGCAGAACTGCTCAACCGTCCTCATTAGTTCATTCATCCCGTGGGGTGCCCGAATTGCCAGTTCGTCTAGGATTTTGCTTCCAGTCTCCAATCCATTCTTGAAATTTCTTGCTGCCCAGTACTGATCAACACCGGGTATCTCATTGAATAACTGCCAGTAGCGCTCGGCATACTTCCGAAGCGTCTTGCCGGGCCTCTTCTTCATCTGAGCCAATGCGTCCTCCTCTTTGGCTTGTTTGTTGCTTGTGATGAACCTGTAGTTGAAGGCTCGTTCAAGCTCCTTGAAGCTGTGGATTGACCCTGCCTCCAGTTGATTGAACCAAAGCAGGCCGAGGCGCCCGAGGCTTGAGGGGAATGCTTTGCACATGATGGCGTCGTCTTCGGTGACGCAGGATATTGTGCTTCGGTAGCTGATGAGATGGGTGTAAGCCTCGGACAAACTGGGGTCGAATTTCTGGAATTTTGGCAGGTGGAGACCAGGCTTCGGCATAGTTGCCTGAATTTTGGCCGAGAAAGGAGATTCGGTCAGTTTTTTCAGCTGATATTCGTGTGTTGGCCGAGGCGGGTGTCCGTCTCTGTCTCTCCGAGATTTTTTGTAGGCCTGGTACTCTCTATCCCTGTCGGCAGATTCGTCTTGCCGACGCTGGTATGCCCTATCCTTCTTGTCGATGGGGGTTCTCAGCCGATCCGGATCTGGGAGATTTTCTGTACGATAAACCTTTAGTCGGCTCGGCTGTTCATCGTGCCGAACGATAACACTCACACTCTTTTCCCGAGGGAAAGTTCGTGGGTTTCTTGAGTTTACCGTGCGTCCGGCTTGTGTATTTTCCCGATGGAAATCTTCTTGTTCAGGAGGGAAAATTTCAGGATCCTTGCCGTCTCTCCTCGACGTTCGGCTCTTTCGCCATCCATCATGTGGAATTAAGGCCAGATTGTTCTCATTGTCCTGAATTTCAACTGTGTCATAACTTTGGGATTGAGAGTATTCGTCCCCAGCCGACGAGCTTGAGTAGTTGGTGTAAGGGCTGCCTTCCCTTCTTGTTTTTCCACCTCTCTGTCCCGCACCACTACCGAGACGCTTATGGACCGGGGAACGTTGCTGCCCGAAGCGAGCGCTGTTCCCGGCCCGATTGTCCGTTAGCGGTGGGTCCAGGCGGTCGTATACCGAGACTCGATGAGGATCTCCTTCACCCACCAAGTGAGACGGTGGTGGTGGTAAATTCCCACGCCGGCGCCTTCCCTGAGAGCCTGAATGGGAGCCCGCCGGGCGCTCGTTCGCTCTGATTCTAGCCATCTCCATTTTGAGCATGGCTACATCAGAGTTGGTTTGTTCCTGCTGCTGTTCCAGCAACTGGACGTACGCCAACGCCTCGTCGCTTAGCCCCACCGGACGCTGAACCGACGTGCTAACGCCCGGAGGGGTAAAGCCAGGAGGGTGAGAAGGGGAGGCGGTGTGGACGCCTGTGTCCGAAAGGATCTGAGAAGGGTTGAGGGGTTGGAAGGGAGGTGGTGGTCCGCCCATTTTCTAAGTGAAAAGTGGTGGAGATGTGGTGAGAGTGGTTTCTTTTGTCAAGGAATTAAGGATTGGCAACGGAGGAGCCGCCGTGGATCAGAAAGAAGAAAGTTCACGTCGGGTTCACCAAATTGTGGGGCTCCTTTTGAGGTGGTTCGGGTATCTTTGCTCCGTGATTTGGACTTCGTCTTTGATCCTCCTAAGTCCTGCAAAACAGAGCACGACTAAAGACCATGTCGGAGGTTCTCCGGGATGGCCCTCCGGTGCAAGAATCAGTTCTCTTGCAAAAGAGGGAAGACCAAGTGTTCTAGGGTTTAGAGCTGTGTTTTTTTACGTACCTCTTTCAGGAGGCATCACCGTGTATTTATAGGGATCCTTCAGCCCGATCCAAGATCGTATGCATGCTTGCCACGTGTCGGCCGACGTATCTACTACGTCACCATTTAGGGTTTTGTAACTGATTGGCGAGTGAGCGGGCCCCCTTTCACGTGGTACCATCAACCTGGTAACCGCTCGGCTGACGTCACAATCGTCATCATAGCCAGAGTGGCATTCCCACGTGAAGGGGGATGGAACGTGGCCCCCACATCCGTTCAAGACCGAATGTGAGCCGACAGTTAAGGAGTCGGCTGGCCGAGAGGCTGTTGGCCGAAGAAGGTGTCTAGAGGAAAACGTTCATCCTTGGGGAAGCCGAGGCGGTGAGACGCAACCGAGGCGGTGAGATACATCCCTGGACCGAATTGGACCGTCGGTAGCCGAGGCTTCTTCGGGATACACGAGGATGGTTTAGGACCGTCGGTTCGCCGAGGCCATGTTGGACTTGCTTCAGGAGCAGATATGGACGGTCGGTCCCCCGGCTCGGTATTACGCTCGGTGCAGCTCGAGCCAGTTAACTCGTCCTGCTACAGTTACAAAATGATTAATTACACACCTAACATTTCCCACATAGTACTAATCCATTTCAGTGAGGCACATGAGCTAGGCCTGTAAGTTTTCAACGTTGATGATCCACAATCATGAACCATTTTCACCACTCTTAGCTACCAGTTCTATTTTCCATAAAGAGGGGAAGTAAAAGTAATAGCTCTTAGCTACCAATTCTATTTACCTCCTCATCTACTTCTTTGTATATTTAACAGAGAAGGAGTTACCTCCAAAACTGTAGACATCAAAGTATCAACCAAAGGCACACTCTAGACATGGACTACTGGTTGTCCAAAATCGCACTCGACCGCCCTTCTGTTTACGAGTACGCGCTCGTGTTCTCTCGCAACGAGCTCGAAGAGGAGGACGTGATGTCCTTCAACCACGAATTGCTGCAGAGCATGGGGATCTTTGTTGCCAAACACCGCCTAGAGATCCTCAAGCTCGCCCAGAAGGAGGTCGAAAAACACAGCCCGCGTCGCGTTCCGAGGCTCGTCTTGGCCATCAACAAGGCAAAGAGGTCCATTACCAAGGGTTTGGGAAAGTGGGCTTTTCCGAGAGACTCGGCCCACGGAGCCGGGCTGGACCTGACCCCTTTCCGGGCTCGTTGG